>CM042180.1:30593708-30641208 GCA_023376005.1 Doryteuthis pealeii
AAATAGCGGTTTACAGTGTGAACGAGAAGGCTAATTTGCATATTGATATTTAAAATTTGATTTTAATAAATATATGCTTAGTATTATTGATTTCTAATTCTTTGGTTTTTCTCTTAACGAATCTGAGCAAAAATCTCGGGGATAAATCTTTAAAGAAATCCATAAATAAGACGAAAGAACTGTAATTTATTAAATACTTCATAATTTAACTAAATAGATACATTAGGAAAAATGAAGACGGAGGGAAAGAAAATGATGGAAGAGTTCAATCTAAAGCTGTTCTATTTTTCGATTATACCCCCTTAGTTTATCATTTTCTAAATAGTTTATAATTTGATACAATATTTCATTTCATCAAAACCTAAATACTTGCACCCGAAGGGTGCATATATTTGCTAGAAATAATAATAATAATAATAATAATAATAATAATAATAATAATAATAATAATAATAATAGAAGAATATATAATTCTCTTTTTTAAGTATAATTAATTTAAAGAAATATTTTTCTATCAATATTGTTTTATTTTGTATTTGAAATAGAAATAAATAGAATATGATGTGTACAGGGACAATCTCTTGGTCGAACACGTGTCGGCAACTTTATAAACCATTTTATCCATTCAACATTTTCTTACCTTTATTTATTCTTAACACACACACACACACACACACACACACACACACACATATCTATATATATTATATATATATATTATATATATATATATATATATATATATATTATATATTTAAAAATATTAAAATTCGAAGGCAATACAATGTGTATAAAAGATAAAGACAAAAAGATTTCGAAGCATAAACTTCATCATCAGAGTTTATTTTCAGAATGACGTGCTTATGTTTTTTGTGTGTGTGTGTTATAATTTCTCTTCTTATTTCCTTTTCCTCTCATATAACATTTTTTCTTTTTTTTTCTATGAGGCGGGGGTGGGGGCTTTTAACCGGCGTGACTTGCAGGTTGGATGGAATAATATTTGAGAAATACATTGCTTTATTTAACAAAAAAAAAGACAATTGAGTTATATCTTCAGTGACACCGGAGTTAAGACTGTTAGCAGTGAAACAATAGGTAAAAAGAAATAAACATGTGTTAATGAATATACATTTCTACTCTTTAAAAACATTAACTTAAAATATTACTTATCTGAACACTTCTTAATTCTTCAAACGACTTTTAACGTTTGACAAAACATGGTGTCTGGCAGGGACTTTTTCTTTCTTTATATATATAGCAAGAATATATCACAAAGATTCCACAGGTGAAATTGGAATTTAATACTCTTTCGAAAATTATTGTTTCGTAATTTAGAACTAATTGTATAAAAAAATTCTTTATTGTTTGAAGAAAAATCATGAAAATGTTTCAATTCAAGGAGTACCGTTTTTACAATATTATTCTAAATGTAAATAAAAAAAGAAATTGTTTTTTCACCTACGCGATTTTGAAATCAAGCACTTGGTCTGAGATTCGTATAGCTAATAAACTCTCAGTGTTGTATACCCTTTTCTTACTTACTTCTATTCTTCTTCTGGCGTCTTTGATATCTTAAGTTCTTCTAGCATCTCTTCTAGCGTCTATAGACTTCGTCTTGGGGTCGGTCGCACTTAACTCATTTCTTCTTCTAGATCAGTCTTGTTACCAAGGCATTCACCAACCACAAAACCGTGTTATTTTCTTAAGCTTTTATTTACTTAACTAAACATTTCATGTAACTAAACATCTGACTACATAGCGCGCGTATGCAGTGAGTTCCAGTTAAGACAGTACATCTCTGCCTGACGTCCAAACTGA
The DNA here is from genome assembly GCA_023376005.1 of Doryteuthis pealeii. Taxonomy (NCBI): domain Eukaryota; kingdom Metazoa; phylum Mollusca; class Cephalopoda; order Myopsida; family Loliginidae; genus Doryteuthis; species Doryteuthis pealeii. Next base: position 30,595,527 of record CM042180.1, read on the forward strand.
AACTGAGGACCCAACCAGGTCCCACGTAACTTCCCGTATTTCGCGGGCTTTCTGTACTATTCATGGAAAGTCCGCCCGTGATATGAAAAGGCCATCCTTTAGAAATACAGGGGATTGAAAATAATCTTATGCAACCGCATAGATTATTTAACATCAGTAACCAAGCGCCGTTAACTTCATATGTACGCTACCCTAACATAGATATAAATGCTCTATCCACTATTTGAGCACTATTTACTTATACGACACCTTATATTATCAATATGGGCTAGTGATTAGAGTCGTGGAAAATGGACTCGTTGATTCGAGTTCAATTCCCAGACGAAGCTGTTCACATAGCGCTAATACCCTTGGGAAAGGTATGAATCCATATATTCTCACGCCAGCGATGGGTTAAATAGTAGTGCAGACTGGACCCTTCTGCCTTGGGTAGGTAACCAGTCTAGAGAGGGATAACTCTGAATTTCAAAATTCCCTGAGGTCGGTCGTTGATTGGGTTTGTGGAAACCTTGATGCACCAATTCTTTTTCTATCGACTGTGCCAAAAAAGTGTGGATGGTCCAACACGCCTTCACCACCATAAACAAATCACTGTATGGACGTTCATTATATGAACACTCATACGTCGAAATCGACGGAGAGTCATCATATATATATATATATATATATATATATATATAATATTATATTTATATATGTTGTGTGTGTGTGTGTGTTGTGTGTGTTGAAGTTAAATGGAAAGATGTTGTATGATGAAAATTTATTGAATTGCTGAAAACGTGTTTCGACCAAGAATTTGTCCTTGTGTACATAGTATCCTATTTAGTATTATTTTAAATATAAATGAAATGAACCCCCCCCCCCAAAAAAAAAAAAAAATAATGATATAATCGAGAAACATAAAATTTGAGTATAAAAATTATTCTTCGTGGCAGAATATTTTGACTTTTGAAAATAAAGCATTGAAAAAAAAAAAAAAATATATTATATATATATACATATATTAATACTGATAATATCAATATATGTGTGTGAGAATGTGTGTGAATGTATTATATATATATATATATATATATATATATATATATATATATATATATATATATATATATATATTAATATTAATATTGATGATATTAAAATCGTCATCACACACATTCTCTCTCTCTCTCTCTTTCTCTCTCTCTCGTTATTTCTCTTTCTCTTTCTCTCTCTCTCTCTCTCTCCCACACACATGCACACATATATATATATATATATATATATATATATATATATACTATACACCACACACACATGCTCACACATATATATATAGGCACATAAAAGAGAGAGAGAAAAGAGAGAGAGAGGGAGGGGGGAGAGGAGAAGAGAGAAGGAGAAAAAGAAAGAGGAAAGAAAGAAAGAAAGAGTGAGAGAATGTGTGTGATGACGATTTTAATATCATCAATATTAATATATATATATATATTATATATATATATATATTACATTCACACACATTCTCACACACATATATATTGATATTATCAGTTTTAATATATATTATATATAATAATATATATATATATATATATGTTCACACATACTCACACACACACATATTATATAGTCAAATAAAGAGAGAGAGAGAGAGAAAGAGAGAGAGGAGAGAGGAGAGAGAGGAGAGAGAGAGAGAGAGAGAGAGTGAGTGTGTGTGTGTGTGTGTGTGTGTGAGATGAGGGTGGGGGTGTTATAGACTGATGTTGATAATCTCAAATAGAATTGGTATGTTTTTTCCCGCTCTTCATTGCAATATAATTTTGATTTGGCGTCTCTCGATGAAGATAGCGTAATGTTTATTTCATTTAATGTCGGCTTCGTGATCATCGTCTGCCCTCCGTTACAGTACGCCCCTGTTTTCTGTTAATACTGTAAAGTATACCGAAGAAAGAAAGAAAGAAAGAAAGAAAGAAAGGAGCTTGTGTTTTTCATACATTTGAAATAAAAAGATGGTAAGTCAGTTGATTGGTTGGTTGGTTGGTTTTTAATGAAGGCCTTGATGTGTCTGTTCAATAAACTAAAATGAATATTGAATAAACTGAAGTATGTATTAAAAGATCTAAAGTGTTTATTATAGAAATAAAGTGCGTGTTAACGAAATTAAAATGTGTATTAAAGAAACTAAAGCGTGTATTGATCAATCTGAATGATGCTTTAGAGAAAGGAAAGTGTGTATTGAAAAAACAGAAGTGTGTATTGAAGAAACTAATGTGTGTATTAGAGAAATTAAAATGTGTATTAAAGAAACTAAAGAGTGTATTGATTAATCTGAATGATGCTTTAGAGAAAGGAAAGTGCGTATTGAAAAAACCGAAGTGTGTATTGAAGAAACTAATGTGTGTATTAGAGAAATTAAAATGTGTATAAAACAATCTAAAGTGTGTATTGATGAAACTGATGTGTGTATTGGAGAAGTTAAAATGTGTATTAAAAAAAAGTAAAGTGTGTATTGATGAAACTAAAGTGTTTATTGAAAAAACTAAAGTCTGTATTATAGAAATAAAGAGTGTATTAATGAAATTAGAATGTTTATTAAAGAAAATAAAGTGTGTATTGAAGAAACTAAAGTGTGTATTGAAGAAATTAAAATGTGTATTAAAGACATTAATGTGTGTATTGAATAAAATAAAGTGTGTATTGAAGAAATTGAAGTGTGTATTGGAGAAATTAAAATGTGTATTAAAGACATTAAAGTGTGTATTGAATAAAATAAAGTGTGTATTGAAGAAATTAAAGTGTGTATCAAAGGAATTAAAATGTGTATTAAAGAAAGTAAAGTGTGTATTGAATAAAGTGAAGTGTGTATTAAAGAAATTAAACTGTGTAATGACGAAAGTAAAGTGTGTATTGAATAAAATGACGTGTGTATTGAAGAAATTAAAATATGTATTAAAGACATTAAAATGTGTATTGAAGAAACTGAACTGTGTCTTGAAGAAATTGAAGTGTGTATCAAATAAATTAAAATGTATATTAAAGAAAGTAAAGTGTGTATTATTGAAACCGACGTGTTATTGAGTTTTAAATATGTTTTTCCAATTCCAGATTTATTCTAATGTAATGTAATGTAATAAAAAAACTTAAACCACAAAGATTTGGCTTGATGGAACCGTAAGTTCTCCTCGAGAAATACTGTTTCTCTGTAGTATCATCACTATCATTGCCGACCATGAAAATGGAATGCATTTCACACTGAAAAGGTTTGTTTTTCTCAAATCATAGATAAATTGTTGTTGTGATTGTTTTATATATTTGCGTAATTTTTGAAAACTTTTTTTTTGTTAGTTTGTTTAAAATCTTTTATTATTACATTTCTGAAGAAAAAAACAAGTTTGTATATTTCTAACATTTTTTTTTTATCGAAACAGACATAAATTGACTATAAAACGAATAGGCCCGTTTAGAATTCGGCTCGCTTAAGTGACAATGTGGGCATATATTTATGGGCGTGCTCAGCTAGATATCAAGTACTTATTATAGGAGCACGTGAATGTCCTTATTAGTTTTACAAACCATATGATGCTTGAAATATTGAAAGCATATATATGAAAACCATGATTAAATTGATTATTTGAAATTATTTGTATTAGTATTATTGCGTTATTCGACTATTTGTCCGCCATCTCTTGTTATTTGTACAACGTTTCGGCCGATATGCTCAACCAGCCTTCTTAGGTTGTTCTTGTCGGGACTCGGGAACCTTCTCGGACTCGGGAACCTCCTTTATCGACTCGGAACTTTTGTCGTAATTCGGGAGCATAGAACTTTGACAGCTAACCTGTTTCATTCGCTAATAGGGGTAGGATTGTGTATAATTTGTTTCTAACTGCTCACACTCAGGATGGAACTATGGATCCAGAGATGAAATGTCCTTTAGAATGTCTTAACCTAACTACTTATCCACTAGGCCGATGTGTCAATTGACAATTGAGTGTGACTTTTGGGAACTTATAACTAATTTCTTGTTTTGGCTAGAAGATCTACTCTATTTACTTATGTATTGATTTTTATGCTAGACTCGATATGTTTTTTTGTTTGTTGTTTTTTTAAAAATCTGATTAGCTACTTAATGTATGGAACCAATGGGATCTGCCTTACTTAATTATGGGTTCCCGAATATTGGTTCCATGAATAGAAGGGCTAATAAGATTGAAAAAAAACAAACAACAAAACAAACACAATAGAGTCTAGTACAAAAATATACATAATAAGATGGGGAAATAGTCCGAATAACAGGATTAGATAATATTCAAGCTCATCTTCAAACTCCAGAGAAATTATTTGTTTCGATAGGAATACTTTACTATCGTTTAGCTCAGGTAGAGCATCGACTTGGAATACAAGGTTTCGTTCGTTTTTCCGGATACGGCCTTCGCTAATCAGGCATGAGTAGCACATGATCTGTGTATAAAGTGGTGAGCTGATGCTACGTGAGGCGCTCCACACATACACAAAAAATCTCTTGGTTGTTTGATTTTTTACTATATAAGGTGTGTGCAGATACTCGCTCTATTATAGACTCGGCCAGATTATGTGATTAACTTGGCCATACTGGCAGTACCTGAGGTTGATACAATACGTAACGACCTCTCTGTCTGAATTACGATTGACATTCTTTGACGACGGAAGAGATTAAATAAACTGGACTTTACCTCATTACGCAGAATAGGACTTATACGCTCTACCAAAGGATCGAAAGGATTCCATTAACATAGGACTTTCTTAAGCCTTTTCGAACTGGCCAAGATTGGGCAACTTCAAACTTTACAGGTTATGGGCCAGGTCGCTCAGTTCTTCAATGGCGACGAGTGGTTACGAAATTATTGTAAGTGAAAAAGGGGTAGACTTCCTCCCTCTCCGACTGATACTGACAATAGGCTACTCATCGACTTTACTTTATTTTACTTTTTACCGTAATCTCGGTTAATCCCACTTTTTACTAAATTTAAAGGTCAAATCCTAGTGCGTGCTATATAACGAGGTTAAAAGAATGAAAATATTTTCTAGCAAGTCGAGTTCTATTGTGCTGTCCGCAATGGTTTTTCAGACGATTTTTTTTTCAAGGTAACCCAAAAAAAAATCCCTGCGTATTAGATATACTAATAGCAACCAAAAGAGAGAGTGGGAAGCAGAGTGTAGGTTGACTGCTCCACCCGAGCCCCAGGCGTAAACAAACTCATTGGTTAGCGTTGTGAAAAGGGGATAGACACACTCCCTTGAGTCTGGCTGGTACGGACAATTGGCACCCGTCGATTTATTACTTTTTATATCTAAGCACCAAAAGAAGATAGCGGGGATGAGGGGGAGGAGTGCGCTCTACCCAGGGCGTAAACAATGCTTGGTTAGTGCTTGTGAAAATGGGATAAGACTCCCTCGTTGTCGCTGGTACGGAAAATTGGCCACCCGCGATTTTACTTTTTTTTAATATGAAACAAGTATAATAAGCATATGTTAACTTGTAAACACGGGATAAGTGTAGTATCTGTTTTTCAGGTTATCGCTCTGATTCTTAACTAGATCCACAAGTGGCTGGGGTCGCAGTGTGCTTCGACCCACTGGAACCTAGTAATGAGTAAATTAATAGGTCGCGCCAGGGGATTTCCACGGGCAACACCTGCCCCTTTTGATTTTAAAAGGGCAGTGGCTGGGTTATTGCCCAGGGACCTAGGCACCCCTCTTGGAGGGGGAATGCCGAAAGGGATCGACGGACGGAAGATTTTTGTTGTCCTTGTCCACCATGAGTCTTCGGCTATGTGGGTGGGCCGTTAAAGAGGCCGTGTGTGCCCAGCGTCCATACAAGTAGGGGTATGAGGCAAATCGCTACTGCTACTGAAGCTAGGAATTCCTTCTTTTGTCTAACTGGATATCAGTAAACATGGTTTCCTCAAAAGCATCTGGTATGTTGCAATAATCGGTAATATTTTGTTAAAGAATTTTCGATTTATTTCTATTGGAAATCAGATTGATTAAACGATTCAGTAATAAAAAAAAGAAGAATTTCGTTGATTAACCAAGTCACGCCTGGAAAGTTTTATTCAAAGATCAGTAATTCCCTGATGGTTTGGTTAATTTTTAATATTAATTTGTTTAGTGTTTTTTTTAAACTGGGTGAGTGAATTGCCATTATGTCCTACCGTAGTTACATCGAGCCATATCACGTTAAACTTGTTAAAAAAAGAGGTGTTTCATCTCAGATAAAGGTTTCTCAAGGTACTATTTTAAGCAATCGTGTTTAGAACGAATATATATTTAGGAATATACAAAATTTAGTAATTTTTCTGTTTCATAGTGTATTTAATAGATTGCATTGATTTCTAAAGAAACTTTATTTTAACAAACAAAAATTTATTGAACACAGAATGACATGTTAGTTTAATGGTTATACCGTAGGAAATGGACACGGGAGACGAGTTTCCAGAATCGCTAGACGGGGCTCTTTCATTCCCATAGCCCTAAAATGGGAAATGTATGAATCAATTTTCTCCCTTTGTCATGAATTAATTGTAGGGAAGATTTTGGGGGCTGCTTACATGTTAGGTAACCATGTAGGAGAAAGAAAGCTCTGACTTGAAATTTTTAGAAATTGGACCTTGTGTCGCAATTCTACTCGTGCAGAGTAGTTGAAAAGTATTACATATGGTATCATATATACCCTACGCACTATCTCACCCACTTGTGCCCCTCCCACAAAAAATCACTACTGCATTGCTTCGCCATCGAACCACCATTCGCTACATCATACCAATTGTTTATTTACCGGCACTTCTACATTGCTACTAAATCGTTCTCGTTAAAACGAGACACGAACCATACATCGTTTCCTAACTGATGATGGCAACTGTATTAGCCGAAGCGCGGTCGTTTTTGAAACCTTTTTGTGGACTATAACCAGTTACCGCGAACAGATGGCGAAGAATTAGAAAGGATCAAGCCAAAACTTGTCCCGACAGAATTGTCTGTACAGGTTCAAACTTGTATATTTAACCATATATATATATATATATATAGTAAGTATATAATATCTTGTGTTTTAAAAATAATCTAATAAAAAAATGACCACATTCATATGGGAAAGGGATAGTTCTTGCTTTTCGAAATGCAAGAGTCTAATTCCAGACTCCTCCTCCAGCTATTGGCAGATAGTATTCCAACTGGGTTTTTAATTGTTTACAATTATGTTATATATTTATGTAGAGTCAAGGTATGTATTTAATAGTTTAAAACACCCATTTACGGGTCGCTGTTAATGCGCGAGAGCTAACGAAGGGGACGAAGAAGAAGTCGGATTTCGCTCCTGGTTAGAGAATGATTGTTTGTGTCCTAGCACACAACGGAAGAGGCGTGAAATACGCGGAAACCGAAGTGGTCTTTGGATTACTAACAACACACGACAAATCCACATATAGTATATATAGATATATATAGTATAAATTTTGATAAGAACAGAAAGACTCAACAGATACGGTTATTCATAATCAATTTATATTTCAACAAAAACTTGGGGCTTATAAATCTAAAGTTGATTTTAATATAGCTGCAAAATCCAAGTCTAAATAGATTATTAGTGGAGCTTATTAAATCAAACTGTAGATTAATAAAGGCCCAATTTTTGGTCGAAATAAATTTATATGAGAGATTGTAGTCAAAGATTAAATATTGCTCTTGTAAATATAATCTTATAAAAGTTTGTTATTACAATTGAGGTCTCTGTAGTGAATATTAAGATTCACTGGTATATAAGCCACAGCTGGTCTAATTGATATCAGAGATAAGAGATATCCTTAACTACCAAGTTTTGGTCCATCTACGCTACTCAGAGACCAGCTGATCATTCTACGTTCTCTCATCTCTCTCTATAATAATAAAGTAGCTAGTATTATAATAACTGACGTATATATTAGCCAATGGGCCGGCTTTAACTTCTCCGTTGCAGTGGATCAGTAAATAGATTTCAAGAAGTGCATTTATATAGGTGGTCCTTTTGGGTCGTCAAATAACGTTTTACCGAGATCTGCGTTTACTAGCGAATTACAATTCGGACTTAGTTAAACGTAGGGTAGGTTCTGATGAAGTCATTTTGATTGAACCTATGGTAGACCCTTAATTTTAACCCTACTATTATTAATTATTATTTTATAATATAATGAAAAGTATAATAATAATAGTATATTATATATATATATATATAGATAATTTGCGAATGAAATTTAAACGGTGGGGATAGTTGTTTATAATTAAATCGCTAAAATCTCACCCGTTCAGTATAGTAAACCATCAATGAGTCGGCTATGACGCGTAACAAATACTAGTCCCAGCGCACAAACAACAAAACCAACAACAAAACAAACAATATGTGAAGTTGAATCTTGAAACGATATATCACCATTACTTCACTATTTTCTGTAATCTAATGGGCAGAATAACGCATTAAAAATGCATATTAGATATTAAGATTTTTTTAGTCTAGATTGGTAAAAAGTGTGGAATTTGACTTGATGAAAGAAGAAATAAAGAAATGAAATAATAGAAAGTGGGGAAAGATATTGAGTTGAAGGAAGGGGAGGAGATGTGTTTAGAAAGTAATAGGAAGCAAAGGGAAATGGTGGGCGTTGAAATGGAAGAGAGAAAGAGTGGGGGTAGAAAGAAAGAAAGAAGGAATGAGAAGAAAGAAGAAAGAAAGAAAAGTGATATAAGAAAAGAAAGAAAAGTGATATTGAAGAAAGAAAGAAGAAGAAGAAGAAGATGTTAAAGAGAAAGACAGAAAGGAAGAAAAGAAAAAAGAAAAGAGGATGCAGAAAGAAGAAAGAAAGAAGAAGAGAAAAAGGAGTGATATTAGCGCAGAAGAAAGAAAGGAAAGAAGATTTTTAAGAGAAAGAAGAATTGGTTAGAAGAAAGAAAGAAAGAAGAAAGAAGAAAGAGAAGGAGTGATATAAAGAAGAAAGAACAGAAGAAGAAAAAGGAGTGTTACGAAGAAAGAAGAAGAAAGAAAGAAAGGAGTGATATTCGAAAGAAAGAAAGAAAGAAAGAAAGAAAGAAAAGGAGCTGTTATTAGAAGAAAGAAAGAAAGAGGAGAAGAAAGAGAGAAGAAAGGTGATATTACGAAAAAGAAAGGAGTATATTACGAAGAGAAAGAAAAGGAAAAATGAGTGATATTAAAGAAGAAAGAAAGAAAGAAATAAAGAAAGAAGAAAAGTTCTGTGAAAGAGAAGAAGAATGTTAGAAGAAAAAAGAAAAAAAGGACGGTAAGGCAAAAGAAATTCAATTACGAAAGAAAGTTGTTAGAAGAAGAGAAAGAAGGAAGAAGAAAGAGCGAAGGGAAATAAATAAATAAATATTGAAAATAATAGAAGATAAATATAGATAATAAATAAATAATATATAAAGCGTGATATGAAATAAATAAATAATAATAAAAAGAATAAATTATTAGAAAGAAGGAGAGAAAGAAGGGGGAGTTAAATAGAGGAAAGAAGAACGAAAAGAATAAGAACTCCAAAAAAGGAGAGGAGAGGTAGAAAAAGACGAAGAAGAAGAATTTAAAGAGAGAAGAAGAGAATAAAGAAAGAAAAAAAAAGAAAAGAGGATTGGTCGAAGAGAGAAGAAGAAAAGAAGAAGAAAAGGAGTGATATACGAGAAAGAGAAAGAAGAAGAAAGAAAGAGAGAAGATTGTTAAAGAGAAAGAAAGAATTGTTAGAAAGAAAGAGAAGAAAGAAAGAAAGAAAGAGATGGGGATTAACGAAAGAAAGAAGAAAAGAAAATGTTGATATTATAGAAGAAAGAGAAAAGGAAAGAAAGAAAGAAATAGAATCCAAAAAAGAGAGAAGTAGAAAAAGAAGAGAAGAAAGATTGGTTAAGAGAAGATAGAAAAGAAAAAGAAGAGGATTGTCAGAAAGAAAGAAAGAAAAGAAGAAAGAAAGATTTTGTTAGAGACAGAAAGATTGTTTAGAAAGAAAGAAGAAGAAAGAAACGAAAGGGTGCATTAACGAAAGAGAAAGAAGAAAAGAGTGATATTATAGAGAAAGAAGAAAGAAAGGAAAGAAAGAAAGAATAAGAATCCAAAGGAGAGGAGGTTAGCAAAGAAGAAGAAAAGAGAAAAGATGTTAAATGAGAAAGATAGAAGAAAGAAAAAGAAACGAAAAAGAATTGTTCGAAAGAAGAAGAAGAAAAGAAAGAAGAAAGAAATGAAAAGGAGTGATATTACGAAGAAGAAGGAAGAAGAAGAGAGAAGATTTGTTTAAGAGACAGAAAAAGGAAGAGAAGGAAGAAAGAAAGGAATGACATTACGAAGAAAGAAAGAAAGAAAAATGAGTGATTAATAAAAGAAAGAAAAGAAAGAGGAAAAAGAAAATAAGATCCAAAAAGGAGAGGAGAGTTAGAAAAAAGAATGAAAGAAGAGAAAGAAGATGGAGTCATTTAGATATTGGATGTTTTGAGACACTCTGGCGACAAAGCACTAGTCTCGAGCAACTGCTTGCAAAGTAAGATGAACTGATGAATATATATTATAGATATATATATATAGATTATTATATATATAAATATTAGAAACGGAGTATGAAATATCAGGTTATTTCTATTGCTATTGCAGCATTAGAATCGTTTATTGTTTAACAAAACTGATTGTGAATCATACATTATTTTTGTTATTTTGACTTCCTGTTTTTTCGTCTATCCAAGTTCATTACACCATCCCCAACCACTTCATAGGATTAGTCAGTATAATATATTATATATATAATAATATTTATATACTATATATATAATCTCAATCCGACAGACAGGTTTCAAATACAACACAGGCGATCTTCCGTATATATAGCTCTCTGATGAGGCATAATAGGCTGAAGATGTACATCAGAGATTGATTTTTTCGATTTGTTTTAGGCCTTACATTTAGAGTTATCCCGCTAATATTATAATGAATTACTTTAAAAAAAAAAGGTTTGACTTCATTAGCCATATTCTCCAATATATATTAATAATATATATATGGAGGCGCGTGGCTAGTGTTAGAGTCGTATCGCTAATTCTTGGAAAGGTATAATCATATATTCTGCTCCAGCTATGGGTAAAATAGTAGGGCAGACTGGGCCTTCAGCTTGGTAGGTAACCAGTCAGGAGAGGGATACTCTCAGTTCGAAATTCCTGAGGTAGGTGTTGATTGGGTTTTGGGCAACTTGAATGCACCAATTTCTTTTCTATGGACTGTGAAAAAGTGTGGATGGTCCAACAAAGCCTCACCACTATCACAAGCACTGTGTGGGAGTTCCTTGTGTGTATGAACTTCATAGTCGAAATCGACGGGGAGAGTCCATCTTTTAAATTTAATATATATATATAATAGTGCTTAATTGGAGTGTAACTAATTTAGAATTTAATTATTAATAATGAAATGTAGGCGGGAATAACATATTAATGTAGGTAACAAATCGAGAAAAATCATTCTTGTATGTAATTTCGGCCTATTAGGCTCATAGCAAGCTATAGATTCGGGAAGACCGCCTGTGCGTGGATTGAACGGCCTTGAGCCTGACAGGCCGTCATAACCTAAACACTAAAAACGAACTTCTTAGATTTTATCGGATTTGTTTGAGTAGGTAACATTCCTCTAGTGATATTTATGAACCGACGATATGTAGTTGTAAACAAGGTTGTTTGAATGGTTTGTTGCCGATATTTTTATGGAGAATAAGTGCTTAATATATATATAATTACTATAATATAATTATATACTTTGAAAAGAAAGGAAGAACTCAATTTATTCATTAATAAATTTATCTTCAGCGATCAAAAATTGGGGCTTTATAATCTAAGTTGATTTAATAAGTTCCCAAATTAGTCATCAGATGAGAGTCTCTTCATCTCTCACACACACACCCCTCACAGCACACACAACATATATATATATTCTTATATATTATTTATATATATAATATATATATGTCTTTCGATTTTCTCAGTATTTTGTAAACTCATCTGATGAAGACTAGACTCATATTGAGTCTCTGGTCTATAAATTTATTAATAGTAAATGACGGTTTGGTAAGATTTTTCTTTCTTTGGAAGTTAAATATTGCTTTGTATATAATTGATTTATTAGATATTATAATTGAGTCTCGCTAGGGATTTATAAATCTTGTATATCTATAAGTTTGTGCGTATATGAACATACAGTGTGGATGTAAGTGGATTTTGATGAGTCCCAAATAGAATCGATCGCTTCTACAGGACGAATGGATTGTACTTATATAAATATCATACATATATATTGTTTGAGAGTAGAGGAAAGTGGATATATACAAAAAAACTATATTTCAATTGATATTTCACTAATTATTGGTTAGGAGGCTCTTCAGAGTTTTTTGATTTAAGTGCTTGTAAATTCTTGTTTCATAGTGAAAATGGTAATGGGTAGGAAGGAGAATGAGGATGGGTTAATTTGGGGGGGTAGTCTAGGGGAAAGAGAAGAAGATAGTCATTTTGTGTTGTTATATCATTTTCCAAATCAACCAATTTGTCGATTTATTCAAGAATCTTCACTCCTAGCACACACAACTCGTGCACCACACAAACACACATTATATATATATATCATGAATCAGACGATTAACCATGGATTTAAGGTCTTTTTATTTAAATAAATTGGTCTGTACTACATAATTTACATTGAGCATCATACGGACTGCGATCACAAATAACTATGGTAGAGAATTGGACCGCTAGATCACCTTGTGCCAAGCAACTTGTACGACACCAAGTATATAGATCATATATATATATATATTATATATATATAATATATATTATTTAATATATATATATAATGATAAGTATCAGGACCGATGGTGTTTGGATATGGTTTTTTGCTATATACTATATATTGAATTAATATATAATATATATATAATATATATATAAAAGGAATTAAAGATTGGGTAAATCCCACAAATGTGATTAAATTGAGGGATAAGTGGATTAAAAACACAACTATTTCATTCAAGTTATAGTTGCCTCGTTGTATTGAACGAGGCGGTGAACAGATGTTATATACGAAAAGAAATGTTAGATCATAATATATATATATTATATATAGATATATATATATATTGTATAATATTAAAAGCATTTCAATAATATACCAGATATTCTTGTATACTCGAGAAGCTTCTTGTCCGGAACTTGGAAACTTCATGTCGTAATCGGGGCTGTTAGATTTTGTGGCCATCCTTTAGGGACTTCATCAAGAGGCTTGGTCCAGCCGGAGATCTTTGGTGTTAAGCATGAGTGCGATCCTTGTAAAGAAAAAATCCTTTGTGGTGTGTTCTTTGGTGCTCTTTAGTCTCACAGGTCCTTCGTCATGATTATACTGGTTTTCAGTATCAGGATTTAAGTAGCTAACCAGTGCCACGATTGGGTGGTTGCTTGGCTTAGGTTTTAAACCAGTGGACATGGCTTAGTTTTTATAGATTTGAAGTGGTGTATTGTAACACTTATATATCAAAATAGTAAAAAAACAGGAGGCTTCACGGAACTTCGAACCGAGGTCCTGTATATTTAATCTCGGAGTAGAATGTGTTTCCTCCGGGTACAGGTGTTTGTGATAGGTAAGAAACTACCTGAAGAAGGGCTGGAGGGTAACATTGACCGAACGTTCGTGAGATAAGCAATAAAGATGAAGAACAAAATTCCGAATAATACAAATAATAACAAATTATCAGTCACATCTCAAAATCCAAGAAAAATAGTAAAAAGACCACAAAAAATAAGAGAGGACAATAATTCGAATATCCAATTTACAATAACAAGCCTCATCTCAAAATTCAACACTTACAAAAGAAAAAAAATAACATAAGATGAGGAAATTAGTCGAATAACAAATATCCCAAATATCAGCTTAATCTAAAATTCAGTAAATAGTTAAAAGACGCGACAAAACATAAGATTGAGGACAATATTGCTGATATATCCACTAAAAATTAATCAATGCATCATGAAAAATTCAGCAATTGTGTTAAATAACAATAAAGGATGAGGACAGTATCCGAATAATCCAGATACAAATTATCAGCCTCATTCAAACATTGCAGACAAATTTTAGTAAAAAAACAAAAACACAAAAAGCAATAAAGATGAAGGACAATAGCGATATCCAAATAACCAAATTATCAGCTCATCTAACTTGCAGAACAAAATAGTAAGAAAAACAAAAACACAAGAATAAAGATAGGACAATAGTCGAATAATCGCAATATCAAATTATCAAGCTAGGCTAAACATTCCAGACAAATAGTAAAAAAAAAGAACAAAAACACACAAGCAATAAAGTGAGGACAAATAGTCCGATAATCAAATAAACCAAATTTCAAGCTCTCTTAAAATCAGAACGAAATAGTAAAAAACAAAAAACAAAGCAATAAAGATAGGACAATGTCCGAATATCCAAATCAAACCAAATTATCCAGCTCATCTCAAACATTCATATTATCAAAATCGAATGTTAGTGTTCTTTTTCATGATTGTCTTGGAGCTGAATCAACTTTTCAGCACTCTATCAATCAAAACCCACGCTATACAGGCCCATGTCTGTGTTGTATTGTCTTGGGCCGGAAGATTTGGTAAAAAAAACAGCCAAAGAGAAATAAAAAAATCATATATTAAAAGGGGAAAACGGAATGCGAGGCTTTCGGTAAAAGAATCATGAGAGATAAGTAATATATACAATGTCCGTGATCAGATCAAGATAAAGGATGGTGAGGAAAGTATCTATCAATTATAAAGCGTAGGGTTGGAGCGAAGGTCAGTTAGACAGAGACAGCGAACGGAGAAGAAGTGAGCGACAGAGACGCTCACGGTCCTTGCGTCAACTTGCTGTGGGAACCCACAGCCCTTTTACTCCCATGCTCAGTCATCTCATAGTAGTAGTCTTGTCACCTCGGTACATAAGTTCATTGGTACACGCTCGCACCCACCAGTACAGCGAGAAAAAGAATAAAGTAACTCCTATATAGACAGCATGTTGTTGAGATTCTTAAACGACAATAAGATACTTTCGTACGTGACCATGATACTACTACGCCAACGTATACAGATGCACAAGTAGGCCGGGAATTTGAAGCCCTATATAACATATGAATTTGATGCAGTATGCAACGATGGACACAAATTCATCATTCAGCGCTTCCTCCAATCTCACCTATCTCCAATGTTAGGTTTAGTGGTCATGCCTTTAGGTTTCAAGCAGTAAGCCGTTTTGTCCAGCGGAGATCCTGGTAACTGTCAAAGATTGTCGGACTACTTGTGTGGTCTCTAAAAAATGGACAGGAAGAAATAAAAATTCAAGGGTTTGTGAGTCAAAAAGTCTGATTTTGCTAACTTTTCAGACTTCTTGACGTGTTCGTGGTTTCTTTGATCATCTGCGAGACCGTTTGGAGAGTATGCGGAATCATTAGAACGAATCGAAGGATGATAATGTTCTGAGGGAACATCCACGGTATTGGGGACGAATCATAGAAAGGATTTTTTCTAGAAATTCTCTTAGAAAAAGATATATATATATTAAGCCTAACCTGGATGAAGAGGAGTCAGTTGGGCTGAGTGATTTTACGGTAGCGGTCGAAGCGAGATGTACGAATCGAGGAAGAGATTGAGTGTCGATGAGAAGAAAAGGCAGCCCTTGATATTTTACGGACTGGAAAAAGTTTATGTCCGAAAGAGTTACTGAAGCTTGAACCCGAAGTCGATCCATATAAAAAAACACCTTATTAACGAAGCTGTCTCTCTCTAAAGTGAGAGCGGAATTTATCAAAGAAACTTATGAAAATGAACTTAATTGTCCTCATCTTTAATTTATAAGCGCCAAGAAATACTATGAGATTGTTTAGGGGCTTTCATTCATAATTAACAATAGCTCCTACAAGGATGGAGCACTCTATTGGTTGGGCCCTTTGCGCAAAAGAAATTTATACCAAGACAGATGCGTGTAATAAAACAGTTAGAAATCCCTTCGCTCTTGTGGGGTGACGATGGTTAAGCGGTTTAAGCTGTCCCTAATGTGAATCGATGGGTTATCCGGCTTTGGTAGGCTCACAATGTCTAGCAACGAAGAGAATTGATAAGTCGACGAATGTGTCTGTGGATGACTTATTAATATATATAGTATTATCTAGTATTTAATTCATAATTTCAATCAGGGTCTTTGATTTGAAATCCATAGGCGAGAAAACTGTCAGTTATAAGTGTTGTTGATATTCTTCTCGACTACCCATTAGTTATACCACTCTAATAATGAGGGCCATCATGGGTTGATGGTTGCAGAAGCTGTCTTGCAGATCCTATTACACTGAAGTAGCAAGTTCTATCCTGCTAGATCCCCATACCTTGTGTTACATCCTACACGTTGTGAAACAGGTTTGGTAATGCCCATATGCTCCTAATCATAGATAATCGGCACTTTTATTATAACTAATCCAACTATAATTATTCCTATGACGAATAATTTTATTTATAGAAATAGCTTTCCTATACGTGCATTAAGATTTCGTTTTCTGTGGAGGAGTTGTTATGTCTGTTTCTAAATTGTTCTAACTACGAGTTAGGAGTTTCATCCAATCTCACAGACAGTAAAGGACAGGTTTTCAAGCGTTGTATCAGTCTGCTGTAATGGTGCCACGGACCTAACGAAGCGATAGAGAGATAAACGGATGGGAGCTGCGACAAGAAATCGCGGGGTGATCCTGGACAAGACGTGGAAAGAGAACCCGGAAAACAGCTGTAGCGGGCACCTGCCACATATCACCAAACACCGTACTAAGAACGGGATAAGAACGCGGACATGCTGTGGGAAGAGGAAACTCTAAGCGAGTCCTCTGTGGAGGCATCAAGGGAGAGGGCACGCCAGTGTGGGTCAACCAGCGAAGACGTACTTGGATCAGCTCTGTAGCGGATACAGGATCTGCAAGAAGGACCACTCGAAGATGAGGAGGCGATAGGGCGACGGATGGAGAGAGATTGTATAGATATCAGCATAGCACAGTCGCGGACATGAATGATCGATAATGATAATTATCTAATCTATATATTTTCTTAACTCGAATGCGCGTAGGAGAGTGAGGTACTTGTAAACAACAAGTCGATGGACGAACGAGAAGAGGCACGCGTCTGCAGTAACGTGACGACACAAAAAGTGTGGAGAACGATTCCTTTTGGGTAAAGGGCTGATAGCGAGACTGCTGAAATGAAAGGAATCTGTGTGTTTAAACAAGAACCAAAATTTTCAGGTATCGCTTGAAACGACGAGCCGGTCGACTCGTTATAACAACGGTGTATAGGCTAGTAGTACGCGTGCATTTTAGGCAACTGTGAAAGGGGGCATGTAAAGCGCGAAGTAAATAAGGAAATCCTTTGTTGTTCTTAGTGCTATCAGTATTGCAAGTCTTCGTCAATGATTGGCAATGGACCTTCAGTATCAGTGTTAAGTGTAACCAGCCAGTTTCGGGCTGTTTTGAATTGGCTGAGGTTTAACCGTGACTCGCTTATCTATAAATTTAAGTGGTGCAATTGTAGACACATTAATAAAGAATTCCAGACATCTACATATACAGCTGTTCTTAGTTCAAAGGACCAGATTCCCAAAAGTGTCTGTGTATGGATGTAAACTGCCATGTATATGGTGAGATTTTAATTCGTAGTAAGTTCCGGGGATAGTGTGGAAGTACCACCCTATCATCGCGCATTATAATAATTACTCGACACGGTGTGGTAGTACTGTTAGGGTCCGTTTATGATTAAATAGAAAGATGGAGTTTTAAAAATTGGTTAATAATTGAGTTTAATAAACTTTTGATACCCATCTATCATATAGTGAGGGCAGTTGTGTGTTATGTAGTTGTCATGTATGTCGGAGGAATACTATGAACAGTAAACAATTATGACAAAAGTAATATATATTATATATATATATATATATATATATATACATAATAATACATTAAAATCACCGATTCTGCTTTATGCAAAAAATATAAGATTGGATTTATATTCAATATATTATAGAATCAATTATAGATAGAATAACAGTGGATTCTACTTAAAATGTCCAGCATTTGTAATCTCAAAGACAAACAACAGATGACACAAGTCTTTTGTCCGCCTGTATGACCAGGGACGGCTTTTTTTTGATGAAGCGAGTGGTAGGTATGGTTAAGGCTAGAGAAATGGAGTTCGTCACCGGAAGAGGTGCGGCGCGAAATCTCGAGTTCAATCCAGGGGCAATGGTACATTGTATTTCACGAACTCTAATACACATCGGAAAGGTATGAATTCCTACTCTCCTCCAGCAGGTTAAATAGTAGGGGGGAGCAGTTTGGGGCTTCTTTAACTTTGGTTAGGCAACAGGTCTAAGAGGAAGACTCTTGAATTCAAAAACCTGTTAAACTCCGCTCAGAGAATTGCTTGTGTCCTCGCTTCTGGGGAGGAATGTAAATATATATAATCGCCCAGACGCGACGCTGGGTAGCTGCATTCTAGGTTTTCAGCTTAGTGTAGCGGTATTTAGCTGTCTGGTAGAGCATCGTCTTAGGAATTGCAAGTTACTGGTTTGATACAGTTTCGCACTAGCGCATGAATATAAGAATAGGAAAGGGTAATTTAGATCTGAGTGGGAAAGCATCAGGCGAGCTGATGCTGAGGTTGAGGTGCTCAAGTCAGTAAAAAAAAGATTTTGCGTGGTCAGCACTACGAAGAATGGGATAGTACTGTCCATTGTAAAATAAATAAACTAAAGTCTTGGCATAAAATGAATCTATACAGGTTGATTCCTAAAAATCCACTCAAGCCAAACCACCAACCAAGTCAACGAGATTCCCAACATTTCTAAAAATAAAAAAAGCTGAAACGACACTAAGTAGGATTACCATGGGAGACCACATTTTTGTTGGTTGGTACCAAAACAATTCATCGTGCCTAAGAAAAAAAGTTAGTTTTATTATTTACTGCGACGAATGAGGGTAATATCCATTTCGGCTAGTGCTTAGACTAGAAAATTTTTACTGAGCTGGAGCACCATCCTAACATAGCTCCCTGATGCTTTCCCTGAGATTAAATTACCTTTTATCTGTATTTCATGCGCTAAGTTGGCGAAGACTGGTAGTCAAACAGTAAGCCTTGCAATTCCTAGAGAATGTCTACCAACAGCTAACCGGCTCATATATCTGAAAATGGAGCACTACCAGCGTCGCCTGGGATATATAATATTTACATTTTCCTCGGACGAGCGGATGTGACACAAAGGTCTTTTTGAGCGGAGTTAACAGGTGATTCAGAGTTTTCTTGCTCTAGACTGGTTGCTAACAGGTTAAAGAGCCAATCTGCCTACTATTACCATAGCTTGGAGGGGAGAGTAGAATCAATACTTTCCCCAATGGTAATTGGGAGAGTAAGTGGAAATACAATTCCATGCCCTGGATTTGACTCGGTGACGAATCCTTCCTATGATTTAACCTTACACCGCGCTTCATAAATAAAAAGCTGTCGGCCTGGGTATAGGGGGGAAAACTGTGTGTAGTGGTTTGTTTTCTTTTGAGATTTACAATGCTGGACTTTGTAAGATAGAATTTCAATGTATTTCTATCTTATTTGATTTTTAAATTTTTGAATACTATCAATATTCTTCATAAGTTTTGCATAAAAGACGGAATCGTGTGATATTATAATGTTAATAAATATATATATAGTTTAATTATACTATATATAGTTATATTTACTTTGTCATTAATTGTTTTATTTCATAGGTTCCTCCGAATACATCATTAGCTACATACACACTCAACTGCCCTTTTATATATTATTAGATGGGTATGTCAAAATGTTGTTTTAAACTCAATTTTTAAACATTTTTTAATATCATATTTCTGTATTACGCTATAATGGGACCTAAAGGTACTACTCACAGGTGTCAAGAGTGGACTTAGGTATATGGCGATGAAGGGGTACTCCACACCCCGGAACTACGAATTAGAATCTCACCATTAGATGCGGTTTAACATTCATACAGACACTTTGGAATCTGGTCTTTGAATAAGAGAGAGTGTTGTGAAGTTCTTGGATTATTCTGTATATAATAGTGTGCATACAATGCACCACTAAATTTATGACTAGCGGGTCACGTGGTTTAACCTCAGCAATCACAGCCGAATACGTGGCTGGTTGACTACTTAATATGATACTGAAGACGTCATTTGAATCATGTGAAGAAGGACTTGCTCAATAGCTGAGGAGCACTAAGGAACAACCAAAGGATTCTTTATAGTTGACTTTGGCGGCTTTTACGTTTGCGCTTCACAGTGCTCTAATGCAACGGCACTCAGGCTTATACAAGTTGTATTAGAGTCGACGGCTCGTTCGGTTTACAAGCGCATACTAAAAGTTTTTGGGTTTCTGTTTACAACACAGGGATTCTTTCATTTAGTAGTCCGTGTATCGCTTTAACCGAAGGAATTCGTGCAACGCATTTGCTTTTTAGTGTGAGTAGGGGTAGCTGTCAGATCGCGTGCTCTTCTTCGTTTCGGTAATGCTGACTTGTGTTTACAAGTATCACTCTCTTAGGCAGTCGAGTTTAAGGAATAATAGAGTAGATAATTCATTCATCATCATCATGTCACTGTTCACGGATATTCGATCGAATCTCTTCCATCGGTCTCATCGCCTCATGAATCTTCGGGGTCCTCTTGACAGCTCCGATCCACACAGAGCTGTAATCGTACGTTTGCTGGTGACGCCACTCGGCGTGCCATAGCTGTGACGTGACTGGCTTCAGCACGGAGGACTGCTTATGAGTTGTCTTGCTTCTCTCAGCAGTGTCCCGCGTGTTTGTCCGTCGTTAGTCGGATGGTTTGAGGTGTATTGTGGCAGGTGGCCGTCAAGCTGTTTTTGTCGTTTCTCTTCCACGTCTTGTCGATCACCGCGAGCAATTTTGTGCAGCCCATCTGTTATCTCTAGTTCCTGTATAGGGTCCAGGTGGTGCAGCCATACAGAGCACTGGAGTACAACGCTTGGAAGAACTGTCTCTTTAACTTGTTGTTGAGATTGGATGGCAACTCCTAAACCGGTAGAAAACAATTTAGATACTTAGACAACAGTAACATCTCCTCACCAGAAACGATGTTAATGCCACGTATGAGGAAAGGATGGTTCTGATAAATTAATTAAGTCGGTCATATGGGAGATAGATGATATAGTTTTGTGATATTTATAATCAAAGTGCTCATATCTCATGATAGAGATATGCATTTAACAAACCTGTTCACAAACGTAAGGATGTAACACAAGGTATGGCATCTAGCGAGGATACGAGACTGCTATTCAGTAAGTAATGGATTGCAAGATAGCTATTGCTAACCATCAAGGCATGATGGGGCGCCTCATTGAGATAGAGTGTGTATAGCTAAGCGTTGTGGAGAAGAAATCAACAAATTAATACTGACGGTTTCTCGCCGTGGGATTTTCAATCAAAGACCTGGTTGAGAAATATAATTTTTTATATATATATATATACACATAATATAGTATATATAGTGCATCGACAGACATGTTTCGACTTATAAGTCTCTCGAGTGTGGCTAGACATTATGTGGATACTGAAGCCGGGATGAGAACCAATCGATTCAGGCATTACGGACAGGCTTAAGCTTAACATCGTCACCACAGAATGCCGAAGGGGATTTTACTGTTTTATACAGATTCTGTATGTATGTGAAGGCACCATAGAGTGCTCCATGCCCTTATAGGAGAGCGTTGTTAATTTATGAATGATGCTAACAAATCTCATAGTATTTTCCTTTGCGTAGTAAAATAAAGAAAGGATCAATGTTTATTTCAAAGTTTTTGATAAATTCCGGCTTCTTAATTGGAGGAGAGGAGTCAGCTTCGTTAATAGGTGTTTTTTTATATGGTCGACTCGGTTTCAGCTGCAGGTAAACTTTGGGTGATAACTATTTACCAGTCGGTAAATATCAAGTGGGCGCTTTTCGTCCTTCAGCGACACAGATCGTCTTTTCTCGATTCGTAACATGTTCGCTATCGACCGCTAGGTAATCAACTCAGCCCAACTGACTCTTGCATGCAGGTTGGCTTTATAATATATGATATCTTTTTACTAAGGAATTTCTTAGAAGAAATCCTTTCTAGATTCGTCAATCTACGGTTGTGGAATGTTCCAGAACTTAGTCAGACCTTCGATTTCGTTCTATTGTTCCATTAATTCCACGGTCATCGGGGAGATGTCAAGAGAAACACGAAGTCAGAAGTCTGGAAAATTAGAAATCAGACTTTTTGACTCTAAACCCGTTTGATGTTTTTATTTCTTCGTCGTCCGATTTTTTTAAGAGACACACAAGTAAGATCGACAATCTGATACGTTTACAGGGGATCCACAGCTGACCAACGCTCTTGCTTGAAACTAAAGGATGAACACTAAAACGTAATTGGAGTAGGGCTGAGATTGGGAGGAGGCTGAATGATTGAATTTGTGGTCCAGATGTTGCATACTGGCTATCAAATATCTATATGTTTAATATAGCGCCTCAAATTCCGGCCTCTTCGGTGTATCTGTACGTCTGGCGGGATATATATGTCGTAGCGGTTGTATTAGTCGTTTAATGAATTACAACCATGCTGTAATGTGGGAGTTTTGACCTTTATTTCATTTTTCTCGGCTGTACGTGGTGGGTGGCGGCGTTGACAATGAAAAAGGACCGAGGTTACAATGACTACTATATTGAGATGACTTGACGATGGTGAGGTAAACGGGGCTGGTGTCCACAGCCGTTGACTGCAATGGGACGTGAGCGTCTGTGTCACTTAGTTCTCCGTCGCTGTCTCTTGTCTACGATGCATCGAACCCTACGGCTTTTTATATTGGATAGATAATCTAAGCGCAGTCTTTATCTTTTGCATCTGATAACGGAATTTGTTAATTATTAATTTATCTTTCTCTGTTCTTTGACGAAGGCTCGCCTTCACGTTTCCCCTTTTTCTTTTAATATATATTTTTTATATTTCTCTTGGCTTTATGCGGAAATTTTGTTTCTCCGGGCGAATGACAATTAGAAACCAAGACCTTGGGCCTGTTTATAGCGAGGGGCCATTATTGAGGTGATAGGAGTGGCTGAAAAGTTGATTCGCTCAAGATAAAAGATAGACAATGCATGAGAAAAAGAAAATATAGCAGTTCGAGATTTTGAAATAGAATGTTGAAGATGAGCTGATAATTTGGTTTATGTGTGGATTATTCGGACTATTGTCGCTCATCATTATTGCTTTTGTGTTTTTTTTTTTTTTTTTGCGTTTTTTTACTATTCTACTGAAATTTTTGAGATGAGGTGATAATTTGGTTTATTTGGAAATTATTCGGACTAATTGTCCTCAGTCTTTATGCTTTGTGTTTTTTGGGGGTTTTTTTTGTTACTATTTGTTGAATGTTTTGGAATGAGGTTGATAATTGGATTATTTGGATTATTCGGACTATTGTCCTCATCTTTATTGGCTTTGTGTGTTTTTGTTTTTTTTGCTATGTCTGAATGTTGAGATGAGGCTTGTATATTTGATTATTTGGATTATGTTCGGAGCTTTTCCTCCATCTTTATTGGCTTTTTGTGTTTTTGTTTTTTTTACTATTTGTCTGAATGTTTGAGATGAGGCTTGAAATTTGATTATTTGGATTTTCGGACTATGTCTCATCTTTATTGTTATTTACACTGAATTGTCTGATTTTGCGATTGAGGCTTGATAATTGGATATTTGGATTTTCAGAATATTGTCTCATCTTATTGTTTTGTGGGTTTTTTACTATTTGCTAGATTTCTGAGATATAGCTTGATGATTTGGATTATTTGGATTATTCGATATTGCGTCATTCTTTATTGTTTTATGGTTTTGTCTTGGGCTATTTGTTTGAATTAATATGATGAGAATATCGTTATATTGTATATTAGATAATAGATATAGATCTCAGATTATTGTTTGATAGAGATATATATATATATTCTTTGAGATATATAGAGATATAGATTGATAATTGTATTAATTTGATATATATAGGATAGATATCATATATAGATTTAAATAGAGAAGATAGAGATATAGTCAATAGATATATGGTATATATTATACAAATAGAAGACAAGTCTACTTCCGTGATGTAGATCGTTGGAAGTTAAGTGAAGATAATGTTTATTTATTAATATATAGGTGTGGCTACAAATAACACTGCAAATTATAAAGAGATGATATGTTATAGATAGAGATATAGTAGATAGGTTAGAGATAGATGAGAGAGGATATATATAATAAGAGAGGATAGATGAGATAGAAGGAAACCAAATGGTGAAATAGAAAAAGGAGAGAGAGAGAAGAAGGGGGAAACCGTAGAAAGTTTTACTAAAGGTGGCACTGCTGCTTAACACAAAAGATCTTCCGCTGGACACGTCTTGGATTGAACTAAGGATGCACAAAATGCGTACAGCTCGCCGTTAGAATGAAGTTTGGCAAGGTTCGACAGAAGGTTCTCGGTATGAGCAAAAATATATGTGTATATAGTAGTTGAATGGGCTTTTCAATGATTATATATATATTATATTATATATATATATATATATATATATATAGTAAACAGTTTCTGTCGTATATAAATTCTGTCAACAGGCTCGTTAATAATCAAGAGGCGAAATTAATTGAATGAAATTGTTGTGTGTTTATGCACTTTTATTCTGCAACTTTTAAATCATTTGTTATTTTAGACCCAATCTGTTATTCTTTATATTATATGATACTATTAATATATATATATATATATTTATATATTATTACATATATTAAGTTAGGCAAAAAGCCATATCAAACACATCGTGTCTGCATACTATCATGTATATATATATATTATATATATAATATATTATATATATTACGTATAGTATACTATTGAATATATATATATATTATAACTTTGGGTGTGGTACCAGTTTTTGAAAAAAAAAAAAAAAAAAATAGGCAAGGTGATTCTAGCTGGTCAATTCTCTACAGTAAGTTGTGTAGAGTGCAGGTTCGTATGAGTGGGCTCAATGTTTTAATTATTGTAGACAGACGCTAAATTATTTGTGAATAAAGACTAATGACCATGGGTATCGTGGATATGGATATATATATATATAATGTGTGTGTGTGTGTGTGTGTGTGTGTGTGCGTGGGTAGTGAAGAGATTGAAATAGATCGTGACAAATGTGGTTGAGAGTATGAAAATGTGGCTTAATAACAACAAAAATGAGTATTTCTTCCTTCTAAGCTACCCACCAATACCCATCTATATTTCTTTCCTTCCTGCACCGATTTAATTTTCACTATGAAGACAGAATGTAAGCACTTACATCAGTAAAACTCTGAGAACTCACGCATAATGAGGTGAAATATCAATTGATATAGTTGTTTATGTAGTTCGACATTGCGCTCGTGTCCTCAAAAATATATGTATATATTTATATAAGTAAATCCAATGCGTGCTGTAATAAGGGATGATTCCTATTTGGGATAAATAAAATTCATGTACATCGCCCACTGTATGTCTCGATTATAGGTATAACTTATCAGATTCATAGCAAGAGTTTTTATATAATCGC
Organism: Doryteuthis pealeii; assembly: GCA_023376005.1. Classification (NCBI taxonomy): domain Eukaryota; kingdom Metazoa; phylum Mollusca; class Cephalopoda; order Myopsida; family Loliginidae; genus Doryteuthis; species Doryteuthis pealeii. The sequence goes on from CM042180.1 coordinate 30,621,233, forward strand.
GCTAGAGAGGCTCAATGTAGGTATCAAGATAAATCGTGTATAGTAAATTAATGTGATGATAACACACGGCAATGATTAACTTCCGCAAATAAGAAAAAGAAACAAAGAAAAAGAAATAAAAATAAGAAGAAAAACTTACCAAACGTCAGTTGACTTAAAATTTTTACGAACGCAGAGGACTCAATATGGTACTAGTTCATCAATAGAAGTTTACAAATACTGGAAATCGATAAAATATATATATATATATATATATATATAATAATATATCTAGTATTTAGTATTATATGTGTGTGTGTGTGTGTGTGTGTGTGTGTGTGAGAGTGAGAAGACTTGCTCATTGATGAGACTTAATTTGGGGACTTTATTAATCAACTTAGATTTAAAAGCCCAATTTGTCGAACTAAATTTATTATGGAATAACTGTGTTGAGTTCTTCTTAGCTGTTCAAAGAATATATATATATCTATATATAATGTATATATATATTAAGCTACTTATTCTCCAAAAAATTATCGCTAAAAGGCATTCTAGAACAAACCTTGTGTTACAACTTATGCATATGCGTCGTGTCATAAAGTCATAGAAGTGACATGTTAACCTCTCTGAACGCAATCATAAAATTCTAGAGAAGTCGTTTAGTGTTGAGGTTATGATGCGGCCTGTTCAGTCTTGGCAGTCGCGGTTTCAAATCACGCACAGGGCGGGGTCTTCGATTAATGCTCTGCTGATGAGGCGCTAATAGGCGAAATGTTACAGTACAGCAGATTGATTTTTCTTGCCTTTGTTTGCCATACATTTATAGGTATACAGCGCCATAATTCATTATTAATTAATTAATTTTAAATTAGGTCCGGACTCAAGATTAAGCACATATATATTATATATTAAATTAAAAGATGGACTCCCCGTGCAGATTTCGACGTATGAAGGTTATACATCACAAGGAATCAACAGTGCTTTGTTTTATGTGGTGAAGCTTGTGTTGGAGATCCGAACTTTTGGCAGCAGTCGATAGAAAAAGAATTGGTGCATCAGGGGGTTGCACCAAACCCAATTCAACGGACCGACCTCAGGAATTTCGAATTGAGAGTTAATGCCTCTCCTAGATGGTTAGCCTACCCAAAGGGCTGAAGGGCGCAGTCTGCCTACTATTTTGCATAGCTGGAGGAGAATAGTATGGATTCATACCTTTCAAAGGTGATTAGGTATATCGACTGCTAAACGCATATGCCCAACGCGCCTCCATGATATAATATATATAATATATATATATTTGGGAGATATTGGCTTAATTGATAAGTAAACTTTTTTAAAGTTATTCATTAATAATGTAATTTAGGGCGGGATTTAAGGCTACTTAATGTAAGGTGAAACAAATCGGAAAAATCAATCTGGTATGTACATTTGAGCCTATTAGGGGCCTCATAAGGGCAGAGCTATATAACGAAGATGGCTCAGTGTGTGTTTGAAAGCTGTCTGTCGATTGAGATATATATGACTATATATTATATAAATATATAATATATATAGATATATATATTATAGGCTGATAATAGTATGAGTGGGGTTGGGGATGGTGTAATGAACTTGGGATAGTAGGAAAAACAGGAAGTGAGAATATAAACAAATATTTGTTATGCTATGAAGGCAGGTTCAGTTTTGTTAAACAAGTAATCGATTCGTAATGCGTGGCATAGTGCAAAGAAAACTGATATTATTAAAACTTCCTGTTCTCATTATAGTACAATTATAATCATATACTATATATATATAATAATATAATTATATTATCAGTTTTAGTGGTTACGTTTGGCGAAAGCAGTTGCTGCGAGACTACGTGTTTGTGGGCAAGTGTCTAACGAATCATATCTTAATATAGGATGCAGTTCTTCTTCTTTCTTCTTTCTTTTTTTCTAACATCTCCTCTCTTTTTTGGTTGCTTATTTTCTTCTTTCATTCATTNGAAGAGAGAGAGATGAGAGAGAGAGAGAGAGAGGAGAAGGACAGAGATACAGAGTATGTGTTTGTGTGTGAAAAGAAAGAGAGAGAAGAGACAGACAGACAGAACAGACAAACAGAAGACAGAGACAGAGTATAGTGTTGGGATGCTGTGTGTTGTGTGTGTGTGTGTGAGAGAGGAGGAGAGAGGAGAGAGAGAGAGAGAGAAGAGAGAGATAGAGAGAGAGAGAGAGAGGGAGAGAATTTGAGAGGAGAGAGAAAGAGAGAAAGGAGGAGCCAGACAGATACAGAGACCAGAGTATTTTGTGTGTGTGTTGTGTTGTGTGAGAGAGAGAGAGGAGGAGAGAGAGAGAGAGAGAGGGAGAGAGAGAGAAAGAAAGGAGAAATATGAGAAAGAAAGAGACAGACAAACAGACAGACAGATACAGAGACAGATATTGTTTTGTGTGGAAAGAAGAGAGAGAGAGAGACAGACAAGACAGACAAGACAGAACAGAGTATGTGTTTTGTTGTGAAAGAGGAGAGAGAGAGAGAGAGAGAGAGAGACAGACAGACAGACAGACAAACAGAAGACAGAGACCAGGAGTATGTGTTTGTGTGTGAAAGAGAGAGAGAGAGAGAGAGAGAAAGAGAGAGAGAGAAAGAAGAGGACAGACAAACAGACAGGCAGAGACAGAGTATGTGTTTGGGGTGAAAGAGATAGAGAGAGAGAAAGAGGGGAGGAAGGAGGGAGAAAGGGAAGGAAAGAGAGAAAAGAGAGAGAAATCAGAAAGAGAGAGACAGACAGACAAACAGACCGATAGAGACAGAGTTGTTGGTTTGTGTTGGAAAGAGAAGAGAGAAGGAGAGAGGAGAGGAAGAGATGAGAGAGAGAACAGACAGACAGACAGACAGGATCAGAGATGTGTTTGCGTTGTTGAAAGAGGAAGAGAAAGATATATATATATATTATAGAGAGGAGAGAGAGAAAAGGACAGACAGACTGCGGAAAGAAGACATCAGAAAGACAGAAGACTGAGTGACGAAGAGAGAGAGAGAGAGAGAGAGAGAGAAGAGAGAGAGAGAGAGAGAGAGAGAGAGAGAGAGAGTATGGGAAAAAATAAAGAAAGAAAGAAGAAAAAAGAAAGAAAGAAAATATTGTGAAAGAGAGAAAGAAAGAAAGTGTACTACATTAATAATGGCAAAACAAAACACGTTGACATTGATAAGTCCCAAATGCGCTCAGAGGGAAAAGAAAATGTGTAAAAATCTCGCAAATTTCAAGATAATACGTATTTTTTTAAATGTGTGAAATTAGAAAGAAAAAAAAATTTAGAAAATAAAGATGAAGGCTATATGGTCTTTCAAAAACAAAAAAAAAAGTCCACAATTAAAGATGTTTAAGATAATAATGTGCGACAAATTTATAATTTATGATAATTTATGATTAAAAAAAGATTTAATACAATTGATTCCCTGGATTTTTAGTCCTGTAATTCATATCATTGAATATTTCATCATCATCATCAATCATGTCACGCTTTCAGTGCGGATATCCATGACAATCTCTCTCCATCCCTCCCTATCGCTCATCATTCTCGGGAGGTCCTCTATACAGCATCCTGCATCCACACAGAGCTGATCAACGTACGTTTTTTGCTGGTCGGCCCACACTGGCGTGCCCATGTGCTGGCTTCCACAGGAGGACGTTGCTTATGAGTTCGTCCTTGCTTCTCCAGCAGTGTCCCGCGTGTCTTGTCCGTCTTACTCGGATGGTTTGGGTGATATGTGGTAGGTGGCCGTACAGCTGTTTTCTCGTTGGGTGCTCTTTCCACGTCTTGTTCATGATCACCCGCAGCATTCTTGTGCAGCTCCCATCTAGTTTATTCTCTAGTCACTTAGTTAGGGTCCAGGTGGTGCAGCCATACAGCAGTACTGACACGACAACGGCCTGGCAGAATTGCCTCTCTAACTTTTCTGTGAGTTTGGATTTCCATATGACTGATAATTTATTTTTAGCGCGGGGTCCACACACTGCAAAACAAACGGAACAAGTGTGTGGGCCGCCAAAATGACCATGTGGTGGAGCCATACAGCAGTACTGACACGACCACGGCCTGGAAGAACTGTCTCTTTAACTTGTCTGTGAGATTGGACCTCCATATGATCGATAATTATTAATTGAATATTTACTCAAGGTAAAAGTAGGTGGTTTTATTAAGAGAACAAGTGACAGCAAGTATAACAAGTCGAATCCTTGCTAAACAGCCTACAAAAGGCAGCACGGAACATTAGCCTATTCGTGAACTCCGATAAAACTGAGTTTATGAGTTTTTCAAAATGAAGGAGACATCTCCACACTCGATGGTAAACTCCTAAACTCGGTGAAACAATTCACGTACCTAGGTAGTAACATCTCATCAACTGAAAGCGACGTTAATGCACGCGTAGGAGAGACAAGGTAAAAGTCGGCGGTTTGCTGTCACTTGATCCTGAGATCAAGTGACAGCAAGTATATTTAATAATCACTTCTCGCAAATACACATGCACAAGCCGAATCCTTGCTACACAGCCTAGAAACTGCAGCACGGTACATCGGCCTATACGGGAACTCCTATAAAACCGAGTTCATGTGTTTTAAAAATGAAGGAGACATCTCCACACTCGATGGTAAACTCCTAAATTCACGTACTTAGGTAGTAATATCTCATCAACTGAGGGCGACGTTAATGCACGCGTAGGAAAGGCAAGGTAAAAGTCGATGGTTTTATCTAGAGATCAAGTGACAGCAAGTATATTTAAAATCAGTTCCCACAAATACACCTGTATAAACCGAATCCTTGCTACACAGCCTAGAAAATACAGCACGATACATCGGCCTATACGTGAACTCCGATAAAACTGAGTTCATGTGTGTTAAAAATGAAGGAGACATCTCTACACTCGATGGTAAACTCCTAAACTCGGTGAAACAATTCACGTACCTAGGTAGTAATATCTCATCAATAGAAAGCGACATTAATGCACGCATAGGAAAGGCATGGGCTACTTTAAACAGATTGTCAACGATATGGAAATCCGATCTCACTGACAAGTTAAAACGAAAGTTCTTCTAAGCCGTAGTTGTATTAGTGCTACTGTATGGCTGCACTATTTAGACCCTAACGAAGCGCCTGGAGAATAATCTAGATGGGAGCTGCACAAGAATGCTGCGTGTAATCTAAAACAAGACGTGTGTTGTATACTCTCTTTCCTTACTTTCTTACTTCTATTCTTCTTCTGTTCATCTTTTCTATCTTAGGTTCTTCTAGCGTCTCTTCTAGCGTCTGGTCTTCCATTGAGGATTTCTCTTTATCAGAAGCCCTGTGTCATTGGTAGTTTTTAGATAATAACACAAGACTTCGATTTAACTTAGATCATATTTTATTCTGAAATCCCCACCAGACTACCTGCGCAGATTGAGTCGGCACCGTGCATAACACGACTTACCCCCGTCGTGGGTTTGGCCGATCTGACTAAAAATCTATTTCTAATCTAAACCGGAAGAGTGTCTTCTCCACCGATTCTCACGGTATCCACCGGAAGGATCAGGATGAGGTCAAGCCTTGTCATCCTTCAAGGCCGCCGGCTGAACTTATAACGGCCATTTTGATTTCTACACTACTGTACATAATTATTAGGAATCTAATAATTATGTAACACGTGGAAACAACATCTCATAAGAAAACAGCTGTAAGGCCACCTACCCCATATCACACAGACATTGTTATCATTCCATTAACCATTATTGTCGCCCTTGGCCAGGATTGAATCTGCAGCCCAGAGATTATTGTCACTTAGAACTGTATTAACTCAACACCAACGCCCGTTGCGCCATGTGTCCAACTATTGTAGAAGGTTCCATAATTTGACAAGAAACATAAAGGAGGCTGGAGGACATATTGGCTGAAACAAAAAAATGTGCAAGAAATTCAATTTTCGCCATACAACTAAATGATATATGTACAAGCCTGAACCTGTCCTGGAGAATGAGACGCATAAAATTCTCTGGGACTTCGAGGTACAGACGGATCACCTAATCCCGACCAGGAGACCCGACCTAGTATTGATTGACAAGAAGATGAGAACCTGTCATCTTGTGGACTTTGCCATCCCGGCTGATCACCAAATGAACATGAAAGAAATGAAAAGATAGACAAATACTTAGACCTTGCCAGAGAGTTGAAAAACACTGTGGAACATGAAAGTAAAGGTCGTACAAATTGTAATTGGAAACCTTGGAACGGTCCCAAAGGTTTGAAAAAAGTCTGGAAGAATTGGAAATCCGACGAAGAATCGAGGCCATCCAAATAACAGCGCTGTTTAGATGAGCTATAATACTCAGAAAAGTCCTGGGAGACCTCAAGAGACTTGCTGTCACTCAGCCTAAAGTGAACCACTAGCTTAGGCAGGTGTGAAAAACCAATAATAATAATAATAATAATAATAATAATAATAATAATATAATAACAGACAGAGATAGAGATAGAGATAGAGATAGAGAGAGAGAGAGAGAGAGAGAAATAGAGAGAAGAGAGAGAGGTGGGAGGGAAAGAGAGGGTGATAGTTGGTGAGAGAGAGGAGAGAGAGAGAGAGAGAGAGAGAGAGAGAGAGAGAGAGAGAGAGAGAGAGAGAGAGAGAAATAGAAAGGGGTGAATATTCATGGTATTGATAATGGCGATAATGATGTCGGCGAGAATAATCTTATTGGAAAAGAAGAAGAAGAAGAAAGAAGAAGAAAGAGAAGAAGAGAAAAGAAGAAGAAGAAAGAATGAAAGAAGAAAGAAGAAGAAGAAGGACGAAGAAGAAAAAAGCAGATAAGACGAAGAGAAGAAGGGCGAGAGAGAAAGAAGAAGAAGAAGAAGAAGAAGAAGAAAGAAGAGAAGAAGGAAAGGTGAAAAGAAGAAGTGCAAAGAAGAAGGAAAGGCGAGAAGAAGATGAAAGGCGAGAAGAAAGAAAGGCGAGAAGAAGAAGAAGAGAGCGAGAAGAAGAAAAAGGACGAGAAAGAAGAAGAAGAAAGAAGAAGAAGAAGAAGAAAGCGCGAGAAGAAGAAGAAGAAGAAAAGCGAGAAGAAGAAGACGAGAAGAAGAAGAGAGAAGAAGAAAGAAGGGCAGAAGAAGAAGGAGAAGAAGAAGAAGAAGAAGAAGAAGAAGAAGAAGAAGAAGAGGAAAGCGAGGAAGAAGAAGAAGAAGAAAAAGCGAGAAGAAGAAGAAGACGAGAAGAGAGGACGAGAAGAAGAAGGACGAGAAGAAGAAGAAGGGGCGAGAAGGAAGAAGAAGAAGAAGAAAGGCGAGAAGAAGAAGAAGAAGAAGAAAAGCGAGAAGAAGAAGAAGACGAGAAGAGAAGGACGAGAAGAAGAAGAAGAAGAAGAAGAAGAAGAAGAAGAAGAAGAAGAAGAAGAAGAAGAAAGGCGGAGAAGAAGAAGAAGAAGAAGAAAAGCAGAAGAAGAAGAAGGACGAGAAGAGAAGACGAGAAGAAGAAGGACGAGAAGAAAGAAGAAGGGCGAGAAGAAGAAGAAGAAGAAGAAGAAGAAGAGAAAAGAAGAAGAAGAAGAAGAAGAAGAAGAAAACAAATAATAAATGGACAATTCCGATGAAAATGTGATTAGAAAGAAGGAATCCATTCCAGACTGGCAGAAAACCAAAAAAAGATGTCTAATCCGATCAAGAAATGAGATATTGGAAATAATTGGAGGGGAAATAGTAGTAGTAGTAGTTGACAAAGAAGAAATAATAGTATTAATAGTAGTAGCAATAATATTAATAATAGATGAAGCTATAGCAGTATTAATAGTGGTAGAAAAAGTAGTAGTTGGAGATAAAGAAGCAGAAGAAAAAGAAGTAATAGTAATAGTAGCAGTACTGATATTAGTAATAAGAGAGAAGATGTAGTAGTAGTAGTAGTAGTAGTTGTAGAAAAAGAAGTAGAAAAGGTAATAGTATTAGTAGTAGCAATAATATTAGTAATGGGAAGAGAAGATATATTAGCAGTTGTAGTAGTGGAAAAAGAAGATGAAGTAACAGTAAAAATAGTAGTAGAAGTAGGAGTAAGAGAGCAGTAGTAGTAGTATAAGAAATAGAAGTAGTAGCAGCAGTAATAGTAGTAATGAGAAGTAGAATAAATAGTTCTAGTAGAAGTAGTAGTACAGTAGAAGAAGAAGAAGAAGAAGAAGAATTAAAGAAGAAGAAGAAGAAGAGAAGAAGAAGAAGAAGAAGAAGAAGAAGAAGAAGAAGAAGAAGGCGAAAAAAAGAAGAAGAAAAGAAAAGAAGAAGAAGAAGAAGAAGAAGAAAGAAAAGAAGAAGAAGAAAGAAAGAAGAAAGAAGAAAGAAGAAGAATTAAAGAAAAGAAGAAGAAGAAGAAGAAGAAGAAGGTGAAAAGAAAGAAGAAGAAGAAGAAGAAGAGAGAAGAAGAAGAAGAATTAAAGAATTAAAAAAAAAAGAAGAAGAATTAAAGAAGAAAGAAGAAGAAGAAGAAATTAGAAGAGAAGAAGAAGAAGAAGAAGAAGAAGAAGAAGAAGAAGAAGAAGAAGAAGAATTAAAGAATTAAAGAAGAAGAAGAAGAAGAAGAAGAAGAAGAAGAATACTCCACGACTCTACAATAGTAGAGAAAATAGAAGAAGAATGAAAGAAAAAGAAAAACAACAAGAAGTACTTTGGCGTGGTTTGATTTAATTAACGGCATATCAACTCCTTATGGGTTATTTAATGCCAAAATTTGATTCATCTTTAAATGTTTGATAGTAATCATAACTATATTTTCTGTTTCCTTGCATCTTTTTAAAAAAAATACATATTTTTATTTGTTTATACACAGTTATATTATTTCCACTCTAGGACAAATAAACCCTACCGGCTGGATATTTAGAATACACCGACTGCACCTCTACAGAGAGGTCAGGCTCTTCCCCTCCAATGGAAAACTGGTGGCTAATCAGTCCATGACATGCAACTTCCCTTCGGCCCTTATTTATGTTAGACGGGCGGTTGGAGAGACCCCCCTTCAATCAATTGGCTGGTCACATCAAGCCCTAGCACCTATATGATTGTTCCAACCCATATTGCCCTCATGGCAAGCCCCAACGTGGTTATCTGTTGGCCGTGATTGAGGATCCGTGATGCCTGAGGGCGGGATCCTGGTAGCTGAAACACTTCACTTTGGGTCTTACTTAGACGTCTTACTTAGACGGGCGGTCGGAGAGGGCCTTCGGCTGGTCATGTCAAGCCATAGCACCTATATGATTGTCCCAACCCTATTGCTCTTATGGCAAGCCCCAACCCCTTTTTATCTTATGGGTGCTAGAAGGAGTGGCTGAAGGTCTTCATGTCCTGGGAATGACGTTAAACTCTATCTGATGGTGAGGTTCCAGGTTTGGAGGTCAGGGGAATGTGGAGCACCCCTTCCTCACCATTGTTCCCTGGTCAACTGGACAACCTATTTATACTCATTGCTCGCTGGTCCACTCTGACCCGGAGTGGTAGTACCTATTAGGCTCCCATCTATGGGTTAAATAGAAAAATGTGTTTATAAAAAAAATTGTATCTATTAAGAATAAATTTATTTCAAAACTTTGTCGGCACTAAATGACCCACCGTGGTTGATATGCCGTAAATTAAACAAACGAATCTCACTAGATAATAGGTATACGAAGCCAAGATTCTGTGTTTGATACCAGCCCTCGCCAACTCTGATTATCTATTATGACTAACAGAACTTTAGTAATCTGATCTGTGCAATAAAATGGGGAGCTGAAGGTAGTTAGCTCATCTCTGACGCAAAACAATCTCCCTGGTCTAGTGCTTGGGAAAAATGGATAGAACCCTTTGCCGCCCAGCTGATATCGACAATAGGCCACTTCATACAGGAGGCCGGGTGACAGCAAGTTCCCTCAGGTCTCAAGGACCCTTCTGATTATTCTAACAGATCTTAACAATGCTGTTGTTTGTATAGTCCCGATTCTTCGGATTCTTAATTCTTCCAGACACTTTTCCAAACCCTTGGGAAACGTTCCTGATGACTTTGTTTCTGATATATATATTTACCATCCCCTCCGCACGAGCAGGATGCGACACAAGGCCAATTTCTTAAGCGGAGTTCAACAGGTTTGAATTCAGAGTTTTCCTTCTCCTAGACCGGTTGCCTAACCAAGGTTAAAGAGCCCAGTCTGCCCTACTATTTACCCATAGCTGGAGGGAGAGTAGGATTCATACCTTTCCCAAGGGTATTAGCACTAAGTGAAATAATTGCCACGTCCAGGATTTGAACTCGGGTCGACGAGTCCATTTCCCATGACTTTAACCATTACACAACACGCTTCCTATTTTTTCTGATATAAGGTGTGTGCTGGACGCCCGCTCCTACTTATAGACTCAGCGATAATCATGTGACCAACCTATTGGCCAATCACTGGCAGTACTCTGCTGCTGTTATAATATTTATACAGGCTGTTCGGATCTTAACGACACTCAATTGCTTTGAATCTTCGTGGACGACGGAACATAGGATTATATCACTGGACCTTTGACACTACGTAGGATTCCATAAACTCAGGACTTATTCACTTACCAAAGGATTCTATACCGCAGGACTTACTTACTTACTTAGTTACTTTAAGCCCTTTACAACTGGCCAAGGATGGCGGTCAGAAACTTAACGACCCATATTACTATTAGCACAACCCTCACCTTCATGTTCCACAGTTTATTCAGCTCTCTGTCCAGGTCCAAGTATTTGTCTATCTTTTCGTTTTCTTTCACCTTCACTCTGTGATCCATCGGGACGGCAAAATCCACGAGATGACATGTTTTCTTATTTTTATTAATTTATACTAGGTGTGGTCTCCGAATCGGGATTAGGTGATCCATCTGTATCTCAAAGTCACAACGGATTTTATGCATTGCATTCTCTAGGACAGATTCCGGTTTGTGCATATACCATTTCGTAGCATGGTGAAAAGTGAATTTCTTGCACAATTCCCAGTGGATCACCATTCCCACCCAGTCGAGCATAGCCTTGTTGCATTTTTGTGCTAGGTCACCGCATTCGCTTGTTAGATGAATAATCTTTTCGTCTTTTTCTCACCAGTCGGTAGAGCGTTCGACTAGAAACCACAAGGTTCCTAGTTCGATACCGGCCCTCGCCAACTCAGTGTAAAAGTAGTACAGGGATCTGTGCGGTAAAGTAAGGAGCTGATGGTAGGTGTAGTGCTCCACCTCAGATGCTAAGATAATCTCCTTGGTCTAGCAGTAGTGAAAAGGGGATAGACTCCCTCGCTGATTGGCTGATGCCGACATTAGGCCGCCCCGACGACTTTACTTACACTTCCTATTCTGCTGCGTCTTATCTATTTTTGCCTTGATATAATTTGTTTTCTATGGCATTGTCTTGTGCTGTGATTATGTTACATAATCTATGCGGTAGCATAAGATTATTGTCAATCCCCTGTATTTCTAAAGGGATGGCCCTTTTCATATCACGGGCGGGACTTTCCATGGAATAGTACAGAAAGCCCGCGAAATACGTAAAGTCACGTGGGACCTGGTCGAGTCATCAATTTTTCAGTTGGACGTCGGGCAGAGAGGATGTCCTGCCTTAACTGGAGCTCACACTGCATACGCTCGCTATGTTACAGATATTTAGTTACATGAAATGTTAGTTAAGGAAATAAAAGTTTAAGAAAATTAACACGGTCTTGTGATTAATGAATGTCTTGGTAACAAGACTGATCTAGAAGAAGAAATGAGTTGAGTGCGACCGACCATCAAGACGAAGTCACCAAGACGAAGTCACCAAGAAGATAATGATGAATGCAAGGTCTATTTTTTACATAGGGATTTAAATGGAGCTTCCCACGAGGATTCACCTCACGATTCAGTAATAATGAATATGTGTGACTAACTTAAAAAAAACCCTCTACCCAGTCGACGCCGGGTAGCTGCAGCTAGTCTATTCATAAATCTAAATAAGATGCTTATTTTTAACTTTTGGAATCTCGGGAAATGTCGAGTAGCTCTGCTTGTCTATTATTAATATGCGTTACGTAGATATTCTATACGTTTTATTAAAATTTATGATATGTGGTTATTATATGGATTTTTTAAAAGTAGTATTTAATAAGTAATAAAACGCGAACAAGGTAATTGATTTTTTAAAACTTTATTCAATATAACTTAACTGTGGTCGGATTAAGGTGAAGATTATTAATTATGTGCTGTGTTTTCCCTGCATTGCCCGAATATTTTTAAAAATCTTATATTGCTCACCATTGGATTACATTACCTGTGCTTACCGGGAAAATTTTACAAAGCAAATTTGAGTGTGTTGATCTCCATTTACCAATAAGGCAATAAATACTTTTTAAAAGGGATACAGTATCAATTGTATTATCAATAATGAAAGTGGTCCTAAAGAACAAAGTGCTTGATATAGAAATTCATTAAATTTGCAAAATTTTATATTTTTCCTATTTCCTCATACCTCAGCTGGTAATTTGGTCCCTAGTGACCCCAAATTAATGTAAGAGTGAATATAAATACCACCACTGAATTATCTATCTAAGATAGAAGATGAACAAAAGAAGAAGTAAAGAAGTAAAGGGTATACAACACTTATAAGAGATTCAGTTTCTTATGATGTGATATCTCTGTGATGTCTTCAGATGTGATATCTCTTCTCAGTTTTGTTGCTTGAAATACCCATATAGTTGTTTTTCTTCCATTTCTGTTTTCTACTTTTTGATGTATTTCTGCTAGTCAATATGTTGCAATTGTTTTTTCTGGCTGCTGATATTAGTCTTTCCTTACTTTTATTAGTGTGTTCTTCAAATACTCGGATTGTCGCATCTACACAATCTTCAATGTTGGCAAGAACTCTTCCTCCTTTTCTTGATACATATAGTGTGTCTATGTCATCTCTCTTGTGTAATGCCTTGTGCATTGTCATATTTTCTTGTCCTTTGGTTCATAGTTTCTTACTTCTTGACTACCTGATAATTTCTTTTTATCTATAAATATATAAAGGGCAGTTGTGTGTATCTGTTTGAGCAAAAATAATAGAGATTTGATTTATATTCGTGAAGATAATTAAAAAATAAAATTTAAATGATAACAGAATGGATTTTTTTTTCATTTAATATTTTAGATAGTAGACGTTAACATTTCTTTTCTGAGTAGCTGGATCAATGCAAGGTCTATTTCTTTTTTTTTACATAGGGATTTAAATGGAGCACCCCAGGAGTCTTTCCTTACTTTTATTAGTGTGTTCTTCAAGTGCTCGGATTTAATGTTGGCAAGAACTCTTCCCCCTTAATTTCTTGGCACATATAGTTTGTCTATGTCATCTCTCTGTAATTCTCCTTTCTTTTCTTTTTGTATTCTTTTGGAAGTCTGTCGCAGATGACGATGACGTCACTCCATATCTTCAGTTGTGGACCTTCTGGTGGCTTGTTAGACCAATTCTGGACTTGCAGATGCGGTCACACTCACTGCAGGGGAAATTCTCATCTACATTTGGTTGTTCATGACGACGAAGACGTCGCCGCTCTGCAGTCCTGTTCATCTCGATATTGAGCTGCTTAGCTCCTGTGCGACATGAGTCTTGCCAACCCTGTCGGTTGGAGGCCAGATCTTCCATGCTTGAAGGTGTGATGGTACATTTCTTCAGCGTTGTCTTTATATGGTCTTTGAACCGCTTTTGTGGAGATCCTGTCCTCCGCATGTTCACTGTAAAGTATTTTACGGGGGAGTCTGTCTGCAGGTATGTGGATGGTGTGACCCAACCATCATAGTCTGTCTATGTCGTATTTCGGATGAAATAAACTTATGACAATGAACAAGGCATCAAAAAACTATCCTTATCTAATTTATTTTGAATAGAAACATCAATATAATAAAAAAAACTGTTAACTATGAAATGCTAATTAGAATCCTTTACCCCTTTCTAAATAGAAACACACACACACACACACACACCACACACACACACACACACAACATATATATATATATATTATATATATATACTAGCAAATATATGCACCCTCCGGGTGCAAGTATTTAAGTTTTAATGTAATAAAATATTATATCAAATTAGAAAGGCTAAGGAAACTAAATAAGAATGCAGATAAAAAGATTTGAAACGGAGGGGGGTATAATCGATAAATAGAACAACTGAAACTTACTCTTCCATCACTCTCGTCTTTCATTGTTATTTTTTCTAATTTAAGTATTTAGTTATAAGAGGAAGTAAAGAATAAAATGACAGTTATTTTTTCTTGTTAATGGATTTCATTTAAGATTCATTGAAGAGACTTTTACTTATATTCATTAAAATAAAACCAAACAGTTAGAAATCAATAATACTAAGCACATATTTATTAAAATCAAATTTTTAATATCAATATGCAAATTAGCCTTCCCGTTCACATTGTAAACCGCTATTTTGTTGTATATATAAATATAATTGCATGTTGTTAGTATGTAGATATGGTTAACAGTATTAATAACGTAAAACAATTTTATTAATAATTGAGGTTTAAATTAAAATAAAATCAGAAAATTGAGAAAGGGACATTAATAACTAAGGGAATTGTGACTTGAGTAGTAATATAGTTTCGGTTACAGACAGAAAAACACACAATCTCCATTATAATAAGATATATATATATATATATATATATATATATATATATATGTAAAATAAAAGGAAATTAATCCAACAGTGTGAATATGATATATTGAAAAAACACATGATGTTTACAAATGCTTGGGATCATCAGGAGAGAATGTGCACCGTTTCGGGGCCTTCCTCTCAACGGTTTTAACTGCACATCGTCCCCCCCCCTCACTGTTGTGAGGTCACTCGGAATATCTGTATCGACCGTATGTAATAGATCAGTCATCAACAAGAGCAAATCCGGGATGAAATGAACATTAGAAGAATGCGCAAACAGAACGCTTAGTCAATGTTGGAATTTTTCCAAAAATGCGTTATCTGTATTAAAAATAAAATGAATTTTATTTTAATTTTTAAAAACCAGAGGCATTACAGTTTATAATAAGACTCACAAGAGCCTGAAGTAATATATATATATATATATATATATATATATATATATATATTATATATATATATATATATATAGAGAGAGAGAGAGAGAGAGATAGAAAGAGAGAGTGAGGTATCCAAAACTTGGTAGTAAGGGATGATTCTATATGTGATATCTAAGACACTGTATTACTATTGTATGATCCAGTATGTATAAATACAGTGAATCTTTAAATCACTACAGAGAGCTCAATGTATAATAATCTTTTTAGATTATATACAGAGCAATATTTAAAAAAAACATTTTTTGAGAAGGAAGATGATTCTACATTGAGAATTTTTTTCTGTTACGCAATTCAAATTATTGATGATTATCCATCTGATGAGACTTGATTTTGGGGAGTTCTGTTAAATCAACTTAGATTTATAAAGGCCTCAATTTTGGTCGAAATACATTTATTATGGAATAACGGTGTTGAGTTTTTCCTTCCTTTCAAAGATATATATATATATATATATATATATATAATCATGGACTCATAGAGTACTACTGTGAAATGCTAATTATAATTCCTCACACCTCCCTAAACAGAAGCATCATTATCACCATGGATAGCTCTTAATTACAAAGTGTTGATACGAATACTTAATTCCTTCCTAAATAGAAGCATCAATATCATCATGGATAGTTTGTACCTATGAAATGCCGATTAGAATCATTCACTCTTTCCTAAGCAGAAGCAGAGAGAGAGAGAGAGAGAGAGAGAGAGACAGACAGACAGACAGACAGACAGAGAGAGAACAGAGACAGATAGAGACAGAGAGAGGGGGATAAAGAAGAAAGAAAGAAAGAAAGAGTGTGTAGTTGAGAGAGAGAGAGAGAGAGAGAGAGAGAGAGAGAGAGAGAGAGAGAGAGAGAAATGCCGATCGATCGAGCGAACGAGAGATAGATAGATAGATAGAGATAGAGATAGATAGATAGATAGAAGAGAGAGAGAGAGAGAGAGAGAGAAAGTGAGAGAAGAGAAAAGAACTATCGATCGAGCAAACAAGCGAAGAGAGAGAGAGAGAGGAGAGAGAGAGAGAGAGAGAGAGAGAGAGAGAGAGAGTGTGTGTGTGTGTGAGAGAGAGAGAGAGAGAGAGAGAGACGGATTGTGTGCGTGTGTGAGAGGGAGAGAGGGGAGAGAGGGAGAGAGAGAGAGCGTGTGAGAGAGAGAGAGAGAGAGAGTGTGTGTGTGTGTGTGTGAGAGAGAGAGAGAGAGAGAGAGAGAGAGACGGATGTGTGCGTGTGTGAGAGAGAGAGAGAGAGAGAGAGAGAGAGAGAGAGAGAGAAAGCGACAGAGATAGAAAGATAACCGCTTAAAAAAAAAAAAAGAATCCCATAATCCCCACTGTCCAATCCCCCCCCCCCACATCATTGGAGATTTGAAATGAACAAGAGTTTTGGCGCCATTTCCAAAGAACCTCTCGTGCCGACATTCAACTGAAGCGGCAAAGATCAAACGAAACGCACTCTGCGGGTTTCTCTTCGCTACGTTCGACAATAAGCTGAATTGCCAAGAAAATGCCAAATGCGCTTCACAATACATTAACGACTCGAGTGGTAATACAAGATGCAGCAACGCTGTGCACATGATGGTGCAGTGGTTGTTGATGGTGTGGTGGCTGTGGCGTTTGTAATAATTCTCCGAACACAGATGGCGCTGGTGTCGTCATCGTTGGTAGTGGTTGTGGTGATGGTATGAGGAGTGTTTAGATCGAAACGGTTACGACACTGGTATCGATGACGTAAGTATTAATGGTATGGGTGGATTAGTTTTAGTATCGTTTGGATTAACTTTTGGATTATTGTGTCCAGTCGGTAGAGCGTTCGGCTAGAAACCACAAGGTTCCTAGTTCGATACCGGCCCTCGCCAACTCAGCATATGAGTAGCACAGGGATCTGTGCGGTAAGGTAAAGTAAAGAGCTGTTGGTAGGCGTGACGCTCCAACTCAGACGCCAAAACAATCTCATTGGCCTAGCGTTAGTGAAAAGGGGATGGACTCCCTCGCTGATTTGCTGATACCGACTTTAGGCCACCCTGACGACTTTTTATGGATGAATTAGGTTTAGTATCGTTTGGATTAACTGTTGGATTATTGTGTTATAGTTATTTACTTAGCGTAGCTTGGATGGGGCACCCAGTGAGAATCGAACTCACTAACAATGGATTGAAATAATTTACCAAAAATCAGGGAATTATCTGATTTTTCATGATTTTTGGTAATTTAAAAAAAATTTTTTCAATTTATCTACTAAGCGTAGCTTAGATGCAGTACAAGGCCAGAAGTATGGGGCGCCCAGTGAGAATCGAACTCACTAAAAATGGATTGAAATAATTTAAAAATCAGGGAATTATCTGATTTTTTCATGATTTTTGGTAATTTTTTTTTCAATTTTTCAATTTATTTACTAAGCGTAGCTTAGATGCGACACAAGGCCAGAAGTATGGGGCGCCCAGTGAGAATCGAACTCACTAAAAATGGATTGAAATAATTTACCAAAAATCAGGGAATTATCTGATTTTTTCATGATTTTTGGTAATTTTTTTCAATTGGGAGGGGGGTTAAATTTATTTTGTAAAATACGAATTTTCCCGCATCTTTGGCAGTACCTAATATAATCTGTCACAAAAGGAACCTTATGGATTGACGGGTCGCCTAGTTATTTATTTATTCATATAACACAAAATAATAGTGAGTTCGATTCTCATTGGGCGCCCCATACTCAGGCCTTGTGCCACATCTAAGCTAAGCTTAGTAAATAAGGGCATCTCATGTGGTGTAATGGTCAACAAGCAGGATTTGCAGACCATTGTTAGGGAGTTCGATTCTCACTGGGCACCCCATACTGTACTACAATACTCCACTTTAATTCTTAAACTAAGCAAGGTCACGTGGTTAAAAGCACCAGCCAATCAACAGCCTGAACACGTGGTTAGTTAACTATTTAATCGTTGATATTGACAGCCGTTCATTTGCACTTTATTTGACATTGACGAACGGACCTGCAACACTGAGGAAAAACCGAAGGCTCATACTCAACACCAATGTTAAGAATCATACCCAATATTAAAGGACACCAAGGAGCAACCAAAGGATTCTTCACTAAGGATCACGCTCTGCTTAACACAAGGGATCTCCGCTGGACATTGCTCTTGTTTGAAGCCTGAGAATGACCACAGAAATTGTCACATTAACAATACTTTGATATTAACTAAACGATCCGTCAATCCATAGGGTTCCTTTTGTGACAGATAATATTAGGCACTGCCAAAAATGCCCCAAATATTCGTATTTTATAAAATAAATTTAACCCTACCGATTAAAAAAGAAATTACCAATATATCGAATTTTTCTCATCATCTTTGGTAAATTTTCTTCAATCGGGGGGTAAATTTATTTTGTAAAATCCGGATTTTATGTCATCTTTGGCAGTGTTTACAGCCATGTTTACGATATATTTGAGCAACATTGACGACAAAATAGTTTAAAATGTATTAACAATGAATTACATGCGTAATATGATTTTGCCTTTTTTTTATTTTTTTTTTTACTGAAGCTCATTATATTATTACTTTTCGATTTAGACAAAAATTTGACCTTAAATAGTTGATTTATTTAGTTTTAATTCGTTTTTGAAATGAAAATGAGCCAACAAATTGGTAGTGCCTATATAATATGATGCTTCTACGCAGGAAACAGTGAAGGGTTCTATTAGTATTTTATAGTTACCAACTGTCCATGATGATATTGATGCTTCTATTTAGGAAGGAGTGAAGGATTCTAATTAATCTTTTATAGTTAACAACTGTCTATTAGGATATTGATGCTTCTAAAATTAAATTATATATAAATATTAATTTCATATATATATATATATATATATATATATATATATATATATATGAAGATAGGAGGGTTGGAGTAAAATCCGACTGTATGAGCTGAGGTAAAAGGAAGAATGAACAAAAATAATGACTCAAACAAGTCCAAGTAGGAAAGAAATATTTCGTCCTTCTGACGCGAAGAACTTCCTCAGTCGGTCTGACTTTTTATTCAAAGCAAAATACGTACATTTGTGTTTATAGAAGAGAAAGTGGGTTTGTGGTGGAATTGAGGGGTAGGGAGGTTAGGGAGGATTTGATGAAATGAGAATAACATGATATAAAGTGGGGGAGTTTAGAGGAAGCTGGAAAGATGAGAAGAGGAGGTTGCTAGGTGTTTGATGGGAGAGGGGGGTTAGGAGAGGAGGGTAAAATTTTTGATTAGGGGAGATTTTGATTTATTGCCTGGGGATGATAAGGAGGAAGGTAGTGTTGGGTATCATTTGGTGGGTTAAGAAGGAAATATATATATATATTATATATATATATATATATATATATATTTCCTGTTGGCTATGGAATCTGTATGATATTTGAACAAGACTTGTCTGTACTTACTTTGAAGAGATCCACAGATCGATTGATTTTTTATTATTGTATTATATTATAAGAATAAATCTAGTTTTACCTTCCGTGGCTATGACCACTTCTTATTATACGTTAGGAGGCCACGGAGAAGCCTCCAGAATGCAGGTGAATATGCACCACAACTTCCAACAAAAACGTACATAACAAAATGCAGACTTTATTGTCTGAGCACATTTAACAACAATACAATTACAAAACAACTAGGACGAAAGTCTAAAGGAAGAAAGTGTTCTTTCAGAGTTCAACGAAAGGTTCACACTTACTTCGTACCTCCTACGTGGTAAGGGTCCCTCCGTGAAGACATGGGAGAGTTTAGAAGGCACGCATGTTCACAGCAATAATGGCGGCTGAGCCAGATACCTCTACGGAGATAGAATATAATAGTGGCCGTTGAAAGCACACGTATAAGCCTAAGATTGGGGGCAAGGTCCCCAACTCCAA
>CM042180.1:30648708-30661208 GCA_023376005.1 Doryteuthis pealeii
ATATATATATATATATATATATATATATATTAATAATGGAGATTCCCTTCCGGTTTTTGTCTGTAACAAAAATTACGTCACTGCTTACATCACATTACCCAAAATCGTCATAACATAGAACAAAATTTATTCTACGACTTTTGGCATGTTCAAATTTTGAGTGTATTTATTCAATAAATACACTCAAAATTTGAACATGCGACATTAGACAGTCCCCATTGTTTTTTAAAACAAGTTTTAATAAATACGTGACTGGTATTATACATCTATATATAGTTTGTTTTATTTTAATACATATATAAAGTTTACATTTCAAATTGTTTTATTTTTTAATCCTTTAATGAGTTTGATGATTTTACTTACTTAGGGTACAAACTCGCTGACATTGAATTTTTTACTCCCACCCCTCAGGCAATATGTTTCAAAAATCTATTTTTATATCGCCCAGATGGTGTTTTTTTATTTTGTACTAGTATCTCTCTCTCTCTCTCTCTCTCTCTCTCTCTCTATATATATATATATATATATAATATATATATATATATATATATATCATGTATAGGTTGGATGTTAGGATATTTGCCTGGAATGGAAAAGAACTGGAAACACAAATATAAAAAATACAGTCAAGATTTAGAAATGGAATTTGGAATTGAAAGGTCCTTAATTTGTCAAAGAAGGAGAAAAAGTTTGAATATAAAAAGATAAGAAAATAACCCACACAGAAGGTGTAGAATTTTTTTGTAATCTTTAATCACCATCTTTTCACTCCACAATCTGAAAATCTTCAGTCCTATTTTCACCATTTTATCGATCGTATTGGATTTTCAAACTTGGTGTTATTTTTCCCCAATTACCCCTTTAACTTCCATGTCAACAAAATAGAAATCTATTATTATTACTAGCAAATATATGCACCCTCCGGGTGCAAGTATTTAAGTTTTAATATAATAAAATATCATATTAAATTAGAAAGGCTAATGAAACTGAATAAGAATGCAGATAAAAAGATTTGGAACAGAGGGGGTATGATTGAAAAATAGAACAACTTTGAAACTAACTCTTCCATCATTTTCCATTACTCCCCTCTTTCATTGGTAAATTTTCCTAATTTAACTATTTAGTTAAAATAGGAAGTAAAGAATAAAATAACAGTTATTTCTTCTTGTTAATGAATTTCTTTTAAGATTTATCCCCGAGATGTTTGCTCATATTCAATAAGATAAAACCAAACAATTAGAAACCAATAATACTAAGCATCTATTTATTAAAATCAAATTTTTAATATCAATATGCAAATCAGCCTTCCCATTCACACGGTAATCCACTATTATGTTGTATATATAAATGTAATTGCATGTTTTTAGTATGTAGATATGATCAACAGTCTTAATGATGTAAAACAATTTTATTAATAATTGAGGTTTAAATAAAAATAAAATCATAGAGAATGTTATGTAAACAACAAAGAGAATTGTGTCTTGTATAGTAATATAGTTTTGGTTACAGACAGAAAAACACACAATCTCCATTATAATAAGATTTGGATTATTCGGACTGTTGTCCTCATCTTCATTTTAATCTGTACAACGTTTCGGCCGATGTGCCCTATGGCCTTCTTCATGTATTTCTTGTCGGACTCGGGAACTTTCTCGGAACCTTCTTTTCGAACTCGGGAACCTTCCTGTCGTAATCGGGAGCCATCACGGAACTTTGAACCTAACCCTTTATTTAGTCCACGGGGGTATATTCTAAT
Source organism: Doryteuthis pealeii (assembly GCA_023376005.1). Lineage (NCBI taxonomy): Eukaryota > Metazoa > Mollusca > Cephalopoda > Myopsida > Loliginidae > Doryteuthis > Doryteuthis pealeii. The sequence continues at coordinate 30,650,465 of CM042180.1, forward strand.
TCCGATCCCCATAGCTAGGGTACAGGAGTTAAGCTGTGTTCATTATTATTCTATAATTGAACCTGCAGTCTAGAAATAACTGTCACTTAGAACTGTCTTAACCTAACTCCTTTATCCACTACGCTATGTATCCAATTTGACAATTCTCTGTGAATTTTGAAAACATATAAACATAATGTTTTGTTTTGCCTAGAATATCTACCTATTCACTTATGTATGATTTTTTACCTTGACTCATATTGGGTGTTTTTTTTTCAGAAATATCTGAAGAATGTTGTACAGATAACAATGAAGATGAGGACAATAGTCCGATTAATCCAAATAGTACTAAAAGTACTAAAGAATACTGTGTAAAATATTCAAAATTTATTCTCAAACCTATTAAAAGCAATCCTATGTATAATTTTATATTGAAATCATTTGGAATAAAATGAAAATAAGTGTAATCTTTTTTGTGTTCTTATTTAATTTCATTAGTCTTTCTAATTCAGTATAATATTTAATTATATTAGAACTTAAATTCTTGTGCCTGGAGGGCGCATATTTTTGCTCGTATATGTAATATAAGTTGAATTTTCTATTTCAAATTGTTTTATCTTTTTTAAATTTTATGATTTTACTTACTTATTATAAAACCCCATTGACACTCCCATCCTCTCAGACAATATATTTCAAAAATTAATTTTACACCGCCCGGACGCAGTTTTTTTTTTTTGTTTGTAAAAATAATAATGTTGTGGTATTTTGACTTATGCGTACCCCAACTTACGAATTTTTCTCACTCGCTCAATTTTTTGCTTTGTGCCAGGAGCTAAAATTTGCGGTACAAATTGGAATGTCACCACGTTTGGAATCAGTTCTGTCTGTGTGACAATCTTGTGAGTAAAACTTGGTGAATTCTATTCGTCCATTATTTCATCGTGAAATAGCAAAATCTTCTTTTTATGAAGATATCGGTTATGAAGATATCCCATTTGGATGGGTGTGGCGATCCACCTCAGAGGCAAAAACAATCTCCTTGGTCTAGCGCTAGTGAAAAGGGGATAGAATCCCTCGCTGTTTCGCTGTTACCGACTTTAGGCCACCTGGACAACTTTTTTTTACTTACTTATGGTACAAACTCTCTGACATTGAATTTTTAACTTCTACCCCCTAAGGCAATATATTTTTTTAAAAATAGATTTTATACGGCCCGGAGGTTATTTTTTTCTGACATAAAGTGGGATCGGTTTAGAATTTAAATAAAGTTGACAATTTATCCCCCACTTTTTGTCCGCTAGATATGTATATAAAATGTATATGTTAAAGGTATTAAGATTTTTTTTTTGTTGGTTTTTATTCATGTTGTTCCTATTTATTTATATACCTGTTATTTATATATACTAGCAAATATATGCACCCTCCGGGTGCAAGTATTTAAGTTTTAATGTAATAAAAAATTGTATTAAATTAGAAAGGCTAATGAAACTAAATAAGAATACAGATAAAAAGATTTGAAACAGAGGGAGTATAATAAAAGATTTGAAACAGAGGGAGTATAATAAAAAAAAATGGAACCACTGAAACTTACTCTTCCATCACACTCGTCTTTCATTGTTATTTTTTCTAAATTAAGTATTTAGTTATAAGAGGAAGTAAAGAATAAAATGACAGTTATTTTATCTTGTTAATGGATTTCATTTAAGGTTTATTGAAGAGACTTTTTCTTATATTCATTAAAATAAAACCAAACTGTTAGAAATCAATAATACTAAGTACATATTTATTAAATTCGATTTTTTAATATTAATATGCAAATTAGCCTTCCCGTTCACACTGTAAACCGCTATTTTGTTGTATATATAAATATAATTGCAGGTTGTTAGTATGTAGACATAGTCAACAGTATTAATAATGTAAGACAATTTTATTAATAATTGAGGTTTAGATAAAAATAAAAACATGGAGAATGTGATGTCAATAACTAAGAGAATTGTGACTTGAGTAGGAATATAGTTTCGGTTACAGACAGAAAAACACACAATCTCCATTATAATAAGATACCCCCCACCCCCCGTATTTTTTTTTTTAACTTTTTTTAACTTTATTTTTTTTTAAACTTTTTTTTTATCTTTATTTTTTTACTTGTGGTTCTTCCATTATTTGCATTGAATTTTTTTTTTTTTTTTTTAACCGAAATATTGCGGGGATGAGGATTCACAACCTTTGAGCCCTAGACCCCCCACCACCTCCAGCATATTTCAGCTTTTTGGTTCTCTTTTTGGCCATTTTTCCTTTCATTTCATTTATGACTTTTATGTATTTGTTTGTTACCATCATCATTTTTAATAAAAACAAAATAATCTGGAGATATTTTGGTTAAATACTACTTAACGGACATGAATTCCACCATAGTATGCACCCCGCCGAAAGACCGCCCTGTCGGCTGGGGCGTTAGAATGCACCGACTGCACCTCTGCAGAGGGGTAAAACTCCCCCAATGGGGCCACCTGTTGGCCGTGGGTGGCGACCCGTAATGCTTAAGGATAGAGCCCAGGTGGATGAACAGTTCATGACATGCAATACTCCACTTTGGCCCTATCTTGGGCTAGACGGGCAGTCGGAGAGGCCCCCTCCGATCAATCAGCTGGTCACGTTAAGCCCTAGCACCTATATGATTTTCCCAACCCTATTGCCCTTATGGCAAGCCCCAATCCCTTTTTATCATATGGGTGCTGGAAGGCGGTGGCTGCGGGTCTACATGTCCTGTGAATAACGTTAAACTCTATCTGATGGTGAGGTTACAGTTCTGGAGGTTTGGGGAATGTGGAGCACCCCTTCATCACCATTGCTCCCTGGTCCACTCTGACCCGGAGTGGTAGTACCTGTTAGGGTCCCATCTATGGGTTAAATAGAAAAATGTATTTATAAAAAAATTGTATTATCCATTAAGAATTGATTTATTTCAAAACTTTATCGGCATTAAATGACCCACTGAGTTTGATATGCCGTAAAACAAAACAAACCAAACCAAACCGCCGAAAGAAAAAAAAATCAAGTAATTAACTGAATTTAATGAAATTTTCAGTGTTGATATATTAATGAATAAACAATATAATGCACAAGTTATTTCATTTGAAAACCTTTTACATTTCTTCAGGTCAGTTAACTTTCAACCACGTATCTTTAAGGCTTAACACAGATTCACAAACATACGTGGTTTAAAGACCTGAAAAAATGTAAAAGGTTTTTAATAAAATAAATAAATTAAATAAATGTCGGCTGGGGCTTTAGAATACACTGACTGCATTTCTACAGGGGTGTGAGATACCTCCTAATGGGACCACCTGTTGGCAGTGATGTTGACCCTTGATACTTAAGGACGGAATCCTGGTGGATGAGCAGTCTATGATATAAAACAATCCACTTAGACTCTTACTTAGGCTATGTTACATAATCTATGCATAGATTATTGTCAACCCCCTGTATTTCTGAAGGAATTGACCCTTTTCATATCACGGGCGGGACTTTCCATGGAATATTACAGAAAGCCCGCGAAATACGTGAAGTCACGTAGGACCTGGTTGGCTCACAGTTTCAGCTTGGACGTCAGGCAGATAAGGCCTATCTGCCTTAGCTGGAGCTCACAGCACACGCGCGCTATGTTTAGTTAAAGGAAGATGTTAGTTAAGTAAATAAAGGTTTGAATAAATAATATGGTTTTGTGGTTGATGAATGTCTTGGCAACAAGACTGACCTAGAAGAAGAAATGAATCAAGGACGACCAACCAGCAAGAATAGAGAAAGAGAAGTCATAGAGAAAGAATAGAAACGACTAGAGATCACCAATGGCCAAAGAAGTAAGTTATGCATCTCTCTATCTACCTGTGTCTATCTCTCCCTCTCTCTCCAGTAAAAGATCACTTGTGTATGTACCCAACATGGGTATATGTGTATGAGTATGCAACAGGCTAGACGTGCGGTTGGAAAGGCCTCCTCCAATCAATCGGCTAGTCACGTCAAGCCCTTGCATCTATATGATTGTCCCAACCTTATTGCCAGACCTAAACCCTTTTTATCATATATGTGTTAGAAGGCGGTGGTTGATGGTCTTTCAGGTCATGTGTATGACGTTAACTTCTAACTGATGGTGAGTTTTCAGTTCTGGAAGTCAGTGGAATATGGAGCACCCCTTCATCACCATTGCTCCCAGGGCCACTCTGACCCAGAGTAGTAGTACCTATCAGGTGAAATTCGAGTAGGTTATCTTTTTTTTTTTTAAATTGAGTTTAAAATGTTTTTTCTTCCAAACTATCGCTACAAATCTTTTAAAACTTTGCCAGCATTAAATGACCCACCGTGGTTGATATGCCGTAAAACAAAACAAAACAAACAAGAAGAGATGGATTCATGCCTTTACTAAAGGTGTCAGATGGAATTGAAAATAGACTCATCCTGAAATTGAACTTGGCTCACCAAATTCAATTATTACGACGATAACCGTAACGCGATGAGCGGGTGTCACAGCGTATTAGGTTTATACGACTTACGAGTGCCTTAACTTACGAATTCTCTGTCACTCACTCGATTTTTGCTTTGTGTCGTGAACTAGAATTTGAGTAATAAAAAATAGGTAAGGTTTCCGAGTTCGAGCAGGTTCCTGAGTCCAACAAGAAATACCTGAAGAAGGTCGGAAGGCACATCGGCCGAAAATGTTGTGTAGATAACAATAAAGGTGAGCACAATAGTGCAAATAATCCAAATAATACCAAATATTTACCAAATATATGTGTCTGTAACAGGTACTACCATCCCGAGTCAGAGTGGACCTGGGAGTAATGGTAATGAAGTGGTACGCCACACTCCCCAGAGTTCCATAATCAGAACCTCACCACGAGATTCCCGGTTAGCGCCATACACAAGACACAAGAAGAGATGGATTCAAGGCTTTAATAAGAACATCAGAACGCAAATAGTTCCAACGAGAATTTGAACTCGGTTCGCCAAGTCCAATTACGCCGACCATAACCGTAACGCGACGAGCGGGTGTCTCGGCGTATGAGTTTATATGAACTCAGGTACGTGTGTATTTAAATGTCCTGATTATTGTCCAACTAGCGGCCATAAGAAAGTTCCTCCCTTTTGTCCACTCACTGGTTTGATACGTATTCGATTTTTAAACTCTAACTGATGGTGAAGTTCCAGTTCTGGAGGTTGGGAAATGTGGAGTACCCCTTCATCACCATTGCTCTCAGGTCCACTCTGACCCGGAGTGGTAGTTAAGGTCTCATCTATAGGTTAAATAGAACATTTGTTTACAAAAAAAAATTGTGTTTAAAAATACTTCTTCCAAACTAGTATTATTTGTGGAATAATAATAATAATAATAATAATAATAATAATAATAATAATAATAATAATAATAATAATGCATAAACCAGAATCTGTTCTTGAGAACGAAATGCATAAAATTCTCTGGGTCTTTGAAATAAAAACGGATCACCTTATCCCAGCAAGAAGACCAGACCTAGTGTTGATAAACAAAAGAGAAAGAACTTGTCAACTGGTAGATTTTGCAGTGCCAGCAGATCACAGGGTGAAGTTAAAGGAAAATGAAAAAATGGACAAATATCTGGACCTTGCCAGGGAACTGAAAAAGTTATGGAATATGAAGGTGAAAGTTATACCAATTGTAGTTGGTGCACTTGGAACAGTCCCAAAAGGATTAGAAAAGGGCTTGGAAAGTTTGGATATCAGAGGAAGGATTGAAACCATTCAGAACACAGCAATGCTGCAATCTACCAGAATACTCAGAAGAGTCATGGAGACCTGAGGAGACTTGCTGTCACTCAGACTCCAGTGAAAGACCATCAGCTAACACTGATGTGAAAACTCAAAAGGAGTAAATAATAATAGGAAGGGGGACGAGGTCTTGTCAGCATAGAAGACTGCGTAGAAACTACAATCCAACAACTTGAAGATTACACAAGAAAGAGCAAAGACAAACTACTTATGGCGGTCAACAATAGTAGAAGCGACAGATGGACAAACAGAAAAACAACAAAGACTCGAAAATAAAAATGGGAAGAAAAACAATTACATGGACACTTCAAACGACAAATCGAAGAGGTTGCACATGAAAAGACTTGGACATGGTTAAGAAAGGGAAACCTCAAAAGAGAAACTGAATCACTTATAATTGCTGCACAAAATAATGTCATATATCAAAGCGAAAATTGACCCAACAAAATACCCAACAAAATAGTAAATGTAGACTTTGCGGTAATAGAGATGAAACTGTAAACCATATACTCAGCGAATGTAGCAAACTAGCACAACTTCTGAAGAAGGCCGGAGGGCACATCGACCGAAACGTTGTACAGATAACAATGAAGATGAGAACAATAGTCCGAATAATACAAATAATACTAATCATCAAGCCTCATCTAAAAAATGCAGAGAAATTCTTCAAAACTATTGCTACGAGTCTTTCAAAAACTTTGCCAGCATTAAATGACCCGCCGTGTTTGATATGCCGTAAAACAAAACAAGCAAGGAGAGATGGATTCGTGCCTTTACTAAGAACTAAGGCATCAGAACGAATTGAAAGCTGTCTCATCTAGAAATTGAACTCGCCAAGTTCAATTATTACGACGATAACCGTAACGCGACGAGCGGGTGTCTCGGCGTATGAGTTTATATGAACTCAGGTACGTGTGCATTTAAACGTCCTGATTATTGTCCAACGAGCGGCCATAAGAAAGTTCCTCCTTTTGTCCACTCACTGGTTTGCTACGTCTTCCATTTTTAAGCAGCAAACCCTACAATTATCAAAATGTCTGATATTAAAGGTGGACTATGTCTGTTTAATGTCTCATTGTGAACAACGATTTTAGAATTGCGGGCGGACTCAGCCGCTTTGTCTGTCATTTTGCTTACTGTCTCGTCGTTGGCATATGTCGTCTTTTTCTTCTTCTTTTTTTTCTTTTTCTCGTTCTACTCGTTGTCGTCCACCTCCTACGCCTCTTCCATCTTATCCGCCTACTCTTTGTCATCTTCCTGTTCTTCTTCTTCTTCTTCTTCTTCTTCTCTTCTTCGAATACTACTATTACTGCTACCCATGCTAATAGTGCTACTAGTATATGTTCACTACAACTACTATTTCTTCGGTTGTTACTACTACTACTACTACTACTAATAATAATAATCTTCTTCTTCTTCTTCTTCTTCTTCTTCTTCTTCTTATTATTATTATTATTATTATTATTATTAGCAGTAGTATTTTGCAGCCACGTCATCATTGTAGTTTTCTTCTTCTTCTTCTTCTTCTTCTTCTTCTTCTTCTTCTTCTTCTTCTTCTTCTTATTATTATTATTATTATTATTATTATTATTATTATTATTATTAATATTATTATTATTATTATTATTATTATTATCTCCTTTTGAGTTTTCACATCAGCATTAGCTGATGGTCTTTCACTGGAGTCTGAGTGACAGCAAGTCTCCTCATGTCTCCAGGACTCTTCTGAGTATTCTGGCAGATTGCAGCAGTGCAGTGTTCTGAATGGTTTCAATCCTTCCTCTGATTTCCAAACTTTCCAAACCCTTTTCCAATCCTTTTGAGACTGTTCCAAGTGCACCAACTACAATTGGTATCACTTTTACTTTCATGTTCGATAACTTTTTCAGTTCTCTGGCAAGGTCCAGATATTTTTCCATTTTTTCATTTTCCTTTAGCTTCACCCTGTGATCTGCTGGCACTGCAAAATCCACCAGTTTACAAGTTCTTTCTTTTTTGTTTATCAATACTAGGTCTGGTCTTCTTGCTGGGATAAGGTGATCCGTTTTTATTTCAAAGTCCCAGAGAATTTTATGCGTTTCGTTCTCAAGAACAAATTCTGGTTTATACATATACCATTTTGTTGTATGGTTAAAATTTAATTTTTTTGCATAACTCCCAGTGGATCACCTTCCCAACCCAGTCGTGTCTAGTTTTGTATTCTCGTTGTGCTAGTTTGCTACATTCGCAGAGTATATGGTTTACAGTCTCATCTCTATTACCGCAAAGTCTACATTTACTTTTTTGTTGGGTCTTATCAATTTTTGCTTTGATATAGTTCGTCCTCATGGCATTATTTTATGCAGCAATTATAAGGGATTCAGTTTCTCTTTTGAGGTTTCTAGCAGTAGTATTTTGCAGCCACGTCATCATTGTAGTTTTCTTCTTTCTCCACTTCTTCTTCTTCTTCTTCTTCTTCTTCTTCTTCTTCTTCTTCTTCTTCTTCTTATTATTATTATTATTATTATTATTATTATTAGTAGTAGTAGTAGTAGTAGTATCGAAGTAGTAGTATTTTGCAACCTCATCCCCATTGTAGTTCACTTCTTCTTCTTCTTCTTCTTCTTCTTCTTCTTCTTCTTCTTGTCTAGCCATTTTTTTTTGGCTTTATTGCTCCTGTCATTGTTGTTGTTGTTGATGATGATGTTGTCGGTGAGAGTGCACTACCACGTAGAAGTGTGTAGGAGCGGAGAGAGACATTTAAAAGTGTCCGAACACGGGTGAAGCAAGAACAACTTCCATCACTGATGAGGAAGATTCAGCAAGCTCGAGAGATGATATATCGGCAATTTATTGCGTCCCTACCTTCAGAATCAGTATTAGAAATACCAACTGTTCTGCACTACCATTCACATCCATATTTTCTCTTAAAAAACATATATTCATACCTCATACATACATTGATATATACACATTAACCCATTTCTGTGACCGACTTTATTCTTCCGATCTATTTCTGTGACTGACTTATTTCTTCTTCTATTAACTGCAACCCTGTAGTAATTAGGTCAGGCACGTGACTATACAGCTTTTTATCACCTTGTAAACTGGTTCGTTTGAGTTTCACGTTGTTCATCAATATATATATATATATATATATATATATATATATATATATCGTTCTTGTTCATTCTATTATCTTCTGTTCTTCCTTTTTTATTGTTTTCATTTAATCGTTTATTGTTTTCATAGACTGCTCTGTTTAAAGCTATCTGTCAAGCTACGCAACCGAGTAAGGTAGAATACCGGCTTTAAGATGAATTCGAACACCGAACAACACAGTCACCAGAGTTAAATATAAAATCATTTTAATAAGAAGATGGTCGTATATACACAAATCACAGTCGTTACATAAATCATAAGCAGTCTAGAATTTTAAAAAATAGAGGGGAAAAAATAAATATTCAACTTGTTAAGGGGGGGGGGCAAAAAGAAGCGAGTCAAACGCCTTCTCAACAATGTCGTCGCCGTCAAAAAATCTTTAGCAGCTGAAAATCCGTCGTCGTCGTCGTAAAATCTTTAGCAACTTAAAATGGCAACTCAACTCCTGCCGTCCCCCACTTCTACTTAGACTAGTTTCCCCTCAACATCTGGGTGTCTGTCCCCCACACACGAGATTGTTGAGCTAATCCCGGCCGCCGGAATCCTCACAGCTATCATCCGGGCACCTAGCGCTTACATACGGGACTTTAGCATCTCGACTTCGGTGCCAATGGACGCAAAAGGACGCAGGTTCAATTCTACAGTCCTACATGCCAGGCAAAGCCTAGCCCGCTTCATTCGAGAATACGGCAGGCCTTGACGTTCGCCACTCACCTCGTGTTCTCTGTCACAAGCAGCTTATGATTTATGTACGTACCTGTAGTTAGACTATTTTGAATAGGGTCCCTTAGAATCAGAAATACGGGGTTCTATGGAAAGTTACTAGCTGGTTATTGACGGGTAGAAACCTTTTGGTTAAATTGAACTTAACGCACCTAAATTCCACCATCATATGTCACCCAACTGATAAAATAAAACAAAACAAAATAATGCACTAGTTATTTTATTTACAAATGTTTATATTTTTTGAGGTCAGTTAACTTTATACCACGTATCTTGAGCATCTATGTTACGCCTCAAACAGTTAACTGACCTGAAAAAATGTAAAAGTTTTCAAATAAAATAACTGGTGCATTATATCTTTTATTCATTAATATATCAACACTGAAAATTTCATTAAATTCGGTTTATACCCTGATTTTTGATATTTTTCTTTCTTTCGGTGGGAAAACATACGATGGTGGAATTTAGGTCCGTTATGTTCGATTTAACCAACGTTTTTATTTGATCCCTTAAAAAACGCGCCATTACAGACGCATAAGAATTAGTTTCAGATGCGGCAGAGATTTCAGAGTGAGTGGACCTGCAGGTCGATCGCTCTGAGCCGTTCTCGATCCGCAACGGGGCTGGGTTTGGAAATAAAAGCTTTATCAGAAAACAGCCAAGTCTTGTTTGTTGAGTTAATATTGAATCAAGCAATGACCAGCCCAACACGAAGAAGAACTAAAAAGTAAAACCAACCCTTAACAGAAAGCCCACTGGATCGACTAAGGAACATGGCGGCCGAGATAGAAGCAGTAAGCAGAAGTTAACAAGTAAGATCCATCATCCCATATAGATTTTTCAGGTCAGTTAACTTTGAACCACGTATGTTTGAGCCTTAACATAGATGCTCAAAGATACGTGGTATAAAGTTAACTGACCTGAAAAAACATAAAGATTTGTAAATAAAATAACTAGTGCATTATTTTTGTTTTGTTTTATTTTCTATCGGTGGGGGGGGGGACATATGATGGTGGAATTTAGGTGCGTTAAGTTCAATTTAACCAAAATGTTTCTACCCCTCAATAACCAGCGAGTGACTTTCCACAGAACCCCGTAT
>CM042180.1:30666208-30686208 GCA_023376005.1 Doryteuthis pealeii
TGTTAATACCTACGTGTTAATTGATCTAAAATTCATGGGAAACTCTATTTAAGTCCGTCCACCTCATATTTATAGTTGCCAACCCACGTTAAATACACCACCAATCTAAAAATGTAGGACACCTATTGATTATGGAATTCAGTATGTATTTATATGGAGATGTGGTATATATATATATATATATATATATATATATATATATATATATAAAATTCGAAGGCAATACAATGCGTAAAAAATAAAGACAATACGATGTTTTATATGTCTAATCCATTTCAAAGCAAGAGCTTCATCATCAGAGTGTATTTTCAGAAAATACAGTCTGATGATGAAGCTCTTGCTTTGAAATCGATTAGACATATAAAACATCTTTTTGTCTTTATTTTTTACGCATTGTATTGCCTTCGAATTTTATTATTTTATAACATACTTAACAATGCTTCAAGCAAATTACCAATTACTTTTATATATATATATATATATATATATATATATATATATATATATATATAAAAATTTACATGCAAATGTGAGATTTGCTACATTGGCCGTACTACCTTGAGACTGGAGTCTCGAATCAAGCAGCACATACCCTACAACATCCGTTCTGGCAATGTGGACTGTCCCACAGCAGCAGACATAAATACTCCGTCCACCATTGGACACCATCTATTAAGAAACTCCACTTGCGCTCGGTCCTACCACCCAGCTATGTTTTCGGTCCTTTGCAGTTCCAACAGCGAGCTACAACTACAGATTCTTGAGTCCCTGTTTATCTCCCGCACTCAACCTTTCCTGTGCGTTCAGAAGCAGTCCCATCAGTTACTCCTATTTGGCACCTCAAGCCTAAACTTATCTAACGGGGTGGGAGGAGAATTGGCGGAAAATTATTGGGAATTGAGAATACGTTGCCTGGTTTCGTAAGACAAGACATGTCTATTGAGTTCAACAAAACATGTACAAAGTAAAAATATTGCCAATATATATATATATATATATATATATATATATATATATATATATATATGGGCAGCATTCTTTCATTCGTACATGTAGTATTAACCAAAAAAGACGTCTCCTGTTTAACAATTTTATTAACGATCTTTTCGAGTTTTCAAAGACACCATTTAAAAGTTGGCCAGAAAGCTTGAAGAGATCGTTAATAAAATTGTTAAACAGGAGACGTCTTTTTTGTTTAATTCTACATGTATAAATGAAAGAATGCTGACTAAATACACATATTTCAATATATATATATATATATATATATATATATATATATAATGTCTGTTTTCGGAATAATGTCGCACATTTAAAGATCAGACAAAAATTGTCCGTTGTGCATAAAAAAAAAATGCTGCCAATATATATATATATATATATATATATATATATATATATATATGTGTGAATTTAACATTTATGAAAAAACAAATGATGTTTATAGTTGCTGACAGAAATCTGTTTCGACCGTGTTAATAGATCGGTCATCATCAAGAGCAAAATATGAGAGAAAAACGAGAAAAATAACCGTTAGAAGAAAAGGGTACAAACAAAACGCTATTATTTTTTTTTTTTTTTCTAACGGTTATTTTTCTCGTTTTTCTCTCATATGTTGCTCTTGATGATGACCGATCTATTAACACGGTCGAAACAGATTTCTGTCAGCAATTATAAACATCATTTGTTTTTTTTATAAATGTTAAATTCATACTGTCGGATTAATTTCCATTCAGTTTCACATACATATATATATATGAAGTGGACAAAAATCTGTTTGAGATGGCGATAGACGACAATTTTTGGGAGATTATGTGCTTAATTAAAGTCATACCTAATTTGAGATTTAATTAGTTATAATTAAATGAATTTAAACCGATATGCACGCCTAATTCATATAATTATAACTAATTAATTCTCAAATTAGGTATGACTTAATTAAGCACATAATATATATATATATATATATATTATATATATATATATATATATATATATATTAATATTTTTTGAAGGCGAAATAATGCAAATTTATGTTTAAAAACATATCTATTTAATTTTTTTATTTATTTTTTTCTCCTTAATATTTTCAGGCTATGCCCATCTTCAGAGAATTTCATTCAGAAAATTTTGAAGATGGTCATAGCCTGAAAATATTAATGGGAAAAAATTGAAAAAAATTAAATAACTATGTTTTTCAACATAAATTTGCATTATTTCGCCTTCAAAAATATATTATTACATTTTAATTAATGCTTCTAACTCACTATAAAAATAATTTTAAAAGAATCTTATATATATATATATATATATATATATATATATATATATATATTATGGATTGAAATATTGACTACTGCTGGAAAATAAAAATACTTTCCTTATGTTGCATTATTTATTATTATTATTGTTATCCTCATCATCATCATTATTATAATGATAAACAAATTTATTTTCCAGCAGTTGTCAATATTTCAATCCATAAACCTTCTCTTTAAACTTGTCTGTTGTTTGTCATTATAATAATGATGATGATGAGGATAACATAATAATAATAATATAATAATAATAATAATAATAATAATAATAATAATATATATAGGCCTCCTGTTTTCGGAATAATGTCGCATGTTTAAAGATAGAATACAAATGCTGGAATGCAACAAGGGAGAAGGAAGAATGAATGCATTAAAATAGAATGGCGATGGAAAACAACTATGAAAGTAATTCTTTGATTCCATTATGTAAGAATCTGCGATTCGAGAATGGTAAGCGTACGCGAATATCTAAGCCAGTCGTTCTCAGAGTTGAGGTCGCATTCCTTCCTTTCGATCTTCCGTTGTTCTTTACTAAACCAACTCTCTCTGGCGCACAGGCATCTGATTGTTATTTACTAAGTCTATATGTATTTATATGGAGATGTGGTACACACACACACACACACACACACACGCACACACACACACACATATATATATATATATATACATATATATATATATATATTCAATTCGAGTTCAATTCCTAGACGAAGCTGTTGGCATTTCACATAGCGCTAACACCCATGGGAAAGGTATGAATCCATATATTCACCCTCCAGCTATGGGTTAAATAGTAGGGCAGACTGGGCCGTTCAGCCTTGGGTAGGTAACCAGTCTAGGAGAGGGATAACTCTGAATTCAAAATTCCTGAGGTCGGTCGTTGATTTGGTTTGTGGCAACCCTTAATGCACCAATTCTTTCCTATCGACAGTGCCAAAAAGTATGGATGGTCCAACACAAGCCTTCACCACTATAAAAAAATCACTGTGTGGATGTTCATTGTATGAACACTCATACGTCAATAGACAGGAGAGTCCATCATATATATATATACATACATATATATGAATAAGATATAATGAAAAAACAAACGATGTTTACAACTGAAATAGGCTCATCAGAAGAGAAAGTGTGCAAACCGTTTCGGGGCCAATTCTCTTGACGGTTTTTAAAAAGCAACACTCGGCCCATCCTCAACTAATATGAGGACCCTATTGCGTTATAATGTATCAACCGCACGTGGGTCGGTCATCAACAAAAATTATAACGCAATAGGGTCCTCATATTAGTTGAGGATGGGCCGAGTGTTGCTTTTTAAAAACCGTCAAGAGAATTGGCCCCGAAACGGTTTGCACACTTTCTCTTCTGATGAGCCTATTTCAGTTGTAAACATCGTTTGTTTTTTCATTATATCTTATTCATACTGTCGGATTAATTTCCATTTTATTTTCACATACATATATATATATATATATATATATATGCATAAGATTTTAAACTGATAAATACATACATTTGTATATATGTAAATGTCACCAGAGTGGGCTCCATCTGACACACAATTCCCAGATTGGTCTGGTTCACAGGGGCACTCAGTGAGAATCAAAATCACTAACAATAATCTCCTGTGATTATATAATTATAGATTGATAGTTGTGCTTTATGTCTGAGTTCAAGATTGTGCCGGCAGTCGTATTGTTAAGAACGCAGGGCCATTATTTGACTGTTATCCATTCAGATAACTCTTGAGTAAACGGAATATATATATATATATATATATATATATATTATATATATATATATATGTGTGTGTGTGTGTGTGTGTGTGTGTTGTAAAAATGGAAAAAACACAAGTTTTAAAAGAATTATGTTTATTAAGCCTACGTTGCAGTGTTTCGGTCTGTTTCGATAGACCTTCATCAGGGCTTTCGTTGGTTTAAGGAAAAATACATTATTAATGTAAAAGAAAGTCTGCGAGCCTCTGTTTTTATTGTATGGCTGCTTTGCTGATATTCAAATGGGAGGTAGAAAAGACATACTTAAAATTTGCTGACTAACGTCGGCGTCTTAATTTAAACTACATGACATAATTTATCCCGAAATTCTTGGAAACTAATTTTTAATGAATGGAATTTTTTTTAATATTCTACGTCAGCGTCCCCGTTTATACTACGTGGTGTGTGTGTGTGTGTGTGTGTGTGTGTGTGTGTGTTTGTGTATTCTTAATTTAATTTTAATGAATGGAAAAATGGAAAAAATACCTTATTCAATTGAGTAACGAAGTACCCATTTATAGTACGTGATGTGTGAATTTTATTTAGTTTTGATTAATGGAAAAATAATTGAGTAAAAATATTGATCAAATATAAGGTATTTTGTAATCTTTAAGTATAAGTTTTACTAGGTGAGGGTTATAAAATCCGGGTCTTTGTTTTATTGTATTATAAGTCGAGATTATACTAGATTCTATAATTTTTCTCAGTTTTTTGTTGTGTATCCTAACATTTTTGATTGGTTGGTAATTCCTTGAAAATCTCCAGAAAAAGTGTTGGAGGACCCTCAGATGCCTACGTGGAATTCCTAAATACTGTAGGTAAGCCCTGGTTAACAAGGGTAGTCAATGGTAGGCCATATGTATGGCTGCAAGATTCGGCCCCCTAACACCTCTGGGGAAAGTCAAAACTGGTTGTCGGTGAATTTTACAACTACACCAGTCCCAATGTTTGGCCTCCCCAGATCTTAACCCCATGGATTATTATGTATGTGGCGCTGTTGAGAAAGACACCAATCGCTGTGCCAGTACTACAAAAGCTCAGTTAATCGACAGAATTAAGGTAGTTTTTGAGACCTTTCCCAGGGAAACTATAACATCCGCTTGCTCCAGGTTCCGGAGCAGGATTGAGGTTGTGATCGAAGCTAATGGCGGTTATTTTAAGTGAAATTTGTTTGACAGTATTGTAATTTCCGGGCCTGTTGAATTTCTTTACAATCCATTAAATTTTGTATTTATCAAGCACTTTTTCTTTTTCCTTATGAAACTGACAAATTTCTTCCGACAACCCTGTATATATATATATATATTATATATATATATATATATATATATATGGAGTTGCGTGATGTAATGCTTAGAGTCGTAGGAAATGGACTATATATATGTATGTATGTATGTATGTGTGTGTGTGTGTGTGTGTGTGTGTCTGTGTGTGTGTGTGTATGTGTGTGTCTGTCTGTGCGTGTCCGGATATTGTTTTTTTTTAATAATGTCACTTACTTGAAGTTGGAATAAAAATGCTGGAATGCAACACAGGAGAAGGAAAAAAAACGAACACACTAAGAGCAGTATCGGTCACGTGGTAAGACTGCTATAAAAGTAATTCTTTCGTTCCATTATGTAAGAATTTGAGGATTCAAGACCTGAAAAGCGTATGTGAATATCAAAACCAGCCTTTCTCAGAGTCGCGGTGACATTCCTCAGTTTCGCGATCGAGACTCTTTGCAATTCCACCCCCGAATTTCGAATTGTCCTCTGGTAATATTCTCACCATTATACTTGTGTTCACTGCTCACTATTAAGACGGTTTACAAAGGAACAATTACATTTTCAGTATTGGAACTCCCAAAAACAAAAACCCATTCTAGCACTTACCAATATAAATTCCAGAATATTCTAGAACGCTACCCCAACCACCTCTACATCTTTACAGATGGCTCTAAGGACAATGACAAAACAGCATGTGCAGCTATTTTAAATTAAAACATTGTAAGCTCTCCCAAATGAAAGTTCCATTTTTTCAGCTGAAACCCGTGCAATAAATCAAGCACTTGACATAATCTATGAAAATAACCACAAATCATCTATTCAGACTCGCTCTCTGTCCTACTATCATTAAGAAATAAAAAACTGGAAACCCTCTAATCATTAAGCTCCTGAATAGATTAGATTTGATGTCTAACTCTAAGGAGATTATGATATGCTGGATCCCAAGTCATGTAGGAGTGAGGGGAAATGAAAGAGCAGACTCCGCAACTAAATCGGCTCTAGATTTGATCCCCGACAATTTCAAAATACCATATACTGATTTGAAACCTAAAATCAATAGATTCCTTCATACAAAATGGCAACAACACTGGAATAACAACATCCACATAAACTCTTCCTAATCAAACCCACTTTGGGAGGCTGGAGACTAACTTTAAGGAAGTCTAGAAAGGAACAAGTCATTGTGTCCTGATTACACATTGGTCATACAAGACTAACGCACGCCTATATACTCAAACAACAACCACAATGTGGAACATGTCAAACACCTTTGACAGTTAAACACTTATTCACGGAATGCAGATTTTTTGCTCACATCAGAAACATTTCAGTCTCGGAAGACTATAATATAGTTTTTGTGTCCCTGAAGTTACAGCGTCTCCTGTGACTGTAAAGTCCATTTTTGGAAAAACATTCTCAATCACAGATGTCGCATGTGAAGGCTGTCCTTAAAGATGTTGATGTGCCGGTGCTTTGTTGACGCTGCTTTCTTTTGGGCCTCTTAGCTTCATGGTGTTGCACCACTGTGACTTCAGACATGAACAGTCCTCTATAGAGAGCCTGTCGCTCTTAAATTATACCATAGAATATAGACATGAAACTAATCAATACCATACAACATAATCCCTAATAATGCTAACACATTGTTAAAACCAATTACTAAAAGTATAAATATACAGACACGCTATGTATCACTTCCTAACCGTTAGGCATGACATAACTCAAGACGGGTTGATATGCTGTTAAAATCAATAAACAACAACAATAAAATTAAATCAGTTCATTAATTGTTAGAACATTAATAAAATAAAAAAATTAAAAGAAAAAATCTTTATTTCAATTGATTATAAAACTTAATGCTTCATTAATTGTAATCTATTAATAATGGAGTTTCGGTTCCGGTTTTTGTCTGTAACAGAAATTACGTCACTGCTTACGTCACATTACCCAAAATCGTCATAACATAGAATAAATACACTCAAAATTTGAACATGCAACATTGGACAGTCCTCATTGTTTTTAAAACAAGTTTTAATAAATACATGACTGGTATTATATATCTATATATAGTTTGTTTTATTTTAATGCATATTTAAAGATTACATTTCAAATTTTTTTATTTTTTAATCCTTTAATGAATTTGATGATTTTACTTACTTAGGGTACAAACTCGCTGACATTGAATTTTTTACTCCACGCTTCAGGCAATATGTTTCAAAAATCTATTTTTACATCGCCCGGGGGGTTTTTTATGTTGTACTAGTCCATTTAAAGGAAATTATTTTTTTTTAGTGACCTTACAATTCTTTATTTTCCCGCCAAATTTTGTCACTAACATTTCTTCTTTTTCTTTCTGTCATATTTCCCACCATTTGTTGAGATACACATCACAACCCATTGGGTGTGTTTTTCTTGAATAATATTATTTACTTTGCTCTCTCTCTCTCTCTCTCTCTCTCTTCTCTCTCTCTCTCTCTCTCTGTTGCACACCCTTCTCATTACTTACTTCTTACTTCTATTCTTCTTCTGTTCTTCTGACATCTTAAATTCTTCTAGGTCTCTTCTAACGTCTGGTTTCTTGGGGACTCATGTCTGGTCTTCCATTGGGGATTTCTCTTTATCAGAAGCCCTGTGTCATTGATAGTTTTTAGATAATAACTCAAGACTTACTTTGATCATATTTTATTCTCGAAATCTCCCCACCATACTACCTGCGCAGATAGAGTCGGAGCGTGTATAACATGACTCATCACCGTCGTGGTTTCTCGCCGACTGACTAAAAGCTATTTCTAGTTCTAAACCGGAAGAGGGTCTTCTCCACCGATTCTCACGGTATCCACCAGAAGGAAGGATCAGGACAGGTCAAGCCTTGTCATTCAAATCCTTCAAGGCTATGGGCTGCAGCTTATAACTGCCATTTTGATTTCTACACTATTGCACATAAATATTAGGTATATAATAATTATGTAACACACACACACACACACACACACACACACACACACTCTCTCTCTCTCTCTCTCTCTCTCTCTCTCTCTCTCTCTCTCTCTCTCTCTCTCTCTCTCTCTCTCTCTCTCTCTCTTTCTCTACTTCCAATGCTAGAAACATTCTCTTTTGGGAGCCCAGTGGCTCCTATTTGGGAATCAAAGATCGAATTTAAAGCCACGCCCTCGTAATATCTTGGAGACAAATTGATGGATTAGAGTAAAACTCATCTGCTAAGAGATCTTAGTATGTTGTGTGGGAAATATTTTTGTATTCTCATTGCGTTTCAGTCTCGGAAGACTATAATATAGTTTTTGTGCCCCTGAAGTTACAGCGTCTCCTGTGACTGTATAGTCCATTTTTTGACAAACATTCTCGACCACAGATGTCGCATGTGAAGGCTGTCCTTAAAGATGTTGATGTACCGGTGCTTTGTTGACGCTGCTTTCTTTTTGGGCCTCTTAGCTTCATGGTGTTGTGCCACGGTGACTTCAGACATGAACAGTCCTCTATGGAGAGCCTGTCGCCACCGAGGGCGGTCCTAAGCCATTAATTGTTACAACATTAATAAAATTGAAATTTTTTTAAAAAAGTACAAAAATCTTTATTTCAATTGATCATAAAACTTAATGCCCGGTCCCCACACCCTGGTTAGCTTTCTGAGACTTTTATATGAAATGATACCCTTGGGAGCCCAGTGGCTCCTATTCGAGAATCAAAGATCGAATTCAAAGCCACACCCTCGTAATATCTTGGAGACAAGTTAATGGATTGGGGTAGACTTCATCTGTTATGAGATCTTAGTATGTTGCGTGAGAAATATTTCTATATATACACCCCTTAATATTGATTTCTACGAGTTTCCCTCCTAGTTACTCGCACTACAACTAACTTGAAAAAAAAAAACTGGAACACAAACACATCGCCCCTGATGATGGCACTTTGAAGTGCCGAAAGTACTTGGGATAAAACCTTTGGTGGACTAATCCACAGATTCCATCCAAATGTAAACAAGTTGGCCAGAAAGCTTGAAAAAATCGTTAATAAAATTGTTAAACAGGAGACGTGTATTTTGTTTAATTCTACATGTATAAATGAAAGAATGCTGCCCAAATACACATAGATCTATATTATATATATATATATATATATATATATATATATATATATATATATATATATGTGTGTGTGTGTGTGTGTGTGTGTGTGTGTGTGTGCGGAAATCCTTAACTTGTTCCTCGTAAATTCCTAGCATAAAATAAACTGAACCCTCATTTTATGTCCGTGTTTTTGCAATAAATGTTTTAATTTTCTTGCACCCGTTATTTTACAATACTAAATATATTTTCTTTATTTTAAAACATTTATTGCAAACATTTTTTTTTTTATTTAAAAACATCTATTGCAACATATTTAAAACATTTATTGAAAAAACAAGGACATAAAATCAGGGTTCAGTTTATTTTATAGTAGGAATTTACGAGGAACAAGTTAAGGATTACCTGTGTGTGTGTGTGTGTGTGTGTGTGAATGGCAGTGAGAGAAAAGAAGAATAAAAAAATTAAAAATAAAAAAAACTCGAGTAGGTGAATAAAGATTGGTTGATTGATTTGTTTTACGGCACACAAACTCATTTCGGGTCATTTCATGCCGAATCAAGTAATTTTGATATCAGATTGCTTACAGTACCTGATGTTGCCTAAATGGTCACCCATCTATGTATTTGAACAGACTCATCGCTGCTTAACTTCGGTGATCGAACGGTAAGCGATGTTTTCAACATGATTTGGTCGTAACGCGTGAAAGAAGTGAAGAAGAGAAAATGAAAAAAAATAAAAACATACATACATTCAGAAAGAAGAAAAGAGAAGGAAGAAAGAGAGTAAAGAAGAGAATGAAATAATTGAGGAATGAACAGAAAGAAAGAAAGAAAGAAGGAAAGAAAGAAAAAAGGAATTAAGGTATAAAAAGAAAGAAGAAAGAAAGAAAGAAGAAGGAAAGAAAAAAAGGAATAAGGTATAAAAAGGAAGGAAGAAAGAAAGACAAAATAAAAACGAAAAGAAAGAAAGAAAGAAAAGATGAGAAGAGAGAAAGAAAAGAAAGAAAAGACGAGAGAGGACGAGAGAGAATGAGAGAGAGAGAGAGAGAGAGAGAGAGAGAGAGAGAGAGAGAATGGGAGAATGAGAGAGAGAGAGAGAATGAGAGGGTGAAAGATAGATAGATAGATAGATATATAGAGAGGGAGAGAGAATGAGAAAGAGAGGGGTGTGAGAGTATAAGAGAGAAAGAATAAGAGAGAGAGAGAGAGAGAGAGAGAGAGAGAGAGAGAATGAGAGAAAGAATAAGAGAGAGAATATAGATAGATAAATAGATATATATATATATAGATAGATAGATCGAGAGAGAGAGAGAGAGAGAGAGAGAGAGAGAGAGAGAGAGAGAGAGAGAGAGAGAAGCTGAGAGAGAATAAGAGAGAGAAAGAGAGAATGAGAGAATGAGAGAATGAGAGAGTGAGAAAGAATAAGAGAGAGAGAGAGAGAGAATGATAAAGAGAGAGAGAATGAGAGAGAGAATAAAAGAGAGAGAGAATGAAAAAGAGAGAGAGAATGAGAGAGAGAATATAGATAGATAGAGGGATAGATAGAGAGAGAAAAAAGAAAGAAAGAGAAGAGAGAGTGAGAGAGAATAAGAGAGAGAGAGTGAATGATAAAGAGAGAGAGAATGAGAGAGAATAAAAGAGAGAGACAATGATAAAGAGAGAGAGAGAATGAGAGAGAGAATATAGATTGATAGAGGGATAGATCGAAAAAGAGAAAAAAGAAAGAAAGAAAGCAAGAGAGAGTGAGAGAGAATAAGAGAGATAGAATGAGAGAGAGAGAGAGAGAGAGAAAGAGAGAGTGAGAGAGAATAAGAGAGAGAGAGAGAGAGAGAGAGAGAGAATGATAAAGAAAGAGAGAATGAGAGAGAGAATAAAAGAGAGAGACAATGATAAAGAGAGAGAGAGAATGAGAGAGAATATAGATAGATAGAGGCATAGATAGAGAGAGAGAGAGAAAAAAAAAGCAAGAGAGAGTGAGAGAGAATAAGAGAGATAGAATTAGAGAGAGAGAGAGAGAGAGAGAGAGAGAGAGAGAGAGAATAAGAGAGAGATAGAGAGAGAGAGTGAATGATAAAGAGAGAGAGAATGAGAGAGAGAATAAAAGAGAGAGAGAATGATAAAGAGAAGAGAGAATGAGAGAGAGAATATAGATTGATAGAGGGATAGATAGAGAAAGAGAAAAAAGAAAGAAAGAAAGCAAGAGAGAGTGAGAGAGAATAAGAGAGATAGAATGAGAGAGAGAGAAAGAGAGAGTGAGAGAGAATAAGAGAGAGAGAGAGAGAATGATAAAGAGAGAGACAATGAGAGAGAGAATAAAAGAGAGGGAGAATGATAAGGAGAGAGAGAATATAGATAGATAGAGGGTAGAGGATAGATAGAGAGAGAAAAAAGAAGCAAGAGAGAGTGAGAGAGAATAAGAGAGATAGAACGAGAGAGAACGAAAGAGAGAGAGAGAGACTACGAGATAGAACGAGAGAATGAGAGAAAGAGGGTGAGAGAGGGAGTTTGAGAGCAAGATCTACAAGATAAGTAAAGCGCACCCTCTACCCCCCCTCAAACTCTTTCCGCGTCGTCAGCAGTTGGTATGTGGCTCATTAATAAATCGCAGTGATGTTATCTACTAAGATTCACCCAAAATGAAAGCATCCCCCCCCCGATGCCCCCCCCCTCAGATGCGTGCAGTGAAGTGGTCTGCCACCATTTGGCTGGCTCTTTCTCGAAACCTACCCTCCCCACCCCTCACCGGTCTCTCTCTCTCTCTCTCTCTCTCTCTCTCTCTCTCTCTCTCTCTCTCTCACCACCCTATTCTCCCGCCTGTTCCTAAATATCTGGCGGCTGGGTGGCTGCCGACCGGGTGGTCGAAATGAGAATTACAAAGATTATTCGTGTACTTATTATAAGATCGAAAGCTGCAATTTATATATATATATATTATATATATATATATATATATATATATATATATATATATCCCTTACTAGAAAAACTACTATATATATATATATATATCAAGATATATATATATATATACGGAAGAACTGTAATTGAAACCTTTCAGAATTTACATTTCCAATAAAGTAGCGGTCTGATAATACTCATAGGTATGCACTGATACCTGTGGGTCGAAATAGATCAATAACCGCAAAATGACCGACTTTCTAACTTTTTCTTTAGCAATTATATATATATATATATATATATATATATATATATATATATAATTATTGTTGCGGATAACAGATGTAATATGTTAGTTTTATTCTAACCTCCAATCTTTGGGTAGTGTGCCCAATGTAGCAAACATCGCATTTTGCATTTAAATTTATAAATTAGACAATTGTCCTAGATTGGACGTTAAGAATAAATCAGCATATTATATATATATATATATATATTATATATATATATATATATATGTAGATAAAAGAACAAAAAAATGAACTAAAAACCAAATTATGAACCCCATGATGACGACTGGCGAAACAGTTGAAAGCGCTCGGGATATAAGTATGGGAAATATTATATACCAATTGGATCAAGACTCAAGAAAGATCGCAAGAAGACTGCAAAAAATAAAAAATCAAGAATGAATACTCTGTGTGTTTTAATTGAAGTCATACCTAATTTTGTTAATTAATTAATTAATTATAACTAAATGAATTAGGCGTGCATATCGGTTTAAATGTAAAGCGTAAACACGTCGAGAAAAGTCATCTCTGTATGTACATTTCAGCCCATAGGCCTCATCAGCACATAATCTCCCACATAATCTCCCACAAATTGTCGGCATTCGCCATTTTCAAACACATTGTTTGACTACTTCATACTGTCGTGGCCATAAGTCACCCAAAAAGTGCGATATACATACCAGTTTTAAAATGAACGAGAAATTCTGGGAAGCCAGCTAGTGTAGTTGTTAGAAATGTCCGCCTGTCAGCCTGACAGGTAGGGTTCGAATCACGCACAAAGTACTGCCCTGTCTATAGCTCTGCTGATGAGGCCTAATGGGTGAAATGTACATACAGTGATGACTTTTTCTCGATTTGTTTACGCTTTACATTTAAACTGATATGCACGCCTAATTCATTTAGTTATAATTAATTAATTAACAAAATTAGGTATGACTTCAATTAAACACATAATCTCCCAAAATTATCGGCATTCGCCATTTTCAAACACTCTGTTTGACTACTTCATATATTATATATATATATATATATATTGTTAGTTTTTTCTAGCATTGGTAAATTGAAAATAAAAATGCCCAATTACGGGTCTAAGATGTAATACTTTCACCTCTAAGCGGAGAATACAAAAATTCGACTCACACAAGTATACACATATATAAAATGAATTGACATTCTTTGCATTTCTTATCGGGTGCCTTGTCTTGACGATAAGTGGCTAACATACTACTTTGAAACCAATGGTAATAATCTCACCTTAAATGTATTGTACACTATAATGAATATATATAAACCCGAAACGCGCGTCTGTAGATTGCTTTATATTAATTTATATATATATATATATATATATATATATATATATATATATATATATATTGTAGAATTAAACAAAAGGCACATCTCCTGTTTAACAATTTTATTTTTGATCTTTTCCAATTTTCTTGACAACTTTTTAATGTCTGGGGGGAATTATCCACCAATTCCACCAAAACATTAAAGGTTGGCCAGAATTTAGAAAATCAAAAATAAAATTGTTAAACAGGAGGTGTGCCTTTTTGTTTAATTCTACATGTATAAATGAAAGAATACTGTCCAAATACACACACACACACAACACACACACACACACACACAACAACACACAACACACACATATATATATATATATATATATATGTGTGTGGTGTGTGTGTGTGTGTGTATTTAATTCGTTCCGCTCATAACTCAATTTCCGCGTATATCAAATCAAATTTCCCCACTGAAATAAAGTGAAATTCCATTGATCCGATACCGTCTCGCCTAAGTAATGGTCCAAGTGGAGTTGTTGCATGTCATGGACTACTCGTCCATCAGGATTCTGTTTTAAGCATCCCCGGTCACCACCCACGGCCAACAGGGGCCCCATTTTTTTTTTGGGTGGGGTACCCCTCTGCACAGATGCAGTCGATGTATTCTAAAGTCCCACCGACAGGCGCCTCAAGGTGGTAGCAGTTAGGCTTCTTCATTAGTTGTTATAAGAAAGTTGATATCATGGTGGTTTGAGGATATGAGGGATAAGAAAATAGGTAAGTCAAAACTTAGATATGGGTAATTCCAGGGCTCGACATTAATGCCGTCCCATCGTCCGCGGGGACGATAAAAAATACATCCGGGACGATCAATATGTCATCCAGGACAGTTTGCCGGGGACGGTAAAATTTTTTTCCTAAAAGTTAGTACTACATTCCAATATTGGCCGTTAGTGATTGCCCGAATACTGACCTCAAAAAACGGTCTAGCTTTAGACTTAAAATTACTAATGGCAAACAACACTGAAGAAAATAGACACAGTCACACAGTATATATTTTTATGATTGGAAGATGTCCGTATAAAGATGGAAATAGAATAAATTTTAGTTTATAAAATTTTATTTTTATTATTCTTGAATATAAATAAATGCTTTCTGTCGAGAAACTTTTTTTTTCTAGTTAGTAACCTTTTTTTCTCGTTGGCGTACGTGTGTGACAATGAAGCAAAATATGAGTTATTTTGAACTGAAATTAGTTACCTTTTAATTACATCCTATTATGCTACTTAGCTCAGTCGGTAGAGCATTGGGCTAGAAAACCACAAGGTTCCTAGTTCGATACCGGCCCTCGCCAACTCAGCGTATGAGTAGCACAAGGACGCTGTGCGGTAAAGTAAGGAGCTGATGGTAGGTGTGTCGCTCCACCACAGGCGAAAAATAATCTCCTTGGTCTAGCGCTAGTGAAAAGGGGATAGACTCCCACGCTGATTAGCTGATACCGACTTTAGGCCGCCCCGACGACTTATGCTACTGATGACTGACAGGTATAGATGATGCTATTGAATTAAACAAAAATATTTTGATTGCGGACGGTCCAAACCCCATTCGGGACGGTTTGATAATTTTGTTCGGGACGGTCATGAAAAAAGTTAGTGTCGGGGCCTGGGTAATTCCATATCAAATCCTCCAGGCCATGTCACCCCACCCACTTCAATTTTTCTGAAAGTTTTTACAGGTGTGGACTGTGTTAAAGTTAGACATCCACCAAAATTTGAGGCGCAATTCCAAGAATTGGCGGAGTTATGTCGACTTTTAGCTCTCCAAATTTGAAGGGAGTCGCGAAAAAATGGCCTCATTTTGTAATCTATTTTTGTCTGTAAAATGAGTTCTAAAATGTTGTATACCCTTCTCATTACTTACTTCTATTCTTCTTCTTCTGTTCTTCTATCGTCTCTTCTAACATCTTGGGGACTTCGTTTGGCTGGTCGGTAGCACTTAAACTCATTTCTTCTCTCTAGATCAGTCTTGTTACCAAGACATTCATTAATCACAAGACCGTGTTATTTTTCTTAAGCCTTTATTTCTTAACTAAACATTTCATGTAACTAAACATCTGACTAACATAGCGCGCGTATGCAGAGTGAGTTACAATTAAGGCAGGGATCTACACTGCCTGACGTCCAACTGAAAACTGAGGAACCAACCACGTGACTTCATGAATTTCGCGGGCTTTCTGTACTATTCCCGTGATATGAAAAAGGGCCATCCCTTTAGAAATACAGGGTATTGACAATAATTTATGCAACCGCAGAGATTATGTAACATAAAGATTCGCTACTCCTAAAACTGCTGCCTCTGGCCTACTTCGGGTAATTCCATGTCAAATCCTCCAGGCCATGTCACCCCCCACTTCATTTTTTTCTGAAAATTTTACAGGTTGTGGACTGTGTTAAAGTTAGACATCCCCAAAATTTGAGCTTCCAATTCCAAGAATTGGCGGAATTATGTCGATTTTTAGCTCTCCAAATTTGAAGGGGTCGCGAATAATGGCCTCATTTTGTAATCTATTTTTGTCTGTAAAATGAGTTCTAAGATTCCCTACTCCTAAAACTGCTGCCATCCAGCCTACTTCGGGTATTTCTTGACGAACTCGTAAAACCTCTTCTCGAAATTGGGAACCTTCTCTTCAAACTCGGAACCTTCTTGTCGTAATCGGGAGCCATCACGGAACTTCGAACCTAACCCTTTTCGCACGGATCTTTGGGAAATTTCAAAACAATGATTTTACTAAAGTTTGCTCTTTACGTAGATTTTCAGTAATTATCATACATCTATCAGGGTTTAATGAATAATTCTTGAAGAATAGAAGAAGACCGGATGAGGCGGCTTTTAAGCTTGTTTATATTAAAAGATGCATTTATTTTGGACTGTCACGTATTTAAATTTTTATTTCAGAGTTTCAATGCTGTAGAGTTTGTAATAAATATACCTAATATATATCCGTTTTTGATATTTATAATATTCCACAAGAAATAATAGAATCCTGGTATCTTTGATTTAGAAGAAAATTTGATTTTTATAAAAAATATGTTAGGGTGTACTTATCTATGGACTATAAGTGCTAGTATTATTTTAGGTACAAAAGTATTTAGAAGAAAAAAACAATGATATGATTGAAATAAATAAGGTATATACTTCTAAAATATGTCGGTTGCTGAGTCATGACAATCTGAATTAAAGTAGTGATATTTTAAAAAATTCCCTTTTTTCTTATATAACAAACAGTTCATTGCATAATCGAAGTACACACACAGAAAGAAAGAAAATCTCTTACCTTTATAGAGGATGTACCAGAAATACTACACACACTTTTAAACTGTTACCTATAGTGCATTTGAACTTAGGAAAATAGCAACAGTATATCCATTCATCTAATGAATTTATAAAGGTGCCAAAGAGGAATTAAATTGGTTTATCAATAAATCATCAGAAAACGAAATAAGGTTTATAAAAACAATTTATTTTACCCAAGGAATCCAAAAAATGCTATTGAGTCTGAGAATCAAACCAATTTTAAGTTATTGATGATTTCTGAGTTTTTCATTGTCACCATTTTTTGCGACCGACCACCCAAATTTTGGAAAGTTAAAAATCGACATAATTCCGCCAATTCTTGGAATTAGACGCTCAAATTTTGGGGATTGTCTAACTTTAAGATAGTCCACAACTGGACAAAATTTTAGAAAAATTGAATGGGCGTGGGTGACATGTGTTGCATACCTCTTTCCTTACTTCTTCTATTTTCTATTCTTCTTCTGGTGTCTTTGATATCTTAAGTTCTTCTAAACATCTCTTCTAACTCTCTCTACGTCTGGACTTCGTCTTGGTGGTCGGTCACACTTAACTCATTTCTTCTTCTAGATCGGTCTGTTACACAAGACATTACCAACCACAAAACCGTGTTATTTTCTTAAGCTTTTATTTACTTACTAAACATTTCATGTAACTAAACATAGCGCCCGTATGCAGGAGTTCCAGTTAAGGCAGCACATCTTCCTCTGCCCGACGTCCAAACTGAAACTGAGACCCAACCAGGTCCACGTGACTTCACCTATTTTCACGGGCTTTCTGAATACTATTCCATGGAAAGTCCCGCCCGTGATATGAAAAAGGCCATCCCTTTTAGAAATAACAGGGATTGACAATAATTTATGCAACCGCATAGATTATGTAACACATGGCCTGGATGATTTAACATGAAATTACCCATATCTAACAAGTGACTCAGCTTGGAACTTCACCAGACACTCCTCATTTGATCGTTGAGATGAGATGTGTACAACCAAAATATCTTCAAAAAAAAAAAATATTCGTTCAGGAGGAGGAGCTCCAGACAGTAAAGGAATAGGGTACTTACTACTCGCATAATCCCCAAAAGAGTCAGAAGGGCTCCATAGCCTTGGTTGTCACTAGTCTAGGACAAGGAAAGTCCGTTATAAAACCCCGCGCCTAGTGGCTTTACCTCATCCCGGAGGCAGGAGAGTAAACCCCAAAATACAATTCCGAAGCCGAGGGTCCCTAAAGTGGTGTGATACTGAAATCCAGTGCTACCCAGAAACTCTGCGACACACCGTTGCCAAACTGTTATTTTCCTTACCTTTCCTTTGGATCACAGCAGACTGTGGAGAGGGGGTATTTGCCTGCATAGGCAAACACTCATCCCTCCATACCAGCGCGAGCTGGAGAAATTAACCCTAAAATCAGCGATATATTTATTTACTAAGCGTAACTTAAATGCAGCACAAGGCCAGAAGTACGGGCACACCAGTGAGCAACGAACTCACTAGTTATGATTTGTCAATGCTAGCTTGCTAACCATTACACCACATGAGGTTGTCTAAAATCAGCGTGTGACAAATAGAATAGGTCTCCTCTCTGTCACCACACAGTCTACATAAACGAAACGCTTATAGAGAAAAGCAAGATGTGACCGACATAAGGATACTGCACCCTGTTTTTGAACAAATCCAGGATGAAGCACCCTACCAAACAGCAACAGTACGGTGAAGTTTACTTTTCATGCCTGCTGGACTCTGATGGAGAAGTAAGGACGAACTCATATGATTTCTTACACATTAACACATCAGTGTAGTCGAACTGTAATATTGTATACCCCTGCTCATTGTGGACACTTGATGCCGTCTAGAGGACTTGCCAAGAGCGATTGTATAATAGGAAACAAGGCGAGAGAGAATAAGAAATATATATATATATATATATATATGAGTGATATTAATATATTATTATGATGATAATATGATTATGAGAGAGAGAGAGAGAGAGAGAGAGAGAGCAGAGAGAGAGAGAGAAGAGTGAGTGAGAAATCATGCTGTTCATTACTCCTTGATGATGATTATTACAAAGAGAAGAAGACAGACAGCAGAGAGAGCAGACAGTAGAGAGATGGAGAGAGTATCCGTAGAGAGAGAGAGAGAGAGAGAGAGAGAAGAGAGAGAGAGAGAGAGAGAGAGAGAGAGGAGAGAAGGGAATACGTATGTCCATTAGCTTGATGTGATGCTGATGATGNGTCGACGAAGCCCCTTCCACGTTTCGCATGTAGATCAACCAATTTCCCTCACGTATGAACCTCTATATGAGGGTTAATTTTACCACGTTGTCTCACCGACCAACGACATGAACTAACGCGGACAGCGCGAGCCGAACTCATTCCATAGACTTTTTAAAGCAATATCAGAATTAGATGTGAAACACTCGACAAATCTGGTCGTGATTAGTCCTACCACAAACAGTACTGAGATACCAATCATCATATACATTTCACACTCTCAATACGTCTCAAAACCCTATTCATAATCTTCTTCTCATTTAACTTGCTCTACAAGAAAGGGACCCGCCGGTTTAGCCTCAGTCGCTTAGAGCTGCGACTAGAACACCACAACGGGTCTCCTATTTTCGATCACCCCGCGCCTCGCCACTTCAGCCGCTCTAGTGAGTACGGCACACACGGATATCGTGCCGGTAAGAGTAAGAGCTCGAATGGTAGCTGTGCGGCCG
>CM042180.1:30691208-30723708 GCA_023376005.1 Doryteuthis pealeii
CATACTTCTGGCCTTGTGTCACATCTTAGCTAAATTTAGTGCACGGGGCACCTTATGTTGTTTAATGGTTAGAAAGCTAGATTTGCAGACAAGTTGTTAGTACGTTCGATTCTCCTTGGGCGCACCATACTTCTGATTTTGTACGACATCTCGGCTAAGCTAAGCAAATAACTAATGCCACCTTTTGTTGTAGTGGTTAGCAAGCTAAATTCGCACACCATTGTTAGTGAGTTCAATTCTCATTGTGCACCCCATACATCTGGCCTTGTGCCACATCTAAGCTAAGCTAAGCAAATAACTATTTGGGCACCTCACGTAGGTTAATGGTTAGCAAGCTAGGCTTGCAGAGTATTGTTAGTGAGTTCGATTCCTATCTTTTGCATCCCATACTTCTAGCCTTGTGCCACATATAAGCTATATTTTGGGCATCTCACGTTGTGTAATGATTAGCAAGCTAGATTAGCTGACCATTGTTAGTGAGTTCGACTCTCACTGGGCACCCCATACTTCTGGCTTTGCGTCACATCTAAGCTAAGCTTAGTAAATAACTATACCCAATAGTGTAATGGTTAGCAAGCTATATTCGCAGACAGTTGTTAGGGAGTTCGATTCTCATTGGACGCCCCTTACTTCTGGCTTGTGTCACCTCTGAGCTAAGCTTTTTTAAATAATTCTAACTAGATAATCCGGGTTCTTCATGTGGTATAATGGTTAGCAAGCTAGAATAGCTCACTATTGTTAGTGAGTTCGATTCTTATCTTTTGCACCCCATACTTCTGGCCTTGTGCCACATATAAGCTAAATTTAGTGCATGGGGCACCTTATGTTGTGTAATGGTTAGCAAGCTAGATTCGCAGACAGTTGTTAGTGCGTTCGATTCTCCTTGGGCGCACCATACTTTTGATTTGTACGACATCTCGGCTAAGCTAAGCAAATAATGCCACCTTTTGTTGTAGTGGTTAGCAAGATAAATTCACACACCGTTGTTAGTGAGTTCGATTCTCATTTTGCACCCCATACTTCTGCCCTTGTGCCACATCTAGACTAAGCTTAGTAAATAACTAAGGGCACTTTACGTGGTGCAATGGTTAGAAAGCTAGATTCGCAGACCATTGTTAGTGATTAGTATTATCTGCGATATTTGGACTATTATCCTCATCTTCATTGTTATCTGTATAACGTTTCGGCCGATATGCCCTCTGGTTTTCTTTAGATATTTCTTGTCAGACTCGGGAACCTTCTAGGACTCGGTAACCTTCTTTTCGGACTCAAAGTTCCGTGATGGCTTCCGATTACGAACAAGAAGGTTCCAGATTTCGACAAGAAAATTCCCGAGTCCGAAAAAAAGGTTCCCGAGTCCGAGAATTTTCCCCGATCCGACAAGAAATACCTGAAGAAAGCATATCGACCGAAACGTTGTACAGATGACAATGAAGATGAGGACAATAGTCCGAATAACGCAGATATTACTAATCATCAAGCCTCATCTCAAACATTCAGAGAAATAATTATTTGTGAGTTCGATTCTCATTTTGCTCCCCATACTTCTGGCCTTGAGCCACATCTAAGCTAAGCTAAGCAAATAACTATTTGGGTATCTCACGTTGTAGACCATTGTTAGTGAGGTTGATTCTCATTAGACACCGCATACATATGGCCTTGTGCCACATTTGGGCACCTCACGTTGTGTAATGGTTAACAAGCTAGATTAGCTGACCATTGTTAGTGATTTCAATTCTCATTGGTGCACCCCATACTTCTGGCCTTGTGCCACATCTAAGCTAAACTTAGTGCATGGGGACACCTTACGTTGTGTAATGGTTAGCAAGCTAGATTTGCATATAATTGTCAGTGAGTTCGATTCTCACTGGGCGCACATACTTCTGACTTTGTACGACATCTAAGCTAAGCTAAGCAAGTAACTAAAGCCACCTTGTGTTGTAGTGGTTAGCCAGCTAAATTCGCACACCATTGCTAATGAGTTCGATTGTCACTGTGTGCCCTATGCTTTTGGCCTTGTGTCACATCTAAGCTAAGGTTAGTAAATAACTTGGGAACCTCATGTGATTGTAATGGTTAGCAAGCTAGAATAGCAGACCATTGTAAGTGAGTTCGATTCTCACTGGGTGCCCCATACTTCTGGCCTTGGGCCATATCTAAGCTAAGCTTTATAAATAACTATATGCAACTGCAATGGACACCAAGTGAGAATCGAACTCACGAAATGGTCTGCGAATCTAGCTTGCTAACCATTACACCACGTAAAGTGCCCCCTTTTTTATATAGCTTACTAAGACCAGCTTAGATGTGACACAAGGTCAGAAGAATGGGGCACTCAGTGAGAATCGAACTCACCGAAAATGGTCTGCGAATCTAGCTTGCTAACCATTACACCACGTAATGTACCCATAGTAATTTACTAAGCTTAGCTTAGATGCGACACAAGGCCAGTAGTATGGGGCGCCCAGTGAGAATCGAACTCTCTAACAATCATATGCGAATGTAGCTTGCTAACCATTACAGCAAGTGAAGTGCTACTCACACGAATATCCACAGGCAAAATCAAATGCGTACCCACTTTTCGAAAATAAACACACAAGAATTTCACTCGCATATGAAATACATGCATATACCAAATTTTCCTGTACACAGATGTACCTATAATATACATACATACATGCAAAAACATACACACAAAGATTCTTAGAAATTACCCACGTACATGCAAAATATACAGTCGCATATACAACGCACACACATACACATCTGCTCGCACACACACACACACACACACACACATGGGATAGTATACATATATACCCACATGCAAACAGCCTTACACACGTCTAGGAAATACATATACATTCAAAATATGTAAACTTACACATTTCCTTCTATAGAATACATTCATGTAAAATTGGTTACACACACGCTTTTGAAATACACATATATACAAAATATTCATGTACACACCCATATACCTATAAAATACATAATAAGCATGTAAAAACGCGTACACAGAGATGCATAGAAAATACGCACATACATGCAAAATATACCGGCGCATATACAACGCACACGCATACACATTTGCTCGCGTACGTAGAAGAATCAAGAAAAATTAATAGAAACAAATTAAATACAAGTTGAAAACACATAGAGTCAGCTGAAATCCATGACAGGGAGAGAGAGAGAGAGAGAGAGAGAGAGAGAGAGAGAGAGAGAGAGAGAGAGAGAGAGAGAGAGAGGGGGGGGAGTTTGCCGCCATTTCTGTACGACCTGCACTCCACGCATGCGCGTGATTGTAAAGAATGTCATTGGAGACACAATGTCTCTGTCATATGCAATTAGAAAAAAGCTTTGATCTTACCGATTTCTTTTTCTGTTGAGGCGAATCGAGCGACGAAAACTGTCTTATTTTTCTCCAACCAGGTGTACATTTTTTTTTTCATTTATTTTTCATTTTTTTCGTTCATTTCTTTCTTTTTAACATCGGCTTCTTTTTTCTTTTCTTTTTCTTCCTTCAATTTCTTCTTCTTAAGATTTATTCAATTTCATTTCGTTTACTTCATTCGTTTTTTTTAATCATTTTTTTATATTTCTTCATTTCCTTTTTTTTCTTTTTCGTTTAAAATTTCTTCATATCATTTATTATCTTTTCTTTCATTTAAAAAAAAATCTTTTCTTTCATTTTCTTCTTCTAAAGATTTAGATCATTCGTTTTTTTAATAATTTTTTTCTATTCCTTCATTTCATTTTTCTCCTTTTCGTTTAAAATTTCTTCATATCATTTTTTTATCTTTTCTTTCATTTAAAAAAATCTTTTCTTTCATTTTCTTCTTCTTCTTAAGATTTAGTTCATTCGTTTTTTATTCCTTTTTTTTTCTATTCCTTCATTTAATTTTTTCTCCTTTTCGTTTAAAATTTCTTCATCTCATTTTTACCCTTTTTTTTTCATTCTTATAAAAGTATTTTTCTTTCATTTTATTCTTTTTAAACCTGGTTTCTTTTTTTCCTTTTCATTTTCTTCTTCTTAAGATTTATTCAATTTCATTTTGTTTAGTTCATTCTTTTTTAAATCCTTTTTTTTTATGTTTCTTCATTTCATTTTTTAGCCTTTAAAAAAAAATTCTTTATATAATTTTTTACCTTTTCGTATTTCATCTAGTCTGTTCTCTTTCTTTTTTCGTTTTATTTTTTTCCTTTTTAACTTTTTATTTCATTTTTTCCTTCTCTTTTTAATTTTCTTTTTCTTCCATTTCTCTTTGAATTTTTTCATTTCATTTTTTTCCCTTTTCTTTTTCATTTTTTCATTTCATATTCTTACCTTTTCGTTAAAAATTTCTTCATTTTCTTTTTCTTCCATTTCTCTTTGAATTTCTTCATTTCATTTTTTTCCCTTTTCTTTTCATTTTTTACATTTCATATTCTTCCCTTTTCGTTAAAAATTTCTTCATTCTATTTTTTCTTTTCGTATTTCGTTCAATTCGTTCTCTTTTTTTTTTCGTTTCATTTCTTTTTAAATTTCTTCATTGCATTTTTTTCCTTTTCTTTTGAATGTTCTTCATTTCATTTTATTCTTTTTAAACCTGGTTTCTTTCTTTTTTTCTCTTTCATTTTCTTCTTCTTAGATTTATTCAATTCAAATTTTGTTTAGTTCATTCTTTTTTTTCTTCATTTTTAAAAAATATTTCTTTATTTCATTTTTTCTTTTTTGCATTTCATTTAGTTCGTTTTCTTCTTTTTTTTTTCGTTTTTTATTTCCTTTTTAAGATGTTTTGGAAAAAACTCCGAAAAATGTGAAATATGTAGATGGAAATGTAACTAAACTAAACCAAACAAACGATTCAATTAATATTTCATCTTTATTTATTAAAAAAACCTCATCAGATTGAATTTAATGATATTTTCTTCTTTGGCACCCAGACGTTTCTTTTTTCGTTTTTTTCTTTCCTTTGCCATGTTTCTTTCGCAATATCTTGGACTTTCTTTTTTTCTCACTCTCTTTACTGTCGCCATACTTTTATCTTTTACTCATTTTGTAGATAATTAAAGTCTTTTAATAAATAAAGATAAAAAAATTTATTGAATCAATTGTTTGTGTTGGCTTATCTATCTTTTCATTTACATTTTTCACACATCACACACACACACACACACACATCACACTCACACACATCACACATACATCACACACACACATACACACACACATCACACACATCACATCACACACATACACATCAACACATACACATCACACACACACATATCACATACACACCACATCACACACACACAC
Organism: Doryteuthis pealeii; assembly: GCA_023376005.1. Taxonomy (NCBI): domain Eukaryota; kingdom Metazoa; phylum Mollusca; class Cephalopoda; order Myopsida; family Loliginidae; genus Doryteuthis; species Doryteuthis pealeii. The sequence goes on from CM042180.1 coordinate 30,696,511, forward strand.
ACATCACACACATACACATCACACACACACAACATCACACACACTCACTCACTCACACCACATCACACACACACATACAAACACACATCACACATCACACACACAAACACACACACACACATCACACACACATACACACATACACACACACACATCACACAACACATCACACGCAAACATCACACGCACACAGACACATCACACATACACACACACATCCACACCACATCACGCACACACACCCGCACGCACACACACACGCACAAATATATATATATATATATATATATTTGCTATATTGTATACATACAATTTATATTTCATACATGCATTTATGTATTTTATAGATACTCGTGTACATAAACATTTAGAATGTATGTATCTACCAACCCCTCCGCACACCCAGGATGTGACACAAGGACAGAAGAAGAAGAAGAAGAAGAAGAAGAAGAAGAAGAAGAAGAAGAAGAAGAAGAAGACAATGGTTTATTTTCACACATTACACAATATAAACAATGTCACACAAAACAAAAAAACATAATGTTGGTTGTTGTATTAATGTGTGGAGGATGATCACTAATTAGAACTGAGCCTATTCTAGTAGTGACTACACGGGTTGTTTTTTTTTGTATTCGGTTTGTTTTTTTACATAGTTTGAAACAATTTATTAAGCGGAGTTTAACAGGTTTGAATTCAGATTTTTTCTTCTCCTAGACTGGTTGTCGTATCAAAGTTAATGAGCCTAGACTACCCTACTATTTGCTCAAATAGAATAGTTGGATTCGTACATTTCTCAAGTGTATTAGCGCTATGTGAATGAATACAGACTTGGTATTATCTGCGTTATTCGGACTATTGTTCTCATCTTCATTATTATCTGTACAAAGTTTCGGTCGATGTGCCCCCGGCCTTCTTCAGATATTCCTTGTCGGACTCGGGAACCTTCTCGGACTCAGAAGGTTCCGAGTCGACAAGAAATACCTGAAGAAGGCAGGAGGGCATATCGGCCGAAACGTTGTGCAGATAACAATGAAGATGAGGACAATAATCCGAATAACGCAGATAATACTAATCATCAAGCCTCATCTCAAACATTCAGAGAAATAGCACACAGCCTTGTCCAGTATTTGAACTCGTGCCAGCGTGTCCAATACTTGCGACGTAAACCATTACACTACATACACTTACACATCTGGAATGTATGTGTATTTTATAGTTATTTACTAAGCATAGCTTATATGTGGATCTAGGCCAGAAGTATGGGTCGCCCAATGAGAATCGAACTCACTAATAATGGACTGCTAATCTAGCTTGCTAACCATTATATCACATGATGTGAAGAAATGGACTCGTCACCCCGAATTCAATTCCTGGACGTGGTAATTGCTTTTCACTTAGCGCTAATACCCTTGGGAAAGGTATGAATTCTACTCTCCCTCCAGCTATGGGTAAATAGTAAGGCAGACTGGGCTCTTTAACCTTGGTTAGGCAACCGGTCTAGGAGAAGGAAAACTCTGAATTCAAACCTGTTAAACTCCGCATTAAGAAATTGACCTTGTGTCACATCCTGCTCGTGCGGAGGGGTTGATAGATAAATATATCACATGATGTGTCCTATGTGTGTGTACGCGCCCTTCTTTAAATATAGTTCAGTCATTAATCTTGGTCTTAATTCCTGTTTTCTTCCTTCAGACCCATTACTACTGAATAGCGAGTTCGATCCTCACTGGAGTTTTTATACTTGTGCCACATCCTACTCGTTATTGTTGGTTGCCTGTTTTGTTTTATGGCATATCAACCCTTTTCGGGTCATTTAATGCCGAATCAAGCCATTTTGATAAACAAAGGACTCGGGTTTTGTTTTACGGCATATCAACCCTTTTGGGGCAATTTAATGGCGAATCAAGTCATATCTTGTGGCATACAGTACTTGCCGTTGCTTAAATGGTCACCCATATAAGTATTGAACAGCGTCATTGCTGCTTAACTTCGCTGATCTAGCGGGAACCGATGGTGACTGTTAGTTGGTTTTGTTGTATATGCATTTTCGGGTCATTTAATGCCGAATCAAGCCATTTTGATAAACAAAATGACTCGGTTTTGTTTTACGGCATATCAACTCTTTTTGGGTCAATTAATGCCGAATCAAATCATTTTGATAAATAAAGAATTCGGGTTTTGTTTTACGGCATATTAACGGAATCAATAAAGGACGTTTTTATGTTTTACGGCATATCAACCCTTTTGGGGTCATTTAATGCCGAATCAAATCATTTTGTCAAACAAAGGTCTCATGTTGTTCGTTTGTTTTGTTTTACGGCATATCAACCCTTTTTGGGTCATTTAATGCCGAATCAAGCCATTCTGATAAACAAAGGACTCGGGTTTATTGCTTGTTTTCTTTTACGGCATATCAACTACTTTCAGGTCATTTAATACCGAATCAAGTCATTTTGATATCGGTTGCTTACAATAACTGCTGTTGCTTAAATGGTCACCTATCTAAGTATTGAGCAGGCTCGTTGCTGTTTAACGTCGATGATCTAGTTAGAACCGATGCTTTCAACGTGATTTGATCGTAAGCATCCTACTCCCAATGAACGGATTGGGTAAATACCTCTTTTTTCCTTTGTACATTCTGTCACATAATTCCTGGGTAGCCTAGGAATTATGTATGTAAGTGTAGTTAAAATTCAAATAACGGGATGGTAAATGGGGAAACACCTTTAGCTGTTATAGTTGATTGACAGGTAATGGCCTTTACTTGACCCCGACTTCCGCCAATGGAAAGGCATGTGAAACGGAAATGGTCTAGTTAGTCAGATTTTGGTAGTTAGTCAGAAGGAGCAGATGCCGAATTCTCGCCGCGTGGTTAGAAATTCTTTTGGGCTGTGGGTTTTCTTGTATAAAGAATTTAAAAAGCCCAATTCTTGCTTAATTATTAACTACGAAATAAGCACAAACGACCAGCCCAGAGGAAGAAAGAAATCAGCCCAGCGACGAAGTAAGAACAAGAAGAACAAGTAAGAGTCCATCTCCCCATCCTCTCTTCACTCTCTCGTCCCCCCTCTCTCTCTCTCTCTTTCTCTCTTCCCTCTCTCTTCCTCTCTCTCTCTCTCTTTCTCTCTCTTTCCCCTCTCTCTTTCTCTCTTTCTTTCTCTCTTTCTCTCTCTTTGTATTTCTCTCTCTCTTCTCTCTCTTTCTCTCTCTCTTTCTCCACCCTCTCTCTCCCTCTCTCTCTCTATCTCTCTTCCCCCTATATCTCCCCCTCTCTCTCTTTCTCTCTTTCTATCTTTTTTCTCTCTCTTTCTTCTCTCTTTCTCTCTCTCTCTCTTTCTCTCTCGCTCTTTCTCCCCCTTTCTCTATTCCTCTCTCTCTCTTTCTCTCTTTCTTTCTATCTTTCTCTCTCCCTCTCTCTTTCTCTCTTCACTCTCTCTCTTTCTCCCCCTCTCTCTCTACCTTTCTCTCTTCACTCTCTCCCTCTTCACTCTCTCTCCCCCTTCACTCTCTCTCTCCCCTCTCTCCCCCCCTCTCTCTCTCTCTCTCTCTCTCTCTCTCTCCCTATTATTTACCCGATATGCAAAGGGTATATAAAGATTAATTTTCGTGTTATTTTCTGTTTTTCTATTTTTTGTTTTGTTCTTTTTAATATTTTTCTTTCTCCCACTTTTTCATTCATTCAGCTCTTCTTTCTTTTTTTTTACCTTTTTCATTCATTTTTTCTTTCTTCTTTCAATTATCTTGATCTTCTTTTGACTTCTCATTCTCTTTTCGTTCGTCTTAATCCGCCTTAATCCTCTTAATCCGCCTCAGAAACACAAGGCTCCAGGTTCGATACCGACCCTCGCCAACTAAGCGCATGAGCTTCTGCGTAGTAAAGTGGGAAGCTGATGGCAAGTATGGCACTCGACCTCAGATGCAAAACAATCTCCCCGGTGTGGCGCTAACGAAAAAGGGGATAGACTCCCTTGTTTGTATGTTTGTTTTGTTTTACGACATATCAACCTCAGTGGGTCATTTAATGCCGATAAAGTTTTGAAATAAATCAATTCTTAATGGATAATACAATGTTTTTATAAATACATTTTCCTATTTAACCCATAGATGGGATCCTAACAGGTACTACCACTCCGGGTCAGAGTGGACTAGGAGCAATGGTGATGAAGGGGTACTCCACATTCCCCAAACCTCCAGAACTGGAACCTCACCATCATAGAGTTTAACGTCATTCCAGGATATGTAGACCCTCAGCCACCGCCTTCTAGCACCCATATGATAAAAAGGGGTTGGGGCTTGCCATAAGGGCAATAGGGTTGGGAAAATTATATAGGTGCTAGGGCTTGACGTGACCAGCCGATTGATTGGAGAGGGCCTCTCCGACCGCCCATCTAGCCCAAGATAGGGCCAAAGTGGAGTTTTGCAAGTCATGAACTGCTCATCCACCCGGGTTCTATCCTTAAGCATCACGGATCGCCACCTACGGCCAATAAGTGGGGGAGTCTTACCCCTCTGCAGAGGTGCAGTCGGTGCATTCTAACGCCCAAGTCGACACGGTGGGATAGACTCCCTCATGTCTTCTTTCATTCTTAATAGTCTTGTTTTTCTTTCTTTTCAGTCGGTAAAGCGTCCGCCTAGGAATCACAAGTTTCCGGGTTCGATTCCGGCACCCGACAACTCAGCGCATGAATAGCATCGCTTCCGTGCAATAAAGTGGATAATAAATGTGGTACCCCACCCCAGACGCTAAAATAATCTCCTTGGTCCACTGCTAGCGTAAAGGGGATAGACTCCATCGCTGTCCACCTGATACCAACAATAGAGCACTGCAACTACTTTATCTAAAAAAAATATTTCATCCGGATCTTGATATTTTTATTTTTACTAGCAAATATATGCACCCTCCGGGTGCAAGTATTTAAGTTTTGATATAATAAAATATCATATTAAATTAGAAAGGCTAATGAAACTGAATAAGAATGCAGATAAAAAGATCTGCAACAGAGGGGGTATAATCGAAAGATAGAACAACTTTGAAACTAACTATTCCATCATTTTCCATTACTCCCCTGTTTCATTGGTAAATTTTCCTAATTTAACTATTTAGTTAGAATAGGAAGTAAAAGATAATATTACAGTTATTTCTTCTTGTAAATAAATTTCTTTTAAGATTTATCCACGAGATTTTTGTTTATATTTCTTAAGATAAAATCAAATAATTAGAAATCAATAATACCAAGCACATATTTATTAAAATAAAATTTTAAATATCAATATGCAAATTAGCCTTCTCGTTCAAACTGTAAACCGCTATTTTGTTGTATATATAAATACAATTGCATGTTATTAGTACGTAGATATGGTCAACAGTATTAATAATGTAAAACAATTTTTATTAATAACTGAAGGTTTAAAAAAATGAAATCATGGAGAATTTGACGTAAATAATTAAGGGAATTGTGTCTTGAGTAGTAATATAGTTTCGGTTACAGACAGAAAACACACAATCTCCATTATAATAAGATTTCATTCGTCATATTCTTTTTTTTTCCCCGTTTCTTAACATTTTTCCTTTATCTTTTAATACAGAAAGCCTTCAATTTTTATTCAATTTATTATGTTTAATTACTTTTCAATTCATTTAATATTGGCTGATTTTTGTTATTCATTCATAAAATTCCTCCTTTTTGAATTCTAGTTGCGTCATCAAATGCTGATATCCCTTCAAGAAATCGAGATGGAAATATCCTTTTATGATTTAAACCGGTGAGTCACAAACACACACACACACACACACACACTCACACGCACGTACACACACACACACACACACACACACACATATATATATATAATATATATATATATAGAGAGAGAGAGAGACAGAGACAGAGACAGAGACAGAGAGATAAAAATATGGTTAGATAAAGAACGTTATTGGCTAGATAGGATTAGATTGATTGATAGGAGCATATATATATATATATATATATATATATATTATAATGGTATACACAGGAATAACCTACTCGAGTTTCGCCATGAGGATCTTCAGGGTATTTTATCTTCAGGGTATCTTATCGTTGTGTGAAACTTGCAGCAACTGACCATTCTGCCCAATTCCGAAGAAGAACCAATAATAATATATATATATATATATATATATATATATATAATATATATAAGGAAAATTTTTATTTTAGAGAGAAAATATATATATATATATATACATATATACACAACACACACACACAGAGAGAGAGAGAGAGAGAGAGAGAGAGAGAGAGAGAGAGAGAGAGAGAGAGTCATATGATTAGATAGATTTGACAGATATATGCAGAATTAACAGTGTATGATCTTCAGACTTAGATTGCATAGACAAGAAAATGTTAGTAACCAGGTGCCGTTGTTCCCATGTCTTCACTACTTTAACTTATATATATATATATATATATATATATATATATGAGGTTAAGTAAACAAACAAATGTGTTTATTTTTTATATGGCTTTAAGCCGACAATTTTTGGAGGATATGTGCTTAATTGAAGTCATATCTAATTCTGAAAGTTAATTAGTTAACAATTAATGCATTTAGGCGGGCATATATGTTCAAATGTAAGGCTAAACAAATCGAGAAAATGTCAATCCCTGAATGTACATTTCGACCTATCAGGTCTCATCAGCAAGGTTATAGACATGGGAGACCGCTCCGTGTGTGACTCGAAACCTCGACTGTCAAGCTAACCGTTACACTAGCTTCCCATTTCCACATTCTACGTTTGTTTTGAAACCTATTTATATTCCACTTTTTGTTGACTTGCTACATACACACACACACACACACACACACACGCATATATATATATATATATATATATATATATATAGTATATATATATATACGAAGTTGACTTCAAACATGCTCAAAAATTTATCGCGACATTGGGGACAATTCCCGACAAGAAGGATATTTTTCTGAGTAGACGAATGTCTACCGAATGGTTGATTTGTATCATGTGACTGAAAGAAGACAAGAGGAACAAAACATTAATTTATTTTTGATCAATCCAGGTTCGTCTCTTGAGGAGGCCCGAAGGCGAATTGCCTCCCAGAACGAGACTTGAGAAGCCCAAAAAGATATAGTACCAAGATTTTTAGTAGAAGTTAGTTGACGGTTTTAGTAGACATACCAAACTGCTAGAGTCGTCCCCAAAGAAAATATATATGAATAAAGTAGGTACTTAAAGTTTACGCACTTGATTGTTTTGTTTTTTCCAGGTGAAGTTTTGTAGTATATTTTTACTAACAAATTATTTGCACTTGATTGTTTAGTTTTTTCTTCATCCTATTGAGAGAATGACCGACTACTTTCGAGTTCTGTTCTTTTTTTTCCAGGGGAAGTTTTGTAGTATATTTTACTAACAAATTATTTGCACTTGATTGTTTAGTTTTTTCTTCATCCGTATGAGAGAGGACCGACTACTTTCGAGTTCTGTTCTTTTTTTTTCAGGTGATGTTTTGTAGTATATTTTTACTAACAAATTATTTGCACTTGGTTGTTTAGTTTTTTCTTCATCCGTATTGAGAGAAGGACCGACTACTTTCGAGTTCTGTTCTTTTTTTTTCCAGGTGAAGTTTTGTAGTATATTTTACTAACAAATTATTTGCACTTGATTGTTTAGTTTTTCTTCATCCGTATTGAGAGAAGACCGACTACTTTCGAGTTCTGTTCTTTTTTTTTCCAGGTGAAGTTTTGTAGTATATTTTTACTAACAAATTATTTGCACTTGATTGTTTAGTTTTTTCTTCATCCGTATTGAGAGAAGGACCGACTACTCGAGTTCTGTTTCTTTTTTTTTTTCAGGTGATGTTTTGTAGTATATTTTTTACTAAAAATTATTTGCACTTACATTGTTTAGTTTTTTCTTCATCCGTATTGAGAGAAGGACCGACTACTTTCGAGTTCTGTTCTTTTTTTCCAGGGGAAGTTTTGTAGTATATTTTTACCAACAAATTATTTGCACTTGATTGTTTAGTTTTTTCTTCATCCGTATTGAGAGAAGGACCGACTACTTTCGAGTTCTGTTCTTTTTTTTCCAGGTGAAGTTTTGTAGTATATTTTACCAACAATTATTTGCACTTGATTGTTTAGTTTTTTCTTCATCCGTATTGAGAGAAGGACCGACTACTTTCGAGTTCTGTTTTTTTTTTCCAGGTGAAGTTTTGTAGTATATTTTACCAACAAATATTTTGCACTTGATTGTTTAGTTTTTTCTTCATCCGTATTGAGAGAAGGACCGACTACTTTCGAGTTCTGTTCTTTTTTTTTCCAGGGGAAGTTTTGTAGTATATTTTTACCAACAAATTATTTGCACTTGATTGTTTAGTTTTTCTTCATCCGTATTGAGAGAAGGACCGACTACTTTCGAGTTCTGTTCTTTTTTTTTTCCAGGGGAAGTTTTGTAGTATATTTTTACTAACAAATTATTTGCACTTGATTGTTTAGTTTTTTCTTCATCCGTATTGAGAGAAGGACCGACTACTTTTGAGTTCTGTCCTTTTTTTTCCAGGTGAAGTTTTGTAGTATATTTTTACTAACAAATTATTTGCCGTTTTATTTTTCTTGCCACCAGGATGTACTAATAGGATTAGTATTTTATATCTATATCTATACCTATCTATCTATCTATCTATCTATCTATCCCTCCCCTCTCTCTCTCTCTCTCTCTCTCTCTCTCTCTATATATATATATATATATATATTATATATATTATTTGTTGAATTTTTTTAAATATAATTGTTTTCCATAGGCAACTACCCAGGTTTCAGGCTATTTTTCCATCATCAGGTTGCTAATAATTCCTCTGGTGTTGATGTGAAGACATTTCTTGCTGTTATGTTTTTGGACCGCAAATTATGTCGGTTGATTATTGTGGACGCTCTTTATGCTATGGATTTTATTTTTGAATTTTTGCATTTTAAAAAGAAAATGCTCACAAAGTTATCTCCCTTTAATCTTATGAAGTTTCGTTCTTAATTGGAATCTTTGTAATCAACTTCATATGTTAAAAGACGTATGTATTTTCAAATTTTCTGATGGTAAAGTCCTGTAAATTTCGCAATTTAATTGTTCAGGGTGGATGGTGAGTTTCATTTATCGAAAATCCATTCTTTTATTGAATTATATATCCAAAATCACATTTGAAAAAGTCAATTTATATTCAAACTTTCTGATGGTAAAATCCTGTAAAAATTTGTAAATGTATCTTTCAGGGTGGATGTTGGGTTTCGCTTATCCATGCATTTAGGAAGATATATATATATATATATATATATATATATATATATATATATATATATATATGAGAATATGTGCTTAATTGAAGTCATACCTAATTTGAAAATTAATTAGTTGATAATTAATGAATTAGGCGAATATATCTGTTCAAATGTAAAGCGTAAACAAATCGAGAACAGATATATTCGCCTAATTCATTAATTATTATCTAATTAATTTTCAAATTAGGTATGACTTCAATTAAGCACATATTCTCCCCAAAATTGTCGGCACAGCCATATCAAACAAACTGTTTGCGTACTCTCATATATATATATATATATTATATTATATATATATATAGTTGAATGAAGTGACAAATAAAAGTTTTAGCTTTTATTCATTTATTTGGGAACGATATTACTACCAATGGTTTCCTGCTAAAAGCATTCATCAGGTAACGAAATGTTTTTTTTTAAATGACAGAAATGGTGTAAATGGTTCGAATGTATCTCTCTCTTGACTGGTTTGTTATGTCTGGAACCGAAACCATATTACTATTCAAGTCACAATTCCCTTTGTTATTTACATCACATTCTCCATGATTTTATTTTTTATTTAAACCTCAATTATTAATAAATTGTTTTACATCATTAAGACTGTGTGACCATATCTACATACTTAAAAACATGCAATTGTATTTATATATACAAGAAAATAGCGGTTTACAGTCGTGAATTGAAGGCCTAATTTGCATATTGATCTTAAAAAATTGATTTTAATAAATATATGCTTAGTATTATGATTTCTAATTGTTTGGTTTATAGTAATGAATATGAGCCAAAGATCTCGGAAGAAGAAATAACTGTAAATTATTCTTTTCTTCCTATTTTAACTAAATAGTTAAATTAAGAAAATTAACCAATGAAAGAGACAGGAGTAAGGGAAAAGATGGAAGAGTTAGTTTCAAAGTTGTTCTATTTTCAATCATACCCCCTCTGTTCCAATATTTAATCTGGAATTCTTATTTCAGTTTCATTAGCCTTTCTAATTTAACATGTATTTTATTATATTAAAACTTAAATACTTGCACCCGGCAGGGTGCATATATTGCTAGTATTTATAAAGTAGGGTACTTAAAGTTTACGCATTTGATTGTTTAGTTTTTCTTCATCCGTATTGAGAAAGGACCGACTACTTTCGAGTTCTGTTCTTTTTTTTTCCAGGTGAAGTTTTGTAGTATATTTTTACTAACAAATTATTTGCACTTGATTGTTTAGTTTTTTCTTCATCCGTATTGAGAGGAAGGACCGACTACTTTCGAGTTCTGTTCTTTTTTTTTTCCAGGTGAAGTTTGTGTAGTATATTTTTACTAACAAATTATTTGCACTTACATTGTTTAGTTTTTTCTTCATCCGTATTGAGAGAAGACCGACTACTTTCGAGTTCTGTCTTTTTTTTTTTTTTTCATTTTTTTCCAGGTGAAGTTTTGTAGTATATTTTTACTAACAAATTATTTGCTTTTTTTTTCTTGCCACCAGGGTGTACTAATAGGATTAGTATTATTATATCTATCTATCTATCTATCTACTATATTAATATATATATATATATATATATATATATATATTGTTGAATTTTTAAAAATATAATTGTTTTCCATAGGCAACTACCCAGGTTTCAGGCTATTTTTGCCATCATCAGGTTGTTAATAATTCCTCTGGTGTTTGTGGAAAGACATTTCTTGCTGTTATGTTTTGGAACGCAAATTACGTCGGTTGATTATTGGGACGCTCTTTATGCTTTGGATTTATTTTTGAATTTTTGCATTTTAAAAAAAAATGCTCACAAAGTTATCTCCCTTTAATCTTTGAAGTTTCGCTGTTAATTGAAATTTTGTAATCAACGTCATATGTTAAAAGACGTGTGTATTTTCAAATTTTCTGATGGTAAGTCCTGTAAATTTCGCAATTTAATTTTTCAGGTGGTGGTGAGTTTCATTTATCGAAAATCTATTATTTTATGGAATTATATATCCAAAATCACATTTGAAAAGTCTATTTATATTCAACTTTCTGATGGTAAAGTCCGGTAAAAATTTGGAAATTTATCTTTCACGGTGGATGTTGGGTTTCGCTTATCCATGCATTTAGGAAGAATTATATATATATATAATATATATATATATATATATATATTATATATATAAATGAGAATATGTGCTTAATTGAAGTCATACCTAATTTGAAAATTAATTAGTTGATAATTAATGAATTAGGCGAATATATCTGTTCAAATGTAAAGCGTAAACAAATCGAGAACAGATATATTCGCCTAATTCATTAATTATTAACTAATAATTTTCAAATTAAGTATGACTTTCAATTAAGCACATATTCTCCCCAAAATTGTCGACATAGCCATATCAAACAAACTGTTTGCGTACTCTCTTATTATAGATATTATAGATATAGTTAATCCTTTGTTAGTATTGGAGAAATGAGAATAAAGTGCTCGATTACTTCTGTAAAGAGCTGTATTTATTTATTATAGTGTACAATACATTTAAAGTGCAATTACTACCATAGGTTTCTGAGCAGCATTTTTCTGCGGCTGCCTCTTCACGGTAATGCGCTTATGAAAATACATGGACTGTTCATCATTTTGCGTACGTGGACCCCTGCGTCTGTGGTCGTTTATTCTCTCATTCGCTAATGTTTTATGGCCGCGGCTAGTTTCGGGTTTCGTTTTATCTTCTTATCTAGATGTATGCTTCGGCTCTGTGGTGTTGATTTTCATTTATCAATCAAAGCCTGAGAGATACCAGAAGATCTGAAACACGTGTTGCATATGTAAAACAAAAAGAATTAAAAAATTTTTTGAGAACAAAATACATTTTGCGGACCTTTCCTTTTTTTTTTTATAGAATATTGAATTTTCTCCCGTTGGAACCAGAACAATATTTTATATATATATATATATATATATATATATAATAATATATATATATATATATATATATATATATATATATATAAGCCTAAAAGAAATTCAGGAAAAACTTACTTTGGTGGACCCTTTAGAAATGAGAACACCACGTTTTCTTTTTTTTAGAATTTGCCAACTTTAATTTTTTTTTGTAAAAACTAATTCTTTAAAAAGTTGATAAAATGTTGTAGAGTAGCTAGCACTCCTTCATCACTCTGCCAGATGTACTGGCTCAGAGCCTTAAATAGCAAACGATTAAAGAGGATATATAAGCTGAATAATAATTCGGACTGATCCTACTCCGTTTGGCTATATCGCCTTTGATCCTCCTCTTGTAAGTTTTCTGTAATTGTTTGTACTTATTTGTTTCTTGTTTTTTTGTATGTATCCGTTAGCACCGGATACTGGATGCAGAATGAATATATCAGCATACAATTTCTTCTGTGTATCATTCCACATTTTGAGACAACAGAAAAATAAACAAAAACTGAGATGCTCATTATGTTACTACTTTTCGACTTAGACAAAAAATTGACCTTAAATAATCGATTTAATTAATTTTAATTCGTTTTTAAAATGAAAAGCAGGCGAAAAAATGTGTATGTCTAATTACGGTCGTTATTCATCTCAGGTGACTGATTTTTTAAAATCTTTAATTTTCAATTTTTTTAATAGCAACGCATTGTTTCTAAAGTGATGGTGTTATTCTACTCTCACATCGTGAGTGCATATTCCATTTCTTTTGTGACGTGGCATTGATTGATTGGTCTTTACCAATGACAATTAGTCTTTCCAAATATCATCCGAATTTTCCCTTTTTTAAATTTTAATAAATAATTGATACACATCATCGACTGTGATGTAAGTTTTTGTTTAAAAAATGACATCAATAGACGATATTTGTTTTGTCCTGAAAATGATTGGAGATACATATTTGATATATATTCAATTCAAATAAAGTTTGATAAGCACAAATCAATCGAAACGTTAAACGTCGACAATATATTTTTTCAAGTGTCAATAAATCATTGTCGCATTTCCTATTTTTGACTTTTATTGATTACTTTCAATCATCAAATATTTCTATTTGAAAAATAACATTGTAAAAGGACATTTCAATAAAAATACAAAATTATACCATTATTAGACGTCTTGTTTTTGTTCGAAAATGAAACAAGCACCACGGAACGAAAAATTTTCAGTGTTGAGGATATCGAGTGGTTTTTAATTTCAATAAAAGTTTTTCGATATATATTATATATATAATTATATATATATATATATATATGTATATATATATGGTAATTTTTCCGAGATGAAATAAAAGAAAATAAAGTGCTCAATTACAAATGTAAAAGCTGTATTTATTAAATATAACTTTTTATACAGAGGTTTTTTTCTCATGTGTTGGTAAACCGTAAATAGTTTGTTTACCAACACATGAGAGACATGAGATGAGCATTCTGAAGAAGGCAATAGCCAGAAAAATTAGTAAATGCTCCCTAAAACCTCTGTATAAGCAGTTATATTTAATTAATAATAAATATATATATATATATATATATATAATATATATATATATATATATATATATTGAAACCACATCACTAGATGCAGTTTAACGTCTTACCAAGGACACCTAGACCATCGATCTTCGCTTTTAGCAAATATATGATAAAAAATGTTTTTGGGGTTTGCCATAAGAGAAATACGGTCAGGACAATCATATAAGTGCTAGGTCTTGACGTAACCAGACGATTATTTGAGGTGGTGGTATATTTAATCATCACACACACAACCACACACACACACACACAGAGACACACACACACACAAACACACACACACACTAATATATATAATATATATATTATATATATAATCGCAAAAAACCTTTATATATTGTATATAATATAATTCATAAATTATTTATTATAAACTATATATATATATATATATAATATATATATATATATATATATATTATATATATATATGTATATAAAAAAAGATAGATATATAGATTAGATGATAGATAGTTGTGATGAGTAAATATTACCACCACCTCAAATAATCGTCTGGTTACGTCAAGACCTAGACTTATATGATTGTTTCGACCGTATTTCTCTTATGCAGTTGTAGTTAAAAATGAAAAAAAAGAAAGAAAGAGAAGAATAACCAGAAAGAATAAAAAAAAAAAAAGAAAACAATTAAAGAGAAAGAATTAAACAAAAAGAGGTGTAGTTAAAATTGCAATGAAAGAAAGAATGAATGAAAAATTACGAACAAAAAAATAATTTTTAAAAAGACGAAAAACTGCAGAAATATTTTGAAAATTGAAAAAAACGAACAAAACAAAAAATAACAAAAACAAAAACCAAGAGGAATTAAAATAGGAGAAATTAGACAAAAAGATAAAATAAAAATAAACAAAATACAACAACCCCTAAGAAAACAACAAAAAACACAGAGACACCAAAAATCAAAAGAAAGAAAGAAAAAGAATGAAGAAAGAAAGAAAGAGAATGAAAATTGATTGAATGAATGAATGAATGAAAAAAGAAAAAACACTGCAGAAAATATCTTTTTTAATAAAAACACAAAATAAAATAAAAAAAAAAAAACAAGAACAAAGAAGAAAGAAACAAAATTGAAAATAGGGAAAATTAGACAAAAAATAAAATAAAATACACCCCCAAAACACACACACACACACACACACACACACACACACATACACACAAACACCACACACACACACACACACACACACACACACACACATATGACAACAAAAATCAAAAGAAAGAAAGAAAGATAGAAAAATGAATGAATTGAAAAAGAAGAAACAACAGCAGAAAATATTCTTTTTAAAATAAAAACATTTAATAAACAAAAAAAAAAACAAAACAACAAGAACAAAGAGGAAAGGAAACAAAATTAAAATAGGAGAAATTAGACAAAAAAATAAAATAAAATTCCCCCACCCCCAAAACACACACACACCACACCAAAAATCAAAAGAAGAAAGAAAGAAATATTAAAGAAAGAATGAATGAATGAAAAAAGAAGAAAACAGCAGAAAAATTCTGTTTAAATTAAAACATAAAATAAAAAAAATTTAAAAAACAGGAACAAAGAAGAAAGAAAACAAAATTAAAATAGGAGAAATAAGACAAAAAAATAAAATAAAATACCCCACCCCAAAACACACACACACAACACACACACACACACAACACACACACACAACACAGTGACAACAAAAATCAAAAAGAGGTAAAAAGATGTAGCAGTTAAAATTACGAATAAGTAGGCGGGCTTATTTAATAAAAATAGCAAAAGCCATTAAGATTGATGACGTTTGCAATAAGGATTATGATAATATGTTTTAATGATAGTAATAGGAATACAGAAGACAAGAAGGTCGGAGACGATGACAACCCTGGTGACGACAGCCTCGGCGGCGGCGGCGGTAGCAATGGGGGATGTGGTTGTAGGGTTGCTGTAAAAATTACCGGGTAGTCAGAACGATGACTAGAGCAATTAAAATGGCGGCAAATGACTTTTTCTGGTATTTAGTGATGGGAGAGTTCGAAAAAAAAAATGACGCTGATAAGGGTCAATAACGATGATTGTTGACCCTGTGGTGGTGTGGTGGCGATAGAGGGAGGCTATTAATGGGAGGAGGATTAATAATCGGGGGGTAATTATCGTGCTAACCGGTTCGTGTTGTCGGAGTTTAAGTCGGTAATTGGCGATAAGCGTTAATCTGACGTCTTCACGTTTGGATAATCCGGCTCTCAGCAGCGAAATTGTCCGTTCAGTGAGGATTAGAGTGTGCTGCTCTCAACGGCTGCCACCGATGCACTAGATACAGACCCCCCGCTCTCCCCGCTCTCCCCTCTCTCTCTTCTCTCTCTCTCTCTCTCTCTCTCTCTCTTAATGACGATGTCTCATTTTATTTGACGCTTACACACATATGCACATAAATAAATAAACAAAACAAGAAATGGATTAGTGCAAAAGTACAAAAAATCGAGAAATCAAATCTATCTATCTATCTATCTCAATATGTTCATATCTATTTATCTATCATGAATATTTGTTCATATCTATACCTATCTATCTCAATATATTTATATCTATCTATCTATCAAAATATGTTCATATCTAGCTATCTCAATGAGTTAATATCTATATCTATTATTATCTATCTATATCTATCTATCTGAATATGTTCATAATCTATTTATCTATGAATATGTTCATATCTACCTATCTATCTCAATATCATCTAATCTATCTATCTCTATCGTATCTATCTATCCCTATCTATCTATCAAAATATGTTCATATCTAGCTATCTCAATGAGTTCATATACTATCTATCTAATTCTATTTCTCAATATGTTCATATCTATCTAGTTATCAGTTTAATCATCAAGCAATCTATCTATCTATCTATCTAAATTGATTAGTTAAAAGTACAAAATATCTATCTATCTATCTACCTATCTATCTATCTATGTCAATATGTTCATATCTATTTATCTATCTCAATATGTCATACCTACCTATCTATCTCAATATCTATTATCTCATCATTATCTATCTATCTATCTATCTATATATCTCCCCTCTCTGTCTGTCTGTCTGTCTCTCTCTCTCTCTATATATATATTAATAAAAGAATCTGCAAAAAATATCATCCCGCAATACTTAACATCATTATCTATCTATCTATCTATCTATCTATCTATCTATTATATATATATATATAATATATATATATATATATATATATATATATAATATATATATTATATATATATATATATGTTCATATCTATTATCTATCTCAATATATTTATATCTATCTATCAATCAAAATATGTTCATATCTAGCTATCTCAATGAGTTCGTATATCTATCTATCTATAATTAAGAGAGTCTGCAAAAAAGATCACCCTAAATACTTAACATCTATCTATCTATCTATCTATCTTATATCTATCTATCTACTTTCTATCTCAATATGTTCATATCTACCTATCTATCTCATATATATTCATATCTATGTATCTATCTATCAAAATATGTTCATATCTAGCTATCTCAATGAGTTCATATCTATCTATCTATCTTATCTATATCTATATCTATTCCCCTCTTGTCTGTCTGTCTGTCTGTCTGTCTCTCTCTCTTATTTATTATATATACTTATATATATATAGATGAGAGTATCCAAATCTTGGTAGTAAGGGATGATTCTATAAGTGATTTCTAAGAACACTATTATTATTATGTATGATCCAGTATGTATAAATACAGTGAATCTTTAAATCACTAAAAGAGCTCAATGTATAATAATCTTTTTAGATTATATACAGAACAATATTTATTTTGAAAGGAAGGAAAAACTCAACAGCGCTATTCCATAATAAATTTATTTCGACCAAAATTGGGACCTTTATAAATCTAAGTTGATTTAATATAGCTCCCAAAATTTCGTCTCATCATATGGTAGATCAAGATAATTTGAATTGTATAACTGAAAAATTTACTTCTCAAAANAAAAAAAAAAAATAGATAAATAAAAAGAAATAATTTTTTTTTTCACATTGGAAGACTGTCACAATGGCGACAGGAAGTCAAATGAGGAAAAAGGATACTCTCCAAGGTCTGGTTTCTTAGGGGGATAGTAGTCAGACAAAATTAAACTATGAATTAAACTATTGAATGAGTCTGAAAAAGTATAGAGTAAAGATAAAACAAAAAATAATATATAAATATAAAGTATAAAAATATATAAAAAAATTTATATATTATAAGAAATTATATATTAAAATATATATATATATATATAATATCTATAAATATCTATCTATCTATCTATCTCAATATGTTCATATCTATTTATCTATCTCAATATATTTTATCTATCTATCTATCTATCAATCATTATGTTCATATCTAGCTATCTCAATGAGTTCATATCTATCTATCTACATATCTATCTATATCTATTTCTATATCTATCTCTCTCTCTCTCTCTTTCTATATATATATATATATATATATATATATATATATATAATCATAATAAAAGAGAGTCTACAAAAAATATCACCCCACAATACTTAACATCTATCTATCTATCTATCTATCTATCTATCTATCTATCTCAATATGTTCATATCTATTTATCTATCTCAATATATTTCTTTCTACCTATCTATCTATTATCTATTTATCTATCTATCAAAATATGTTCATATGTATCTATCTCAATGAGTTCATATCTATCTATCTATATGTATATCTATCTCCTCTCTCTCTCTCTCTCTCTATATATATATATATATATATATATATATATATATATATATATATATATATATATATATATATATATATATATATATATATATTAAGAGTGTCTGCAAAAAATATCACCCTCAATACTTAACATACATGAAAATATAGGAAAATTCAACTTACATAAGACTCAATTTAAGAACATCCAATTTCTTTAGTTGAAATATCGCCAAATCACACCGCAGTTATGCTTAGTAAATAGCAAGAAGCGGCTACCCGGCGCCGCCTGGGTAGAAGGGACATTAAAGTTTGTCCTGCAGATCCATCATTATTAAATCGTGAATTGTATCTTCGTACGATGCCCCATTAAAATCCCTAAGTAAAAAAAGACCTTACGTTGATCCAGACACTCCGAAAAGAAACTTTAATGTCAGCTATTTAAAATATTAAATGCAAAAAAAGGTACGCTGTTATCATTTAGATTTTATTTTTTAATTATCTTTACGAATATAAATCAAATCTTTATTACTTTTGCACAAAAGCAAGATCTGGTGATAATTAATGTGTGCCTATATTTACTTTATCGCTAATTGTTTTTATTTTTGTAGTTTCCTCCGGACATACATACACACAACTGCCCTTTATTTATAAATTTTCTAAATAATTTGCAACTTTAAAAACCATTTCCCAATAAGATAAAACATATTAACTTTTAAAAATTACATTAGCGATTTTACTCCCTTAACCGGGCAATAAAATAACGAGATTGTACACACACACACACACACACACATATATATATATATATATATATATATATAATATATATATATATATATATATAATATTAAAGAAAGGAAATGAATCCGACAGTATAAGTATGAAAAGGTGGAATGAAAACATCACACAATGCTGTTAAAGAGAAAACAATTTATAATATAATCATAGCTGATATTGATCAATATTTCGATTTTACAAAAAGCATCATCAGAGCACATTTACTTTTTTGCAAAATTAAGGTTTTTTGTTTTTGAACTGATTTGACATTTATCTCCGACCCAAACACCACGGAGTAAATGAGCTCTGATGATGATTTTTGTAAAATCGAAATATTGATCAATATCAGCTATGATTATATCATAAATTGTTTTCCCTTTAACAGCATTGTGTGATGTTTTCATTCCACCTTTTCATACTCATATATATATATATATATATATATATATATATATATATATATATATATATATATATATATATATATATAAAAACTACATTATCAACCTTGAATTCGAATACAATTGGTAAGATTTATTTCTTAAACATAAGTTTATTTTAACTCAGACATTCCCCATCTTTTCATGCTTACCAGTACATTTACTTTATTTTCATAAAACACACACACACACACACACACACACACACACACACACACTCACATATATATATATATATATATATATATATATATATATTTAATATACCAAACTTGTTGGTAAATCCTCGCGTTGAGAAAAAACCCGGCAAATAGTTTGATTGTAAAAATATACTACCAAACATCAACCGTGGAGAAAAAAAAATTTGGAAAAAAAAGAAAAGAACAAGATAATCGCACCAACCAAAAATAAACTATTGGTACAATATTTGGTCAAAAGAAAAAAATAATTTATATATATATATATATATATATATATATATATATAATATATATATATAAAACCACCAGGAAACTAAAGCTAATAAGTAAAAAGTGCTCAGTACCTAAGTAGAGCAAATAATAAAGATAAACCTAATGAGTCAGATAAACCTACTAAAAGTTTCGCTTAGAGTCGGATCTTAGCCCTGAAGAGCACTAAGCGAAACTTTTAGTAGGTTTATCTGACTCATTAGGTTTATCTTTATATATATATATATATATATATGTGTGTGTGTGTGTGTGTGTGTGTGTGTGTAAGTTAGGGTAGCGTGGTCATGAAGTCAACGACGCTTGGTGACTGACAGTTTCTCGCCTATGCAGTTTTTAAACCAAGCACTTGGTTTGAAAATCGCATCGGCGACAAACTACGAAGATAGGCTGATTGATATATTGATTTTAACTTTATGCCAAGCGGTCTAGGATTATTTCATGCCTAAACATATATATATATATATATATATATATATATATATATATATATAATATATATATGAGGTAAAATAAGGAATGAAAGACAAAAATGTGTAGTATATTTCGCTGGAGTTTGAACTCAGGTTCTTCTACTTTTATTGAATTATTAGGATCATACAAGTGTTTTATAGGAGGGGAAAATAGGTATGTGGGTAAGTTTTGTGGCAAGGGAAAGATTTGATTGGTTATACTTGTATAATCCTAATAATTCAATAAAAGCAGAAGAAGCTGAGGTCAAACTCCAGCGAAATATACTACACATTTTTGTCTGAGTTTTGTTCTTTCATTCCTTATTTTACCTCATTCTGTCGGATTCATTCCAACCCCTTTTCCTCATATATATATATATATATATATATAATATATATATATATATATATATATATATAAGTAATCCACAGACACGTGTTTCGAGGTTTCACCTCTCATCAGTGCGGTTATACCTTAACAGCTACCCCTGGCTGGGTTTGAGACCTGAATGAACTTTCGTCCGCCAAGTCTCTTACCCGTGCGGCCAGAAGCGACTGTCAAATATAGGAGAATATTTAATTGATACATTTCTATATATATATATATATATATATATATATATATATATATATATATATATATATATATATAATATATATATATATATATATATATATATATTATATATATATATATATATATATATATATATATATATATATATATATATATATATATATATATATATATATATATATATATATATATATATATATATATATATATATATATATATATATATATATGGAGGCGCGTAGGCTAGTGGTTAGAGTCGTGGAAAAGGGACTCGTCGGTTCGAGTTCAATTCCTAGACGAAGCTGTTGGCATTTCCCATAGCGCTAATACCCTTGGGGAAGGTATGAATCTATATAGTCTCCCTCCAGCTATGGGTTAAACTAAGACTGGGCTATTCAGCCTTGGGTAGGTAACCAGTCTAGGAGAGTGATAACTCTGAATTCAAAATTCCTGAGGTCGGTCGTTGATTGGGTTTGTGGCAACCCTTGATGCACCAATTCTTTCCTATCGACTGTGCCAAAAAGTGTGGATGGTCCAACACAAGCCTTCACCACTATAAACAAATCCCTGTGTGGGAGTTTATTGTGTGTATGAACCTTCATACGTCGAAAATCGACGGAAGAGTCCATTTATATATATATATATATATATATATATATGCATACACATATATATATATGTGTGTGTGTGTGTGTGTGTGTGTGTTTGTGCGTGTGTGTGTTGGTGGGTGGGTGCGTTTAGAATGTAAAGAGTTTCTGAGTCATATAAAAATGCAAAAGAAACAAAAAATGCCTTTGATGTTAATTGATATATTGAATGAAGATCAAGTTTCATTTAATTATTGATAAGAAAATCCCATCAATTTGGCAAATTGTTGATCCCACGGGCGGGAAATTCTTTTCAGGTTTCTATACCCACAAACACCCTATATCACTCTCACTCTATTCACAATTCATTTGAATGCTTTCCATCTAATATATATATATATATATATATATATATATATATATAATGATCTGAAAAGATGATAGTCAGTTGGAGTAAGGTTAGGAAATTAAGGAAGGTGAAGCAACACTTTCATATTCATATTTATATAGTTGATACATTTAATGTATGGAATTATATTATGGAACAGAGGTTGTATGCTTTACTACTTTTGTCCCATAATATTTGATACATTTAGTGTATGAAATTTATACATTTAGAGTATGAAATTTATAAGCAAATGTATCAACTATTATGGGACAGAGGTAGAAGTATTTTTATTACTTGTCCCATAATAGTTGGTACATTTAGTGAATGAAATTTATATGTAAATGTATCAACTATTATGGGACAGAGGTAGAAGTATTTTTATTACTTGTCCCATAATAGTTGGTACATTTAGTGAATGGAATTTATATGTAAATGTATCAACTATTATGGGACAGAGGTAGAAGCATTTTTATTACTTGTCCCATAATAGTTGGTACATTTAGTGAATGGAATTTATATGCAAATGTATCAACTATTATGGGACAGAGGTAGAAGAATTTTTATTACTTGTCCCATAATAGTTTATACATTTAGAGTATGAAATTCATATGCAAATGTAAAAATTATTATGGGACAGAGGTGGTATATTTTACTACTTCTGTCCCATAATAGTTGATACATTTATTGTATGAAATTTATATGCAAATGTAACAACTATTATGGGACAGAAGTTGTAAAAAAATATGTTATAATCATCTGAATATATAATGATCTGAAAAAAGTGATAGTCAGATGGAGTAAGGTTCGGAAAGTAAGGAGGCTGAAGCAATACTTTCATATTTATATTTGATCACCAATCCCTTCGTACGAGTAGGATGTGACACACAGTAATTTTCTTAAGCGGAGTTTAATAGGTTTGAATTCAGTTTGCTTTTTCTTAGACTGGTTGCCTTGCCAAGTTTAAAGAGCCCAGTCTACTTTACTATTTACCCATAGCTGAAGAGGGAATAATCTGATGTATACCTTTCCCAAGAATATCAGTGTAATATGAAATGCAAAGGGCCTTGTCAAGAATTTGAACTCGTCTCGCGTGTCCATTTCCTACGACGAAATCCCACGGGCGGGAAATTCTTCGGGAAAGCCAATATGATTCTCACTCTATTCACAATTCATTTGACTGCTTTCCATCTAATATATATATATATATATATATATATATATATATATATATATATATATATATTTTGAAGGCCAATACAATGCGTATGAAAAATAAAAACAAAAACAAAACATAACATCTTTTTGTTTTATTTTTTTGTTTTTATTTTTCATACGCATTGTATTGGCCTTCAAAATTTTAATACATTATAACATACTTAACAATGCTTCAAGCAAATTACCAATTGCTTATATATATATATATATATATATATATATATATATATATATATATATATATATGGGAGAAATGTAAGGAGGTTAATCCGACAGTATGTGGAGAAAGGTAGTCAAACACGGGATGTTATGAAAAATGGATATTTATTGTAGGTGGTGGTGTCGACGATGCAACGTTTCAGTCTGTTAAGTCCTGAAGAAGGTCTAACAGACCGAAACGTTGCATCGTCGACACCACGACCTACAATAAACATCCATTTTCCATAACATCCCGTGTTTGTCTACCTTTCTCCCACACACACACACACACAACACACACACCACAATATATATATATATATATATATATATATATATATATATAATGATCTGAAAAAGTGATAATCAGATGGAGTAAGGTTAGGAAATTAATGTGGGTGAAGCAATACTTTCATATTCATATTTGACCACCAACCCCTTCGTACGAGTAGGATATGGCACAAAGTAATTTTCGTAAGCGGTGTTTATTAAACATTATTTGAATTCAGAGTTTTCCTTCTCTTAGTCCGGTGGCTTTACCAAGATTGAAGAGCCCAGTATGTCTTGATATTTTACCCATAGCTGGACTATGTCACTGTTTTTTTTTACAGAAACACCCAAAATCAGTCACATCCTATTCTCAATTCATTTGACTACTTTCCATCTAAAGAAAAATATATAATGATCTGAAAAAAGTCTGAAGGTCTGTGTAATTATGACCAGTATGGTCAGTTTAAGTATTGTATCAGCATCAGAGTACTGCCAATGATTGGCCAAGAGGTAGATCACGTGACTGTAACCGAGTCTATAAGTAGGAGCAGGCGTCTAGCACACACCTTATATACCAAAATAGTCAACAAAGTGATAGTCAGATGGAGTAATGTTAGAAAACATATGCAAATCTAACAACTTTTATGGGACAGGGGTAATAGTTCATGCCTAGATTTTTTCCCGTAATGATTGCTACATTTATTTACCAACGGAGTTTAACAGGTTTGAATTCAGTTTTTCTTCTCTTAGTTCGGTTGCCTTAGATATGTGATGGTTCACTTTATCCCAGCCAGAAGACTAGACCAATTATTGATTAACAAGAAAAAATAACTTGTTACATTTTGCAGTCCCAGCAGATCACAGGTTGAAGATGAAAGAAAACGATAAAAAAGACAGACAAATATCTGTACCTAGCCAGAGAATTTAAAAAAAAAACTGTGGAATATGAGGGTGAAAGTGATACCAGTTATAGATGGTGCACTTGGAACGTTCCTCAAAAATTTACAAGACAGACACGAGAAATTGGAAATCAGAGGAAGAATCGAGACCATTCAGACAACAGCATTGTTGAAATCAGCTGGAATACTCAGGAGAGTCCTGGAGACCTGAGGAGACTTGTTGTCACTCACACTCCGATGAACGATCATGAGCTTAAGTTCGTGTGAAAAACTTGCATGAGTGAAATAATAGTGAAATAAGGTAGGATTTGACATAAGGTATAACTAGAAGCTGTTACACGGCATCGCCTGGGTAGAGGGGGCTTTGAAAGGTAGTCTCGTAGATTCATTATTGTTGAATCGCAAGTTGAATCCTCACAGGATGCCCCATTAAAATCCCGATGTAAAAATGACCTTGATCCTGACAATCTGAAAAGAAAAATGAATGTCTCCTATTTAAAATACTAAATGCAAAAATTCCATGCTGTTATTTAAATTATATAATTGAATAATCTTCACGAATATAAATCAAATTTTCATTATTTTTGTTCAAATGCAACATCTGCTGATAGTGAATGTGTATATACATTTACTAGACAGGCGGTCGGAGAGGCTCCCCCCGATCAATCGGCTAGCCACGCCAAGCCCTAGCACATGTATGTCCCAAGGCGCGTGGTTAGAGTCGTGAGAAATGGACTCGTCAACGCGAGTCCAATTCCTGGACGAAGCTGTTGGCATTTCACATCGCGCTAATACCCTTGGGAAAGGTATGAATCCAATTCTCTCTCCAGTTATGGGTAAATAGCTGGGCAGACTGGACTCTTTAACCATGGCTAGGTAACCAGTCTAGAAGAAGGAAAACTCTGAATTCAAACCTGTTGAACTCCGCTTAAGAAATTGACCTTGTGTCGCATCCTGTTCGTGTGAAGAGGTTGGTAAATATATATATGATTGCCCCAACCCTATTGCCCTTATGGCAACCCCCGATCCATCTTATCATATGGGTGCTAGAAGGCAGTGGCTAAGGGTCTACATGTCCTGGGAATGACGTTAAACTCTATCTGATGGTGAGGTTCCAGTTCTGGAGGTTTGGGGGATGTGGAGCACCCCTTCATCACCATTGAATGTGTGGTTATAACTTCTGTGGCTAAAACCACTTCTTATAATACGTTAGGAGGCTTCAGAGAAACCTCCAAACATGCGTGAATATACATGTAACAAAATCAAACAAAGAGGTGCATAACAAAATACAGACTTTATTGTCTGAGCACAGGTAACATAAAACACAGATACGAAACAGTTAGGACCAATGTCCTAAAGAAAGAAAGAGTTATTGTAAAGTTAATCTTGAGGCTACTAACTGGAGAATAGAAGAGTTACTTACTGTATAGGAGCCACGCGTTTAGGGTCTAGACAGTCCAACATATCGAACTCCGGTTTCGACTGGGGGTCCAGTGAGCTTCGGCCGCTAGATCTTATAAGTTAACATCGTTGATCCCATGATTGAGCATATTTAACAACAACACAAATACAAAACAAGGTACTAATCATTATAATTTTTACATATTGAACTCTTTCGCAATAGCTCTTAAGTAAACATATCAAATGTTGTAATAATTAAATTATCATTCTGTGATACATCCACAGGTAATGCTAGTATAAGAATTAAATGTGGTTCAGTTGGGTTCATAACTCATTCGGTGGACCTCTGTTAAGCCTATATGAATTAAATGTGATTTTAACTTCCGTGGCTATGACTTCAGTTGTTAAACCACTTCTTATAAAAGAGGCCTCAGATAAACCTCCGAACGTAGGTGAATATATAGGCAACAAAATCCAACAAAGAGGTACATAAAAAATACAGACTTTATTGTCTGAGCACATTTAACATAAAGCACAGATACACACCAGTTTCTAAACCACTTCTTATAATACGTTAGGAGGCCTCAGAGAAACCCCCGAACGTAGGAGAATATATATGCAACAAAATCCAACAAAGAGGTACATAACAAAATACAGACTTTATTGCCTGATTGTTACATAATTGTTAGTACCCTAACACTTATTTCCAGTAGTGTAGAAACCAAAATGGCTGTTATAATTTGCAGCCGGCGGCCTTGAAGGATTGAGTGACTCGGCTTGACCTCAGTCTGATCTTGCTTCTGGGGGATACCGTGAGAATCGGTGGAGAAGACCCTCTTCCGGTTTAGATTAGAAAGAGAGTTTTAGTTCAGTATCGGCTAGTCCACGAAGGTGTTAAGTCGTGTTAAGCGCAAGGCCGACTCAATCTGCGCAGATAGTCT
>CM042180.1:30728708-30743708 GCA_023376005.1 Doryteuthis pealeii
AGACTTGCAAGACCTTGTTAGTGAGTTCGATTCTCTTTGGGTGCCCATACTTCTGACATCGTGCCATATCTAAGCAAAGCTTAGTAAATAACTATATTATATATATATATATAAATATAATATACATATGTGTGTGTGTGTGTGTGTTGTGTGTGTATACTTGATCTAAACAAAAGACATATCGTATGATACGTATATGCAGTAATATCAACTTCTTTCTTACTCTCTCTCTCTCTCTCTCTCTCTCTCTTACTCTCTCTTTTTCTCTCTCTCTTTTTCTCGGAAAAAGAACAAAGGGCATAACTCTCATTTAAGTCTAAAAAGGACTTAACTCTTAAAGCAAAAAGAGTTAAATCCCTTTCTTCTTTTTGCGAGAAGAAGCTTGTAAACAATGGCAGCCATCTTTGATTCAACGTAATTTTCACGAAGAAAACACAAGCTTTTCAAATGCATTTTAATGCATTTCTTAACTCCAAAATATCATAAAATGTCTTTTTAATAATAAGTTCATTTTAGATAAAGCGTAAGTACAATTTTATGGTAGGAATTTAGTTACTTAAAGTTAAAGATTACAAACTTTTCGTTTGTTTTAATAAAATAGAAAGAGAAAAAAAAGAAAGTAGAAAGAAAGAGTATCACTCCCAAGGCAGAAAGAAGAGAATGGGGAGGGAATAAAACGTTGAAGTATTAAAAAACAGGAATGAGAAAGAAAGAAAGAAAGAAAGAAAGAAAAGGAAATGAAATAAATAAATGAAATTAAAAGGGAGATTTAAAGAAAGAAAAAAAGAAGAAAGAAACAGATTGAATGATCAAGGCAAAAAGAAAGGAAAGTGTAAATATATATTTACCAACCCCTCCACACGAGCAGGATGCGACACAAGGTCAATTAAGCGGAGTTCAACAGGTTTGAATTCAGAGTTTTCCTTCTCCTAGACTGGTTACCTATCAAGGTTAAAGAGCCCAATCTGCCCTACTATTTACCCATAGCTGGAGGGAGAGTAGAATTCATACCTTTCCCAAGGGTATTAGCGCTAAGTGAAATGCAATTACTACGTCCAGGATTTGAACTCGGGGCGACGAGTCCATTTCCCAGGACTTTAACCATTACACCAGGCCTTCCTAAGGAAAGTGTAAATAAAACTTGGAAAATAAACGAAATAAAATAGAAGAACGAAAGAACGAAAGAAAGAGTATCAGTCTAAAATTGGATCAAAGTAAGACGGTTGAAAAAGGAGGGAATGTGTAAAACGGTGAAGTAGTAAAAAGAAAGAAAAAACAAAGAAAGAAAGAAAGCGAAGAAAAGTAGAAAAACAAAGAAATAAGATTAAAAGGGGGATTTAAAGAAAGAAAAAAATGAAAGAAAGAGAGAGAAAAAGAAACAAAATGAATGAACGATCAACTAGAAAAAAGAAGAAAGGAGTATGTAAAACTTTGAAAAAGAAAAAAACAGAAGAAAGAAAGAAAGAAAGAAAGAAAGAGTAGCAGTCACAGGGAGATAAAGAGAGGAAGAATATGTAAAACGGTGAAGTAGTAAACGAATAAGAAGGAAAGAAGAAAGAAAGAAGAAATGAGGCAAGTAGAAAGAAAGAAGAAGAAAAAGACGAAAGAAATAAATAAAGAAAGAGTAGCAGTCACAGGGAGATAAAAAGAAAAAAAGACGGAAGAAAAAGGAAGGAATATGTAAACGGTGAAGTAGTAAAACGGGAATAAGAAGAAAGAAAGAAAGAAGAAAAGAAAGAAAGAAAGAAAGAAAGAATGAGGCTAGTAGAAAGAAAGAAAGAAAGAAAGAAAAGAAAAAAGAAGAAAGAAGGGAAAAATAAATATAATAATCAATTAAATTGAAAGGGGGTTTAAAGACAGAAAGAAAGAAGGAACGAAAGAAAGAATGAAGAGCGCCAGTCAAAAGGTAGGTAAAAAAAAAGATAGGAAAAAAAGGAAAGAATATGTATAAACGTTGAAGCAGAAAAACAGGAAAGAAAGAAAGAAAGAAAAAGAAAGAAAGAAAGAACGAAAGAAAGGAGGAAAGAAAGGGAAGAAAGAAGAACTAATAAATACAAATAGAATTAAAGGGGGATTTAAATAAAGAAACAAAGAAACTAAGAAGAAAAGAAAGAAAGAAGAAGAATGAATGAAAGAATAGCAGTTCCAAGGCAGATAAAAGAAATACGGGGAAAAAAGGAGGCAATATATAAAAACGTTGAAGTAGAAAAAAAAAAACAAGAATAAAAGAAAGAAAGAAAAAGAAAGAAGAAAGAAAGAAAGAAACAGATGGAAAGAAACCGAAGAAAATGAAAGAAAAATGAAGAAATAAATTAAAAGGGAGATTTAAAGAAAGAAAGTAAGAAAGAGAGAAAGAAAGAATCAGAATGAAAGATCAAGTAGAAAAAAGGAATGAAGAGTTTTGTAAAACTTTGAAAAACAAACAAAGTAGAAAAACAAGAAAGAAAGAAAGAAAGAAAGAAAGAAAGGGAAGAAAATAATGAAAAAATAAAATTAAAAGGGGGATCTAAAAATATACAGAAAGAAAGA
Source organism: Doryteuthis pealeii (assembly GCA_023376005.1). Taxonomy (NCBI): domain Eukaryota; kingdom Metazoa; phylum Mollusca; class Cephalopoda; order Myopsida; family Loliginidae; genus Doryteuthis; species Doryteuthis pealeii. The sequence goes on from CM042180.1 coordinate 30,731,238, forward strand.
AAGAAAGAAAGACAAAAAGCGAAGAAAAGGGGAAAATACAAAAATAAGACTAAAAGGGGAATTTAAAGACAGAAAGGAAGAAAGAAAGAAAAAAAATGAAAGAAGAAAATGTTAAAATAAGGTGAATGAAAATGAGAAAAAATGTAGAAAAAGAGAGGGGGAAAAAACTACTGCAGCGGGTGATCACCAGATATGCGCTGAAGAAAGAACGAGTATGTAAAACTTTGGAAAAGAAACGGAGAAAGAAAGAAAGAGTCAGTCCCAAGATAGATAAAAGAAAAAGACGGCAAAAAGGAAAAGGAAGAACAGGGAAGGAAATAGAATTAAAAGGGGATTTAAAAAAAAGAAAAAAGAAAATGAAGAAATGTTAAAATAAGGTGAATGAAAATAAGAAAAAAATCAAGAGAAAGAAAGAAAAACTACCTACTGCAGCCGGTGGTCTCCAGATATGCGCTGAAGAAGGAAGTAGTATGTAAAACTTTGAAAAAAAAACGGAAGAAAGAAAGAAAGAAAGAAAGAGTAACAGGATAAGAAGAGAAGACGGAAGAGGGAATGTGAGTGGAATAGAGAAACAGGGAAGGAAAAAATGAAGAAGAAGGGAAGGAAATAATTAAAAGGGGGTTTTAAAAAAAGAAAGAAAGAAAAAATTAAAGAAAATGTTGTTAAAATAAGACGAATGAAAATAAGAAAATAAACAAGAAAAAGAACGATAAAACTGCAGCTGGTGGTCTCCAGATATGCGCTGAAGAAAGAAGGAGTATGTAAAACTTGGAAAAAAAAACCCAGAAGAATGAAAGAAAGAATAACAGTTCCAAGATAGATAAAAGAAAGAAAGAAAGAAAGACGACAAAAAAGGAGGGAATATGTGAAACGTTGAAGTAGAAAAACAGGACGAAAAGGGAAGAAGGTAAGGAAATAAATTAAAAGGGAAATTGAAAAGAAAGAAAGAAAGAAAAAAATGAAGAATGTTGTTAAAATAAGATGAATGAAAATAAGAAAAAATCAAGAAAAGAACGAAAACTAACCTACTGCAGCGGGTGGTCTCCAGATATGCCCTGACGAAGGAGGAGTATGTAAAACTTTGAAAAAAAAACGGAAGAAAGAAAGAAGAAAGAAAGAAGAAGAAAGTAACAGTCCAAAATAGATAAAAGAAAGAAAAAGACGGCTAAAAAGGGAGGGAATATGTGAACGTGGAAGTAGAAAAAGAAGGGAAGAAATGGAAAAGAAATAATTAAAAGTGTGGGGAGGGGGGTTAAAAAAAGAAAGAAAAGAAAATGAAAGAAAAAATGTTTTTAGATAAGATGATTGAAAATAAGAAAAAAAATCTAGTAAGAAAGAAAGCCTACTACTGCAGCGGGTGGTCTCCAGATATACGCTGAAGAAGGAAGTAGTATATAAAACTTGAAAAAAAAAAAAACGGAAGAAAGAAAGAAAAAGAAGAAGAAAAGAAAGAAGAAAATGAAAGAAAGAGTAACAGTCCCAAAATAGATAAAAGAAAGAAAAGAAGACGGCAAAAAAGGAGGGAATATGTGAACGTGGAAGTAGAAAAAAAAAAAAGGAAAAGGAGAAAAGGGGAAGGAAAATTAGAAAGGGGGGATTAAAAAAGAGAAAAAAAGGAAAAGTTGGTTGTAAATAAGATGAATGGTAAGAAAAAATCTAGTAAAAGAAGAAAAAAGTATTCTACTGCAGCGGGTGGTCCCAGATATGCGCTGAAGAAGAAGGTAGTATGTAAAACTTTGAGAAGAAAGAAAGAAAGTAACAGTCCAAAATAGATAAAGAAGAAAGAAAGACGGCTAAAAGGAGGATATGTTAAACGTTGAAGTAGAAAAAAACAGGAAAGGAAGAAAGAAAAGAAAATGAAAATTAATAAAATTAAAAAGAGGGGGAGGTAAAAAGAAGAAGAAAAAAGGAAGAAAATGTTAATTAAGACGAATGAATAAGAAAGACAAAAAAGAAAGAAAAAAAGAACGAAAAATCTGCAGCGGGTGGTCTCCAGACCTGCGCTGAAGGATTTAGCAAATTGAAAAAATCCAGAAATATCACCATCAAAAAATAAAACCAACAAGGAATTTAATCTACAATAACTTTTATTTCTACGTGAATTTGCTTTATATAGATACGATATATTTGAAAATAAACTTTGGGACCAGATATGAAAATTATCTTTTTTTTTTTCTTTCATTTTTTTATTAATTAATTTAATTTTTATTCGTTTATTTTTTTTATTTATTTTCATCCCTCCTCGCCCCAGATCAGATGAAAGGGAGATTAACTAAGATTAGCCAATATCTCGTTTCCGCCATCTTTGATCTTTCAAGTGTACGCCGATTCACTTCCGTTCGGACAGGCAGTCGCCATTATTCCAGTCTGGCGCGAAAAATCTGTATCAGAACGAGTTTACATCAGAACGAAGGAAATGTTGGTGACATAATTAGGCTATCATAGACTTCTCGCTTCCACACGCACACCCACATATATACGTACACACAACACACACACACACACATCACACGTCCAGCACACTCACATACACACACGCACACAGAACACAGACTCTCTCTCTCTCTCTCTCTGTCTCTCTCTCTGTCTGTCTCGCTTTTTTCTATTTTTCCTTACATCTCCTTCTCTCCTCATATTCTCTCCCTATTTCTCTCTCTGCCCTCTACCATTTCTCTTTTAACCCTTTCTCTTCGTTTTTGAGCTTCCAACACATACACACCCCTCTCTCTTTTCTTTCTTCTCTCTCTCTCTTTCTCTCTTTCTTTCCTGTATTTTCTCCGTTCCTTCTCCTTCTCTCTCTCTCTCTTCTCCTCTCTCTCTCTCTCTCTCTTCTATCTATCTAACTATCTATCTTCTCTCTTCTATTTCTCCTTCTCTGTCCTTCTTAATCTCCTCTCCCTTGGCTCTCTCTCTCTCTTTCTCTCTCTCTCTCTCTCTCTGTATCCCCTTCCTCTTTCTCTTCTTCTCTTTTCGTTTTTAAGCTTACCAACACACACACACACACACACACACACAACACACACACACCACACCACTCTCCTCTATCTCTCTCTCTCTCTTCTCTCTTCTCTCTCTATATTTATACATATTTCTCTCTTTTATTTCTCCTTCCTCTCCTTCTCCTCTCTCCTCTCTCTCCTTCTCTCCCTGTCTCTCTACCTATTTCTTCTTCTCATTCCTTTCTCTTCCTTTTTAAGCTAAGCCAATTCGTTATAAGCCACACACTTATCCTCTTCGCTCCTCTGATTTTAAAGCCCAGACGCGCATGCGCGTCCGCTCACACACGTATATAGTTACAGATATAGATCAAGATATAGACACGTGACGTTCTTATTCAAAAACGTTCGGGTAGTGGGGCGGGGGTTGCTATTAAACAAATACCAAAAATATATGTATATATATTTATCCTACTTAATTACAAATCTCTAGCGAGATATTCCCGTTCGGCTTGTATAGAGCGGCCTCACACAGGGTTTTTCTCACAGAAAACGACCGAGGCTCTGTCGGAGGGCCTAGAATACGCCGACCGCATCCCTTGCAGAGTGGGTAGGACTTTCACTCCCAAAAACGGTGCTCTGAGTCTGACAGTATCTGTATAAGCAATTTTATATACATTACCCTCTTACGAATATACTAGGTTAGTTCAAAAAGTAATGCCATTTTGTTTAGGGCAGGTGTAATTACCAACACAGGAACATGTATAATACATCAAAATGAAGCTGGTCCTCTATGGATCACATCCCTACTTCTCCACATAGGTGATTCAAAAAGTAATGCCATTTTGTTTAAGACAGGTATAATTACCAACCCAGGAATATGTATCATACATAAAAATGAAGCGGTCCTCTGTGGATCACATCCCTACTTCTCCACATAGTGAGTAAAAAATGTAATGCCATTTGTCTCAGACAGGTATATTACAAACACAGGAATATGTACCATACATCAAAAAGAATCTGGTCCTCTATGGATCACATCCCTACTTCTCCACATTAGTGAGTAAAAATGTAATGCCATTTTGTTTACGACAGGTATAATTACCAACCCAGGAATATGTATCATACATCAAAATGTAGCTGGTCCTCTGTGGATCACATCCCTACTTCTCCACATAGGTGAGTCAAAAAGTAATGCCATTTTGTTTACGACAGGTATAATTACAAACACAGGAATATGTATCATACATCAAAATGAAGCTGGTCCTCTATGGATCACATCCCTACTTCTCCACACGAACCGTTTATCGCGAAAGACATACACGTGTAATCAACTGCAATTAATCAATATCTTGATTAATCCAGTGGATTTCACCCTGAAGATCCTTATGGTGAAACTCGAGTAGGTTATTACTTGTACCTGTATTACAATATATATATATATAGTATAGTGAGAAATTTGAAAAAACACAGGTTTAAATAAAATGAATGTTAAAAAAGCCCTGAAGAAGATCTACTAAACAGATTGAAACACTGCAGCGTTTTGGCTAATAAACTTACCACTCATTTTATTTAAGCATGTGTTTTTTCAAATTTCTCACTATACTACATACCGTCGGATTCACTTCCATTTCTCTTCACACACACACACACACACACACACACACACACACACGTATATATATATATATATATATATATATATATATATATATATACGTGTGTGTGTGTATGAGTGTGTGTGTGTGTGTGTGTGTAGACGGTATCCAGTGTTTCCTGATATAATTCAATTAGAATTGCGAGCTCAAACGTACATATAAAGATTTGCGTTTATATTTTTACATATACGGAGTTTAATAAATAAATAAATGGATATATGTAGTTTGTTTTGGATATGAATTTATTTCGAAAGAGATTTATATCCAAAACAAGGTATATATCCATTTATATATTTTGAAATATGTTTGAAACTAATCATAACTTTAGTTTGAATGATGCCACAACATTAGCTCATATTCACAACAAAAGACTAAAACAGATTTTTGAAGCCAGTGCAATTTCGCTTTTACCCTCCCTTAATAATGGACCTGGATTTTTCAACATATCACCGTTTTTAGCTAAAATAGTTTTAAATAGCTACAAAATACCAGGATTTATTTCATTATTTAATTGTCTTTCACAACTTTGTTCCCATTGTTCTCATAAAATCAATCCATAAATACTTTTTCTCGTCTTTTGTTGAATGCATTTCTTCGAGTTACGTCACGTGTCATGGCACCTTCCCGTGTGCGGATCGCGACTCGTCTTTCAAAAAATATAACGCTGAACAAATACAGTTACAAACTTTTTATAAATATTTTTCTAACTCCTGTCATCTATAAAACATCAATTAATTTACTTCAGGAGGAAGGTTTAAATAAACCGAAACGTTTAAGCGTCGACTTATTTGCATAAATAAATTCATCTTATTCTTGGAACACAAGTTTTCCAAATTTCTTCATATATATATATATATATATATATATATATATGTGTGTGTGTGTGTGTGTGTGTGTGTGTGTATGTGTGTGTGTGTGTGATGAACCTAATTTTCAGTGAATATGCTATATCTTTCTCAATATATATATATATGTATAAGTGTGTTATACATGTTTATCATATATATTTATGGGAAAATAATTTTTAGTTTTACTTTGAAGCATGAGTGAAAATTTGACAAATAAATGAGAAACTGTGTTGGATATTATGCACTTCATTTACTAAGTAAGTTTAATTTACTATTCCAATATTTCGAAAAAAAATCTATCTTTCTTTTATAAGGAGTTTTGTTAGACAAACAATATTTTTTTAAATTCCTCGTGAAAAGAAGATAGAGTCTTCGCTGTAAAACCCTTAAAAATTATTTTAGACTCGTCACATATGCCAACAAGGAAGCATACATGGACTGCACACCAACACACACACACACACACACACGCGCGCGCGCACACACAAACACACACACACACAAAGATACACACACACACACACACACACACACACAACACAAACCTCACACACACTCACAAACACACGCACACATATAATATACTAACCCTATTAGTAATCACTTGCGGTAAGAAAAAAAGCTCGGCAAATAATTTGATTAGTAAAAAATAATACTAAAAACTTTGCCCTGATGAGCTAGTAAGCGAAACTATTAGTAGGTATATCTGACTCATTAGAATTAACATTAAATATATATATATATATATATATATATATATATATATATATATATAAGTTAATAAAAAGGAAATGAATCCGATGGTATAAGTATATATAAAAGGATATGAAAACACACAAAATGCTGTTAAAGTGAAAATATTTTATATCATATTCATAGCTAATATTGAACAATATTTCGATTTATAAAAATCATCTTCAGAGCTTGTTTTTACTCCGGACTCATCAAGAGAGTTGCTGAAAATAATGAAAATTTTCAGCTCCTCTCTCGATGAGTCCGGAGTAAAAACAACCTTTGAATATGATTTTTATAAATCGAAATATTGTTCAATATTAGCTATGAATATGATATGAAATATTTTCACTTTAACAGCATTGTGTGTTTTCATATCCTTTTATCTATCTATCTGTCTCTCTCTCTCTATCTATCTATCTCTCTCTCTCTCTCTATATATATATATATATATATATATATAGTTGGTACACCAAATAGCAATAATGGAATATTTTGATAATATAAGGTGTCCTACAATACACCGCATAAATGTATACTCTGTGCGAAGCCACAGGGTTTATTTCACCGTCAATGAACAACCATAATGCGTGGCTGGTTGACTACTTAAACATTGATACTGACCGACATTCATTTGCAAACATTGACGAGGAACTTACAATACTAAGTTGAACCAAAAGATTTATTTACCAAGGATTTCCACTGGACAAGTGCTCTTGCTTAAAATCCTAAACGATAGTCCATAAAATCGTAATAAGTTATATCTGACTCATTAGAATTAACAGTAATATATATATTTATATATATATATATATATATATATATATATACTTGGTAGACCAAATAGCAATAATGTTTTTGATTAGGTGAATCAATACTTTTTATTAGGAACTAATTGACGGTAAAAAAAGGAAATGAAAAAAAAGGGGAGGGGGAGAATCTTTATATCCCTTTTAACCGGAACCATTTTCAAAAGAGACTTCCGGTTATGATTTAAAACCCAAAAGCAAAAATATATATTTCGATTAAAAAAAAAAAGGGACAAAAATTGGAGAAACGGGAGAGGAGAAAAATTCCACGAGTCTCCAGATTAATTGAAAGATTGCCCGAATTAAAGCTATTATATATTTGAGTCTCCTCTCTCTACACAAGCGCTCCAGCTTGTGTGCTCTATTGAGACATTTTGTAATCTATTTTTGTCAGTAAAATGAGTTCTAGAGCTTCCCTACTCGTAAAAACTTGTAAGTCTGAAAGTCAACCAATTTTAAGTTATTGATGATTTCTGATCTTTTCATAGTAAGATCAATATCTCGATGTGCAACTAAATCTAAGACAACATTTTTTTCTATTATTATTTCACATATAAGTAAAAGTAAAGTCGTCGGGGCGGCCTAAATGTCGGTATCAGCCGCACATCGAGGGAGTCTATCCCTTTTTACTAGCGCTAGACCAAGGAGATTGTTTTGTAAGCGTCTGAGGTGGAGCGCCACACCTACCATCAGCTCTCACTTTACCACACAGATCCATGTGCTACTCATGACGCTGAGTTGGCGAGAGCCGGTATCGAACCAGGAACCTTGCGATTCCTAGCCAAACGCTCTACCGACTGAGCTAACCCGGCCCCATTTAACATATATTGAACATTATTTGTACCAAAAAGAAAGTTTGGTGTTTGCCCAGAACCGAAGCTACAACATCAGTTAAAATTTTGCTAAAATCAGAAATCATTAATAATTCAAAACTTAACATAGTCCATACCTGTACAAAATTTCAGAAAAAAAAATGAAGGGGGTTGGTGACATGTCCTGGATGATTTGACATGGAATTACCCATGGGTATTAGACCGAAAATGAACGTAATAGAACGACTGGAGTTCGAACTAGCTTATTACATTGCCGTCGGTCAGCACGTTAGCCACCACACAACTGGTACTCACCCGCATTTCACATTGTAAACCGCAATTTGTTTGTATATACGATTGCATGTTAATAGTACTAGTACAAAATAAAAAACACCCTCCGGGCGATGTAAAAATAGATTTTTGAAACATATTACCTGAGGGGTAGGAGTAAAAAATTCAATGCCAGCGAGTTTGTACCCTAAGTAAGTAAAATCATCAAATTCATTAAAGGATTAAAAAATAAAACAATCTGAAATGTAAACTTTAAATATGTATTAAAACAAACAAACTATATATATGATATATAATACCAGTCATGTATTTATTAAAAAACTTGTTTTAAAAAACAATGAGGACTGTCTAATGTTGCATGTTCAAATTTTGAGTGTATTTATTCTATGTTATGACAATTTTGGGTAATGTGACGTAAGCAGTGACGTAATTTTTGTTACAAACATAAACCGGAAGCGAATCTCCATTATTAATAGATGTAGAGACGGCAAACAATATTCATCATATAAAACATTTTTCTTCAAAATTGAGATTTATATAAAAATAATGTATTTGTCCGAGCTTGGAGCCGTATTTACCAAGATATAGAAATGAACAATGAATGGAACGTTTATTTTTTTAAAAAGAATACAAGGTGTGTCATAAATGTGCCGAGCTTGAAGCTCTCTTTACCAGGATAGAAATGAACAATGAATGGAACGTTCATTTTTTTTTTCAGAATACAAGGTGAGTCAAAATTTACAAAAATCTCGATACTTTTTGACACACCTTGTATATTCACCTACGTTCGGATGTATTATATCTATTTACCAACTCCTCCGCACGAGCAGGATGTGACACAGTTTCTTAAGCGGAGTTTAACAGGTTTGAATTCAGAGTTTTCCTTCTCCTAGACTGGTTACCTAGCCATGGTTAAAGAACCCAGTTTGCCCTGCTATTTATCCATAGCTGGAGGGAGAGTAGGATTCATACCTTTCCCAAGGGTATTAGCGCTAAGTGAAATGCAATTACCACGTCCAGGATTTGAACTCGGGGCGACGAGTCCATTTCCCATGACTTTAACCATTATACCACGTTCGGATGTATTATAAGAGGTGGTTTTAGCTACTCAAGCTAAAACTACATTTAATGCTTATAGCGTAAAGTGAAATAAACTACCTTTTCAAGGATTTGAAGAATTTGCTGAGTTCAGGCCATGCAATAATAACCATTACGCGTTGGATTATTTGGTGTTATATAGGCCGAATGTAAGAGGCACCCAGTGAGGCTCGAACTCACTAGTCATGGTTTGTCAGTCTACCTTGCTAACCATTACACCACATGAGCTGCCCTATTTGGTGGTATATAAACCGTCCTGCAATCTACCACTTAAATTAATACTGAGCGAGATCACGTGGTTTAAACCTCAGCCAATCAACAGCCCGAATACGTGGTTGGTTGACTACTAAATTGGCTGATATTGATAGTTGTCCATTTGCACTCATTGACGAACAAGACTGAGGAACACCAAGGAACAACCAAAGGACCATACCCAATATTAAAGCACACTAAGGAGCAACCAAAGGATTCTTCACTTAGGATTATGCTCTGCTTAACACAAGGGATCTCCGTTGGACAACGCTCTTGCTTGAAGCCTAAAGAATGGCCACAAAAATCGTAGCATTACGCCGTGCGCGTCTCAGCTATTTCTTAATATTCGTGATCGGCAACACTGTTGTGTTTGTTGTGCATGCGAATTTGTCCGACTTTCGTTTCTGATGGAGCTCTCGACTGAAACTGCCACCAAGTGTGAAGTTTGTGCAGTTATTCGGTTTTTGAACGCAAAAGACAGTAAACTGATTGAAATTCATCGCCAATTAACGAAAGTGTATGGCGAATCATGTATGGAAGTCAAAAACGTACCCAAGTGGTGTAAAAAGTTTTCAACGGCGACGAGGTTACTAACGTATTATAACGTGTAGTTTTAGCTTTAGTAGCTAAATACTTTTAGCGTAAAGTGAAATAAACAGCCTTTTCAGGGATTTGCCGAGTTCATTTCGTGCGACGATAACCGTTACGCCGTGCGCGCCTCTGCTATTTCTTAATATTTATGATTGGCAACACTAGTTTCCTAACGTATTACAAGGTGTAATTTTCGCTGCTAAAGCTAAAACACTTAGCGTAAATTGAAATAAACAGCCTTTTCAGGGATTTGAACCTGGTTTGCCGAGTTCATTTCGTGCGACGATAACCGTTACGCGGCGCGCGCCTCAGCTATTTGTTAATATTTATGTATTAAGCATAACCTTTAGCGAACGCACCTTTCAAGCAGCTAACCATTCAAGCAAGTCTCCTATTCAGTTTATCATCGACACCCGTAACAACGAGACTCGCCATTCCTGTGTGTGTCGATTCCCGCCAAGGCGTCGACCCTCGCCAACAATTGGTAATGGCGTCATAGTTTAATGCGCTTTGACGCCTCGCATTTTATAGTGTGTCTGCATTCATGGTAAAAACTGTTTCTTACCTTGTAGACATTTTTATACGACCTTGTTGTTGATGTTTGTTGTTGTTGTTGTTGTGGTTCTTCTTCTTTTTCTTCTTCAAGTAATATTTCTTCTTCTTTTTCTTCCTCTCTTCTTCTTCTAGTAATATTTCTTCTTCTTCTTCTTCTTCTTCTTCTTCTTCTTCTAGTAATATTTCTTCTCCTCCTTCTCCTCCCCCTCCTCCCTTCTTCTTCTTCTTCTTCTTCTTCTCTTCTTGTTCTAGTAATATTCTTCTTCTTCTTCTTCTTCTTCTTCTTCTTCTTCTTCTTCTAGTAATATTTCTTCTTCTTCTTTTCTTCTTTCTTCTTCTTTCTCTTCTTCTCTTTCTTCTTCTTCTTCTTCTTCTTCTTCTTCTTCTTCTTCTTCTTCTTCTTCTTCTTCTTCTTCTTCTTCTTCTGTGTATTTGGCTGAAACCGACTTTCTCTTTCTTCTCCTCCTCCTCCTCCTCCTTCTTCTTCTTCTTCTAGTAATATTTCTTCTTCTTCTTCTCCTTCTTCTTCTTCTAGTAATATTTCTTCTTCTTCTTCTTCGTCTTCTTCTCCTTCTTCTTCTTCTAGTAATATTTCTTGTTCTTCTTGTTCTTCTTGTTCTTGTTCTTGTTCTTGTTCTTGTTCTTCTTTTTCTTCTTCTTATTATTATTATTTAACTTTTCCGCTTCTACTAATTCTTCTTCTTTTTCATCTTCTTGTTCTTGTTCTTGTTCTTGTTGTTCTTGTTCTTGTTCTTGTTCTTGTTCTTCTTATTCTTGTTGTTGTTGTTGTTGTTGTTGTTGTTGTTGTTCTTCTTCTTCTTCTTCTTCTTCTTCTTATTATTATTATTATTATTATTATTATTATTATTATTATTATTATTATTATTATTTAACTTTTCCGCTTCTACTAATTCTTCTTCTTCTCTTTCATTTTATTCCCTCAGAAATTCTAGAACTAATCAGTTAAAATCAACAAGCAATCCCCAAATATGCACATTTCAATAAAATTATTTAAAAACCTTTATATATATATATATATATATATATATATATATATATATATATATATATATACACACGGCTGGTGTATATGTGATGACTCACCACCATTAACAGATTGAAAAATAATTCAAAGATTACAATATGAAGCTATCCAATTTAAGTCTGAAAAAAGAGAGCAAGTATGATAATGATCATAATATTTATATCACATATTATGGACTCTCTCGTCGAGGGTTCATACACACAAGTAACATCCACACAGTGATTTGTTTATAGTGGTGAAGGCTTGTGTTGGACCATCCACACTTTTTGGCACAGTTGATAGGAAAGAATTGGTGCATCAAGGGTTGCCACAAACCCAATCAACGACCGACCTCAGGAATTTTGAATTTAGAATTATCCCTCTCCTAGACTGGTTACCTACCCAAGGCTGAAGAGCCCAGTCTGCCCTACTATTTAACCGATAGCTGGAGGGAGAATATAAGGATTCATACCTTTCCCAAGGGTATTAGCGCTATGTGAAATGCCAACAGCTTCGTCTAGGTATTGAACTCCAATCGACATCCATTTTCCACGACTCTAACCACTAGCCCACGCGCCTCTATATATTATAAATTACATATATTATAAATTATATATATTAAAATTATATATAATATACGTATGTATTCATTTATTTTTCAGGAAACAAAAATATTTAACATTTTGTGTTTGTGGGAAAATAATTATTTTGATAAAATTATTATTTCAACTTAACTTTCTCGACTTAGTGTTTCTTGAAATTGAGCTTTTTAAAAAACTTTACGTTCCCAATTTTTATTAAATTAGATAATTTCATCTATTAATAATGGAGATTCGCTTCCGGTTTTTGTCTGTAAGAAAAATTA
>CM042180.1:30748708-30771208 GCA_023376005.1 Doryteuthis pealeii
TTTCCCCAAGGTTTTTGGGATCATTCCAAGTGCCCCGATTACAATTGGTATCACTTTCACCCTCATTCTCTTATCAGGATGGGCTCGATGCTTCCACTGATTTTCAATTCCTCAAATTTGTCAATATCACCTCCTCCTTCATATTCACTGCTTCTCAATCCTCTTGGCAAGATCTAGGTATTTGTTATATCTGTTCAGTTTTTTTTTTTCACTTTCACTCGGTTATCCAGCGGGTCTGCAAAATCCTCGAGATAAACACATTTTCCCTTCTTGTATTAACACTAGTCTCTTACCGGGATAGTGAATCCGTATGTATCTTAAAGCCCAGATAATTTCATTGCGTCTTATTCTAGGGACCTGATTCCGGTTTGTGCATATACCATTTAATTTGCAAGGTGAGAATTTAATTTCTTGCACAAATTCCAATGAACCACCGTTTCCCATCCACTCATGCCTAGTCTTTACACTACATTGCAGCATTTCGCTTATTATATGATTAACCGAAGCGCGTTGTTGTAGATGGATAGAGTTAGGAAATGGTTACGCAAACATACACAAATACACACCGAGAGACCACACACACACAGACACACACACACTCCAAACAAAACACACTCACGTACGCACATAAACACAGATGAACGCACGCACACAAACACGCACACATACAAGTACACACACGCAAGCATACACAAACACACACACACACACACACACACAGGACACACGCATAAGTACGCTAGCATACACAAATACACAAAATACACACACACGCACAAAAGCAAGCAACATAAACAAATATACAAAAGTACACACACACACACACACACATACAAAACAATACATTACGCACAATGAAACACACATGAACGTACGCACACCAAACACGCACACGCACACCACGTACACACACGCAAGCATACCAACAACTTACATGCAAACACAGACATACACACAAGCATACATAACCAAACCTACACAGATAGAATACACATAGTCACGCTAGTATACACAAACACACACAACACACACATACACAACACACACACACACACACCACACAACACACACCCAACACATACACACGACAAACAACAAAAATTTGCAACAAAGCGATTAATGCTTTGAAAAATTCAAACAAAAAAAATCAATATAAGATTTGGCTCCAGGTGCCGAGAACTCAGCGCGAACCCAGGGAATCATGACGCATGCTTTTAAAAAATCTGAAGCAAGCAATACCTCGGTGTGTTAAGGCAATTGGTTTAAAATCATTTGACTGTCGACAGATTGTGGTTACGTGGAGATAACAACAAAAAGAGACGATGTGAACAAGTGTGTCAAATGTGCACCCATGTGTACGGATGTGGGTGCGTTTCATGGTCTCTCTCTTGTTTCGAAAAGGCTACGTTATGTAACGATTGTCTCCCCAGATAAGGCGCTTCGTGCAGTAAAAGCGTAATACTCTTGTTAATATTACTAAGACAAATATATTGCACCCCCCGTCGGGTGCAAGAAGCGGCTACCCAGTGTCGCCTGGGATTGAAAGGGGGTAGCAAAATGTTAGTCTCGCAGATCCATTATTACTGATCACGAGTTGGATTCCTCACAGGATGTCCCCATTAAAATCCCTATGGAAAAAAGACCTTGCGTTGATTTCAACCCCTCTGAAAAGAAAGATTAAATGTCTGTACTATTTCAAATCTTAAATGCAAAAGAAATTCTATGCTGTGATCATTTAATTTTTTAATTTAATTATCTCACAAATATAAATCAAACCTTCATTATTTTGCTCAAAACCAAGGCCTGGTGATATTTAATGTGTATATACATTTACTTTGACGTTAATTGTTTTATTTTCGTAATTCCATCCGGACATACATACACACAACTGCCCTTTATATATGTATAGATTCCCTTTTTCTATAGTTTTAATGTAATTTGTACTATGTGGATTACTCGGACTATTGTCATAACTTTCATTGTTATATACACAACCTTTCGGACAATGTGCCCGTCGGCCTTCTTCAGATGTTTATTGTTATAGGAACCGGTAATTTATGAGGAAGACCGTCCCGGTCTCCTGCCTCAAAACTTGCTACCGGTGATTGCTGAAAAACCAACCCAGCTACGATTGAAGTCCGTAGCCGAGGCAGTTTCACTTGAAAGTAAACAACCGACTTGGGGCGTTTTTTTTTCGACATTCACTTACATATAAAAAAATCTAAAACGTTTATTTTTTTTCGGTATTTTCATTTCATTTTAATATATTTATTTCCAACAATCAATTACAAGTAAAAAAAATCAAAATATTTAGATATTCTTGCTTATTTAAACTAAAAACAAAACATTAAACAAACATGAATAAAATAAAATCTGAGTATTTAGATATTCTTTTATATTTTAATAAAATAAAATAGAAACTATCTATCTATCTAGTCGTCTTCATATCTATCTATTGCTTCGACTACGGATTTCAATCGTAGGGGTTGGTTTTTCAGCAGTCACCGGTAGCAAGTTTTGAGGCCGGAGACCGGGACGGTCTTCCTCATAAATTACCTAGGAACCTTCAGGGAACTTCGAACTGAACCCTTTATTCAATCCACGGAGGTAGACTGTTTAATTCAGTTAACCATGACTGGGTACAAGTGTTAATATCAAATTAGAAAGGCTAAAGAAACTAAATAAGAATGCAGATAAAAAGATTTGAAATAGAGGGTGGTATAATCGAAAAATAGAACAACTGAAACTTACTCTTCCACCACTCTTGTTTTTGATTGCTAAATTTTCCTAATTTAACTATTTTGTTAAAATAGGAAGTAACGAATAAAATTAAAGTTATTTCTTTTTGTTAATGAATTTCTTTTAAGATTAATTCCCGAGATTTTTGCTCATATTCATTAAGATAAAACCAAACAATTTAATATCCACAAAATAATTCAAATAAATTCATTTTTGATGGATACTCAATTTTTTATAAACACATTTTATTTATTCACCCCATAGATGGGACCCTAACAGATACTACCACTCCGACTCAGAGTGCACCTGGGAGCAATGGTGATGAAGGGGTGCTCCACATTTCCCAGATCTCCTGAACTGGAACCTCATCATCAGATAGAGTTTAACATCATTCCCAGGACATGAAGACTCCCAGCCACCTTCTTCTAGCATCCATGTGATAAAATGGGTTGGGGTTGCTGTTAGAGCAATAGTGTTGGGACAATCATATAGGTGCTAGGGCTTGACGAGACGAGATGATTGATCGGGGGTCTCTCCGATGACCGGCTAACCTAAGAATGGGCCAAAGTAGAGTGTTGCATGTCATGGACTACTCAGACACCAAGATACCATCCTTAAGCATCACGTGTCACCACCTACAACCAACAAGTGGCCCTATGGAAGGTTTGTGTGTGGGGGTTCTTACCCTTCTGCAGAGCTGCAGTCGGTGTATTCTAAAGTCCCTGTCTACAGACCTTTTTTTTTCAGGTTAGCAACCTTCACTGAAAATCGGCACAATGTTGACGCTTAATACGTGCAAAGAAACAAAATCATAGATAAGTAAAACTCCCTATGCCCATCAAGAATCGAACCCCTCAAGCAATATCGGGCAGACATACTACACTAACTTACAGATTTACAGTAGCTCTTTTTCTTGAGATTTGATTCTGTAATGTACTAACTGACTCTAACCTCAAGTGAACCCGGCGCCCAGCAAGACCAATCAAGGGAACTATCACGAAAAACAGTCGCGCACGAGGATTTTTGAAAGGAGTCCGTCAGTCATTTCGTAACAGGCATATAACAAGGAACGACTTAAATTTCGGAGATAGACAAACCACCCCCACCCAATTGAGAATGGACTTGATTTCGTAATTCATTCATCAGCTAAAAAATCTAATTTCGCGTCTTCCTGGGTTGAAACTAGTGTACAGGGACGATGAAACGCAGTTATAAATTTTTGTGAGCACCATATCTTATTATAATGGAGATTGTGGGTTTGTCTGTCTGTAACCGAAACTATATTACTATACAAGTCACAATTCCTTTCCTTATTTACATCATATTCTCCATGATTTTATTTTTATTTAAACCTCAATTATTAATAAAATTGTTTTACATTACTTACACTGTTGACCATATCTACATACTAATAACATGCAATTGTATTTATATATACAACAAAATAGAGGTTTACAGTATGA
Source organism: Doryteuthis pealeii (assembly GCA_023376005.1). Lineage (NCBI taxonomy): Eukaryota > Metazoa > Mollusca > Cephalopoda > Myopsida > Loliginidae > Doryteuthis > Doryteuthis pealeii. Next base: position 30,752,911 of record CM042180.1, read on the forward strand.
ATGGGAAGGCTAATTTGCATATTGAACTTAAAAAATTGATTTTTATAAATATATGCTTAGTATTATTGATTTCTAATTGTTTGGTTTTATCTTATTGAATATGAGCAAAAATCTCTTCAATAAATCTTAAAAGAAATCCCTTAACAAGAAGAAATAACTGTAATATTATTCTTTACTTCCTATTTTAGCTAAACATTTTAATTAGGAAAATTTACCAATGAAAGACGGGAGTAACGGAAAATGATGGAAGAGTTAGTTTCAAAGTTGTTCTATTTTTCAATCATACCCCCTCTGTTCAAAATCTTTTTATCTACATTCTTATTCAGTTTCATTAGCCTTTCTAATTTAATATGATATTTTATTATAAAATTTAACTAAAATACTTGCACCCGGAGGGTGCATATATTTGCTAGTATAAGTAATGTATCTAAGTTTAACTAAGGAATTACATCGAATTAGTTAAGCGTAGGCTTGGGTCCTGATGATATCATTTGGATTGAAACCATGGTAGACCCCTTAATCTTTTCCTCTGTTATTATTATTATTCCTTTTGAGTTTTCACATCAGCATTAGCTATTATTATTATTATTATTATTATTATTATTATTATTATTATTATTATTATTATTATTATTCTATGTTTTAATATATTGAGCACTTTTGATGTCACTGCAACGGAAATGTTAAAGCGGCAATTAGATACTATACACACACACACACACACACACATACACACACACACATATATATATAATATATATATATATATATATTATATATATATATATATATATATATATATTATATATATTATTTATTAAATATAACTGTTTATACAGAGGTTTTAGTGAGCATCTAGCTAAGGTTTCAGGCTTTTTCCTTCTTCAGGATACTATTTCATTCCTCTGATGTGTCTGTAAACAAACACTTTACGGTTATTTTAGGTACATTTTCTTCTTGGATTAACTACTAATGCTATTACAGGGAAAACGTTGTAGCCGCATTTTATGATATAAACTAATAAAGATTAAAAAAAAACAAAAAAACTGTTCAAAATATAATATTAATATAATTGTTTTATAGATGTTATATTTATATTTAATTTTTTTTGCATGTATTTGTTACATATAATTATAAACAATAGTATGATTACATATATGTTAGTCTCCCTAAAAACGATTGTCTTAGTACAATATCAGAGTATAACTTTCTATAGTGAAGCACTAATTCTTAAACAGTTGTCTATCAAACAAAACAAATAAAAATGTATTTCTTAGTTGATAAAAAAAAATTAAGGTAAAAAGTCATAAAACTAAAACAGTAAACTTGATATAGCTTAATATGAGTGAGGAGATGTAAAGCAGGGAATGAAAAATTACCAATATATATATATATATATATATATATATATATATAAACAAATCTAGCTATTTTCAGCCGACAGTATATTTGGGAGAATATGTGCTTAATTGAAGTCAGACCTAATTTTTTCAAAGTTAATTCATTTATGGTTAATTAGGCGGGATTTAACTACTTAAATGTAAGGCTAAACAAGAGACCTAATAGGTCGAAATATATATCAGAGATTGATTTTCTCGATTTTGTTTAGCCTTACATTTAAGTAGTTAAATACCGCCTAATTAACCATAAATGAATTACTTTCAAAAAATTAGGTCTGACTTCAATTAAGCACATATTCTCCATATATATAAATAATATATATATAAATATAATATATATATATAAGGAAAAATGGGAGTTAAATCCGACAATATGTAATTTTTATAAAAAAATTAAAAAAAGTACAAGTTCATTGACGAGTGATTTTTCATAAGCCGACGCTGTAGTGTTTCGGTTTATTAACCAAACCTTCAGTGGAGGGCCTTCGTTTGTTTACAAAAAAAAAAAAAAAAGAAGAAATTATTAGTAAAAAAAATATGTAAACAGAATTGTTCAAGATTTGACCTCGGATCTACGTATCATTAACCTTACGACTGTAACCATTACACCATGCGCCTCTATTATCGGTGCTAATTGTGCATATAGGTGATGTTTGTGTGATGTATGTGTGTTACAGAACATGCATGAATTGGTCGTGTCTTTGTGCGCATGCGCTCGCCAATGGAATGGTGCTATGCCCACATCTGCATTCTTTCTTTGAGTCTCTAAGGTAAGAAAAGTGCTCTTTCCAAGGGATTTTTTTGGGGGTCAAATCGGTGGAGGTCGATTTTGACCTGAACTGCGCTGGCTGATCCGTTTTGGCCAACATCAATGAAAGAGAAAAAATGATTTCGCCAATGTGTAAAGAATAAAGAAGGAATTTTAAGATAAGGAAGAGGACCAGAAAAAAAAAAAGACATGAACGGAACTTGGAATAATAGAAATTGAACGAAGGATTTTTTTTAATTCACGAGGAAGAAAGAAAGATTATGACATGTGGAAAGTAAAAGAGAAAGGAGGATACGTGAGAGAAATGGAAGAAGAAGACAAGAAAAAAAAAAAAGAAAGAAAAAAGAAAGAAGGGAAGAAAGAAAGAAAGAAAGAAAGAAGAAGGAGAGGAAGAATGGGTGAAGAAAGGAAGGAAGCAATGAAAGGGAGGGCAAAGAAAGCGACACACTACGTTCATCCCTAAGTGTGAATACAAAAAACTCAGCTCACACAACCACACAAACATATATAAATAAAATTGACCAATTACCTGCATTTCTTAATTGTCTTGACGATAAGTAGCTAGCAATCTGTTTTTTGAGAAACCATTGTAACAATTGCACCTTAAATGTATTGTACCTACAATTGATGAAAATGAATATATATATAAATATATATATAGTACTATATATATATAATCGAGAAATATGTCAATCCCTGTATGTACATTTCAACCTATTTTAGTCTCATCAGCAGGTTGATAGAATAGGGAGACTGCTCCGGATGTGTGACTCGAAACTCGGACTGCCAAGTTTAACAGGGCGGGGATCCAACCATTAACTAGATGCTTCCCAGGCATTTTTCGTTTGCTGATGAGACCTAATACAGACGGAATGCAATTTTCTCGATTTTGTTGTAGCCTTAATTTGAAATATATGCCCGCTAAATTCAATTAATTATAACTAATTGATTTTCAAAATGTAGTATGGACTTCCAATTAAGCACATATCTCCAAAAATTTCGGTAAAAAGGCCGTATAAAAAATAAACACACTGTTTGTTTACTACTATTCATTCTGTCAGTGCGAACAAGTCCACCAAAAGTGGAATATATAGAATTCATGAACAATCGGAACCTTCTTGTCGGTAATCGGGAGCAATCACGAGACTTTGAACTTAACCTTTATTCAGTCGACGGGGGTATCCTGGTTCTCATTCCGCTAACCATAGCTGGGGTAGGATGTTGTGTTAATTATTTTTCTATGTTACTGCGTCTAAAATAATTAACACAACTTCCTACCCCACTTATGGTTAGCGGAATGAAGAAACAGGAATTACCCCGAGGATGAATAAAGTTAGGTTCAAAGTTCCGTGATGGCTCCAACTCGACAGAAGGTTCCGAGTTCAAAAAGAAGGTTCCGCGACCGAAAGGTTCCAGAGTCCGACAAGGAAATACCGGAAGGTTGTACAGATAACAATTGGAGAGAGAGGACAATAGTCGGATAACGCAGATAATACTAATCATTAGCCTACATCTCAAACATTCAGAAGAGATGGACATTTCAGCAGAAACGTCTTCTATGACACCTGACCAGTTGCTTCCGCCCTGATCGATTAAGCAATTAACAGCGTTGATCCTACGAGGCCATCAGGAAACACCCGCTCCCCTTGATTTAAAGGACAGGCTGGTCCAGTGCAGAGGCGCTCCCCTGAGGGGATGCCAATGGGATCAACGCAGTTTCCTCTCCCACCATGCCTAAGCCTCGGTTCGTGGGTGGGTCCCACATAAAAAAACCTCGTTGGGGATTATAAATAGAGTTAGATAGGTTGGATAGATAGATTAGATAGATTAGATATTAATCTTCGTCAATGGACGGAAAATCAGATACAAAAGTTACATGCACTTTTAAATCTATTCTGTAGAAATGACGTGGCACTGATTTTTTCATTAATTGGAATAAACACGAATTTGTCGCAGTTTTGGTGTTTGTTTTGTTTTGTTTTGGTTTTGAAAGAACAGCGTTGTTCACGTGTACGTAATTAAGAAATTAGCCAATAAGCGTTCGCATAATTGCATAAGCAAATCACGAATTGCAGTCAGATTAAGCACGCATTCGAGCATGTCACGTGACCACGGGAATCATTAAAAAAATAATAAATTAAAAGAGACTTTGACAAAGAAACGAAAACAAAAGAACGAAGGTTATTCAGTTGCATATTAAGGTTTATCGGATTTTATAAAATCTATAATTTTATAAATTGGGATGAGAGAGAAAAGAAAAATTGAAAAAAGAAATTGTTTATTGTTCTATATAGAAAGCGGCTTGTTGTTTGTTGAGTACAACTGAGAAGAAGAGGAAAGAAAGACAGAAGAAAGTAAAGAAAGAAAGAATGAAAGAAAGAGAAAGTATGGAAAGAAAAGGAACGAAATAAAGGAAAATCATACGTGAGGATACGTATTAGAAAACAAATAAATAAAGAAAGAATGAAATAAGAGAAAGAGGAATAATGGAAAGAAAGAAGAAAATTAAAGAAAGTAGGAAAGAGGAAAAGAAAGAAAGATAGGGATATGTCGAGACCATTTAATAGAACAAAATGAAGAAAGAAAGAAAGAAGAAGGAAGAAAGTGAGAACGAAAAGATAAGAAGGACAGGAGTATGTGAGACGATGAATAAACAAAATGAAGAAAGAAGGAAACAAAAGAAACGAAGGAATATCGAGACGCGTTGAAAAGAAGAAGGGAGGTCTGGAATCAGAGATAGAATTGAGGCCTCCTGACCTGCACTGCTGCATCGGCCTAGAATACTCAGAGAGTCCTGTGAGAAACATTGAGGAGACTTGTTGTCACTAGTCTCCAGCGAACGACCATTAGCTGACGCCTTTATGTGAAAAACTCAAAAGGAGTGAAAAATAATGAGAGAAGAAGAAGAGAAGAAGAAGAGAAGAAGAAAAAGAAGAAGAAGAAGAAGAGTGAGAGCACCAGAAAACAGGCATTGCTGAAACAGCTAGAATACTCAGGAGAGATTGTCACTGGGTGTGAAAAACTTACAGGGAGTGAACATATAATAATTAATTAATAATAATTATACATAATAATAATAATAATAATTAATAAAATATCTGGGCTTGCCAGAGACTGAAAAATTATGGAATATGAAAGTCCCAAGTGATACCATTTAGTTGAGGCATTTGGAACGGTTCCCAAAATGACTTGGAAAAGAGTTTTGGGAAAGTTGGAGAATCAGAGGAAGGATTGTACATTTAGAACACTGCACTGCTGAATCGGCTAGAATACTAGAAGAGTTCCTGGAGACCTGAGCAGACTTGTTTTCACTCAAACTTCAGTGAGAACCATCAGCTAATGCTGATGTTGAAAAAACTCAAAGCGGAGTGTGAATAATCAATAATAAGTAATGAATAAAATAATAATAATAATAATAATATGGAATATGAAAGCAAAGTGGATAACCAATTGTAGTTGTGTACTTGGAACAGTCCCAAACGGAATTGCGAAAGGGTGTGGAAATCTGGGAAATGAGGAAGGATGAAACCATTCAGACACTGCACTGCTGCAATCTCTTGACAGAATACCAGAAGAGTCCTGAGACCTGAGGAGACTTGCTGTCACTCAGACTCCAGTGAAAGACCATCAGGCTAATGCTGATGTGAAAACTCAAAAGGAGTGTGGAATAAAATAAATAATAATAATAATAATAATATAATAATAATAAATGGGACAAATATCTGGACCTTGCCAGAGAACTGAAAAAGTTATGGAATATAAAGTCAAAGTGATACCATTGTAGTTGGTGCACTTGGAAACGGTCCGAAAAGGATTGGAAAAGGGTTTGGAAAGTTTGGAAATCAGAAGAAGGATTGAACTATTCAGAACACTGCACTGCTGCAATCTGACAGAAATACTTAGAAGAGTCCTGGATACCTGAGGAGACTTTGCGTGTCACTCAGACTCCAGTGAAAGACCATCAGCTAATGCTGATGTGAAATCAAAGGATGTGAATAATAATAAATAATAAATTAATAATAATAATAATAAAATAATGGAATAGAAAGTCAAAGTTGATACCATTGTAGATTGGTGTACTTGGAAACAGTCCCAAAGGCTGGGAAAAGGGGTTTGGAAAATCTGGGAAATCAGAGAGGATGATACCATTCCAGAACACTCACTGCTGCAATCTGTCAGAATTCCGATGTGAAAACTCAAAAGGAGTACATAATAATAATAATATAATAATAATAAATAATAATAATAATAAGAAGAAGAAGATAGAAGAAGGAAGTTGAGAGCATCCAGAAAACACTTTGTTGAAATTAGCTAGAAACTCAGGAGAGTCCTGATCGACCTGGGAGACTTCACTGGTGTGAAAAACTCACAGGACGGATCAATATAATATAATAATAATAATATAATATATATAATAAGAAGAAGAGAAAAGAAGAAGAAGGAAGAAGAAGGAGAATCTTACTCCAGTTTTATTGTACGGCGGTTTGATGGTCCTTCAACAAGATTGGGAAGTTTTCTGCCTTCGTTGAACGAGCGAAAACAAAGCGTCGCTTTGTCTGCATCTTAACCTTATTTATCTTGATTTTATTTCCTCTTCTTAACCTTCGCTTAGAAACTGAAAGAGTAAGTGCAATTAAAATTCTGCGCATCTATTAAATTTTCAATTCATCCGCTGTGTCGCCATTAATTTACACACACAAAATGTCGATGGCTCTGCGCATGCGCCAAACGTTGTATTAGTATGCCTACTTTCATTCAAGGACTATTTTTTTTGTTTTTTTTTTTTTTGGAGTTTTTTAAAAATTTTCATTTGTAGATATTAATTTGAATAATCTATTTATTTTTATTTATTTATTTTACTCGTAATGACGTCGAAAACATGGATATACCTTTAACACTTCATGTCTACTGGCGTTTTTAAATCAATTCATTCTTCGGTTAAGCTTAGTCTAGAACTTATATACCCTATAAATGAACATTAATGGGTATGTCCCATGAGCAATACGTTTGTAAGATTCAAGGTTTATAAATGTTATAACTTGTTGAAAAGAACAAACTCCGACGGAGGTGTTAAACCTATAACAAGATGGACTTTAATTAAAAGCAATGGAATAACATATAACATGAATACAAGATACATAGTAGAAATACAAATAAGATATATAAAAGGACACATTCATGAATGGAAATACAATATTTAGTATAAAAGAGATACCTAAATGTACATATAAATATAGGATAAAGATAATCCATATGATTGAAGTCACTTACTGACTTAGTCCGTAGGTAAGATAGATGCCCCCAAAAGGGTAGGGGTAGACACAAATGTCTAACCCATGTTTCCAGTCCCAGAAGAGGAGAAACAGAGTGAGAGAGTTTGAATCCGGCGCTTAAATACTACAGACCCCTGGTGGTCGGGAACTAGAAACCCAGCGGGAGATAACTCTTCCAGGCAAGGGCAGACAATTCCCAACACGTTTATTCGTATACCAGTTTCACTGAAGGACTTTGTTTTTTGGTGCTTTTTTAAAACATTTTTATAATTTTTCTTTTGAGATATTAATTTGAATAATATATTTTTATTTATTTTTTATTTAATATGTTTGTTTTTTTTGTTTTTGTTTTTTTTTACTGAAAACATAGATATACTTTTTAACACTTTATGTCTAATGGCCTTTAAAAACCAATACATTTCTTTCGGCTAAGCTTAGTTTAGAACTGTATCTCTAGTCGGAGCGTTCGGCTAGAAACCACAAGGTCCTAGTTCGATACCGGCCCGCCAACTCAGCGTATGAGTAGCACAGGGATCTGTGCGTAAAGTAAGGAGCTGATGGTAGTGTGGCGCTCCACCTCAGAAGCTAAAATAATCTCCTTGGTCTAGCGCTATTGAAAAGGGGATAGACTCCCTCGCTGACGGCTGACACCGACTTTAGGCCGCCCCGACGACTTTACTTTTTTTTACCCTTGTGCAAAAACGTTTATTCGTATGACCAGTTTCACTCATGGACTTTTTCATTTTTTATTAATTTTAAAAAAATCTCATTCGTAGATATTAATTTGAATAATTTTATCTATTAATTAATTATTTTTTAAAAATTCTATTCATTTTATTTTTACTCATGAACATGTTGTTGATTGTATCTTCTGCAGAGGTGTAAGCCTGTTTCACAAAAAAGTATTTTCAGACGAGGGTTAGCTTGGAAACTGTTCGAGCGGCTTTTGACAAGACAGTGGTGTTTGCTGTGCATGTACTTGCGCCTACCCGCCCTGCGCGCACTTCGTTGCCATGCATAGTCTTGATTGGCAGTCGTTTTCTAATGGCGTTCCCGATTTACGCTATCACAAATGTGAAGTTTACGCAGTTATTCGGTTTTAGAACGCAAAATATATTAAAGAGATTGAAATTCATCGCAAACTTAACGAAAGAGAATGGCGAGTCGTGCATGGATGTGTAAACCTCTGCAACTGGAGTTTGCAACGACGAAAGATTCAACGCTTCTTCAACAACCTATTTTACAATAAATAAAATGTTTCTGCTGATTCTGTATATTTGGGAGAGCCTTGCTCTATGATTACTCTCGTATAAATTAAGTTTCTTTGTTAATAAAAAATATATTAGATACTTTTTAACTCAGTCGTAGAGCGTTCGGCTAGAAACCACAAGGGTTCCTAGTTCGATACCGGCCCTCGCCAACTCGTGTGAAGTAGCACAGGGATCTGTGCGGTAAAGTGGGACTGATGATAGGTGTGTGTGCTGCATCTCAGACACAAAAACATTCTCCTTGGTCTACCCGCTATTTGAAACAGATAGACTCCCTCGCTGATTGGCTGATACCGACATTAGGCCACCCCAACTTCTGTTTTTTTTTTTACTTTTATATATATTCATGGGAAAATATTTTTTGTTCTCTGAAGCATGAGAGAATAAAGAAATAAAGAAAAAGAAAGAAAAGAAAGACAAGAGAGAAGATCAAGGGTAAGAATAGAGAAAGAAAGAGATGAAGGACGAGAGAGGGGGGGAGGGGAGGAGAGGGAGAGGAAAGAAAAAAGAAAAGAACAACGTAAGAAAGAAGTGGAAGAAAGAAGAGAAAATAACAGAGATAGATAGATAGTAGAGAGAAGGAGGAGAGAGAGAGAGAGATGGAGGATGAGATGAGAGAGAGAGAAGAGAGAGAGAGAGAGAGAAATTACAAAGTGAGAAAATAGAAAAGAAAGAAATAAAGAAAGATAGAGATAGCCGCCGTCAGTGTGAGAAAGAGAAGAGATAGAAAGAAGAAGAAAGAAAATAATAAAAATGACAGAATAAAGAAAGGTTTAAAGAAAGAAGATATGAGAGAGATAGCATGAGAGAGAAATATATTTGAGAGGAGAGAGGGAAAGAAAGAGAGAGGGAGAGAGGAGAAAGAAAGAAAGAAAGAAAGAAGAAAAGAACAACGCGGGAGGAAAGAGAGAAAAAGAACAAACTCTCTCTCCCTTTCTCCCTCACTTCATTCATGTATTTCCTCCCTTCTCTATTACCCCATTAATTAATCCCTCCTTTCCACCTTCTTCCATTTTTCCTTCCGCCCCCCCTTCCACTCCTCTCTCTTTCTTCCTTCTCTCTCCCTTCCTTATTCCCATTCTCCTTTCGCTTCTCTTCCTCCTTATTTTCCCTCTCTCTTCCCTTCCTTCCTCCGCACCCTTCCTTCCTCTTCCTTTCTTCCACCGCCCTCCCTTTCCTTTACACCTGCTTCCTTCCTTCCTTTTTTCCTACCTTCCTTCCTTTCCCACCCTGATCGGGGGCGTTAGAATGCACCGACTGCACTCTGCAGAGGGTAAGACTCCCCAATGGGGCCACCTGTTGGCCGTGGGTGGCGACCGTGAATGTTAAGGATAGAGCCCAGGTGGCATGAGCAGTCCATGACCTTGCAATACACCACTTTGGCCCTATCTTGGGCTAGACGGCGTCGGAGAGGCCCCCTCGATCAATCGGCTACGGTCACGTCAAGCCCTAGCACACTATATTTGATTTTCCAACCCTATCTCTCTCTTNGAAGTGATACCAGTTGTAATTGGGCACTTGAGATGGCCCCCAAAAACCTTGGATAAGACTGAAGGTCTGGAATTAAAATAATTGAGACCATCCAGAATTCTGCATTCTTCAATACGGCTAGATTACTCAGAGAGTCTGGAGACCTGCGAAGACTTGTTACTCAGACTCCAGGAAATACTGTTCAGTTAATGCTAATAATAATAATAATAATAATAATAATAATAATAATAAATAATAATAATATGCGTAATAAGGGAAACCTCAAAGTGAGAACTGAATCTCATATAATCACTGCTCATGACAATACTATAAGAAACAAACTATATAAAAGAATTATAAATAATAATAATATAATAATAATAATAATATAATATACCTTGCCAGAGAATTGAAAGCTGTGGAATATGAGAGTGAAAGTGGTCCAATTGTAGTTGGTGCACTTGGAACGGTCCTAAAAAGCATGGAAAAAAGACTGGAGGAACTGGAAATCAGAGGAAAGAATTTGAGACCATACAACTACTCGCATTCTGCAATCGGCTAGAATATCTCTGAAGAGTTTCTGGAGACCTGATGAGTTAAATCTAATGTTGAGGGTTTGTATCATAAAGTAAATCAAATGTATCCAAAGGAGTAAACCATAAAACAATTTGAAATAGAAACTTTTTCTGATAACTTAAATATATATTCGAATAATAATAATAATATAATAATAATAATATACCAATTGTAGTTCGGTGCACTTGGAACGGTCCCAAAAGCTTGGAAAAAAGACTGGAAAATCTGGGAATCAGAGGGAGATCGAGACGATCCAGAATACCTGCATTACTGCAATCTGCAGAGTCCTGGAGAACTGAGAAGATTGTCACTTAGACTCCAGTGAAACGCCATCAGCTAACGCTGGCTGTGAAAAACTAGTGGGAGTGGAACATAATAATAATAATGATAATAATAACAATGATGATGATGATGATGATGATGATGATGATAATATTAATAACTGATTGTGGAGAAAGAAATGGAGGTAAAATAACAAGCTTCACCTCAGAAATAAATAGACAGCAAATATTATAGGAAAGAAACACAGAGAGAACAAAAAGGGCAACGACGAAGAGATCTTTCACCCTCATTCTCTTATCAGGATGGGCTCGATGCTTTCACTGCTTTCCAATTCCTCAAATTTGTCTTCTAGTACACCAACTAAAATCAATATCACCTCCTCCTTCATATTTCACTGCTTCTTCAATCCTCTGGCAAGGTCTGGTATTTGTTTATCTGTTCGGGTTTTTTTTTTCACTTTCACTCGGTTATCCAGCGTCTGCAAAATCCTCGAGATAACACTTTTCTCCTTCTTGTTAATTAACACTAGTCTCTTACCGGGATTAGGTGATCCGTGTGTATCTTAAAGTCCCAGATAATTTCATGCGTCTTATTCTCTAGGACTGATTCCGGTTTGTGTATATACCATTTAATTGCAAGGTGAGAATTTAATTTCTTGCACAATTTCCAATGAACCACCGTTCCCATCCACTCATGCCTAGTCTTGTATACTACATTGCAGCATTCGCTTATTATATGATTAACCGAAGCGTGTGGTGTAATGGTTAGAGTTGTCGAAAATGAACTCGTCGACCCGAGTTCTAATCCTGGACGAGGCTGTTTACATTTCACATAGCGCTAATACCCTTGGGAAATGTATGAATCCAACTAATCTCCCTCCAGCTATGGGTAAATAGTAGGTCAGACTGTGCTCTTTAACCATGCTTAGGCAACCAGTCTAAGAGAAGGAAAACTCTGAATTTAAACCTGTTAAACTTTGCTTAATAAATTGACCTTGTGTCACATCACTGCTCGTGCGAAGGGGGTTGGTAGATAACTTATATTATATATATATATATATATATATATATATATATAATTTGGGAGAATATGTGCTTAATTGAAGTCAGACCTAATTTTTTGAAAGTTAATTTCATTAATGATTAATTAGGCGGGATTTAACTACTTAAATGTAAGGCTAAACAAATCGAGAAAAAATCAATCTCTGAATGTACATTTCGACCTATTAGGTCTCATCAGCAGAGCTATAGATACGAAGATCGCCTCGTGTGTGACTCGAAACCCGCATGTCGAAACGACACGCAAGCCTCTTACCCTCACACCAAACGGAACTCGCAATTTTTCATCGCTTTGTTTAGGTATTAGTAGTACTCATATTCCTCTTTGGAGACTTTCGCACGACCTTACGTAAATGTAAACAAATATAGCTATTTTCAGCCGACAATATTTGGGAGAATATGTCGGTTGAAAATAGCTATATTATTCTTACAAGATGTCCCATTAAAATCCCCGCGTCAAAAAGAAAATTAATGTCTACCATTTACAACATTAAATACAAAATAAATTTTATCATCTAAATTTTATTTTTCAATTATCTTCACGAATATAAAATAAATCTTCATTATTTTTACTCAAAAACCAAGATCTAGTGATACTGAATATGTATATATATGTACTTAGTCGTTAATTGTTTTTTTCTTCATAGTTTCCTCCGGACATACATACCAACTACCCTTTATATATAGACTAGAAGCGGCTACCCGGCGTCTCCTAGGTAGAGGGAATGCAAAAAAGTTTAGTCCCACAGATCCATTATTATTGAATCGCGAGTTAGATCCTGGTAGTATGCCCCATTAAAATCCCTATGTAAAAAAAAAAATTCCTTGTGTTGATCACAGCCACTCTGAAAAGAAAAGAAATCAATGTTTACTATTTAGAATATTACCCCCCCCCAAAAAAAAAAAAATAGTCTGTTATAAATCTAAGTTTAATTTTTTTATAATTATCTTCACGAATATAAATCAAACCTTCAATTATTTTTGCTCAAAAACCAAGCCCTGGTGATACTGAATGTGTATATATATTTTTACTTTGTCGTTAATTGTTTTATTTTCGAAGTTTCCTCCGGACATACAGATTCACACAACTGCCCTTTATATATATATACATATATATATATATATATATATATATTATATATATATATATATATATATATATTATATATATATATGTGTATAGATAGATAAATAGATGTCCAGGTCGTATTTTGTGCGCTTGAAATATCGTGGAATCCTGAAATTTGTTCAAAATAGGGAAAGAATAAAAATTGACACCAAGGCGTTCTGCCTTTATCTACGACTAGAAAAATGTTAGTCTCGCAAATATAAATCAAACCTTCATTATTTTTGCTCAAAAACCGAGCCCTGGTGATATTTAATGTGTATATATATTTACATTGTTGTTAATTGTTTTATTTTCGTAATTCCATCCGGACATACATACACACAACTGCCCTTTATATATGTATAGATTCCCTTTTCTCCCATATATATCTTCTCTCTGTACGAACACGCATGAACGTGTACATACACACATGTGCCACATTCACACACACACACACACACACACACACACACGCAAGCAAGCAAACAAGCATACATAAACAAACAATACAAAAAGCACAACACACACACATACAAAACACACACACGTACCCACATGAACATACATGAACGCACGCACGCCACACACACACACACAAAACACACACGCAAGCATACACAAATATACCAAACACACACACACACGCGCGCAAGCATAGACAGACACACAGAAACACACAGGCATGCTAGCTTACACAAACACACAAAACACACACCGCACACACATAAGCAAGCATACATAAACAAACATACACAAAGTACACACACACATACACAAAACACATGCACATATGCACACGAACACACACATACACACGCACACACAAAATACACACAAACATAGACACACACACGCGCGCAAGCATACATAAACAACACACACACACACACACATACCACACACACACACACACACACACACAGAAATACACATAGGCAACGGTAGCATACACAAACATACAAACACACACACACACACACACACACACAAGGAAGCATACATAAACAAAACATACACACACACCACGTGCGCACATGAACACAAATAATACGCGCACACACACAACACACGCACATATACGCAAACATACACAAATACACACCGAGACACACACACACACGCGCGCAAGCATACATAAACAAACACACACACGCACAGACACACGCATAGACACGCTAGCGATACACAAACACACAAAAACACACACACAAGCAAGCATATTATAACAATCATACACAAATTACACACACAGAACACACACACACACACACTCCAAACAAAACACACTAACGTACGCACATAAACACAGATGAACGCACGCACACAAACACGTACACATACATGTACACACACGCAAGCATACACAAATACACACACACACACAGACACACGCATAGTAGCTAGCATAACACAAACACCCAAAATACAACACACACGCACAAAAGCAAGCATACATAAACAAATATACACAAAGTACACACACACACACATACAAAACACATACACGTACGCACATGAACACACATGAACGTACGCACACAAACACGCACACGCACACACGTACACACACGCAAGCATACACAACTACATGCAAACACAGACATACACACAAGCATACATAACTAAACCTACACAGATAGGAAATACACATAGTTACGCTAGTATAACACAAACACACAAAACACACAAACACACACACACACAAACGCACACACACACACACACACACACACACACACCACACAGAGACACACACACACGACAAACAACAAAATTTGCAACAAAGCGATTAATGCTTGAAAAATCAAACAAAAAAAATCAATATTAGATTTGGCTCCATGGTGCCGAGAACTCAGCGCGAACCCAGAAATCATGACGCATGCTTTTTAAAAACCTAAGCAAGCAATACCTCGGTGTGTTAAGGCAATTGTTAAAATCATTGACTGTCGACAGATGTGGTTACGTGGGAGAAACAACAAAAAGAGACGAGTGAACAAGTGTTGTCAATGTGCACCCATGTGTACGGATGTGGGTGCGTTCATGTCTCTCTCTTTTGTTTCGAAAGGCTACGTTTATGTACGATTGTCTCCCCAGATGGCGCTTCGGTGCAGTAAAGCGTAATACTGTTGTTAATATTACTAGCAAATATATGCACCCCCCGCCGGGTGCAAGAAGCGGCTACCCAGTGTCGCCTGGGTAGAGGGGGGTAGCAAAATGTTAGTCTCGCAGATCCATTATTACTGAATCACGCGTTGGATCCTCGCAGGATGCCCCATTAAAAATCCCTATGTAAAAAAAAAGCCTTGCGTAGATTCAGCCACTCTGAAAAGAAAGATTAATGTCTACTATTTAAAATCTTAAATGCAAAAGAAATTCTATGCTGTGATCATTTAATTTTTTAATTTTTAATTATCTTCACAAATATAAATCAAACCTTCATTATTTTTGCTCAAAAACCAAGCCTTGGTGATATTTAATGTGTATATACATTTACTTTGTCGTTAATTGTTTTATTTTCGTAATTCCATCCGGACATACATACACACAACTGCCCTTTATATATGTATAGATTCCCTTTTTCCCTATAGTTTTAATTTAATTTGTACTATGTGGATTACTCGGACTATTGTCATAACTTTCATTGTTATATACACAACCTTTCGGCCAATGAGCCCTCCGGCCTTCTTCAGAAGTTTATTATTATAGGAACCGGTAATTTATGAGGAAGACCGCCCCGGTCTCCTTCCTCAAAACTTGCTACCGGTGACTGCTGAAAAACCAACCCAGCTACGATTGAAGTCCATAGCCGAGGCAGTGTCACTTGAAAGTAAACAACCAACTTGGGGCGTTTTGTTTTTTTGTTTTTTTCGACATTTACTTACATATAAAAAAATCCAAAACGTTTATTTTTTTCGGTATTTTCATTTTATTTTAATATATTTATTTTCAACAATCAATTACAAGTAAAAAAAAAAATCAAAAATTTATATATTCTTGCTTATTTAAACTAAAAACAAGACATTAAACAAACATGAATAAAAGAAAATCTGAGTATTTAGATATTCTTTTATATTAAAAAAAAAAAACTATCTATCTATCTAGTCGTCTTCATATCTATCTATTGCTTCGGTTGGTTTTTCACCACTCACCGTTAGCAAGTTTTGAGGCAGGAGACCGGGACGGTCTTCCTTATAAATTACCTAGGAACCTTCAGGGAACTTGGAACTGAACCCGTTATTCAATCCACGGAGATAGACTGTTTTCATTCCGTTAACCTTGACCGGGTACAAGTGTTAATATCAAATTAGAAAGGCTAAAGAAACTAAATAAGAACGCAGATGAAAAGATTTGAAACAGAGGGAGGTATAATCGAAAAATAGAACAACCGAAACTTACTCTTCCATCACTCTCGTTTTTGATTGCTAAATTTTCCTAATTTAACTATTTTGTTAAAATAGGAAATAAAAAATAAAACTACAATTATTTCTTCTTGTTAATGAATATCTTTTAAGATTAATTCCCGAGATTTTTGCTCATATTCATTAAGATATAACCAAACAATTCAATACCGACAAAATAATTCAAATAAATTCATTCTTAATGGATACTCAATTTTTTATAAACATTTTATTATTTATCCCATAGATGGGACCCTAACAGATACTACCACTCCGACTCAGGGTGGACCTGGGAGCAATGGTGATGAAGGGGTACTCCACAATTCCCAGATCTCCTGAAGTGGAACCTCATCATCAGATAGAGTTTAACGTCATTCCTAGGACATGAAGACCCTCAGCCACTTTCTTCTAGCACCCATATGATAAAAAGGGTTGGGGTTGATATTAGAGCAATAGTGTTGGGACAATCATATAGGTGCTAGGGCTTGACGAGACGAGATGATTGATCGGGGGCCTCTCCGACGACCGGCTAACCTAAGTATGGGCCTTTATATATTCTTGTTTATTTAAACTAAAAACAAGACATTAAACAAACATGAATAAAAGAAAATCTGAGTATTTAGATATTCTTTTATATTTTAATAAAATAAAATAGAAACTATCTATCTATCTAATCGTCTTCGTATCTATCTATTGCTTCGACTACGGATTTCAATCGTAGGGGTTGGTTTTTCAGCAGTCACCGGTAGCAAGTTTTGAGGCAGGAGACCGGGACGTTCTTCCTCATAAATTACCTAGGAACCTTCAGGGAACTTCGAACTGAACCCTTTATTCAATCCACGGAGGTAGACTGTTTTCATTCCGTTAACCATGACCGGATATAAGTGTTAATATCAAATCAGAAAGGCTAAAGAAACTAAATAAGAATGCAGATAAAAAGATTTGAAATAGAGGGTGGTAAAATCGAAGAATAGAACAACTGAAACTTACTCTTCCATCACTCTCGTTTTTGATTGCTAAATTTTCCTAATTTAACTATTTTGTTAAAATAGGAAATAAAAAATAAAACTACAATTATTTCTTCTTGTTAATGAATATCTTTTAAGATTAATTCCCGAGATTTTTGCTCATATTCATTAAGATATAACCAAACAATTCAATACCGATAAAATAATTCAAATAAATTCATTCTTAATGGATACTCAATTTTTTATAAATATTTTATTATTTACCCCATAGATGGGACCCTAACAGATACTACCACTCCGACTCAGAGTGGACCTGGGAGCAATGGTGGTGAAGGGGTGCTCTACATTTCCCAGATCTCCTGAACTGGAACCTCATCATCAGATAGAGTTTAACGTCATTCCCAGGACATGAAGACCCTCAGCCACTTTCATATAGCACCCATATGATAAAAAGGGTTGGGGTTGATATTAGAGCAATAGTGTTGGGACAATCATATAGGTGCTAGGGCTTGACGAGACGAGATGATTGATCGGGGGCCTCTCCGACGACCGGCTAACCTAAGTATGGGCCAAAGTAGAGTGTTGCGTGTCATGGACTACTCAGACACCAATATACCATCCTTAAACATCACGTGTCGCCACCTACAACCAACAGGTGGCCCCATGGAAGGTGGGTGGGGTTCTTACCCTTCTGTAGAGCTACAGTCGGTGTATTCTAAAGTCCCTGT
>CM042180.1:30776208-30806027 GCA_023376005.1 Doryteuthis pealeii
TAATAAAGAACTTTTTAAGAATTTTTTTTTCAATCTGATAGATTGGTGTGTAATCGATAATATCAACTGAAGGAAAAAAAATAGATGGGGGGGGGGGGGAGTCCAGATAATCAGGTCCACCAAAACGTTTTAAACAATGTTTTAAAATACTAGGTACCACCAATTTTACCCTGTGAAATTTACCCCCCCCCCTATATTTAACACTATGAAACTTGCAGAAAAATTAATATTTTCTTGAAAAATTTTTTTCTATTTAAAAGAAAAAACATTAAATAAACTCCTGATGATTTTTTTAACTTTTTTTCAGCTTACAGAAATAATGAAAATTATGATTGAAAAACAACGTTTTCATTTTTGCACTGTTAAATCAACTGAAAATTAACGTAGCTAAAAACAAGTTACGATAAGAGTTTTTTAAATTCTATGAAAAATCAATTAATTATAAATAATAACAAAATATTTCCGTTTTATTCAAGATGGCCTAAACTGATCAATCGGTGGTCCCTATAATACTATCTTAGGTTTTAGCAAAAATAGATATTGCAATACGAAGAATTTAAATTTTCGATTCTCAGCTTCTTTTTAAACTCAACATGCAATTAAGAACTAAATGTGAATTGTTGTCATGTACAAAAAATTTAAAACAATAACAAACAAATATACAAACGAATACTTTCAATTTGTTGTATAATAATATGAAATAATTTTAAACTATAAAACAGAAAATACAAATCCTGAAATATACAAATTCTCAATGATTTTAGTTTCAAGAATTATTTTCCTCTTCCCCCTCTCTAACTACTGTCTTCCACTTTCTCTCTCACTCCCTGGTGATCCAAATTTCATTTTAGTCCGGTCATGGACCGGGTACTTTAGCTAGTATATATATATATATATATATATATATATATATAATATATAATATATATAAGGAAAAATGGATGTAAATCCGACAATATGTAATTTTATAAAAAATTTAAAAAAGCACAAGTTTCATTGACGAGTGATTTTTAATAAGCCGACGCTGTAGTGTTTTCGGTTTATTTAACAAACCTTCAGCAGGGCCTTCGTTTGTTTACAAAAAAAAAAAAGAAGAAATTATTAGTAAAAAAAAATATGTAAACAGAATTGTTCAAGATTTGACCTCGGATCTACGTATCCATTAACTACGACTGTAACCATTACACCATGCGCCTCTATTATCGGTGCTAACTTGTGCATATAGGTGATGTTTGTGTGTATGTATGTGTGTTACAGAACATGCATGAATTGGTCGTGTCTTTGTGCGCATGCGCTCGCCAATGTAATGATGCTATGCCCGCATCCCGCATCCCGCATTCTTCTTTGAGTCTCTAAGGTAAGAAGCGCTCTTCCAAGGGATTTTTTGGGGGTCAAATCGGTGGAGGTCGATTTGACATGAACTGGCTGGCTGATTCCGTTTTGGCCAACATCAATGAAAGAGAAAAATGATTTCGACAATGTGTAAAGAATAAAAGAAGGAATTTTAAGATAAGGAATGAGGACAGAAAAAAAAAGACATGAACGGAAATTGGAATAATAGAAATTGAACGAAGGGGTAAGAAAAAGGATTTTTTTTAATCACAAGGAAGAAAGAAAGATTATGACATGTGGAAAGTAAAAGAGAAAGGATGATACGTGAGAGAAAGGGTAGAATAAATAATGAAGAAAGAAAGAAAAAAAGAAAAAAAAAGAAAAGAAAAAAAGAAAGAAAGAAAGAAAGAAGGAGAGGAAGAAGAAAGAAAGGAAGGAAGCAATGAAAGAGGAGGGACAAAGAAAGCGACGCACTACGTTCATCCCTAAGTGTAGAAATACAAAAACTCAGCTCACACAACCACACACATATATAAATAAATTGACATTACCTGCATTTCTTAACGGTCGCGTTGTCTTGACGATAAGTAGCTAGCAATCTGTTTTGAAACCAATGGTAACAATTGTACCTTAAATGTGTTGTACACTACAATGAATGAATAAATGAATATATATATATTATATATATATATATATATCGAGAAAATGTCAATCCCTGTATGTATATTTCGACCTATTAGGTCTCATCAGCAAGGTTATAGACATAGGAGACTGCTCCGTGTGTGACTCGAAACCTCGACTGCCAAGTTGACAGGCGGGGATTCCAACCATTACACTTGCTGGCCCTCCCAGATTTTTCGTTTGCTGATGAGACCTAATACAGGGATTGACATTTTCTCGATTTGTTTAGCCTTACATTTGAACATATATGCCCGCCTAAATTCATTAATTATTAACTAATTGATTTTCAAAAATTTTCAAAAATTAGGTATGACTTCAATTTAGCACATATCCTTCAAAAATTGTCGGCTAAAAAGGCCATATAAAAAATAAACACATTGTTTGTTTACTTACTTTCATACTGTCATGCGACAAGTCACCAAAAAGTGGAATATAACTAAGTTCATAACAACTCGAGAACCTTCTTTTCGGACTCGAGAACTTTCTTGTCGTAATCGGGAGCCATCACGGAACTTTGAACCTAACCCTTTATTCAGTCGACGGGGGTATCCTGTTCTCATTCCGCTAACCAAAGCTGGGGTAGGAGTTGTGTTAATTATTTTTCTATGTTACTGCGTCTAAAATAATTAACACAACTCCTACCCCAGCTATGGTTAGCGGAATGAGAACAGGATACCCCCGAGGACTGAATAAAGGGTTAGGTTCGAAGTTCCGTGATGGCTCCCAACTACGACAAGAAGGTTCCCGAGTCCAAAAAGAAGGTTCCCGAGTCCGAGAAGGTTCCCAAGTCCAACAAGAAATACCTGAAGAAGGCCGGAGGGCATATCGGCCGAAACGTTGTACAGATAACAATGAAGATGAGGACAATAGTCCGATTAACGCAGATAATACTAATCATTAAGCCTAATCTCAAACATTCAGAGAAATGGGACATTTCAGCAGAAACTTTCTATGACACCTGGACCGATTAAGCAATTAACAGCGTTTATCCCACGGGGCAATCCCCCAGGAAACACCCGCTCCCTTGATTTAAAGGGACAGGGCTGGGTCCAGTGCCCGAGGCGCCCCCTGAGGGGGAATGCCAACGGGATCAACGCATTCCGCGCACCTACCGTCCCATAAGCCTCGGTTCGTGGGTGGGTCCCACATCAAAAAGACCTCGTGAGGGATTGATAAATAGATAGATAGATAGATAGATAGATAGATAGATATAATCTTCGTCAATGGAACGGAAAATCAGTACAAAAGTTACATGTACTTTTAAATCTATTCTGTAGAAAGACGTTGGCAATGATTTTTTCATTAAGATTGAAATAAACACGAAATTGTCGCTATTGTTTTGTTTTTTTTTGTTTTGTTTTGTTTTTTGAAAGAACAGCGTTGTTCACGTGACGTAATTAAAATGAAATTAGCCAATAAGCGTTCACATAATGACATAAGCAAATCACGAATTGCAGTCAGATTAAGCACGCATTTCAGCATGTCACGTGACCACGGAAATCATTAAAAAATAAATAAATAAATAAAAGAGACTTTGACAAAAGTAAAACGAAAACAAAAGAAACGAAGGTTATTCAGTTGCATATAATGGTTTATCGAATTTTTGTAAAATCTATATTTTTATAAATTGGGAATGAGAGAGAAAAGAAAATTGATAAAAAGAAATTGTTATTGGTTTATATAGAAAGCGACTTGTTTGTTGTTGTTGAGTACAACTGGAGAAAGAAAGAAAGAAAGAAAGAAAGAAAGAAGGGAAGAATGAAAGAAAGAAAGTGGGAAAGAAAGAAAGAAAGAAGGAACGAAATAAAGGAAAGCATAGTGAACGTATAGAAACAAAATGAAGAAAGAAAGAAAGAGGGAAGTTGAAAGAAAGAAAAGAGAAAGAAGTAGGAAAGAAGGAAAGAAAGAAAGGAAGGGATATTTGAGACCATTAATAGAAACAAAATGAAGAAAGAAAGAAAGAAAGTAAGAAAGAAGGAAAGGAGAAGAATGAAAGAAAGAAAGTAGGAAAGAAAGAATGAACGAAATAAAGGAAAGCATACGTGAGATGACGTATAGAAACAAAAAGAAGAAAGAAAGTAAGAAAGAAAGAAAGAAAGAAAGAAAGAAAGAGGGGAAGAATGAAAGAAAGAAGAAAAGAAAGAAAGTAGGAAACAAGGAAAGAAGAAAGGAAGGAATATTCGAGATCATTAATAGAACAAAATGAAGAATTAAAGAAAGAAGGAAAGAAAGAAAGTAAGAAAGAAAGAAAGAAAGAAAGAGGGAAGAATGAAAGAAAGAAGAAAAGAAAGTAAGAAGAAAGTGAGAAGGAAAGAAGAAAGAGAGAAAGAAAGAGGGGAAGAATGAAAGAAAGAAGAAAAGAAAGAAAGTGGGAAACAAGGAAAGAAAGAAACGAATGGATATTCGAGACCATTAATAGAAACAAAATGAAGAAAGAAAGAAAGAAAGAAGGAAAGAAAGTGAGAAGGAAAGAAAGAAGGAAGGAAGGAGTATGTAAGACGATGAATAGAAACAAAATGAAGAAAGAAGGAAACAAAGAAACGAAGGAATATCCGAGACGGTGAAAAGAAAGAAGGAAGGTTTGGCAATCAGAGATAGAATTGAGACCATCCTGACTACTGCACTGCTGCAATCGGCTAGAATACTCAGAAGAGTCCTTGAAACATGAGGAGACTTGTTGTCACTTAGTCTCCAGTGAAAGACCATCAGCTGACGCTGATGTGAAAAACTCAAAAGGAGTGAAAATAATAATGAGAAGAAGAAGAAGAAGAAGAAGAAGAAGAAGAAGAAGAGAAGAAGAAGAAGAAGAATTGAGAGCATCCAGAAAACAGCATTGCTGAAATCAGCTAGAATACTCAGGAGAGACTTGTCACTGGTGTGAAAAACTTACAGGGGTGAACATAATAATAATAATAATAATAATAATAATAATAATAATAATAATAATAAAATATCTGGACCTTGCCAGAGAACTGAAAAAGTTATGGAATATGAAAAGTCAAAGTGATACCAATTGTAGTTGGTGCACTTGGAACAGTCCCAAAGGAATTGGAAAAGGGTTTGAAAAATCTGGAAATCAGAGGAAGGATTGAAACCATTCAGAACACTGCACTGCTGCAATCTGCCAGAATACCCAGAAGAGTCCTGGAGACCTGAGGAGACTTGCTGTCACTCAGACTCCAGTGAAAGACCATCAGCTAATGCTGATGTGAAAACTCAAAAGGAGTGAAAATAATAATAATAATAATAATAATAATAATAATAATAATAATAATGATAAATGGACAAATATCTGGACCTTGCCAGAGAACTGAAAAAGTTATGGAATATGAAAGTCAAAGTGATACCAATCGTAGTTGGTGCACTTGGAACGGTCCCAAAAGGATTGGAAAAGGGTTTGGAAAGTTTGGAAATCAGAAGAAGGATTGAAACCATTCAGAACACTGCACTGCTGCAATCTGACAGAATACTTAGAAGAGTCCTGGATACCTGAGGAGACTTGTTGTCACTCAGACTCCAGTGAAAGACCATCAGCTAATGCTGATGTGAAAACTCAAAAGGAGTGAAAATAATAATAATAATAATAATAATAATAATAATAATAATAATAATAAGAAGAAGAAGAAGAAGAAGAATTGAGAGCATCCAGAAAACAGCTTTGTTGAAATCAGCTAGAATACTCAGGAGAGTCCTGATGACCTGGGGAGACTTGTTGTCACTGGTTGGAAAAACTCACAGGGGTGAAAATAATAAATAATAATAATAATAATAATAATAATAATAATAATAAGAAGAAGAAGAAGAAGAAGAAGAAGAAGAAGAAGAAAAAGAAGAAGAATCTTACTCCAGTTTATTGTACGGCGGTTTGATGGTCCTTCAACAAGATTGGGAAGTTTTCTGCCTTTACGTTGAACGAGCGAAACAAAGCGTCGCTTTGTCTGCATCATTAACCTTATTTATCTTTGATTTTATTTCCCTCTTCTTAACCTTCGCTTAGAAACTGACAAGAGGTAAGTGCAATTAAAATTTCTGCGCATCTATTAAATTTTCAATTCATCCGCTGTGTCGCCATTAATTTGACAACGACAAAATGTCGATGGCTCTGCGCATGCGCCAAACGTTTATTAGTATGCCCACTTTCATTCAAGGAGTTTTTTTTTTTTTTTTACATTTTTTTAAATTTTCTTTGTAGATATTAATTTGAATAATCTATTTTATTTATTTATTTATTTATTTACTCGTGAACTGACGTCGAAAACATGGATATACCTTTAACACTTCATGTCTACTGGCGTTTTTAAATCAATTCATTTCTTCGGTTAAGCTTAGTCTAGAACTGTTATATACCCTATAAATGAACATTAATGGGTATGTCCCATGAGCAATACGTTTGTAAGATTCAAGGTTATAATAATGTTATAACTTGTTGAAACGAACAAACTCCGACAAGGGTGTTAAACATATAACAAGATGGACTTTAATCAAAAGCACATGGAATAACATATAACATGAAATACAAGATACATAGTAAAGAATACAAATAAGATATAATAAAAGGACACATTCATGAATGGAAATACAATATTTAGGTATAAAAGAGATACCTAAATGTACATATAGAATATAGGAGTTAAAGATAGTCCATATGGCTGAAGTCACTTACTGACTTAGTCCGTACGTAGGACTAGATGCCCCCACGAGGGTGGGGTGTAGACACAAATGTCTAACCCATGTTTCCAGTCCCAGAAGAAGGAGAAAACAGAGTGAGAGAGTTTGAATCCGGCGCTTAAATACTACAGACCCCTGATGGTCGGAACTAGAAACCCAGCGGGAAGATAACTCTTCCAGGCAAAGGGCAGACAATCCCAACACGTTTATTCGTATAACCAGTTTCACTGAAGGACTTTGTTTTTTGGTGGTTTTTTTTACATTTTTATAAATTTTCTTTTGTAGATATTAATTTGAATAATATATTTTATTTATTTATTTATTTAATATGTGTTTTTTTAAATTAAAAAAAAATTTTTTACTCAGAACGTGCGTCGAAAACATGGATATAATTTTAACACTTTATGTCTAATGGCCTTTAAAAACAATTCATTTCTTTGGCTAAGCTTAGTTTAGAACTGTTATTTACCCTAGTCGGTAGAGAGTTCGGCTAGAAACCATAAGGTCCTAGTTCGATACCGGTCCCCGCCAACTCAGCATATGAGTAGCACAGGGATCTGTGCGGTAAAGTAAGGAGCTGATGGTAGGTGTGGCGCTCCACCTCAGAAGCTAAAATAATCTCCTTGGTCTAGCGCTATTGAAAAGGGGATAGACTCCCTCGCTGACTGGCTGACACCGACTTTAGGCCGCCCCGACGACTTTACTTTTTTTTACCCTTGTGCAAAACGTTTATTCGTATGACCAGTTTCACTCATGGACTTTTTCATTTTTTTTATTAATTTAAAAAAATCTCCATTCGTAGATATTAATTTGAATAATTTTATCTTATTAATTAATTATTTTTTAAAATTCTATTCATTTTATTTTTACTCATGAACATGTTGTTGATTGTGTCTTCTGCCGAGGTGTAAGCCTGTTTCACAAAAAAGTATTTTGAGACGTTAAGTGTTAAGCTTGGAAACTGTTCGAGCGGCTTTTGACAAGACAGTGGTGTTTGCTGTGCATGTACTTGCGCCTACCCCTGCCCCTGCGCGCACTTCGTTGCCATGCATAGTCTTGGATTGGCAGTCGTTTCTAATGGCGTTCCCGATTTACGCTATCACCAAATGTGAAGTTCACGCAGTTATTCGGTTTTTGAACGCAAAATATATTAAAGAGATTGAAATTCATACGCAAACTTAACGAAAGAGAATGGCGAGTCGTGCATGGATGTGTAAACCCTCTGCAACTGGAGTTTGCAACGACGATAAGATTCAACGCTTCTTCAACAACCTATTTTACAATAAACAAAAATGTTTCTGCTGA
The DNA here is from genome assembly GCA_023376005.1 of Doryteuthis pealeii. Taxonomy (NCBI): domain Eukaryota; kingdom Metazoa; phylum Mollusca; class Cephalopoda; order Myopsida; family Loliginidae; genus Doryteuthis; species Doryteuthis pealeii. The sequence continues at coordinate 30,784,195 of CM042180.1, forward strand.
TTTCTGTATATTTGGGAGAGCCTTGCTCTATGATTACTCTCGTATAAATTAAGTTTCTTTGTTAATAAAAATATATTAGATACTTTTTAACTCAGTCGGTAGAGCGTTCGGCTAGAAACCACAAGGTTCCTAGTTCGATACCGCCCTCGCCAACTCGTGTGAGTAGCACAGGGATCTGTGCGGTAAAGTGGGGAGCTGATGATAGGTGTGGTGCTGCATCTCAGACACAAAAAAACATTCTCCTTGGTCTACCGCTATTGAAACGAGGATAGACTCCCTCGCTGATTGGCTGATACCGACATTAGCCACCCCAACTTCTTTATTTTTTTACTTTTATATATATTTATGGGAAAATATTTTTGTTTTCTCTGAAGCATGAGAGAAATAAAGAAATAAAGAAAGAAAGAAAGAAAGAAGAGAGAGATAGCGGTAGAGAAAGAAAGAGAGAGAGAGAGAGGGGGGGGAGGGGAGGGAGAGGGAGAGAGAAGAAAAAAAGAAAAGAACAACGTAAGAAAGAAAGTGAGAGAAAGAAAGAAATAACAGAGATAGATAGATAGATATAGAGAGAGAGAGAGAGAGAGAGAGAGAGAGAGAGAGAGAGAGAGAGAGAGAATTACAAAGTGAGAGAAATAGATAAAGAAGAAATAAAGAAAGATAGAGATAGCGTGTGAGAAAGAGAAAGAGAAGAAAGAAAGAAAGAAAAATAATAAATGACAGAAATAAAGAAAGGTTTAAAGAAAGAGATAATGAGAGAGATAGCATGAGAGAGAAATATAGATATATAGAGAGAGAAAGAAAGAGAGAGGGAGAGGAGGAGAAAGAAAGAAAGAAAGAAAGAAAGAAAAGAACAACGCGGGAGAGAAAGAGAGAAAAAGAACATACTCTCTCTCCCTTTCTCCCTCACTTCATTCATGTATTCCTCCCTTTCTCTCATTACCCCATTAATTAATCCCTCCTTTTCCACCTTCCTTCATCCTTCTTCTCTCTCTCTCTTTCTTCCTTCTCTCTCCCTTCCTTCATTCCTTCCTCCTTTTCTCTTCTTCCTTATTTTTCTCTCTCTCTCTCTTCCTTCCTCCCACCCTTCCTTCCTCTCTTCCTTTCTTCCCCCTCCTCCCTTCCTTTCACCTGCTTCCTTCCTTCCTCTTTTCCTACCTTCCTTCCTTCCCACCCTGTCGGTGGGGCGTTAGAATGCACCGACTGCACCTCTGCAGAGGGGTAAGACTCCCCAATGGGGCCACCTGTTGTCCGTGGGTGGCGACCCGTGATGCTTAAGGATAGAGCCCAGGTGGATGAGCAGTCCATGACTTGCAATACACCACTTTGGCCCTATCTTGGGCTAGACGGGCGGTCGGAGAGGCCCCCTCCGATCAATCGGCTGGTCACGTCAAGCCCTAGCACCTATATGATTTTCCCAACCCTATTGCTTTTATGGCAAGCCCCAACTCCTTTTTATCATATGGGTGCTAGAAGGCGGTGGGTGCGGGTCTACATGTTCTGGGAATGACGTTAAACTCTATCTGATGGTGTGGTTCCAGTTCTGGATGTTTGGGGAATATGGAGCACCCCTTCATCACCATTGCTCCCTGGTCCACTGTGACCCGGAGTGGTAGTACCTGTTAGGGTCCCATCTATGGGTTAAATAGAAAAATGTATTTATAAAAAAATGTATTATCCATTAAGAATTGATTTATTTCAAAACTTTATCGGCATTAAATGACCCACCGAGGTTGATATGCCGTAAAACAAACCAAACCAAATCATACTCAGGTTAAATATCCTGGTCTGTCCTACTATTTACCAATAGTGCAGTGAGAAGTGTTGGATTCATACCTTTCCCATAGGTATGAACTAAGGCTATGGAGTCGGAACACAAAAAATTGTTCGCCTTTAGATTACTAACCAAACCAGGGAATGTTTTCATTTTATTTTATCAAAATGAAAATAAATGACCCGGAGTGGTAATACCTGTTAGGGTCCCATCTATGGGTTAAATAGAAAAATGTATTTATAAAAAAATTGTATTATTCATTAAGAATTGATTTATTTCAAAACTTTATCGGCATTAAATGACCCACTGAGGTTGATATGCCGTAAAACAAAACAAAACAAACAAACATCTCTCTCTCCCTTACTTTCTTCCTTCCTTCCTTCCTTCATTACCTTTCTCTCTACCCCTTCCTTCCACCTCTTTACTCCATTAATTCCTACCTTCCTCCTCCTCCATTCCCCTCCCTCCCTTCATTCCTTCCTTTCTTTCTATCTCACTTCCTTCCGTCTCTTTCCTCCATTAATTCATTCCTCCTTTCTTAACTTCCTTCCTCCGACTCCTCCTCCCTCCATCTTCATTCATTCTTTCCTTCCTTTTTTCCCCTTCCTTCCTCCCTCCCTTCCCCCCTTTCGTTCATTACCTTTTAATTTCTTGTTTTCTGCCAATTGACACCTGCTAATTGCTTTATTCCTTTTGCGGTAGACTTTCTGCCGGCGTTTCTCGACACCCACGTGACCTCGGCAAGGAATATGGCGGCTGGAATGTGGAGTATGAGAAGGAGGGTTAGCTTTTAAATAAAGAGAGAGAGAGAGAGAGAGAGAGAGAGAGAGAGAGAGAGAGAGAGAGAGAGAGAGAGAGAGAGAGAGGGGGTTGATAGAAGGAAGAGAATAGAAAAAGAATAATATATAAGAAAGGAAGAAAGAAGTGAAAGAGAAAGTATGTAAAGAAGCAGAAGAAGAAGGTGAGAAGAAGAAGGGCGAGAAGAAGAGAAGGGCGAGAAGAAGAAGAAGAAGAAGACAAGAAGAAGAAAGAAGAAGAAGAAGAAGAAGAAGAAGAAGAAGAAGAAGAAGAAGAAGAAGAAGAAGAAGACTTAAGACGACTAGCAAAGAAAAAGAAGAAGGGCGAGAAAGAAGAAGAAGAAGAAGGGCGAGAAGAAGAAGAAGAAGAAGAAGAAGAAGAAGAGAAGAGAAGAAGAAAGAAGAAGAAGAAGAAGAAGAAGAAGACTTAAGACGACTAGCAAAGAAAGAAGAAGGGCGAGAAGAAGAAGAAGAAGAAGAAGAAGAAGAAGAAGAAGAAGAAGAAGAAGAAGAAGAAGAAGAAGAACAAGACGACTAGCGAAGAAGAAGAAGAAGAAGAAGACTTAAGACAACTAGCAAAGAAAAAGAAGAAGGACGAGAAGAAGAAGAAGAAGAAGAAAGAAGGAAGAAGAAGAAGAAGAAGAAGAAGAAGAAGAAGAAGAAGAAGAAGAAGAAGAAGAAGAAGAAGAAGAAGAAGAAGAAGAAGAAGAAGAAGAAGAAGAAGAAAGACGACTAGCAAAGAAGAAGAAGAAGAAGAAGAAGAAGAAGAAGAAAAGAAGAAAATGGTCTCGTCTGAAAAGTGCAAATAAAATATGTGCTATGAAAGTTCGATATTTGATACGGATTAAAAATGTAAAATAAAAAAATGTTTTTTTGTAAGTGTGGAAATACATAATATCAGTGTGTATATATGTATGTATCTCAGTTTCTTCACTATCTATCTATCTTTCCATCTCAGTATGTTCGTATGTCCATCCATCCATCTATCTATCTATCTATCTATCTATCTATATATATATATATATATATATATATACCTGTCTATCTATTTGTCTCAGTCTGTTCATTATCTATGTATATCAGTCCGTTCGTATCTGTATGTCTATCTCATTCTATTCCTATCTATCTATCTATCTATCTATCTATCTATCTACTTAGTCTATTTCTGTCTATCGCAACATATTCCTATCTATCTATCTATCTCAGTATATTCATATCTATCTATCTATCTATCTATCCATCTATCTATCTCAGTATACTCATATCTATCCATCTTTCTATCCATCTATCTCGGTATTTTCACATCTATCTCTATATCTATCTATCTATCGAATCGGTAAATTCATTGATATTGGATACGGATTAGAAATGCAAAATAGAAAAAAAATCGTGTGTAAATACAAAACGTCAGTAAGCATCGTCTCACTTCGACTCTGCCGCGGTTGAGAGAGTCTGGATCTGAATAAAGAAATGTGATCACATAAGCCTCGTGTTGTCTCTGCTAATGGCAGTCTTGGCGAACCATCTTAGGCAGACCATCATCTTAAATATAGACCAGGCCAGTTAGAAGAAATGTAGAAATATAATCAAATAAAATATAAGTCTTGCCATTGTTAAAGTGTTTCATTGTTCCCCTTCTTCTTTTAAAACCCTCAGAAAATTCAGAGTGACTTCCCTTGTTAATAACGCTTTCTGTGGATGAGATATTACTACCAAGGTAGTTACTGGAAGAATTGTCGCTTCTTTTTTCAAATAATATTTTATCACAGTTTTATTATTTTCTTTCCTAGTTTCCATAGGAGAATGTCACTCGTAAGTTTGTCCCTGCTTCTAAAGCAGCTTCCAGCATGTCTTGTTTACCTCACTCAGATGGTCTGTGTGATAGGTGGCAAGATGCCATACAGCTGCTAAGACACCATAATGGTATTTAAACTCTCCTATATTGAAAATTCATGGTGTCTATGACTAGGATCTTTGGAGATAGACCATATAACCATAACCATATATATTCTGAAACTACATTACTCAGGGTCTTGGTTTAGTATATTTACTTTTAATCAAAGGGTGTCCCTGGAGGAGTACAGTTGGTGTATTCTACAAATCGGTTACTCTATAGATCAATTGGCATATTTAATATGTTGGCATATTGTATAGATCAAAAAATGAGTTAAAAAAATATGTGTTTAAAAGAAAAATGAGCTTAGAAAATTTGAATACCCAACAAGAATAAATAAAACAAAAATGTCTTCAGCGTAATTTAACCTCAGGTTTGACATGCCATAAAAACCGACCAACCAGCCATACAACCTCTTCAGGGGATACAGTCAATATATTCTGAAATTCATTTCCAGGCTAATATATTTGAGGAGGTGGAAAGCTTCACACTCTATCAAAAGAGAAGGGATCTTAAACAATGTATAAAATACAAAGTTCTTATATTAAAGTTGGAAGGCTTATAGTAACCTCCCAACATGGGTACAAGTGTGTACATAAGAATGTTCCGACAAGGTTGACGATAATAACAATATTTATTCTATGAGCCAATGAGGAATACATTCAAGACAAGAATGCATAGTTAACAAGTATACAAACCTCCATGTGAATTTTCATCAATTCATGTAATGAAACCCTAAGAAAATTCAGAGAGACCTCCCTTGTCTCTATTCGTATTGAATATCTCATAGCATCGTTTCGGTTTGTAAGACGAACAAACATGCCGGACACTGATGGAGAAGTAAGGATGAACTCATAAGCGACTTCCTTATATGCAAACCAGTACATAGACTCGTCCAGCAAATACCTACATAGACCAGCTCTGTACGGATATTGCATGCAGTGCTGAGGACCTCCCGAGGTCAATGAATTATGGGGACGGTTCGTGAGAGATTGTCATGGATAGATAATAAAATTTAAATGATAACGACACGGATTTTTTTTATTGCATTTAGTACTTTGAATAGGAGACATTCATTTTTCTTTTCAGAGTGACTGGATCAAGCAAGGTCTTTTTCTTTTGTACATGGGTATTTTAATGGGGCCTCCTGCAAGGATCCAGCCCATGATTCAACAATAATCGATCTACGAGACTACCTTTTTACCCTCCCTCCGCCCTCCGCTACCTAGGTGACGCTGGGTAGCCGCTTCTAGTATAGACAATCATCTCTAGGTTGCAGCTTCAATCCTGGCCAAGGTTTGATAATTTATTTTCTTTCCTTTACGCCTGCCTTCATAGACTTTTCATCAAGACATGTTATGAAGCCCTCAGAAAATTCGGAGTGACCCCACTTGTTTCTTTTAGTATTGAATATCTGATAAGCAACGATTCGCTTTGAAAGACGAACAAGACATGCCGGACACGGCTGGAGAAGTAAGGATGAGCTCATAAGCGACGTCCTTCTATGGAAACCAGCACATGGATTCGTCCAGCAAATACCTACATAGACCAGCTCTGTGCAGATAGGGCATGCTGTGCTGAGGACCTCCCGGGGTCAATGAATTATAGCGAATAAGCGATGTCCTTCTATGGAAACCAATACATAGACTCGTCCAGCAAATACCTACATAGACCAGCTCTGTGCGGATATTGCATGCTGTGCTGAGGACCTCCCGGGGTCAATGAATTATAGGGACGGTTCGTGAGAGATTGGCATGGATATCCATGCTGCTGGCACGACATAATGATGATGATATGCTCACAATTCTTTTTAGTTAATACAGTTCTAAGTAACAATCATCTCTAGGCAACGCCGGATAGCCGCTTCTAGTACAGTTCTAAGTGACAATCATCTCTAGGCTGCAGCTTCAATCCTGGCCAAGGTTTGATAATTTATTTTCTTTCCTTCACGCCCGCCTTCGACTTCCATCACGACATGTGATGAAGCCCTCAGAAAATTCAGAGTGACCTCCCTTGTTTCTTTTAGTATTGAATATCTGATAAGTAACGATTCGGTTAGTTTTTACACGATTGTTTTGCAAATATCAATTGCTTTCTTTCTGTAAAGGAGCCAAAATCCCGTTTGCATGTGACGTTCGCGGGAAAAGATCTAATAGATTTGGGCTAACATCTGACCGGACCTATCCATACCACCATTAAAAAATAATAAATAAATAAATAAATAAAATTAAAAAAATTCAAAAGGAAAAAAAGGCATTGAATTATGGGGATCGAGTTGGACAGTATTTGCTTGGGTGGTTTATTTTTTTTATTTTGTTATATGTTTTATTGTCTCCAATGATATATATATATATATATATATATATATATATATATATATATTACATATATATATATATATAATATATATATATATGTGTGTGTGTGTGTGTGTGTGTGTGTGTGTGTGGTGTTAAAAGACTGTTTACAAAACGAACGCTGAATTCAACCGCTGAAATTTGAAAATGCATGTTCTGTTTTAAAAATAAAATAAATTTTTTTTTTTTAATTTGTAAAATCGAAGCATTATAGTTTATAGTAAAACTCAAAAGAGTTTGTTGTAAAATTATATAAAAAAAGTGCTTCTGATTTTAAAATTAAAAATAAAATTTATTTTATTTTTAAAAACAGAACATGCATTTTTCAAATTTCAGCGGTTGAATCAGCGTTCGTTTTTGTAAACAGTCTTTTAACACACACAACACACCACACACACAACACACAACATATTAGTAATATAATATATAATATATGTATGTATATATATATATATATATATATATATATATATATTAATATACTAGATATGCAATCATTGGAGACAATGAAAACATATAACAAAATAAAAAAAATAAACCACCCAAGCAAATACTGTCCAACTTGATCCCATAATTCAATGCCTTTGTTTTTCCTTTGATTTTTATTTATTTATTCATTTATTTATTTATTCTTATTAGTTTTATTTATTATTATTTTTAATGGTGGGTATGGGATTAGGTCCGGTCAGATGTTTGCCAAATCTATTGATCTTTTCCGCGAAACGTCACTGCAAAGGGATTTTGGCTCCTTTACAGAAAGAAGCAATTGATATTTTGCAAAACAATGTGTAAAATAACCGAATCGTTACTTATCAGATATTCAATACTAAAGAAACAAGGGAGGTCAGGTCTGAATTTTCTGAGGCTATCACATGTCGGATGGAAAGTCTATGAAGGCGGGCGTGAAGGAAAGAAAATAAATTATCAAACCTTGGCAGGATTGAAGGTGCAGCCTAGAGATGATTGTCACTTAGAACTGAAAACTAGAAGCGGCTATCCGGCGTTGCCTAGAGATGATTGTTACTTAGAACTGTATTAACTAAAAGAATGTGTGAGCATATCATCATCATTATGTCGTGCAGCAGCATGGATATCCATGCCAATCTCTCAAGAACCGTCCCCTATATATTCATTGACCCCGGAGGTCCTCAGACAGCATGCAATATCCGCACAGAGCTGGTCTATGTAGGTATTTGCTGGACGAGTCTATGTATTGGTTTCCTAGGAAGGACCATCGCTTATTCGCTATAATTCATTGACCCGGGAGGTCCAGGGCACAGACATGCCTATCTGCACAGAGCTGGTCTATGTAGGTATTTGCTGGACGAATCCATGGTGCTGGTTTCCATAAGGACGTCGCTTGAAGAGCTCATCCTTACTTCTCAGCTGTCGGCATGGTGCTTGTTCGCTTTCAAAGCAACGTCGTGCTTATCAGATATTCATCTGAAGAGAAGCAGTGGGGTCACTCCGAATTTGTCTGAGGGTTCATAACATGTCTTATGTATGGAAAGTCTATGAAGGCAGGCGTAAAGGACAAGAAAATAGAATATCAAACCTTGGCCAGGTTGAAGCCTGCAACAGAGATGAAATTTGTGTCTTACTAGAAGCGGCTACGCCGCGGTCACTAGGTAGCGAGGGCGAGGGAGGTAAAAAGGTAGTCTCGTAGATCGATTATTGTTGAAATGATGGGGCTGGATCCTTGCAGGACGGCCCATAAATCCATGTACAAAGAAAAGACACTTGCCTTGATCCAGTCACTCTTGAAAAGAAAAATGAATGTCTCCTATCAAGAGTACTTAACATGCAATAAAAAAATCCGTGTCGTTTATCATTTAAATTTTATTATCTATCCATGACAATCTCTCACGAACCGTCCCCATAATTTTCTCCCATTTGACCTCGGAGGAGTCCAGCACTGCAGTGCATATCCGTACGAGCTGGTCTATGTAGGTATTTGCTGGACAGTCTATGTCCAGTTTGCATATAAGGAAGTCGCTATGAGTTCATTCCTCTACTTCTCCATCAGTGTCGATGTTCTGTTGGTCTTACAAACCGAAAGATGCTATGGAAGATATTGTACGATAGAGACAAGGGGAGGCTCCATCTCATGATTTTCTTAGGGTTCATTACATGAATTTGATGAAATTCGACATGGAGGTTGTAGTACTTGTTAATATGCATTCTGTGATTGAATGTATTTTCAATTGGCTCATAAATGAATATTGTTATTTCTGTACACCTTGTCGGAAATTCTTAATGTCACTTGTACCATGTTGGGAGGTTACTATAAGTGAAGCCTTCCACTTAATTAGAACTTTGTTTTATACATCTGTTTGCGAGTCCCTTCTCTTTGTGATAGAGTGTGAAGCTGTTCCACCTCCTCAATATATTAGCCTGGGAATGGAATTTCAGAATAGTATTGAACTGTATCCCCCTGAAGAGGTTGTATGGCTTGGTTGAGTCGGTTTTTTAGTGGCTGTCAACTGAGGTATAAATTACGCTGAAGACAATTTATTGTTTTTATTGTATTTCTGTTGGGATGTCAGATTCTTCTAAGAACCTCATATTTTTTTTAAACAACATATTCGTTTTAACTCATTTGCTTTGATCTATACATCATGCCACATATTAAATAATGCACAAATTGATCTATAAGTAACGAATTTGGGTAGAATAACCAACTGTACTGCTCCAGGGACACCGTTTTGAGTTAAAAGTAAATATAACTAAAACAAGACCGCTGAGTAGAGTAGTTTTCAGATATATATGGTTTTATGGTTATGGATCCTATGCTCAAAGATCCTAGTCAGTAAGACAATCCATGAGTCTTCAAATATAGGGAAGTTTAAGTACCATTGATGGTGTCTTAGCAGCTGTATGGCATCTGCACCTTCACACAGCCGATCTGAGTGAAGGTAAACAAGAATGCTGGAAGCTAGCTTTAGAAGCAGGGACAAACTTAACGAGTGCATCTCCTAAGTGGAAACTAGGAAAGAAAATATAAAACTGTGATAAAATATTATTTGAAAAAAGAAGCGACAGATTCCTTCGTAGTACTTAATCGTGGGTAGTAAATATCTCATCACAGAAAGGCGTTTATTAACAAGGGAAGTTCACTCTGAATTTTCTGGGAGGGGTTTTTACAAAAGAAGAAGGGGAAAATGAAAACACTTTAACAATGGTCAAGCTTTAATTTTATTTGATGTAGATGTTTCTAGACATTTCTTCTAAGCTGGCCCATGGTCTATGACTTTAGATAGGAAGAAGGATCTGCTTAAGGATGGGTTCGCCAAGACTAGCCATTTAGCAGAGACAACACGAGGTCTTATGTGAAACTCATCAGTTTTTCTTGATGTTCAGATCACAGAACTCTCTCGAACCGCGGCAGAGTCGACAGTGAAGACGATGCTTACTGACGTTTTGTATTTACACACGATTTTTTTTCTATTTTGCATTTCTAATCCGTATCCAATATCAATGATTTACCGATTCGATAGATAGATAGAGGAGTGACTGAGATAGTAAATGTGAAAATACGCAGATAGAATGGATACGAAAGACTAGATGATAGTAGTATACTGAAGGGATTAAGGAAGATAAGCGATGGATGAGATCGAGATAGCATAGAACTAGGCTATGAATATACTGAGATAGATAGATAGAATAGGATATGTTGGCGATAGCAGAAATAGACTAAGTGATAGATAGATAGATAGATAGATAGATAGAATAGGGAATAAGAAATGAGATAGACATACAGATACGAACGGACTGATATACATAGATAATGAACAGACTGAGACAAATAGATAGACAGCGGTATAATATATATATATAATATATATATATAAGGATAGATAGATAGATAGATAGATAGATGGAGGATGGACATACGAACATACGAGATGGAAAGATAGATCAGATAGATATGTGAAAATGAGATACATATAATATATCAACACACTGAGTATTATGTATTTCACACTTACAAAAAAACATTTTTTTATTTTACATTTTTAATCCGTATCAAATATCGAATTTCATAGCAATATTTTATTTGGCACTTTTCAGACGAGACCATTTCTCTTCTTCTTCTTCTTCTTCTTCTTCTTCTTCTTCTTCTTCTTTGCTAGTCGTCTTGTCTTCTTCTTCTTCTTCTTCGTTCTTCTTGCTTCTTTCGTTCTTCTCGTCTTCTTATTCTTCTTCTCTTCTTCTCTTCTTCTCGTCCTTCTTCTTCTTCTTCTTCTTCTCTTCTCGTCTCTTCTTCTTCTTTTCTTCTTCTTCTCGTTTCTTCTTCTTTTTCTATGTGCTAGTTTCTTAAGTCTTCTTCTTCTTCTTCTTTTCGCTAGTCGTCTTGTCTTCTTCTGTCTCTTCACTTCTTTGCTTCTTCTTCTCGTCCCTTTCTTCTTGCTTACTTTCTTCTTCTTCTTCTTCTTCTCGCCCTTCTCTTTTCTTTGCTAGTGCGTCTTAAGTCTTCACTGTGCTTCTTCTTCTTCTTCTTCTCTTCTTCGCTAGTCGTCTTGTTTCTTCTTCTTGCTTCTTCTTGTCTTCTTCTTCTCGCCCTTGACTTCTCTCTTCTTGTCGCCCTCTACTATCTTGTTTTTATCTTTGCTAGTCGTCTTAAGTCTTCTTCTTCTTCTTCTTCTTCTTCTTCTTCTATCTTCTTCTTCTTCTTCTGCCCGCTTGCTTCTTCTTCTTCTTTGCTAGTCGTCTTGTGCTTCCTGTCTTCTTTCTTACTCGTTGCCCTTCTTGCTTCTTCTTTCTCTCTTCTTCTTCTTCTTCTTCTTCGTCGCCCTTTCTCGACCCTTGTTTCCTCGCCCTTCTTCTCCACCTTCTTCTTCTGGCTTCTTTACATACTTTCTCTTTCACTTCCTTTCCTTCCTTTCTTATATATTATTCTTTTTTATTCTCTTCCTTCTATCAACCCCCCGTCTCTCTCTCTCTCTTGCCTCTCTCTCTTCTCTCTTCTCTCTCTCTTCTCCTCTTCTTCTCTCATTTATTTAAAAGCTAACCCTCCTTCCCATACTCCAGCATTCCAGCCGCCATATTCCTTGCCGAGGTCCACAGTGGGGTGATCGAGAAAACGCAGGCAGAAGAAGTGCTACGCGAAAGAGAGAATTAAGCAGTTAGCAGGATGTCAGATTGGCAGAAAAAAGTAATCTGTAATAAGGGTATCAGATCGAAAAGAGGGGAGAGAGGAAGGGAGGGGGAAGGAGAGGGGAAGAAGAGAGGGAAGAAAGGAGAAAGAATAAAGTAGAGGAGCTGATGGAGGGATGGAGGGAAGATACGAGGACGGAAGGAAAGTTAGCAGCAAAAGTGTCAGAATGAATAATGTGATGCAGGAGGATGACGGAAGCGAAGTGAGAGTGAGAGTCAGAGTGAAAGGAAGGGAAGGATATGAAGGAGGGGAGGGGAGATGGAGGAGGGAGAAGGTAGGAATTAATGGGCTAAAGGGTGGAAGGAGCTGGAGTGAGAGGAGATGGTAAACGATCAGGAAGGAAGGGAAGGAAGAAAGTAAAGGGGAGAGGAGGATGTGTTTGTTTTGTTTTGTTTTGTTCTTTACGGCATAGTAAATCAACTGCGCTGGGTCATTAATGCCGATAACAGTTTTGAATAAATAAATCAATTCCCATTTGCAATGAGTCATAAACAAAGTATTTGTATACAATACAATGTTTGCTATGTTAACCCACGTGAGGACTGAAGTGGACTACCTAACAAGGTATTACGAACATCCGGATCCATTTATTTTCATTTTGATAAAAATAACTAAATTGAAAACGATTGCACGGTTTGGTAGTAGTATATTCTAAATAGGCGAACATATTTTTTGTGTTCCGACCACAGCTTGAGTTCATACTCTGATGGAGAAGGTATGAATGCAAACACTTCTCACATGCACTATTGGTGAAATTGGTAGGAAGACAAGATAATTTAACCTGAATATGATTTGGTTTGTCTGTTTTAAGGCAATCTCAACCTTCGGTGGGTCATTTAATGAGCGATGAAAGTTCTTGAAATAAATCAAATTCTCTTATGGATAATACCATTTTTTTATAAATACATTTTGTCTATGTTAGAACCCATAGATTGGGACCTAAAAGGTAATTACGACTTCCGGGTCACAGTGGAACAGGGAGCAATGGTGAGTGAACTGGGGTGTCCATCTTCCCAAACATCAGAACTGAACCACACACAGATAGTAGTATTACGTCATATCCAAGAACATGTTAGACCGCACCCACGCCTTCTAGCACCCATATGAATAAAAAGAGTTGGGGGCTTGCCATACCAAAGCAATAGGGGTTGAGGAAGGAATCATTATAGGTGCTAGGGCTTGACGTGACAGCGATTGGAATCGGATGGGGGCCTTCGTTCCGGGACCGCCGTTAGCCCAAGATAGGGCCAAAAGTGTGTGGTTATGCAAGTCATGACTGCTCATCACTGGGCTTCTATCTTCAGCATCACGGGTTCGCCACCATGGCCAACAGGTGGCCCCAATTGGGGAGTCTTACCCTTCTGCAGAGGTGCAGTCGGTGCATTCTAACGCCCCCCGACAGGGTGGGGAATGTGGAAAAGAGGAGGGGTTGAGGAAAGAAGAAAAAGGAAGGAAGGAGACAGGTGAAGGCAGGGAGGAGGAGGGAAGAAAGAAAGAGAAGGAGGAAGGGAGGAAGGAGGAAGAAGAGAGAGAAAAAATAGGAAGGAAGGAGAAGAGAAAGGAGGAAGGAATGAAGGAGGGGAGAGAAGGAGGAGTAAGAGGAGAGAGAAGTGAAGAGGATGGGAGAAAAGTGGAAAGAGGATGAATTAAAAGGGGTGAAATGAGGAAGGAGGAAGGAATACAATGAATGAGAGTGAGGGAAAAGGAGAGATGGTATGTTCTATTTTCTCTCTTTCGTCTTCCCCGCGTTGTTCTTTCTGTTCTGTTCTTTCTTTCGTTTCTTTCCTCGCTGTCCTCTCCCTCTGCTCTGTTCTTGTTCTCTCTCTCCTCTCTATATTTCTCGTCTGCATGCTATACTCTCTCAATTATCTCTTTTTTAAACCGTTATCTTTTACTTGCTGTCATTTTCATTATTTTCCTTTTCTTTCTGTGTGCTGTTCTATCTAGCTTTTGCTGCTTTCTCACAACGCTATCTCTATCTTCTTTATTTCTTATCTTTATCTATCGTTATTCACTTTGTAATTCCTCTCTCTCTCTCTTCTCTCTCTCTCTCTCTCTCTTCTCTTCTCTCGTCGTCTCGATCCTTTCTTCTCTATCATATCTTCTGCATCTTGTATGTTCTTTCGTTCTCTCACTGGTTCTGTCTTAGGTTGTACTGTTTGCTTTTTTTTGCTTATTTCTCTCTCCTCCCTCCCTCCCCCTTCTCTGCTCTCTCATCATTGTCTTTCTCACTACCGCTATCTCTCTCTTGTCTTTTCTTTCTATTCTTGTCTTTATTATCTTTATTCTCTCATGCTATCAGAGAAACAACAATATTTCCACGCATTGAGATAAATATGATGAAATAAAGGTATGATAATTGAAAGAAAGCTAAAAGGAAGTTGCAGGGGCGTGGTCTAAGCCGTAAATCTCGTTGTATCAGCCACGATCGCGAGGAACGAGAGGAGAGTCTATGCTTCGTTTAATAGCGAGGTAGACGGAGGGAAGAATGGTTTTTGTGTCTGAGATGTACAGCACAATAACCTATCACTCAGCTCCCCAGCTTGTAACGCCACAAGATCCATGTGCTAACTCAACGATTGGCTGAGGCCGGTAGATCGAACAGGAACCTTGTGTTCTAGCCGAACGCTCTCATCCGACTGGAGTTAAAAACGTATCCTAATAGTATTTTTATTAACAAAGAAACTAGGTATATTTATTACGCGAGTAATCATAGGAGCAGGTCTCTCCAAGATATACAGTAATCCCAGAAACAAATTTTTTTATTGTAAAATAGGTCTGTTGGAAAGAAGGTTGAACTCTTATCGGGACGTTGCAAGCTCACAGTGATGCAGAGGGGTTACCATCTTGGACGGTGACTCTCTGGGCATTGGCTACTTTCGTTAAGTTTCGAGACGTATGAATTCATTCTTTAATAATAGTTCTTCGCTTTCTATAACCGAATTAACTGCGTAACTTCACATTTGGTGATAGCGTAGATCCGGAACGCAATTTAGGAACGACCTGCAATTCCAAGACAGCACATGGTAACGAAGTGCGCGCAGGGGCAGGGGTAGGCGCAAGTAACATGCACAGCACACCCTGTCTTTTGTCAAAAGCGACTGAACGTTTCCAGCTTAACCTCGTCAGAAAATTACATTTTTTGTGAAAAGGCTTACACCATGTTCTGGCGAAGATACAGATCAACAACATGTTCATGAGTAAAATAAAATGAATAGAATTTTTTAAAAATAGATTAATTAATAATAAAATTATTCAATTTATCGTACGAATGAAGATTTTTTTAAATAATAAAAAAAAATGACAAGTCCATGAGTGAAAACTGGTCATACATAGACGTTTTGGCACAATGGGTAAAAGTAAATCGTCGGGGCGCTAGAAGTAGGTGTAGATGCAGTCAGGAGGGAGTCTATCTTTTCAATAGCGACTAGGCAAAGGAGATTATTTTAGCGGTTCTGAGGTGGGAGCGCACACACTACATCAGGCTCTTACTATTACGCACAGATCCCTGGTGCTACTCATACGCTGAGTTGGCGGGGACCTGTATCGACTAGGAACTTGTGGTGTTTCTGTAGCGCGACGCTCTAGCCGATAGAGATAACAAGTTGCTATAACTACTTGCCGTAGAATGGTATTGTGTTCTTTAAAGCCATGTAGACATAAAGTGTTAAAAGTATATCTATGTTTTCAGTAAAAAAAACAATAAATACAACAAAAACACAAACACATATTAATAGATATAAAAATAAGATAAAATATATATATATCAAGATTAATAGGTCTTTACGCAAAGAAATTTAGTAGAAAAATGTTTAAAAAAGAAGCAGCACAAAAAACAAAGTCCTTGAGGGAACTGGTCATACGAATAAACAGTGATTGGGGATATGTCTGGCCTTTGCTGGCAGAGTTATCTTCCCGTGGGTTCCTAGTCTCCGACACCAGGGGTCTGAAGATATTTAGCGCCGGATTCAACTCGTCTCATCTGGTTTTTTCTCCGTTCTTCTGGACTGGAAACATGGTTACGCCATTTGTGCTCTACACCCTACCGACTTCTTGTGGGGCATGCTAGTCTCTACTACTAGGGAAAGCATGGACTAAGTCATGTAAGTGACTATCACATCATATGGATTAAGTTTTAATTTCCTATATTTTAAGATGTGTACATTTAGGTATCTCTATTTATACCTAAAATATTGTATTTCCCACATTCATGATGTGTCGCTTTTCATTATAGAGGCTCTTATGTGTAGCTCATACATATGTGTTTATCAGTCTGTAGTTTCATGAATTGGTAATGTTATGTCACCAGTTGTTTTATAATTAAGATACCATCGTTGAGTTTCATAGCGTTTACAACTGGCGTCGGGTTGTGTTCGTTTCGAACAAGTTTAACATTAATTTATAACAGCTTGATATATCCAGAACGGTTAGTTCGATTCGGTGATCGCGAGGTTACCGCATATATTCATTTATAGGGGGTAATGAGGTTGACAAGTTCTATGATAAGCATTAGAAACGAAGAACAATGTGATATGATTTAAACCGGCCAGTGAGGACCAGTGAAGTGTCGTAAAGGTATATCCCAGTAGCTTTCGTCGACGGTCAGGTTCACGCAAGTAAATAAAATAAATAAGACTAAAAAGTAAACTATAGGTTATCTTAAAATTAATATGTTACGAGATGGAAAATTGTTTTAAAAAATCACTTCCAAACAAAAAAACGAAAACTCCAAAAACAAAAGATAGGGTGTGTAGAAGTATGGACATACTAAAATAAAACGGTTTGGCGCATCGCGGCAGGATGCCAGTCGAAATTTATGTCGTTGTTCAATTTAGTGGCGAAACAGCGGATGTAATATGAAAGTTTGAATAGATGCATCAAATTTCGCTTTAAGTTGACACTTCGTCTTGTCAGTTTTCTAAGCAAGGTTTAGAAGAGGGAAATATAAATCAGAAGGATAAATAAGGTTAGTATAGGATGAGCGAAAGCGACGCTTTTTGTTTTGCTCGAGGATATGAACGTAAGTCAGAAAACTTCAATCGTTGTATGAAGGAACATCAGAGCCGCCGTAGACAATAAACTAGGAGCATAGCAGCATAGCTTCTCGCGTTCTTCTTCTTTGTCTGTCGTTGGTTCTCTTATGTATTCGGATTATTAATTGTAGATATAGTTAAGGTACGAAATATATTATATTATCCGTACACCGTTGAGTTTTCACACAGTGGAAGCCCCCAGGTCATCAGGAACTTCGCCTGAGGATGTATCAACGTATGGCTAAGGTTTGCAAACCAACAGTGCTTTTCTGGATGCTTCAATGTCTTCTTTGCTCTTCTTGCTTCTTACTCTTATTATTATTATATTATTGGTTAATTGCCAAATTTATTAATTAATGTTATATATTAGTATGTATGTGATATATATGATTCATTACTCCTTTTTGAGTTGGGTATTTGTGACGATCGGAAACTTGCTGACAGAGTTGGCAGGAGGTGCAGTGTTCGTGGATGGTTAAATCCTTCTACTGATTTCAGATTGTGTCGCGGCAACTTTTTCCAGTTCTTTGGGAAATGTTTTCAAGTAGAACCGAACTAAAAAATTGGTCACTCTTTGACTATATCATATCGTCCATTATATTGTATCGTAGTTATATTTATTATTAGGTTATTTAGTTAAATTATATTATGGTCACCACGCTCCTTTTGATTATTGCACACTCAGCATTAAGTGATGGGTCGTTCACTGGAGTCTGGTGGAGCAGCAAGTCTCCTCATGCGTATCCAGGACTCTTTATAAGATATCTTGGTCAGAATTGCAGCGAGTGCGGTGTGGGTCTGAGATAGGTTATTCAATCCTTCCTGTGCTGATTTCCAAACTTTTCAGCAACTGTTTCCAATCTTTTGGACTGCGTCCACAGTGCCAACTGAAGATTGGGTATGCATTGATCTTCATATTCATAACTTTTTCATTCTCTGGCAAGGTCAGAGTATTTGTGTCGGCATTGTGATTATTATTATGTGATTATATTATCTATTATTATTATTGATTATTAATTGCACGACTCCTTTCTGAGTGTATTTCACATCCAGCATTAGCTGATGGGTCTTTCACTCTGGGCTCTGAGTGAGAGGCAAGTTCCTCAGGTCTGCAGGATTTCTGGTAATTCTGTCAGATTGCAGCGTGAGTGTTCTGATGGTTTTCAAATCCTTTCCTCATTTCAGATTTAAACCCTTTTCCAATCCTTTGGGCCTGTTCCAAGTCACAACTACAATTGGTATCACTTTGAAATTTCATATTCATTATTATTATTATTATTATTTATTTTATTATTATTATTATTATTATTCACACTCTCTGAGTTTTCATCTATAGCATAGCAGGTCATCTGTTAGTGAGTTGATATAACAAGTCGCTCAGGTCATTCCAGGATTTGAGTATTCTATGCCGTTGCGCAGGTATCTTTGGGGCCGTGCAGTGGTCTCTAAATGAGTATAATCCTTCCTCTGATTCGAAATTTAACTTTTTCCAATCATTTTTGGACGTTCTTCCAAATGACAATAAAACTACAATTCGTCAGGTATGATTTGTACTGTTCATATTCCATACAAATTTTTCAGTTTCTCTGTTCAGCTCAGATATTTATTATTATTATATTTATTATTATTATTATTATTAATTTTATTTGTATTAGTTATTATGTTCACCCTGTAAAGTTTGTTCACACAGTGACAAGATCTCTCGATGAGTATGATCTAGCTGATTTCAGCCAATGCTGTTTTTCTGGGATGCGCTCATTCTTCGTTCTTCTTCTTCTTCGTAGTCTTCTTCTCTCTTCCTTCTTCTTCTCTTCTCATTAGATCTAATTGTTCACTCCTTTTTGAGTTTTTCACATAAGGCAGCTATGGTCTTTCACTGAGACTTAGTGACAACAGTCGTCCTCATTATTCAAGGACTCTTCTGAGTATTCTAGCCGATTGCAGCAGGACAGTAGTAGGATGGTCAATTCTATCGTCTGATTTCCAGACCTCTTCTTTCTTTTCATCGTCTCGGTATTCCTTCGTTTCTTTGTTTGCCTATCTTTCTTTCTTGTTTTATTAAGTCATCGTCTCACATACTCCTTCTTTCTTTCTTTCGTTCTCACTTTCTTTTCCATTCTTTCTTTTTTCCTTTTCACGCTTCATTTTGTTTTTTAATGGATTGCGAATATCCCTTCCTTTCTTTCTTTCCTTCTTTCTACTTTCTTTTTTTCTCTTTCTTTATTATTCCCCTCTTCGTGTTCGTGTACTTCACGGTTCTTTTTATTTATTTTGTTTTATACGGTTTAAGTTGTCAGCGCCATATGATTTCCTTTTATTTCGTTCTTCTTTCTTTCCTACTTCTTTTCTTTCATTCTTTCTTCTTTCTTTCTTTCTTTCTTTTTCTTTCTTTCTTTCTTCAGTTGTACTCACAACAAACAAGTCGTTTCTATATAAACCAATAAAATTTCTTTTATACATTTTCTTTTCTCTTCTCATTCCCAATTTATAAATTATAGATTTTATAAAACTCCGATAACCATTATATGCAACTGCATAACCTCGTTTCTTTATGTTATCCGGTTTTACTTTTGTCAAAGTCTCTTTATTTATTTATTTTTTTAATGATCCGGGTCCGTTGACATGCTGAAATGCGTGCTTAATCTACTGCAATTCGTGATATTGCTATTATGTAGTATGCGACGCTTATTGGCTAATTTCATTTTAATATAACGTTCACGTGACAACGCTGTTCTTTCAAAAAGCAAAACAAACAACAACAAAACAATAGCGACAATTTCCGTAGTTATCACTTAATGAAAAAAGTCATTGCAACAGTCCTTTCTACAGATAGATTTAAAAGTCAGCATGTAACTTGTTGTACTTGATTATTCCGTTCCATTGTAACGAAGATTATATCATATCTTCTATCTATCTATCTACCTATCTATGCTATATTATCATCCTCACGAGGTCGGGAGATTCTTTTAATGTGGACCCCACGAACCGAGCCTTCTTGGGATGGTGGTGCCAGGAAATGGCGTTGATGCCATTGGCATGTCCTCAGGGGGCGCCTCGCTTGGAACCACAGCCCTGTTCCCTTGTATCAATCAAGGGGACGGGTGTTACTGGGGGAGTGGCCTCGTAGGATTCCAACGCTGTTAGATGCTTAATCGGTCCTAAGGGGCCGGAGCACCTGAGTGATACAGGGTGTCATAGAAACGTTCTGCTGATTGTCCATTTCTGACTGGAATGTTTGAGATTAGCTTATGATTAGTATTCTATGCTGCGTTAGATGCGGACTAATTGTCTGACATCTTCAGTTGTTAGTGCTGTACGAAACTTCCGTCATTCTTGTCGGACGTATGGAACCTTCTCGGGTCGCGGGAAACCTTCTTTTTGGGACTCGGGAACCTTCTTGTCGTAGTTGACGGAGCCCTCACGAAGAACTTTGAAACGCTAAACCCTTTATTACAGTCCTCGGGGTATGCCTGTTCTCTCATTCGCTAACATAAGCTGGGTGGAGTTGTGTTAATTATTTTAGACGCGAGTAACATAGAAAATTAATAACACAAATCACTACCACTCAAGCTTGGTTACGGATGAGAACAGGATACTCCCATCGCTGAATAAGGTTAAGTTCAAGTTCCGTGATTGCTCCGATTACGAAAAAGAAGGTTCCGAGTTTTTTGATTTAGTTTATTGCCACTTTTTTGGTGACTTGTGCGCACACAAGAATGGAAAGTAGATAAACAAAGCAATGTGTTTTATTTCTATTAATACGGCCTTTTTAGCCGACAATTAGTTTGATGGAGTTGTGCTTAATGTGAAGTAGTACCTAAATTTTTATGAAATCAATTAGTTAATAAAGTATGAATTGTGGCGGGCGATATAATGCTTCAAATGTAAGGCTAACAAATCCGAGGAAAGTGATTCAATCCCTGTATAGGATCTCATCAGGGACGCAAAGCCAAAATCTGAGGGAAGGCCACATAGTGTATGTGGAATCCCGCATGTTAACTATGGCAGCGAGGTTTCGAGAATCACACCGGAAACAGTCTCTATGTCATATAACCTTGCTGATGAACTAATAGGTCGAAATTGTAATACAGGATTGACATTGTTCTCGATCTATATATAATTATATTATATATTATAGTAGAGTTATAATTACTTAATTATTTCATTCATTGTAGTGTGACATACATTTGAAGTCGTGCATTGTTAAAAATTGTTTCAAAACGATTGCTAGCTATTTACGCAGACAACGCGGACCGTATAAGAAAGTGCGGTAGTGTCAATTTATTTATATACTGTGTGGTGTTGTGTGAGCTGAGTTTTGTATTTCTACACTTAGGGATGAACGAGTGTTCGGCTTTCCTTTTGCCCTAGTCCCCTTTCATTGCTTCCTTCTTTCTTCACATGTCCGTTCGACGTCTCCTTCTTCTTTCTTTCGTTTCTTTCTTTCTTTCCCTTCTTTAGTCTTTTTGTCTATTCTTTTTTTCTATTCTTTTCTGTTCTTCCTTATCTCCTCACGTATCTCTTGCCTTTTTACATTTCCACATGTGCGATACAACTTTCTTGTCTGTCTCGGTGAAAGTCTAGCAAAAAATCCTTCGTTCAATTGTCTATTATTCTCTCGCGAATTCCGTCACATGTGTCTTGTTTGATATTGTATTCTGATCCGTCATATTCACGATATCGATTAGAAGGTTCGCTGTGAGCTTTTGAATTCTGGTTACACATGTGTCCGAAGATAGTAGTTTTCTCGTTGTGCGTTGATGTTGGTCCAAAAACGGCAATCAGCCCAGCAGTTCATGTGCAAGATCGACCGTCACCGGAGTTTG
>CM042180.1:30806127-30856127 GCA_023376005.1 Doryteuthis pealeii
ACGGCCTATTCTTTACCAATTTTATATATATATATATATATATATATATATATATATATATATATATATATATATATAACCTCTTCATTGATAATCCCGAGAAATCACAGGATAGGCATTCTATCGGTTAAATTAAATAATGTGTAGCATAATTACACTGGTTTACAAAGAAATTGAGGCAAGTACAAAAATATCTGTTTTAACCTAATTTGGGGGTGCTGAATTCAGATTTGAAATCCGTTTTTACTCATCACCTCTAGTTTTTTTAGATATGCATACTGTACATTTTGTACACATACTGTACATAAAGGCGTATATGCATTCAGGGTTAATTTCTAATATTGTGTGACTTATGTCTTCTTTTTTAGTTATTATGCAGGAAAATGAGAGCATGGGAAGCATTTAAGTCAGTCTGTAGTGGCTTCCTTGGTAACACACGCGTACCAAATTACCAAGCATGTATTGCAGCAGTGAGTGATGAGCACGGAGAAAGATTCCATTAAGACATTACGAAGATGGAGAGCAACTACCAAGGCAAGAGGAACCCCGGCATGATGGGAGACTTCTGCTGGATGCTCTTGCATGACATCCCGGAGGCAAAATACAGCAGATCATCTAAGAAAACACACTTCTGTCTGCGGTACTATGAATTGTGTACATTGTGTCATCCAAGTATATTTATTCCGTCAATGTTCTTTATCTATCCTGTTTTATCTGTAATAAGCTGCTGCAACTGTTGAAATAAGCACGTATATATTCTGTATATACTAAAATGAGACTATTTAAAAGACAGAAAACTAGAGGTGATAGAGCAAAACTGTTTATAAATTTGAATTCAGCACACCCAAATTAGTAAAAAAAACACCTATTCACATTCTTGCCTCAGACAAAAAATATTTTTTGTAAACCAGTGTAATAGTTCCTCTAATAAATCTTAAAAGTTAAAACTCCTAGTACTCGTAGTACTTCTAGTACTACTGGGTATAAGCAATAAAAAAAGTAAGATGAAAGTAAAATAAGAGTAAATAATTATATAAGTGGGCACATATATTTACTAATAAGAATAATCATTGTAAAATTTAATACAAGTGAATCTACGTTATTTATTCTTTCTCTCAAACCAAATAAACAAATAAATAAATGAATGGATGAAAGAATGAATGAATAAGTAAACATATAGATAAAAATTGTAAGAAAATAAAACATTAAAAACAATAGACAAATAGACAAATAAATAAATATAAAAAAATGTAAAGAAATAAAACATTTAGAATAATAAATAAATAAACAAAAAAATAAGAAATTTTTAAAAAGTGCGTTAGTCTTGTATGACCAATGTGTAATCGGGACACAATGACTTGTTCCTTTCTAGACTTCCTTAAAGTTTGTCTCCAGTCTCCCAAAGTGGGTTTGATTAGGAAGAGTTTATTGTGGATGTTGTTATTCCAGTGTTGTTGCTATTTTGTATGAAAGAATTTATTAATTTTAGGTTTCAAGTCAGTATATGAATGGTTATAGTAGCTTTAGATTGTACTAGTAAAAACATGACCTGTTTCTGTTTCGTTCTTGTTGGATATTCAATTCAATATATACAATATACCAAATTTGTTGGTAAATCCTCGCGGTGATAAATAAAACAGCAAATAGTTTGTTTGTAAAAATATACTACCAAACATCAACCGGGAAGAAAAAAAACTTTTGGAAAAAAGAAAAGACCAAGATAATCGTACCAACAAAAAATAATCTATTGGTACAAGATTTGGCCAAAAGACAAAACAATTTATATGCATATATATATATATAAGATATATATATTCATACAAAACCGCCAGGAGACTAAAGCTAATAAGTAAAAAGTGCTCAATACCTAAGATCTGACTCTAGTGACTTTTAGTAGGTTTATCTGACTCATTAGATTTATCTTTATATATATATATATATATATATATATATATATAAGTTAAAAGAAAGGAAATGAATCCAACGGTATGAGTATATATAAAAAAAAGATATGAAAACACCACAAAATGCTGTTAAAGTGAAAACATTTTATAACATAGCTGATATTGAACAATAATTCGATTTTATGAAAATCATCATCAGAGCTTGTTTATACTCCGTGTTGTTAAGAGCGGAGACAAAAGTCATATGAGTTCAAAACAAAAATCTTGATGTTGCAAAAAAGAAAAAAGTTATACAATAGTTTCGAATGTGAGCACTTCCGCCGCATTTTTCTCGGTCATCAGATTATGTATATCTTATTGTTTTAAAAAAAGAAGACATATTAACAAGTTTTGACACTAGACGAATTCTCTTATTCAAAACGGGATGAGTATTAGCCTGTTGACGGTTAGTCTTCAACAGATTTATAGAAAAAGAATTTTTATTTTTGTAATTAATTTAATTTAAATTTTTATTTTTTGTTTTTCTTATATATAAAGTAAAAAGGTATGAACGGTTGTAAGGTTTTATTTTTAATTTTTGGAAAATGTGAAAATTTAAAATTTGTTCGGAAATATATAACGGAAAATGTCACGGGAAGGGGATTTTATGGTTTCTGACTATATTTGTCGCTAAATAAAGGGATATATAAAAAAAAGCCTTGTCTTTGGGGTATGGTTTTATGGGTAAGAAAAACGCAAGATTCCACAATTCTACGTAGAAGAAACGTAGTAGTACTACGTTGTAGTAACAACACGGAATATAAACAAGCTCTGATGATGATTTTCATAAAATCGAAATATTGTTCAATATCAGCGAAGTTATAAAATGTTTTCACTTTAACAGCATTTTGTGGTGTTTTCATATCTTTTCTTTATATATATATATATATATATATATTATATATATATATATATATATATATAATTTAATACAACTGAGTCTACTAGTACGAGTCGAAAATGCATAATGTAATAAAAAATAATGGCTGTATTTTTGGAATGAGGAATCGAAGCTAAGCAAAATAAATCTGTTAAAGATGTAGAAACTCGTTCGATATCTGGCAGGTTGTTACAGCATCAAAGAATTGTCGAAATCGATTAGTAATCTATATTCCAAGAATTGATCTTCTATATTCTCGAATGGTTTTGTGTGATTTCATGAATAGTGCCAAGTATGACACCTTCTCAAACGAGAAGGAAGATATTACCGTCTTTCGTTAAAGTTCCCCAGTGAACCCTCAAAATGCACTGAACAGACATGTTGTAAATAAAAAAAGGAACTAGCAAAAAAAAAAAAGTTCAGCAAAAAAATATGTAAGTACTCATATATATATATATATATATATATATATATATATATATATAATATATATATATATATATGAGAAGAAAATATTTTTGAAATATAACAAACACAGGATGTTATGATTAGGGGAAACATTTTTTTGTGTCAATACTTAAGCATTTCGGTATATTGTACCATCTTCAGGACACTGTTAAGAAATGTTTATGTGAGGGACAAAATGAAAGATGTTAAGTGTATAGTAAGTGTGTGAATATGTTATAAACATAAAATTGTTTCCCCTGATCATAACATCCTGTGTTTGTTATATTTTTAAAATATTTTTCTTCTCATATATATATATATATATATATATATATATATATATATATATATATATATTGTTAAATAAGCCAGCCATTTTTTGTCTGCAAGTTTTGTCCTTTGTTTTTTCGTATTGCCGGATTATTTTTGTAATATCTGGCAAAAATACTCAACGATAACACTACCATTATAGAAACACAAACATATAAACGACGACTAAAAATCTTAGAAGCACTGCATATTAGACACAAAAATCCAAAACTAAACAAAATAAACTTTGATAATAGCACCAATGTTCTAAAATGCCTATAATTACATTAACAAATTATAAAATTATAATAATATTAAAAATGATAATAAAACAAAAATAATAATAACACTAATAATAATAACAACAATAATATACACAACCTATATAAATAGAAAATGGAAAAAGCTCATTGTTGTACGGTTTCAAAATATCCTGAAGATGGCCCACGATAGGGCGGAAAGTACTTGGTCTATGACATATGGCAAATACATCAGCCAATTCTCGCCAGATATTACAAAAATAATCCGGCAATACGAAAAAACAAAGGACAAAACTTGCAGACAAACAATGGCTGCCTTATTTAACAATATATGCCTACAAAAAATATGGTCAGGTATATATATATATATATATATATATATATATATATATATATATATATATATGAGAAGTAAACAAAGAAACAATGTGTTTGATATGGCCTTAGCCGACAATTTTTGGGAGAATATGTGCTTAATTGAAGTCATACCTAATTTTGAAAATTAATTAATTGATAATGCCTGCCTAATTCATTAATTGATAATGCTTGCTTAATTCATTAATTATCAATTAATTTTCAAAATTAGGTATGACTTCAATTAAGCACATATTCAAAAAAAAATATATATATATAATTTAATATACCAAACTTATTGGTAAATCATCGTGGTGAGAAAAAAACCCAGCAAATAGTTTGATTGTAAAAATATACTACCAAACATCAACCGGGGAGAAAAAAATTTTGGAAAAAAGAAAAGACCAAGATAATCGTACCAACCAAAAATAATCTATTGGTACAATATTCTGGCCAAAAGAAAAAACAATTATATATATATATATATATATATATATATATATATATATATATATATATATATATATATATATATATATTCACTTATTAAAGCGAAACTTTTATATGTGTGTATGTGTGTGTGTGTGTATTACATAAAATACAATACAAATATCTATTATTCGTTACCATAGGATATATATATATATATATATATATATATATATATAATATTACATATATATATATATATATGTGTGTGTGTGTGTGTGTGTGTATTACATAAAATACTACACAAATATACATTTTACCATAGGATATATATATATATAATATATATATTATATATACATATATATATATATATATATATAATATATATATATATATGTATGTGTGTGTGTGTGTGTGTGTGTGTGTGTATTGACTGTCAAACTTTAGAAAGATTAGAAAGGTTTTATTAAACACTGCCAACAAAGTTATTTCTCAAGATTTTGTTTATTCATCCGTCGAGAGCCAGACTACGATATATTCCTATATATCAATCTATCTATCTATCTGTGAATATATATATGTGTGTGTGTAAATATATTTTGCTTAAGGATTGCAACATCAACAAGAATATCTAGGACAGTACCTATATAGGCAGTTTATCAGGGAAATTAAAAACCCCTATCGCGAGAAATAGTGTCACGTTCTAATGATCATCGAGTAATATTTCATTCCGAAGAATTACCAGTTGCAAATTTTCAGAATGAAATATTGCCTGATGATCGCTAAAGCCTGAAACTATTACTGGCGGAATGGGGCTTTAATTTTTCTGTTACACGGCCCTACACACACACACACACACACACACATATATATATATATATATATATATATATATATACATATTTTACTCATATATATATATATATATATATATATATATATATATATATATATATATATATATATATATATATATATATATATATATATATATATATATATATATATATATATATATATATATATATATATATATATATATATATATATATATATATATATATATATATATATATATATATATATATATATATATATATATATATATATATATATATTTGTGTGTGTGTGCGTGTGTGTGTATAGCTCAGTCGGTAGAGCGTTCGGCTAGAAACCACAAGGTTCCTAGTTCTATACCGGTCCTCGCCAACTCAGCGTTATGAGTAGCACAGGGATCTGTGCGGTAAAGTAAGGAGCTGATGGTAGGTGTGGCGCTCCACCTCAGATGCAAAAACAATCTCCTTGGTCTAGCGCCAGTGAAAAGGGGATAGACTCCCTCGCTTATTGGCTGATTGCGACATTAGGCCGCCCCGACAACTTTACTTACTTTTACTTATATATATATATGTGTGTGTGTGTGTGTCTGTGTGTGTCTATGTGTGTAATATTATGAAAAATTGAAAAAACACACAAGTTTATTAAGGAATGATGTTTATTTCGCCCACGGTGCAGTGTTTCGATCTGTTTCGATGGATCTTCATCAGGGCTTTCTTTAGTTTGAGGAAAAATAAACTATTATTAAAGATAAGACGTCTGCGGGCCTCTGTTTATTTAAAAGAGATAAATAAATAAACAAAATAAAATAAATAAATAAACAGAGGCTCGCAGACGTCTTATCTTAAATAATAATCTATTTTTCCTCCAACTAACGAAAACCCTGATGATCTATCGAAACAGATCAAAACACTGCAGCGTAGGTGAAATAAACATCATTCGTTTATAAACTTGTGTTTTTTTCAATTTTTCACAATATTACATACTGTCGGATTCGCTTCCACTTTTTCTTCACACACACACACACACACACACACACACATATATATATATATATATATATATATATATATTATATAGAGAGAGAGAGAGAGAGAGACAGAGAGACAGAGAGACAGAGAGAGACAGAGAGACAGAGACAGAGAGAGAGAGAGACAGAGAGACAGAGACAGAGAGAGAGAGTCAGAGACAGAGACAGAGACATGTTTAACATCATTATTTCACTTATATATATATATATATATATATATATATATATATATATATATATATATATATATAATTATATCAGATGTTCCAATGTAGTGAATACTTCAATATGTTCAATTACTATAATCAAAATAACAAAAATATTTTTAACACTATAGAGTGAAAATTGGAAAGCCAACTGTTTTGAAATTCACAAACATTCTTCCATTTTTACTAGCTAAAATTATTTAAAGATCCAAATTAAAAATGTGTGTTAAAAAAGTAATATACATATATATATACTAGCAAATATATGCACCCTCCGGGTGCAAGTATTTTAGTTAAATTTTATAATAAAATATCATATTAAATTAGAAAGGCTAATGAAACTGAATAAGAATGTAGATAAAAAGATTTTGAACAGAGGGGTATGATTGAAAAATAGAACAACTTTGAAACTAACTCTTCCATCATTTTCCCTTACTCCCGTCTTTCATTGGTAAATGTTCCTAATTAAACTGTTTAGTTAAAATAGGAAGTAAAGAATAATATTACAGTTATTTCTTCTTGTTAAGGGATTTCTTTTAAGATTTATTGAAGAGATTTTTGCTCATATTCAATAAGATAAAACCAAACAATTAGAAATCAATAATACTAAGCATATATTTATTAAAATCCATTTTTTTAAGATCAATATGCAAATTAGCCTTCCCATTCACACTGTAAACCACTATTTTATTGTATATATAAATACAATTTCATGTTATTAGTATGTAGATATGGTCAACAGTGTAAGTAATGTAAAACAATTTTATTAATAATTGAAGTTTAAATATAAATAAAATCATGGAGAATGTGATGTAAATAACAAAGGGCATTGTGATTTGAGTAGGGATATAGTTTCGGTTACAGACAGACAAACACACAATCTCCATTATAATAATATATATATATATATATATATATATATATATATATATAAGTAAAGAAATAACAAAAGACTTAGAGGTGCCTGTACCAACACAGTGTCGAATATGTGTACCTGACACTGTCCAATCAGATTATAGTGAGGGGGCAGCAAGGTATTTACATATTCATTACATCAGTTGGTTTGAAAATCACATAGGGAATAAAATTCCAGTTACTAAACACCGTTGACCGTATATCTCAGTACTCACAGTGAACATTTTTTCAAAATGAAAAGTTTTAACGTCGGCTTTCCCATTTAAAATAAATTCATTATTTTGGAATACTTTGTTTTTTCTTACATCTATGTACCATCGGATTTCTTTCCATATTTTACGACCTACACCCACACGCGCGCGCGCACACACACACGCGCACACACACACACACACACACACACACACATATATATATATATATATATAGAGAGAGAGAGAGAGACGTGATCCTTGTATGTGCAAAAATGGAAGGTGAACATCATATAATGACGCATGCATTAACGTGAATAGGCGGAGAACGAAAAGTTAACAAAGATATGACGTATTTCATATGGAATATTAATGTTAGAAAAATCCATATATACGCATATCCACATATAATCATACAGTTTAAAGACGTGATCATTGCATGTGCAAAAATGGAAGGTGAACATCATATATATATATATATATATATATATATTTATATATATATGTGTGTGTGTGTGTGTGTGTGTGTGTGTGTGTGTGTGTGTGTGTGTGTGTCTGTGTCTGTGTGTGTGCGTGTGTGTGAGAGAGAGAGAGAGTGTGTGTGTGTGTGTGTCTATGTGTGTGTGTGTGTGTGTGTATTTGTGTGTGTATATATGAGTGTAGAAATCTCATTAGGGACAATTCATGCACACTCCAGGAACAATCAATGTGTCTTGTGCAATCTGTAACAAAGTCTGTAAGTTGGCTTCTGGTCTTAAAAGAAATATATAAGCATAAAATTTTATAAATATATAAGCATAAAATTTTATCATCTGATCCGTCTGATACAGCGGGAAGGACGTCCTTCCTATGTCATTTTTGCATCAAACTGTATGGATTTGATGAATCATTTGAGGGCCCATGAGATGAAAGGCTCTGGTGATGGGGTTATAGGATTGTGAGTGACGGCAGTGGTCTGCAAAAATTATGCTATTGCTATCTATGTATGTATGTGTCTTGTGCCATCTGTAACAATGTCTGCTCGTCGGTTTCAGGCCTTAAGAGAAATATGGTGGTGCATAAGCAACAAATTTTATCATCTGATACAACGGGTAGGGTGTCTTTCCTATGTCATATTTGCATCAAACTTTATGGATCTACAGTGGGTTTGATGAATCATTGAGGGCTCATGAGAGGAAAGGTTCTGGTGGTGGGGTTATAGGATTGTAAGGGACGGCAGTGATCTGTAAAGATATATGTTATTGCTATATATGAGGGCGGGTTAGCTCAGTCGGTAGAGCATTCTGCTAGAAGCCATAAGGTTCCTAGCTCGATACCGGCCCTCGCCAACTCAGCGTATGAGTAGCACAGGGATCTGTGCGGTAAAGTAAGGAGCTGATGGTAGGTGATGGTTGGTCTAGCGCTAGTGAAAAGGGGATCGACTCCCTCGCTGTATGGCTGATACCGACATTAGGCCCCCCGACGACTTTACTTTATATTTATTCCCATATAAATTTGTGTTTTGAGTGGTTTGGTTCAGATATAACTGAAACATACTGCGACTTGAACAATGTGCTTTTAAGAAAAGTAAATATTATATTTTATTATGTAAACAGATATTATAGTATATTTTGTTGTTATATCATATGTTAAATTGATATTATCATATCTCTATACGTATAAATTTCTATTTTCGATCTTTTCTTCCATGTTGAACAACATTGTGTCTTGTTTTGATGGGTCAAAGAAGCTTTATTCAAATGACGAAGGTGATGCGCAGTGACCGCATAAATTGACGATGGCGTAGAGTCCACTTTTTTCTTTATATATACATATATATATATATATATATATATATATATATGTGTGTGTGTGTGTGTGTGTGTGTGTGTGTGTGTGTGTGTGTTTGGGCAGCATTCTTTCATTTATACATGTAGAATTAAACAAAAGTCACATCTCCTGTTTAACAATTTTATTTTTGATCTTTTCTAATTTTCTGGCCAACTTTTTAATGTTTAGGTGGAATTGGTGGATAAGTCCACCAAAGTTCAGTTCACGAGTACTTTCGGCACTTCGAAGTGCCATCATCAGGGATGATGTATTCCAGTTTTTTTTTTAAAACTATATTAATGTGGAGGCTGGAAGGAGAAGAATTGGTGAGAAAGGTGTTATAGGCATTTTAGAATGTGTGTACTGTATTGGAAATTAATTTTGTTTAAGGATTAAAAATTAGAAAAGATAAAAAATAAAATTGTTAAACAGGAGATGTGCCTTTTGTTTAATCCTATATATATATATATATTATATATATATATATATATATATATATATGTGTGTGTGTGTGTGTGTGTGTGTGTGTGTGTGTGTTGAAAAGAGAAAGAAAGGAAAGAAAGTATTGAATGGATAAAATAGGATATTCTAATTAATTTAACTTACACGTGTTTCGGTCAGGAGTTTATCCATGTGTACATTGTTCTATCTATTATTATTTTTAAATAACAAAATGAAATGAAATAATAATAATAATAATAATAATAATAATAATAATAGAATAATAGAAAAATGTAGAAATGTTCCGCACACAAAGAAATATCGACCTTCCTCAGAGTAAACCCTTATTTCTTTAAATAAAATTCATTGGAACGCGGAGAATTTTTGAAATGTTCGAAAAAAGAACTTTTTTAAAAATCACGTGAAGAAAGTTAAAATCAATATTTACATTGACATATTTATTACCCGGAAGTGACGTGTAAATGGGTGAATCTCAAACCAGAATATAAAAGTCAAAAATTCTGAAAAAGAAACTTTAATAATCAATTTAATTAGATTATCACGACTATAACATTTGGCAAACTCTGTGTAAGACATGCTGAATACTGGACAGCTATTTCGACCTTATTTGGTCTCCTCAGCAGTGTATACAATGATCCCTATCACTTGAGATCGAACCATTTGGTCTCTCCAGCAGTGTATACAATGATCTCTATCACTTGAGATCGAACCATTGACCTGAGCCGAAATTATACCTGGACAGCTATTTCGACCATATTTGGTCTCCTCAGCAGTGTATACAACGACCTATCACTTGAGATCGAACCATTTGGTCTCCTCAGCAGTGTATACAACGATCTCTGTCACTTGAGATCGAACCATTGACCTGTGCCGAAATTATACCTCTGTGCCGCCAGCTATGCCACACACGGGGATGGCCAAGTCATGAAGTCATGGTAATCACACGCAGCCGCATAACCTTAAATTGTCATGGAGCTCATCACGTAGCATTCCAGAAGACAAGGCCACCACTAGGACCACGTCTTCCCAAGTCTGTAGTCTGTATCAACTTGACCAAACCACGTCTTCCCAAGTCAATAGTCTGCATCAACTAGACCAA
Source organism: Doryteuthis pealeii (assembly GCA_023376005.1). NCBI lineage: Eukaryota > Metazoa > Mollusca > Cephalopoda > Myopsida > Loliginidae > Doryteuthis > Doryteuthis pealeii. The sequence continues at coordinate 30,817,299 of CM042180.1, forward strand.
ACCTCATGGACAATGAAATATAAAATGTCTGCCGAATTTTCTGATCGTGGTAATGTAATCTTATTATAATGGAGATTGTGTGTTTGTCTGTCTGAAGCCGAAACTAAATCACTACTCAAGTCACAATTCCCTTAGTTATTGACGTCACATTCACCATGAATTTATTTTTATTTAAACCTCAGTTATTGATAAAATTGCTATACCTTATTAATACTTTTGACTTTATCTACATTCTAATAACATGCAATTGTATTTATATATGCAACAAATAGCGGGTTACAGTGTGAACAGGAAAGCTAATTTGCATATTGATATTAAAGTTTAATTTTATTAAATATGCGCTTGGTATTATTGATTTCTAATTGTTTGTTTTTTTCTTAATGAATATGAGCAAAAAACTCGGGGATAAATCTTTAAAAAAAATCCTTTAATATAAAGAAATAACAGTAATTTTATTCTTACTTCCTAATTTAACTAAATAGTTAAATTAGGAAAATTCAGCAATAAAAGGAGGGAGTGATGAAAAATGATGGAAGACTTAGTTTCAAAGTTGTTCTATTCTTCGATTATACCCCCTCTGTTTCAAATCATTTTATTTGGATTTTTATTTAATTTCAAAAGTATTTCAAATTTAACATATTTCATTACATTAAAATTCAAATACTTGCACCCGGAGGGTGCATATATTTGCTAGTTTAATTAATTATACTTCGTCCCTCTAGCTACACAAACTTTAATAACTGTTTAAACTTTTAATAACCTGTTTTGTTTTAAGTACGTAAAGATGATTGCAAAAGACCTAATTTGTTGGCGAATTTAATGTATAAAATCTATTACATATCTAATATCCTTTTTTTCTTTTACTGATGCTCATTATGTAACTATTTTTTTTACTAAAACTAAAATTTAACGTTAAATAATCCATTTGATTAATTTCAATTCGTTTTCTAATTGAAAAGGTTGGTGTTTTTAGCAGTGCCTATATTTATCATGTAATTTTACAAGAGTGAATATTCTTTTAAGTACTTTAAATATACTAGCAAATATATGCACCCTCCGGGTGCAAGTATTTAAGTTTTGATATAATAAAATATCATATTAAATTAGAAAGGCTAATGAAACTGACTCAGAATGCAGATAAAAAGATCTGCAACAGAGAGGGTATAATCGAAAAATAGAACAACTTTGAAACAACTATTCCATCATTTTCCATTACTCCCCTGTTTCATTGGTAAATTTTCCTAATTTAACTATTTAGTTAAAATAGGAAGTAAAGGATAATATTACAGTTATTTCTTCTTGTAAATAAATTTCTTTTAAGATTTATCCACGAGATTTTTGTTTATATTTCTTAAGATAAAACCAAACAATTAGAAATCAATAATACCAAGCACATATTTATTAAAATAAAATTTTAAATATCAATATGCAAATTAGCCTTATCCTCTCCCTCGTTCAAACTGTAAACCGCTATTTTGTTGTATATATAATACAATTGCATGTTTTAGTAAGTTTATGGTCAAGTAGTTTAATAATTAATACAATTTTTATTAATAACTGAAAGGTTTAAAAGAATGAAATCATGGAGAATTTGACGTAAATAATTAAGGGAATTGTGTTGAGTAGTAATATAGTTCGTTACAGACAGAAAAACAACAATCTCCATTATAATAAGACTAGCAAATATATGCCCCTCCGGGTGCAAGTATTTAAGTTTTAATGTAATGAATATCGTATTAATTAGAAAGTCTATAGAAGGAGATAAAGATATGTAACAGAGTGGGGGTATAATAGAAAAATAGAAATGAAATTATCTTTCCATCACTCCCTTCTTTCATTGCTGAATTTTACTTATTTAACTATTTAGTTAAATTAGGAAATAAAAGAATAAATGACAGTTATTTTTTCTTGTTATGATTTCATTTTAAGATTCATTGAAGAGATTTTTGCTTATATTCATTAAAATAAAACCAAACACTTAGAAATCAATATCTAAGCACATATTTAATAAAATCACATTTTAATATCAATATGAAATTAGCCTTCCATTCACACTGTTAACGCTATTTTTGTATATATAAATACAATTGCATGTTATTTGCATGTAGACCTGGACAACTAATAAAAAGGTGAAGCAATTTATTAATAATGTAGGTTTAAAAATAAAATCATGGAGAATGTATGTAAATAACGAAGGGAATTGTGACTGTGAGTAGTAATGCAGTTTCGGTTACAGACAGAAAAAACACCAATCTCCATTATAATAAGACTAGAAAAAAAACGGTCTGTGGGCGGTGTAAAATTTATTTTTGAAGATATTGCTGAGTGAGTGATGTTAAAAACTCAGTCGAGGGTTTATATAAGTAAAATCGTCGAATTTTTAAAGATTTTAAAAAATAAATATATATCTTATCTCTGATAATCACCAAGTTATGTTGGATCAGACAAAAGAAGATTTTGTGATCCTAACGGCGAGGCTTAGTAACCTCATGATCATTATCACGTCACCCTGACAGCAACGGATTCCCATCTTCTCTCTTTCTCTCTCTCTCTCTCTTCCTCCTCAAACTTCCCTATTGGTCATCGATCCAAACAAGTCCTCTCACGACATCCAGTATCCGTACAGACCTAATCGATGTAAGTCTTTGCTGGTCGGTTAATCTGGCGTGTCCACATGAGAAGTCATTTATGGGTTTGTTCTTACTTATCCAGCGTGTCCAGCTTAGTATAACTCCATCAGATTAAAGGTGCCTTGTGGGTGATACTGTATGTATCCGACGGATGGATGAGCTTTTTCGTAGTCATTAATCCAGGTCACTCTGATAGTTTGATTTCGTTTCGTTTGAAATGAAAGTTAAAAAATAGAGACCGAATTCCATTATTAATAGATACAGTGATACTTTGATATATAAATTTACCAACCCCTCCGCACGAGCAGGATGCTACACGAGGTCAATTTCTTAAGCGGAATTTAACAGGTTTGAATTCAGAGTTTTCCTTCTCCTAGACTGGTTACCTAGCCATGGTTAAAGAGTCCAGTCTGCCAGCTATTTACCCATAGCTGGAGGGAGAATTGGATTCCTACTTTGCAAGTGTATTATCGCCATGTGAAATTCCAACAGCTTCGTCAGGAATTGAACTGCGCGTTGACGAGTCCATTTCCTACGACTCTAACCATTAGACACGCGCTTTGATTACGAGTGCCCCAACCTACGAGTTTTTAGAGTTAAGCTATGTACTAAGTCGATTTTTGACTCAGAGATAAATTTGAAGTATAGCGAGCTTCAGATACGCTTATGTTAATGAGTTTATTTCAAAAAATTTATGTTTTCAAATATATTAAGTCAAAGAAAACATTTATAAAAATGAAAAAAAACATATTACAAGCAAATAATTCATTACGTTCTATTTCGATCTTATATCTTTTTTATATACGTTAACGGTGACGTCATTTATATCATAGTCTTGTTTTAATATTTCATTTACATGGAAACTTAATTAAATAAGGTTTCATCTGAATAATTTTTTAAATCTTTGCTTTTTCATACCCCTGGTGAATTTATAGTAAGGAGTATTATTAATCTTGCGCTGGAGATTGTTTTACAAAAGATATTTTACATTTCGAATTAATATGAATATTGAAGTTTTTTTCGTATATTAAAGGGAATTCTCTATTTTTATTTAAAATGTTGAAATAATTTGAATATATTTTGAAGTCTTTTTCTTTTTCATACTCCTGGGTGAATTCTGGTAAGGAGTATTATTAATCTTGTAGTGGGTATTGTTTACAAAAGATATTTATCAATTTTAAATGAAATGTGAATATTATTTTTTAACTATAACTAAAGCCTCACTTAAATAGTTTTGAAATCTTTTCTTTTTAATATTTATTTACATGGAAACTTATTAAACTAAGGTTCCATCTGAATAATTTTTTAAAATTTTTTCTTTTTCATACTCCTGGCGAATTTCTAGTAAGGAGTATTATTAATGTTGCCCTGGAGATTGTTTAAAAAGATATTTACCAATTTGAATTAAATATGGATATTGAAATTTTTTTTCGTACTATTAAAGGAAATCTCTATTTTATTTGAATAATGTTGAAATAATTTGAATATTTTGAAATCTTTTTCTTTTTCATACTCCTGCTGAATTTCTAGTAAGGAGTATTATAAATCTTGCCCCGGAGATTGTTTTACGAAAAATATTAAAAATTTCAAATTAATATGGATATTGAAGTTTTTTCGTACTATTAAAGGGAATCCTCTATTTTATTTGAATAATGTTTGAAATAATTTGAATAATTTTTGAAGTCTTTTTCTTTCATATCTGGTGGAATTCTAGTAAGGAGTATTATTAATCTTGTAGTGGGTATTGTTTACAAAAGATATTTATCAATTTTAATGAAATGTGAATATTATTTTTTTTAATTATTAAACTAAAGCCTCACTTAAATAGTTTTTAAATCTTTATATTCTTATTTTTTCTACTCTGGTGCATTTTTGGCAAGGGGAAATGCACAGGGGTATACTCCTGGAGCAATTCTGGTAAAGAGTATTACTATCTTGCAATGGTTATTGTTTCCAAAAGATATTTACTAATTTTCGAATTAAATATGAATATTGTAGTTGTTACCGAATATAATTAAGGTATTTTTAAATATTCTGAAATATATTTTTTTTTCATATTGATATATCGGGTTAAGGATATATTTTTGAGTTGGTAGTTGGTATATTATCGCAGTAGTAATGGTGCATTGAATAGTAATCCGTCTCCGAGCAGTCGTTGGTGTGTCTAGTGAGTAAAGTTAGCTTGTAGGCATTAGGCATAGAACACCAGTGTCGACTATTTTATCATGACACTGTCCAATCAGATTATAGTAAGGGGGTAAAGAAGGATTTACATATTCATTATATAAGTCTCTTTCAGGATATTTTTGTGTTCTGTAAAATTTTGAGAGAATTTCAGTTATGCCTGAAAATAATATATAAGCGTCTATATGTAATTTTTGAGAGGAATTGAACGAGCAACATTTATTTATTAAAAAAAGACAAAAAAAGGTATTTGGTCTCTGATATATCCGGCTTAAGGGATATATTAGTGAAGTTGTAGTTGGTATATTATGCAGTAGTAATCTGTCGTCGAATAGCAATCCAGTCTGTCGTGCGGTCTGGTGTCGTCTAGCGAGTAAAGTTGGTTGTAGCGATTAGGTAGAAGGTCCAACACAGTGACGACTATTTATACATGAACTGTTATCATATTATAAGTGAGGGGGTACGAAGGCATTTACATATTCATTATATATATCTGGTGAATTTTTAATAAGGAGTATTATTAATCTTGCCCAGGAGATTGTTGATAAAGTTATTTACATTTCGAATTAAATGTGGATATTGTCGGTTTTGTTTACTATTAAATTGAACCTGATTATAATGTTTTTAAAATAAGGTCGTATAACACGGCCAAAACTTTTTCTCTTCTATTTATATCTGGTGCAATTCTGTAAGTGAGTATTATAAATCTTGTCGTGAATATGTTTGCAAAAGATATTTACCAATTTTAATTTTAAACTGAAACCTCTTATATAGTTTTCAAATCTTTTCAATTTCATACTCCTGGTGAATTTCTAGTAAGGAGTTTATTAATCTTCCACTGATGATTTTTTTACAAAAGATATTTACCAATTTCGAATTAATGTGGATAATGTAGTTATTTCTTTTTGTTTTGTTTTTGGTGTGTTTTTTTTTTTTTATATTATTTGAAACCTCATTATAATAGTTTTTCAAACTTTTTTCTATTCTATTTTATACTCCTGGTGCAATTCTGGTAGGAGTATTATTAATTTGTAGTGAGTATTATTTGCAAAGATATTTACCAATTTCGAATTGAATGTAGTTATTGTAGTTTTTTTACCAGATTAACTAAGGTCTCATTTAATAATTTTGATTTTTTTTATACTCCTGGTACATTTTGGTAAGGAGTTTTCCAATCTTTCAGTTGGGATTATTCGTAAAAGATTTAACAATTTGAAATTTAAATATGGACATGTAGGTTTTTGTACTCTTAACCGAATAATTTGGAATCTTTTTCTTTTCTTTTTCTATCCCTGGTGCAATTCTGGTAGGGTATTTTCAATCTTGCAGTTGAGATTGTTCAAAACTATATTTACAAGTTTTAGCTAAATATGGATATTGAAGTTTTCTGCTCTATTAAAGTGAATCCGCTTTTTAATATTTTTGAAATTTTTTTTTTTTTCTACTCTGGAGCAATTCTGGTAGGAGTATTACCTATATTGTTGTAGGATGTTTAAAATTTACATGGAAGACATCCGTATGAAAATCTTCACTGCCCAAATTAAACGCGTTTGTCTAAGAAGTATATTTTTCCAGATTGTGTATGTTGTTTAGTTATGCAATATGCATTAGTCATCGTTCTATTTTTGCTATAATATTTTATTATCAAAAGTAATAACAAATTTTATCAGGTCATAACTATTAAACTATTATGATAGCATTAAATTATTTGATATTATGTTATGAATATTAAAATTTGATATTAAATTATTATATTAAATTATGATATTGAATTATTTGATATTGAATTATAATGATATTAAAATTATTTGATATTAAAATTATTATGATGATAAAATTATTATGATATCAAATTATAATGATATTATTAAATTATATATAATAAAATTATTATGATATCATTATTATAGATATTTGATATTTTATTGAATTTTAGATATAGTACTATGGTATTATTTATGATATTTGATATTGAAATTATTATGATATTAAAAGTATTATGATTAAATTATTATGATAATAAAATTATTAATGAAATCAAAATTATTATGATATATAAATTATTTTTGATATTAAATTTTAATATTCATTTATGTATTTGATATTATTATTGAATTTTAGATATAGTCTATGGGTATTATTATGATATTTGATATTGAAATTATTATATTATTAAAGGTATTTGATAGTTAAAATTATTATGATAATGAAATTATTATGATGCTTAAAAGTTATTATTGATATTAAAATTATTTTTAGATAATTATTATGATATCAATTATTATAAGAATAAAATAATGTTCATTAATAATTATTTATATTAAAATTATGATATATTTTGATATTTGATATTATAAATTAATTTTTAGATTATTATATGGTATTATTATGAATTTGATTATTGAAATTATTATGGTATTAAATTATTTGATATTAAAATAGTTGATAGTTAAAATTATTATGATATCAATTATTATTATTATTATTATTATTATCTTATATTATGATATTTGATATTATTATTTAAATTTTAGTGATTACTATGAAGAATTATGTATCGTATTAAATTATCGGATTTAAGAATTATTATGATATTAATTGTTATGTATTGTTATAATTCATAGAGTTTAAGAGCTATATGCATTAGTGCGTCGTTTGTATCCTTTGCTATAATGTTTTTATTATTCAAAAGTAATGACAAATAACTATTAGATCACCTTTGAAATTTTAACAAATGATGTCAGGCACTAGTGCTCTTTCATTAAATCTGTTAGGCAACAGTCTCCTTCATGTCTCCAGGTTTATCGATGGTATTCGAGCCGATATCATTATTTCATTCTATATCGAGTTTTATTCACCATCGCTTAGCGGTGGGTTCACTGAGCTGAGTGACAGCAAGTAGCTTTCAACACTCGTCTTAAGTATTCTAATGATTTTACAATGCCTGTATTTTCATGTCTCGATTCTTCTCTGACTTTTCTCCTGCACCGCAGACTCTTTACAAGACCTTGGTGACAGCATTTCCAAGGGACCAGTTATAATTGACTACCGCACATCCCCTTCCCAGTTCGACAGTTTTCTTTAATTCTTGATAGGTCTAGGTATTTTTTATATCTTTGCGCTTTTTTTTACTCGGGATCGGCTGGACGCCAAAAATCAACGAGATGACAAGTTCTCCTTGTCTTTTGTTTTGTTCTTTGTTATATTATTATTTTATTATTATTATTATTATTATTATATATTATTTTATTATTATTATTTTACTCCTTTTGAGTTTCACATCAGCTTACTGTGTCTTTCACGGAGTCCTGAGTGACAGCCAAGGTCTCCTCAGGTCTCCAGGATCTTCTGAGTATTCTGGCAGATTGAACCAGTGCCAGATTTCTGGAATGCGTTTCTAATCCTTCCTCTGATTCCAAACATTCCAACGCCTTTTCTAATCTTTTGGGACTTGTTCCAAGTGCACAACTACATTTGTATTATTTCATTTTCATATTCCACTAATTTTTAGTTCTTTGGCAGGTCAGATATTTGTCATTTTATATTTTCCTTTAGCTTCCCTGTGATCTGCTGGCACTTGAAAATCCACCAGTTGATAAGTTCTTTCTTTTTTGTTTATCAACCTAAGGTCTGGTCTTCTCTTTTAGTTTATTCGTTTTTATTTCAAAGTCCAGAGAATTTTATGGTTTTGTCTGTTATTATTCTTATTATTATTATTATTCATTAATTATTATTATTATTATTAATTTCACTCCATTCGAGTTTTTCACAGCGCCTTAGCCGGTGTTCATGGAGTGGGAAGAAGTATTTTCAGGTTACAACACTCTTAAGTATATGATAATGCTCACAATTGCTGTCCGTCTGGATGGTCTCGATATTGTCTGATTTCATTATGAGTGTTTACTTAGCTAATAATGGACGCATTTCTTTTTTTATCCTAAGGTAATGAAGGGGAAGAAAAGGCATCCGTGCATAGAATAAAGAATAAGAGTGGGGATAAGAATAGAGAGAGGTGTGAGGTGCGCAGAGTGATAACTGATCTGTTTCAGTTGAATAATGAAAGAGGAAAAGAAAAAAAAAAAGAGAGAAAAATTAAATAAGATTATTATTTTTTACATATTAAAACTATTTTAGGCATAGCTCTTAGGTACCCATATAAACGTAAATAATTAAATTATCATACTGTGGTATACTCAACAGGTCCTGCTAGTTATTATGATTCATTAAACCAGGTTTGAATCAGAGTTTTCTCTAGCCTGTTGCCTAACAGGTTAAGGAAACCAGTTCTGCTCATTTATCCTAGCTAAAAGGAAACGTAATATAATTGGAGTTGTTTGGCATTTAAGATATGAATAATTGTCGATTTTCGTGATATACTTACACAAATTCTGTACCTCTGATGATTCGTTCGGATTTGAACTCAATTTGCGATTCATTTCATTCGATGATAACGTTATAATTTAGTTTGTGTTATATTTTAGTGACGACGGTGTTCGCGAAAGACGATTCATTTCCGTTTGACAGATTAATTTACACTAATATTTTGAAAATATTAATATGTTGATATTATATATTAATATATATATATATACTATATATATTATATATATCTATTGTAGTTCGTATATATATATATATATATATATCTATATATATATATATATTATATAATATATAATTATATATAGTTCGTCATTACCAACGGTGATAGTACTGCCTCCATGAGTCACGAATAAGAGCGATTAAACAGTTTAGGTTAGGTATGGGGGTATATTATATATATATATATAATATTATTATTATATAATATAATATATATGGATGTTGTGTGTTGTGTGTGTGTGTATTTATATATATATTAATTTATATAGTATTATTTATAATAGTTATGAAAACAGAAAGTGTATGTATATATATATATTATTACTATATAATATATATATTTCATATATATATTTGTGATATGGCTTTTTAGCGACAATATTTGGGAGAATTATGTGCTTAATTGAGTCGAACTAATTTTTTAGTTTAATTAATTAATAATTAAATAGGTATCCCGATAATTATTAATTATTAATTGATTTTTCAAAAATTAGGTTCGACTTTATAGCACATATCTCCATATATAATATATATATATATATATAATATATATATATATATAATATATGAAAAAGAATAGGAAATAATAAAATACTCATAGGTTTTTCATATTACATATCTATCTATCTATCTATTCTGTTATCTGTCTCATATTTATATATTTCATTTCCTTTCGTGATACGTAAGCAATTTATTGTTGTTATTTTTTGGTGAACGACGTCGTTGCGAGAGGCAAATTCCTACTTTCTTTTGACATCAAATTTCATCTAATATTGAAAACTATCGTATCTGGTGATATATATATATATATATATTTAATATATTATATATATTATATATATATATAAATATCATATATTAATTATGAAACAGACCCAAGAAAGAACCTGAAGAAATTCTCAACAGGTTTTTATTTAATGATTAATCTATATATCTATTATATATCTAATATTTATTTGTTGATTTATTAGGTGATAACGTTCGCGACCTTATTTACTTTGTGATTTTATTCTTAGCTGAACGACAGTGTTCGCAGAAAACAGATTCATTTCTGTATCGACATCAAATTTACCACTAATTTTGAAAGAGTCTTCGGTTTGAAAACATTAAAATTTGACGAAGATATTATATTCGGAAATTTCGAAGTGTACTCGAAAAACTTTCAAGTATCAGATTATGTTCCATCTATTTATGAAAAACATTATATACTTGAAAATGATTTAAAAGATGTATGATTCATATATGTATTATTGATATGTAAAGTTATTTTTATTGGCTGGGCATATAATTATATATATATATATATATATATATATAAATCCAACAACAACACCATTTATACTATAAGTAATATATTATAATTATATATACTTATACATCGAACACACACACATCCCTATATATATATAATATAATATATCAGTTGCTAGAAGATCAGAGATTTTAAGTGTACTTGTGTAAGAATCTGACGGTATTGCTTCGAGCCCTATTGGGCTAATGCTTTTAGATTACCAAGTTTTCTTCATTAGGCGCGTTGTGGTGAGGTGTAGTGCAAGCATGTTTTAAAATTCTACTAGAAACCAATGGTAACATTGCATTAAAGTATTGTTCTATAATAAATAAATACATGCTCTTACAAAGTAATTAAGCATTTTATTCTCATTTCTCCATATAACAAAGGACTACGAACATGGATTGTTTATATCCAGCACACACACATTAGTCAAACCCCCACATATATATATTATATATATAATATATATATATGAAAAAGACATCAGAATCAAAATAAAGAAATACTCACAATGTTTCCTATTTAAACTTGTCTAATTATCTCTCTTCAGTAAATATTTATTATTTTATATCTGAATTTAATATGTATTATTTATTTATTTTAGTGAGCACTGTATAGCTTATAGATCTAACTGGGGTCATATAAGTGTAATAATTCAATGGATTCAAGGTAGTATAAGTTTACCGATTCGACTCCAATGACTTAAGTCATTTGATCGGTGAGGGCGGCATTTTTATATGACTGGTTATAATTTTGAGCGACGAAGAAAGTAATTGAGACTATACGAATGTGTTAACATTGGCAAAGTTATTTAAAATCATTTATTTTTTGCATAAAAATGTTATTTCAATACACCACACACATTATATAATTATATACTATATATAGTATGATTAAGTATATATATGGTTCTCAGTTATGTATATATTTATATTAAGTATATAATATATAACTTAATATGGTTTCTGATAGTTTCTGGTAATTTTCTCTTATTTTCAATTTTGTCAAATAGATGTTAAATATATTATTTTATATTTTGATCTTTATTTTTTTATATTTTTTTTATAGAATTGAAAATTCTCTTGTGAACGACATTCTGGTATGTTTGTTTGGTACTGTGTGTGGAAATAAATCATATTATGATGGACTTTTCGTGATTCGAGTTGGAGTGTTATACAAATAGAATTCAAGTGATTTGGTTTTATAGTGTAAGGCTTGTGATTGGAAATACATTTTTTTTGGCAAGTCGACAGAAAATGGTGGATCAAGGTTGCGCATAAACAATCAACCGACGAGTCTCAGGAATTTTGAATTCCAGAAGTTATTCCCTTCTAGACTGGTTACCGTAGCCAAGGCTGAAGGGCCAGTCTTTCGTATTATTTAACCCATAGCTGGAGGGGAATAATATGGATTCATATTACAAAGTGGTAATTAGAGATGTGAAGTGCAAAGCTTGTCTAGAATTTAACTCGAATCGACGAGATTCCATTTTCCCACATTCACATACAAGGCCCATATTTTTATATATATATATATATATATATATATATATATATATAACTATTATATATTATATATATATATATATTATCGTATATATTAATATATATATCATCGGTTGCTAGAGCATAGACTTTTAAGTGTTTCGTGGTAAGAAATTGAGAGTTTTGGTTCGAGTCCCATGTGGGCTAATGCTTTTAGATTCCAAGGTATTTCTTCATAGGAGCGTTTTGTAGTGATGGAGTGAGTAGAAGCAATGTTACAGAACCAAAGTGGTAACAATTGACATGAAATGTATTGTTCTCTATAATAAATAAATACGATCTTACAAGTAATTGGAGTTTATTCCTAATCTCTCCAAACTTAAAAAGATAACAATCAACCACTCACAACACACATATATTATATATATCTTTAATATTATATATATATATTATATATTATATATATATATAAACAGACAAGCAGAATAACCTAAGAAATACTACCTGTTTTTATTTAACTTGGTCTTCTATCTATTATCTAATTATCTCAGTAATATTTATATATTTATCCTGCAATTAAACTATGTTATTGTTTTGTTATTTTAGTGTGCATACTGTATAGGCCTTATAGATAAACTAGGGTCATATAAAAGTGTATATTTAACTGGAGTATTATTAGTTATATAAAGTTATATTATATATAATATATATATATATATATATAGTTAGTATATTGAGTAATATCACTTCGAAATTTTTGCAACTGGATTTGGGTATGGCTTGAAATATTCGCTATATTTGTGATTATTAATACGAGAATCAAAAAATTAGATCTACAATGTGAGATTTTTAAAGTGAATATCAATTAAGATTAATGGTATATTTTATTATTAATATGAAAAAGAATGCCGATCTACAGAGAATTGATTAATCAATTTGTCATTTTACAAATGATAAAAATGTTTTAGAATGCATATAACCTATAAATTTATTTTCAGTAGTAGTGAACCTAGCGACTAGCTATTTTACATTTTAGTTACGTCAAAATAAGGAAATGGCGCAGAATAATGTTGATGATATAACATATTTGTTGTTTTTTGGATTTAACAATAGTATTAATTCTAGATTTGGCTATTTTTGGGGGTAAGGAGATCTTAGTAAGTTTGTTTGTTTGTTTGTTTATTGATTTTTTACGGATATAACGTTGGGGTTATGTCATGCCTAAACGGTTAAGAATTGATACATATGTGTATTTTATATTTATACTATTTAGGTATTGGTTTTGTTAAATTGTGTTAGCATATTGGGTTATGTTGTATGGTATTGATTAGTTTTCATGTTAATTCTATGGTATAATTATTTCTCAAAAAGGAGGAAATATCCTCCATGTTGAATTTTAACAGATCTTTTCCATATTGTTTGCTTGTAAAATCAGGTTTCTGATGTGAGATAATAAACGTGCTTGCATGAATAATGTTTAACTTTCAAAGGTGTTTGATTAATATCATGAAGGCTTATAACATTAAAAAAAGAGTACTTAAGCTATAAAATTCTGAATGCCTTTAGAAGATGAATACGATCATACACATACAGAAAGACTGTGTATATCTAATATAATTGGTATGTCTTAATTCGCTTATAAATAACGGGAGCATTATGCTGAAATGGTAGTCTTATACTCTAGGCAGTGTTTTACCTTCTTCGATCGCCATGGCAGTTTTTTGTATTTTGTTAATGTTAAGATTACATTTTCTTATCTGATAAATATTTATATCGTTTCTTAGGATGGGTTGGGCACATGATTCAACTAAGCCTAATGAGAGATTCCTCTTGGACAATGCGGGAAGTACTGTCTATAGCACCATATTAAACTTTTGATGAGTTCTTAATTTAATTTTATCTGTTCACATCTCTGCTCTCTCATTCCTTTTTCTCTGCCGCCTTTCTATTCTTCTGCTCTATAATATTATTATATTATAGTATATATATATAATATATATATATATAATATATATATAATTATCTGTTTTGCAATGTTGATGATGTTTTTACATCTTTCTTTCTTGTCTGGTTGGGTTATACATAAAACATTTTTGTTCAAATAGGCGATGGATTTTTTTTATTATTATTTTTATTTTACTTGTACAAATTAAAAAACCCCTCGGGGATTGTAAGAATGATTTTTGAACATATTGCCCGTGGGTGGAGTAAATAAATTCAATGTTAGCGATTTGTACCCTAAGTAGTACATATCATAAAATCATAAAGGATGTATAAAAGAAACAATTGTGAATGTAAACTTTAAATATGTTTTAAAATAAAACAAACTATATTATAGATATATAATACTAGTCATGTTTTATTAAAACTTGTTTTTAGAAAAAAATGAGGACTGATCTAATGTGCATTGCTCAAATTTTGGCGTATTTATTATATGTTATATGAGTTCGGGTATAAGTGAGTAAGCAGTCGTAGTTTTTTGTTAAAGACAATACCGGTAAGACGAATCTCCATTATTATAGATATTATATTTTTATTGTTTTAATTATGTTTATGTACGACAAGATTTCAATAGTGAATTTTTCTAGGCATAGAAGATGATGACAATAGTTGAATATACAATAATATAATTATCAAGCCTCATCTAAAAATATTCAGAGAAAGAGAAAACTTTAAAATGATTTTTTTTAAAACTTACCTGATTTGGGAATATTAGTAATATCGCATCAAGAATCATTGATAAATTTTGACTCCTGCAAAAAAAAAAAGAAAAAGAGGCATGAGAAATGTGAGGTTAAATTGGTTGTTTGATTTAGGGTATAATGCAAACCTGTGGATTATTTAATGGCCAAATTGTGTTTCTCTTCTCTCTCTGTGCTGTTCTGTCTTCTCTGTCTCTGTCTCTCTGTCTGTTCTCTCTCTTTCTCGCTCTATATATAATATAATAATATATATTATATATTATACAAGCGGTAAATCTTGAAAGTGAGAAAAAAAAAGCAAATAGTTGATTGTAATATATACCAACATCAACGAGGAGAGAAAAATTTTTGAAAAAGAAAAGAAAGATAGTCGTATACAAAAGATTAATCTATTGGTAAGTATGCAAAGAAAAAGTAATTTTATTGTATAATAATGTATATAAGATATATATATAATATATTCATCATATAACCGCTAGAGATGCTATAGTTAAAAAGTGTCAATAGTAAGTGAGAATATAATAAATCTAATGAGTCAACTTTGTTTAAAAACGCGGTGTGTTTGTATTTTATATTTTGTTCGCTCGTGGCGATGTAAAATAATTTTTGAAACATAGTGTACTTGTAACAAGAGTCAGATTTAGCTTGAAGAGGCTAACGAAACTAATAGTAGGTTTGTCTGCTCAGTTAGATTATATCTTATATAATATAGTATATATATAGCTATATCATATAATAATATTGATTTGTTTTAAAGATAAGTTTCAATAATGTAATTTATGTCCTTGTGAATATATAATTACAAAGTATACCAGAATATAACAATAAACTTCAATGTACCTAATAATCTTATCCTTGAAGATTTCCCCAATGCATTAGACAACCCTGCGAAAACTTACTGTTGTAGCAGGTGCAAATTTATTATAATGGAGATTGTGTGTTTTTTGTCTGTAACGAATATAGTATTGTCTCAAGTACATTCTTTAGTTATTGCTAACATTCTACCATGAATGTTATTTTAATCTAACCTCATTTTAATAATTGTTATCTTATTATACTGTTTATATGTCTACGATATCTGACACATGCTTTTCTTTATATATAAACAAATAGCGCTTTAAATGTGAACGAGAATGCTATATTTTGCATATTAATAAATTAAAAAATGAATTTAATAATATGTGCTTAGTATTATTGATTCTTTAACTGTTTAGGTTTTATTTTATGAATTATAAGCCAAAATCTTCGAATTGAATCTTAAAATGAATCCCATTACAGATAAATAACTGTCATTTATTCTTTAGTTTATCCTAAGTAATATAAATTAGAAAAAATAAAAATGAAAGAAGAGAGTGATGAAGAGTAGTTGCAGTTGTTAATTTTTTTATTATACTGCCTCTGTTTCAAATTTTTTTCTGTATTCTTATTTAGTTTCATTAAGCCTTTCTAATTTAATAATATTTATTCATTAAAGCTTAATACTTGCACCGGAGGGTGCATATAATTTGCTAGTGAAAATTATCTAATAGCAGAAAATAAACAATAGGTAAGAGTAGACTAGAAGCATCACTAGAACGCAACCAAAAGACCCAGCTTCACATAACAAACAAATAACTAATTGTCGTCAATGATATATATTTTTGCTTCTATGAAGGAGTACAGTAAGTATATATGCCGAAAATTACAAACTGATATTGTAACCCTTGGTTGAAACATGGTTGGCGGAATTTCAGTTAAAAAGCGGCGTTGAATTTCACGGTTTCTAGACGAAATTAGATTATACTGGTATATCAGTAATTTAGGAATTTTTTTCTTTTGCATATGCAATATATATTATATATATATATAATAAAGGAAGAATCAAACAGTAATCCATAATAAGTTTTTTCGACGAAAATTGGGGCCTCATATAATTAGTGATTAACCGGTCCCCATTTTCGCTATCAGATTGGGTCTCGATCATATGGAACAATTATATATATATATATTATATAATATATATATATATATAGTATAGTGTGTGTGTGTGTGTGTGTGTGTGTGTGTGTGTGTATGAAAAAAAAAAAGGAAAGAAAGTATAGAATGGATAAATAGGATATTTTAATATATTTAATTACTACGTGTTTCGGTCAGGGTTTATCATGTGTGCATTGTTCATAATTATTATTTTTAATAACAAAATGAAATGAAAATGAATATTAAAATATAAATAAATGTTATTTAAATTAATAATTTGAATATATGTACTGGATAACTCCTGAGAAACAGTGTAAGTAAAATTGATTAAATTATCTATTTTTTATCCATTCTATATTTCTTTTCTTTATTTATTTTTCAAATACGTTGGATCATTTCAGTTTAATTTTACAACACCCAAATATTATAATATATTATTTATATTATATATTATATAAAATAAGCCTAAGGATCAGAGATTTTATGCTTCTATGGATCATCTGAGGGGATATAAATTGGTTATTTTCTTTTTTTATGAGTTTTTTTCATGCGAACAGTTTTGTATATGTAATTAAAAAATAAAGCGAAGATCTTTTTATACTGTTCGTAGTTTAGAAAAATAATTATATAATTATATATATTATATATATATAATTATATATAGTATATATATATATACATATGTGTGTGTGTGTTGTGTGTGTGTGTGTTGTGTGTGTGTGGTGTTTGATATGAGACTAGATATATGAAGTTTGGCTTCTAACATTAATCTTTGTGCTTAGGTATCTCACTTTGATATATACTGCTATACTATATATAATATTAATATTTATATTATATATATATATATTATATATATATATTTTAATAAAATAACATATAAGGTTTTACCATTATCATTTATTATATTGATGACAAGGACAGTCAGAAACATTTGGTTTCATGCTGGTAAGGCAAAAACAATCTTTCGGTGACTGTTGTTTCAATTAATAATATGTATATTTTTTTTTATATTGAATTCTACCAATAATACTGCAATTGTTGGGCCACACCGGTACAGTAAAGGCTGAACCGGCTTCCGCTCATACAGTGACAACTCGCGTTGTCATGTTTCAAAGCTTTACTGGTCGGTGTGCCAAAATGCGGTATTATTTGGAAAAAAGTTTTTTGTTCATATGTCGAATTTTCGCAGACTATATTATTATTATTATTATTATTATTATTTTATATTATTATTATTAATTTTAATCGAGTAATGAATACTTTTCTTCCGCAATTTAAATAATATCTCAATACTTAAATTTCCCACCGAGACAATGACATAAGTTCTTTTCTTCTTCTTTCTTCTTCTTTTCTTCTCTTTTTCTTCATAATATATATATCTTTATAATATAATAATATAATAATATCCCATATAATAATACTAATAATGATAAATAATAATGATATATTTTTTTAATAATAGTTTTTAATCTTTTATTACCTTCAAAATTAGTAATTTTATTCTAGATATTATCCCATTTTTATATTAATATTGTTATTATCCATTGTCTTTTATTTTTTCTCTTTCTATATCAGTGTTGTAATTTTTTAAGGGCATAGAACGGGTTAGAATGTAGACAAAAAATCAAGTAAATACAGCCTTAGTTTTGTACCATTTAATGCCATACATTTGCCAATTATTTTGAAAATTTCTTATATATAATAAAAAAAAACAGCAAGAAATTGGAAACGTCTCATTTAAAGATATCCAGAATTATTATACATAAACTATATTATTATATATATATATTATAATTATATTATATATAAAGGTAAATATAATGAGTCAGTAAACCTGCTAAAGTATCGCGTGGATACAGTACTATAAAAAAACACTAGTATTTTATAACTCGAAGATGGATTTTTACTTCCGAAAATATTTAAGTTTTGAAAAAAAAAAGTTAAATAAATTCAACCCATTATTTGCATTGTAAATTGTTCAAAATCTTTATATTAAACACATACAATCCATGCTTCAAAGATACTATAAGAACAAACTTATATATATATAATATAAGCTATTTATATTATATATATATATATATATATATATATATATTTAATTACCATTTGTCAATCTCGGCGTTTGAGAAAAAACCCCGGCAAATAGTTTTGATGTAAAAAATACTACCCAAAATCACCGGGGAATCGATTTAGCATGAGAGATAACGAACTTTTAGTAGGTTTTCTGACTCATTTAGTTTTATATTATATATTATTATATCTATTCTTGTGATCTTTAAAGTGTAGAAGATCAAGTTCTTGAGGTTTTTGGGTATAATAGGGACCGATGGTAAGAAGGCATCCGCTGTTTTTTGTTTTTTGTTTTAACCCAACGTTTCAACCAAGTCACTGGTCATATCCTCAGTGGGATTTCTTGGTTGTAGGTAGTTTGTTTTGCTTTGTGGTGCGAGTTTTTAACTTATTAAAAAAAAGGGACACTTTCCTCAATCTGGACTGAAAGGGTTTTGTTTTGAAGATAAAAAAAATTTTAACCAATTAAAAAAATAAACTAATGAAATTAAACAATATGAGGTAGACCGTACGTTCAGCATCACCCTGTACTTTTTTAAAGATTTTTTGAAAGGTAGAATTACAATACATATATTATATATTATAATACATAAGGTGGGTCAAAATCTTGTATCCTACACATTGTTTTTAAAATTTTTCATTAAATTTTTTTTGTTTTTAATAATTAATATTGTTGTAATTATTTTCACTTCAAAAATGTTTTTTAAATGTACGGGGTGGTCGAAAGTTTTGTCACCCAACTTCTGTTTTATAACTTTTATTTATTTTTATGTCGATTAATATAATATATTTATGCAATTAATTTTTCTAAAATCTTTTTAATGAGGGGTGGTCGAAAGTTTGTATTTTCATATTTGTTTACTTTTAAATTATTTTTTATTGAATAATATCATATAATCTTAATGGCCATTAATTTATTCTAAAGTCTTTTAAAATGTGGGTGTTGAAGTTCGTACCCTTATTGTTTTTTTTTTTTTTATCGAGATAATATATTTGTATTTTTTACTTAAAGTTTTTAACAATGTCGGGGGTTGGTCGAAAGTCTTGTACGCCTTATCATTGTTTTATTTTTTATTACTTTTTATTCGAATAATAATATATTATGCAATTCATTTATTCTAAAGTATTTTAAAAATGTATAGGGTGGTACGAAGTTGTACCCCTATTATTGTTTTTATTTCATTATTTTTTATTTGCTTTTAATAATATAATATATGATTATGACAATTATTCTAATTCTCTAAAATGTTTTAGACTTAGAGGGGTGGTCGAAAGTCTTGTCACTTCATATTGTTTTAACTTTTTATCATTTTTTTTCTAAGTATATAATAATATATGTTACGTAATTATTATACTTTAAAAAATATTTTTAAAATTACAGGAATGGTCCGAAAGTCTTGTCACTCCTACAATAGTTTTTAGATTTTCATTATTTTTTGTTTTTAATGAAATTTCAGAGAATAACTACAATGTTTCCCACTATCAACATTTTAGAATCAAGTTGTGCAAATCATCAGCGCTTAACAGGCAATAAAGGTCATCGACCAATTTTATTACAGCTTAATTTTACTATAAAGAAAATTGTTAGGGGTGACAAGACTTTAAGACATATTCCTGTACATCAAAGCGACATTCTTCAGGATTTTTGCAATTTTTATTTTCTGAAATGCAGTGGGTGATCAAAAGTATTGTTTTCACATTTACATATTGCTTTAAACTTTTTATTTTTTTTGTTTTTAAAAAAGAGGAAGTTATGTGAATTGTAAATGTTGTAGGCAACTTAGAAAATAAAACAATTAACAAAAAGTAAATATATATATACACATTAAATATAAGGTTTGGTTTTTGACGCAAATATTGAAGGTTTGAAGTAAAATAATGAAGCTTGAAACAAAATGGTATTTCTTGTTTGTAAATAATTTTTTCTCATAAAATCTATATGTTGATCCTTTATATATTTTTAAAATAAACAAACTATATATAGTATATATAATGTCGCAATGTATTGATTAATTGTTTTTTAAAAAACAATAAGGACCGTCTAGTTGCATAATCAAATTTTTAGTGGTATATAATAAGTTTGCTTTATCCTAATGTATTGGGATTTTAGGTAATCGTGCGTGAGATGGAAATAGTTTTGTGTTAGACAAATGAGACGGAAATTCATTTGAGATTTTTTTCGGCTGTTATATTTTGTTGTTATATACACAGGTTAGACATCTTTCGGTTTGGTGTTTATGATTTATTTTACTTTAAAATCTTTTAAAATTATGTTTTAATTATTCATATTTTTCAGGCTGTTACCTCCATATTGTTCTTTTATATACACATGTAGACTTCTTCGGGTGTGTATGACCTTTTTCTCATTTTAAAATTATTGGTTATTTAAATTTATGTGGCTGTATGCCTATTTCAATTGTTATATACACAAGTTCAGTTTTTTTGGATGTGTTAATGTAATTTTACCTTAAATTTAAAAATTGAAAATATAATTTTATTTTTTAGGTGTTGTTATTTTATTGTTATATAAAACGTTGCAAGATTCTTTGGGTTGTTATGATTATATTTGTTTGCATTATTTTAACGTCTAAAATTTTTTTAAAATTTAAATTTTCACCATTTCGTTTTTCGGCTGCATTTTGAAATTATTTTACTCTAAATTTAAAAATAAATTTGTNTATATCTACATATCAACTCTCCATCATGCACTATTATATTATATATACTCTCTCTACAAAATTCTACCGGTTTTTATAGTCGCGCTCACGGAAAAAGCTAATTTCGATTCATTGTATTCCTAAAAACTGTCACCTCTTTCAACAATAACATTCATATTCCGTGCTTAAGTATTCTTCACGTTCCTCCGATGTTCTTTCTCCAATTGCTTTTGGATTTACTTTCAATGAATATATCAGTCCACACAATCTCTTCAATAAATCTTAAAAGAAATCCATTAACAAGAAAAAATAACTGTCATTTTATTCTTCACTTCCTCTTTTAACTAAATACTTAAATTAGAAAAAATAACAATGAAAGACGAGAGTGGTGAAAGAGTAAGTTTCAGTTGTTCTATTTTTTTATTATACCCCCTCTGTTTCAAATCTTTTATCATACTCCCTCTGTTTCAAATCTTTTATCATACTCCCTCTGTTTCAAATCTTTTTATCTGCATTCTTCTTTAGTTTTATTAGCCTTTCTAATTTAATATAATATTTTATTACATTAAAACTTAAATACTTGCACCCAGAGGGTGCATATATTTGCTAGTACAAATAATTTTCACACAGTTATATGTAGTGATAAGTATTCCTATCTATCTATTGATAAGTATTCCTATCTGTAGTGATATTATAATACTACCAATATTTACCCATACTACATATGGGTTGAAAGATGGTCATTATCAAAGTACATATATTTACCTACACGAGCAGGATGTGACAAAAGATCAATTTCTTTAGGGGAGTTTAACAGTTTTAAATTCAGAATTTTCCTTCTCCTAGACTGGTTACCTAGCCCTATCCGCCCTACTATTTGCCCGTAACTGGAGGGAGAGTAGTTGAATTCATACCTTTCCCACGGGTATTAGCGCTATGTGGAATGCAAACAGCTTCGTCCAAGATTTGAACTCGGCTCGACGAGTCCATTTTCGACGACTCTAACCATTGCACCATGCACCCCCATTATCAAAAAATATATATTTACCAAGCGTGGAGGCGCGTGTTCTAATGGTTAGAGTCTTGGGGAATGGACTCGTCGACCCGAATTCAATTCCTGGACGAAGCTTTTGGCTTTTCACATGGCGCTAATACCCTTGGGAAAGGTATGAATCCAATTCTTCCTCTAGCTATGGATAAATAGCAGGGTAGACTGCGCTCTTTAACCATGGCTAGGTAACCAGTCTAGGAGAAGAAAAGCTCTGAATTCAAACCTGTTAAACTCCGCTTAAAATTGACCTTGTGTCGCATCCTGTTCGTGCGGAGGGGTTGGTAAATATATGTATGTATTTACCAACCCTCCCTCACGAGAAGGATGTGACACAAAGTCGATTTTAAGCGGAGTTTAACAGGTTTGAATTCAGAGTTTTCCTTCTCCTAGACCAGTTGCCGTACCAAGGTTGAAATGCCAAGTCCGTCCTACTATTTACCAATTGTTGGAGGGAGAATAGTTAGATTCATACCTTTCGCAAGGGTATTAGTGCCTCATGAAATGAAACTAGCCTCGTCCAGGGTTTGAACTCGTATCGCCGTGTCCATTTCCTTCGACGACAACCATTACACCACGGACACTTCATTCAAGTCGTGAAAGCAGCACCCCACAAGGAAGCAGCTGTATTGCCACCTGCCCCCTATCTCACAAACCATCCGAGTGAGACGGACCAGACATGCTGGATACTGCTGGAGGAGCAAGGACGAGCTCAAAAGCGACGCTCTCCTATGGAATCCAACACATCGGCATGCTAATGTGGGCCGCCCAGCAAGGACCTACATTCACCAACTCTGGGCGGATACTGGATGCTGTGCGGAGGACCTCGCTGGGGAAATGAATGATAGAGAAGGTTGGTGAGAGATTTTCATGGATATCCGTGCCAAATGCGCGACATGATGATTGTTACATAATCATTAGATACCTAATATTTATGTGCAATAGTGTAGAAATAAAAATGGCGGTTATAAGTTACAGCCCACGGCTTTGAAGGATGAGTGACAAGGCTTGACCTCAGTCTTAACCTTCCGGTGGATACCGTGAGAATCGGTGGAGGAGACCCTCTTCCGGTTTAGATTAGAAATAGATTTTAGTCAGTCGGCGAGAAACCACGATGGTGGTGAGTCGTGTTATACACGCTCCGACTCACTTTGCGCAGATGTCTGGTTGGGGATTTAAAAATAAAGTAAGATCAAAGCAAATCGGAGTCTTGTGTTATTACCTCTAAAAACTACCAATGATACAGGGCTTCTGATAAAGAGAAATCCCCAATAGAAGACTAGACCCGAAGTCCCCAATAGAAGTCCAGACGTTAGAAGAGACCTAGAAGAACTTAAGATGTCAGAAGAACAGAAGAAGAATAGAAGTAAGAAGTAAGTAATGAAGAGGGTATGCAACAATGATGATGAAGATTATGGTTAATATAATTATTTGGTTATTTACTCAATCCATTCGTCATGGGTAGGATGTGACATAATGTCGCAAATATTGGACACACAGTGAGGGTCGAATTCACTATTAAGTAATAATGAATAGGGGAAAATAATTTGCTAACCATTACACCTCGGCAGGAAGTACAAATTATTCGTATTTGTATTCGACTTCTCATACTATCAGTACTTATCCATGATATATACGGATTGTAACATGGTTATTCATTTATTTATCTATAATTTTAAATGTTTTGTTTTGTTTAAATTTTTAATTATTTAATTGTTTATTATTTTCAATGATTTATTTTATTAGACTTTTTATTTATTCCTTTATTTATTCCCATCTAGGGTTAAATAAAAAAAACATGAGTTTATAAACAAATTGAATTAGGCATTAAGAATAAAATTATTTCACAACTTTGTCGGCAATAAATGACCCACCGAGGTTGATATGCCGTAAAAAAAAACAAAAAAAAAAAAAAAACCATTATTTATTTCATTATTTTAAATGTTTATTCATTTTGTTTTTTACTTATTCATTTAATTATTTATCATTTTTAATATTTTATTTTTTCAAATATCTTATTTTTTATTCTATTTATTTATTATTCTAAATGTTTTATTTCTTTACATTTTTATTTCTTTATTTAATTATTTCATAATTTATGAGGAAGTGCATCCCGGTCTCCTGCCTCAAAAATTGCTACCCGGTGACTATTAAAATAACGACCCAGCTCAGTCTATTCAAAACTATCCATCTTCATATCTATCTATCTATCTATCTATCTATCTATCTATCTCAATTTGTTCATATTTATCTATATTACTTTAAATACTAAGATTTTTTTAATTCATGTTTGTTTAATGTCTTGTTTTTAGTTTAAATAAACAAGAATTACGACAAAAAAAGATGCGACCCACCCAATACATTTACTTGGCGAAAATATCTATCTCCATTTGTTCATATCTATCTATATTATTTTGTTTGTTTATCTATCTATCTATCTATCTATCTATCTCAGTCTATTCCAAACTATATATCCATCTTCATATCTAAACAAGAATTACGACAAATTACGATAAATAAACAAGAATGACGACGAGCTGGGGCTGTTATTTTGATAGTCACCGGGTAGCAATTTTTAAGGCGGGAGACCGGGACGCACTTCCTCATAAATTACCAATTATTTATTTGTTTATTGTTATTAATCTTTTATTTTCTTACAATTTTTATTTATTCGTTTACTTATTCATTTATTTATTTATTATTTCTAATATATTTTTTTTAATTTCTTATTTTTTTCGTTTATTTATTTATTATTCTAAATGTTTTATTTCTTTACATTTTTATTTATTTATTTATTTGTCTATTTGTCTATTGTTTTTAATGTTTTATTTTCTTACAATTTTTATCTATATGTTTACTTATTCATTCATTCTTTCATCCATTCATTTATTTATTTGTTTATTTGGTTTGAGAGAAAGAATAAATAACGTAGAGCCACTTGTATTAAATTTTACAATGATTATTCTTATTAGTAAATATATGTGCCCACTTATATAATTATTTACTCTTATTTTACTTTCATCTTACTTTTTTTATTGCTTATACCCAGTAGTACTAGAAGTACTACGAGTACTAGGAGTTTTAACTTTTAAGATTTATTAGAGGAACTATTACACTGGTTTACAAAAAATATTTTTTGTCTGAGGCAAGAATGTGAATAGGTGTTTTTTGACTAATTTGGGTGTGCTGAATTCAAATTGATAAACAGTTTTGCTCTATCACGTCTAGTTTTCTGTCTTTTAAATAGTCTCATTTTAGTATATACAGAATATATACGTGCTTATTTCAACAGTTGCAGCAGCTTATTACAGATAAAACAGGATAGATAAAGAACATTGACGGAATAAATATACTTGGATGACACAATGTACACAATTCATAGTACCGCAGACAGAAGTGTGTTTTCTTAAATGATCTGCTGTATTTTGCCTCCGGGATGTCATGCAAGAGCATCCAGCAGAAGTCTCCCATCATGCCGGGGTTCCACTTGCCTTGGTAGTTGCTCTCCATCTTCGTAATGTCTTGGTGGAATCTTTCTCCGTGCTCATCACTCACTGCTCCAAGGTTTGGAGGGAAGAAGTCGAGGTGGGAATGGAGAAAATTAATTTTGAGTGACATTCGGCATCCCATATCCTCATAAGTCTTTAGCAACTTCTCAATACAGGCTTGGTAATTTGGTACGCGTGTGTTACCAAGGAAGCCACTACAGACTGACTTAAATGCTTCCCATGCTCTCATTTTCCTGCATAATAACTAAAAAAGAAGACATAAGTCACACAATATTAGAAATTAACCCTGAATATATATACGCCTTTATGTACAGTATGTGTACAAAATATACAGTATGCATATCTGAAAAACTAGAGGTGATGAGTAAAAACGGATTTCAAATCTGAATTCAGCACCCCAAATTAGGTTAAAACAGCTATTTTCGTGCTTGCCTCAATTTCTTTGTAAACCAGTGTAATTATGCTACACATTATTTAGTTTAACCGATAGAATGCCTATCCTGTGATTTCTCGGGATTATCAATGAAGAGGTTTATATATATATATATATATATATATATATATATATATATATATATATATATATAATTGGTAAAGAAAAGGCCGTAAAAATCGGCCATTTTGCGGTTATAATGTAGCAAACTAGCACAACGGGAATACAAAGCTAGGCACCACTGGGTAGGGGAGTTGATCAACTCGGAATTATGCAAAAAATCAAATTTTGACCATACAACAAAATGGTATATACATAAACCAGAATTTGTTCTTGAGAATGAAACAAATAACATTCCCTGGGACTTTGAGATAAAAACGGACGACCTTATCCTAGCCAGGAGACCAGACCTAGCGCTGATTAAAAAAAAAAAAAAGAGAAAAAAAAAAGAGAACGTGTCAACTGGTGGACTTTGCGCTTCCAGCAGATCACAGGGTGAAGTTGAAAGAAAACGAAAAGATAAATAAATACCTGTACCTCGCCAGAGAATTGAAAAAAGCTGTGGAATATGAGAGTGGAAGTGATACCAATTGTAGTTGGGAAAAAAAGTCTGGAGGACCTGGAAATCAGAGGAAGAGTTGAGACCATCCAGACTACTGCATTGCTGCAATCGGCTAGAATACTCAGAAGAGTCCTAGAGACCTGAGGAGACTTGTTGTCACACAGAATTAAGTGAAATACCATCAGCTAACGCTGATGTGAAAAATTCAAAAGGAGTGAAAATAATAATAATAATAATAATAATAATAATAATAATAATAATAATAATAGTAATAGATAAGACACAACGGAATAGCAAGTGTAGAATGTGTTGGGGAAAAGAAGAAACTGTCACTCACATAATAAGAAAAAGCAGTAAACTAGCCCAAAGAGAGTACAAGACTAGGCACAACTGGTTGGGAAAGGTGATTCACTGGGAACTGTGCAAAAAAATGTAATTTTCACCATTCAACTAAATGGTATATGCTCAAGCCTGAATCTGTCCTGGAGAATGAGACGCACAAAATTCTCTGGGACTTTGAGGTACAGACGGATCCTCTAAGACCAGACTTGGTGTTGATCAATAATAATAAGAAAAGTTGTCATCTCGTGAATTTTGCCGTCCCGGCCGATCACAGAGTGAAAGTGAAAGATAGCGAAAAGATAGACAAATACTTTGACCTTGCCAGAGAACAAAGAAAACTGTGTAACATGAAGGTGAAGATCGTTCCAATTGTGATTGGTGCTCTAGGAACGGTTCCCAAGGGTTTATAAAAGCGTCTTGATGAAATGGAAATCAGAGGAAGAATCGGGACCCTCCAGATTTCAGTAGATCGGCTGGAATACCCAGAAGAGTCCTAGAGACTGAAGAGACTTGCTGTCACTCAGCCTCCAGTGAACCACCGGCTACGGCAGATGTGAAAACCTAAAACAATAATGATACGGGTATCTTTCTGTCTGTAACCGAAACTACGTCACAACTTACGTCACTTCAAAAATTGCGTAAGTTTATCAATGAATATTTAATTCATAGTCGAAATCACAAATACATAGAATAAGTTTTATTGATCAACGATGTCTGCGAAAATCTGAATTAGATTTGCCTCAAAACAGCCCATGTTATTTGTGCATTTAAAATCCTGCAATGTGTCTTATAAATAAAAGTTTACATAATAAATGGTGTGGTTAATTTGCATACTGGTTTTAACAAAACCGGGTTTAATAAATAATTACTTGGTGTTATAGCTCCTGAAATATGTGTTATATATCACTAAGAAATAAAGGTTTACATAATATATGGTGTGGATAATTTGCATACTGGTTTTAACAAAACCGTGTTTAATAAATAATTACTCAGTGTAATTGATTTCTAATATTATTGTTTTATTCTCCAACGTATTAAAATCAATCCTATGAATGATTTTATATAGAAACCAATAAAAAGTTCCCGAGTTCGAAAAGAAAGTTCCGAGTTCGAAAAGAAGGTTCCCGAGTCCGACAAGAAATACCTGAAGAAGGCCGGAGGGTATATCGGCCGAAACGTTGTACAAATAACAATAAAGATGAGGACAATAGTCCGAATAACACAGATAATACTAATCATCAAGCCTCATCTCAAACATTCAGAGAAAAAGTATCTTTTTATATGCATTCTAATTTAATTTCGTTAGTCTTTCTAATTTAAAACTTAAATACTTACGCCTGGAACACGCATGTTCTTACAAGTAATTATAATGGCTTACATAATATATGGTGAGGTTAATTTGCATATTGGTTTTAACTAATCAGGGTTTAATAAATAATCACTTGGTGTTATTGATCTCTAATATTATTGTTTTATTCTCTAACGTATTTAAATCAATCCTATGAATGATTTTATATAGAAACCAGTTTAAAATATAATTTTAATAAGTGTAGTTTTAATATGCGTTCTTATTTAATTTCTTGCTAAATAATAATAATAATAATAATATAATAATAATAATAATAATAATAAATGATTACTTGGTGTTTTCGATCTCTAATATTATTGTTTTATTCTTCAACGTATTATAATATGATTTTAATAAGTGTAATGTTTTAATATGCGTTCTTATTTAATTTCATGCTAATGATAATAATAATAATAATAATAATAATAATAATAATAATAATAATAATAATAATAATAATAAATAAATGATTACTTGTTGTTTTCGATCTCTAATATTATTGTTTATTCTTCAACGTATTATAATATAATTTTGATAAGTGTAATGTTTTAATATGCGTTCTTATTTAATTTCTTGCTAATAATAATAATAATTCTTTGTTCGTAATTTCCTCTAATGTGACACTAAAATTCGCATTTATTATCTAAGATTTAGTGATAATTCTATTTAATAGAGATGCAAAATTTTTTTACTTCTTTGTTCGTAATTTCCTCTAAGATGATAGTGTAGTAACTGTTCATTCGTTTTAGTGTCAACCTATACGACAATATAATATCTATGTACTATTCTTGTGAATCTTTAAGGGTGTAAAAAAATGCGGGGAATTGTATGCCACAGTCGTCGACTTTGTCAAAAGCCATATAATAATAATAATAATAATAATAAATAATAATAATAATAATAATAATAATAATAAGCAGTAGCAAAAGAAATGGCAACAAACACAAGTGCAATATTTTTTATTAAATGAAGCAAAAAAAAAAGTAATAATGATAAGGCAAAATGCAAATAAACACGATCATTATTCAAATAATAAGAATAACAAAAGAATAACAATAATAAAAGAATAACAAACAAAACAAAGAATTGAAAACTGTGAATTTTTATTCTAATGGTCAAAATAATAATAATCATAATAATTGTAATAATATAAATGATAATAATTTTTTGTAATAATATTGATGATAATAATGATAATATCAAATAATAAGTAACACTAATGATAATGTTTAACATCTATAACAAATGTAACAGTTAATATCAATATAATTATTAGGAAACAAATTGTGCTTTTTTCAGAGAGTATTCATATCGTAATAATAATAATAATAATAATAATAATAATAATAATAATAGGCTGAACTTGCACAAAGGTGTCAAAATTAGGGTGACCCAGAAAAAACAGAACCCAAATTATTTATTCATTTTCCCATTAAACTAACCTTAAACCCCAACACCAACCCTAACCCTAACCGCTAAGCCTAGCTCTAACCCTAACCCTAACCCTAACCCTAAACCTCCCCTAGTTAAAATTAACAGTTTTATTATAAAATTTGTGGGTTCTGTTTTTTCTGGTTCACCGGTATACAGGTAACCCAGAAAAAACAGAACCCAAATTATTTATTTTCCCATTAAACTAACCCTAAACCCCAACACCAACCCTAACCCTAATCGCTAACCCTAGCCCTAACCCTAAACCCCAACACTAGACCCCCATATTTAAAATTATCAGTTTTATCATAAAATTTGTGGGTTCTGTTTTTTCTGGTTCCCCGATATATAGGGTGACCCAGAAAAAACCGAACCCAAATTATTTATTCATTTTCCCATTAAACTAACCCTAAACCCCAACCCTAACCCTAACCCTAGCCTTAACCCTAAACCCTAACCCTAACCCTAAACCCCCTATTTAAAATTAACAGTTTTATTACAAAATTTGTGGGTTCTGTTTTTTTTCTGGGTCATCCTAAATTTGACACCTTTGTGCAAGTTCAGCCTAATAATAATAGATTTAAATCTGTTAAGATAATATGACATTTTTTCTTAAAAAAAAAAGGAATTGCTTTTTGTAGATATAACGTGGGAATATAAACCAAAAAAAATAAAAAGGCAAACGAAGAATGTTTTTTTGTTGTTTTCTTGTTTTTTTGTTTCTTTGCGATTTTTTAAAACTTTTTTTTGTTTTTTTGTTTTGAGTCAGACAAACACACAAGCGAGCAGGCATGCAAGCGAAAATCTCGTATCATACAGGTAAAAAAAAAAAAAAAAATTAAAAAAATCATGAAATGGAATAAAATATAATAATATTAAAAAAAGATATTTTTTTTAAATGAAAGTATAAAATAACAAACGAAACAAAAAAAAATAACCTCTCGAAAAAAAAAGTCCCCACTTTTTTTAAAAATTTCAAAACTAAAGGAAAAAAAAATAACGAAAAATCTCACATACACTCGTACATACAACCACACAAAAAATAACATTTTTAAAAAAATTAGTCAAATTAATTATATCACTAAATTTGTTGTTTATAGTCCACCATGTAACAAAAGTTTTACTTTTCTTGTGTTTGAGTAGAAAATATTATTTCCAAATTGTATATGCGTGAAGTAACCGTTGAACAACTATTTTTCTCTTCAAACTTTGCTTTTGCGACCTGGACAATGCTATTCTCTGATATACCATCTTTTAGAATATTCCAGGAATTCATTGCTCATAAGCTGATAGAGAATTTACTAGATATTACTAAACATATCCATTCATTTCTATATAACTTCAATACAAATACATGTAAATTGGCATTTATATATTCAAAATTTATACAAATGAAAATATGCCTGTTTTAAATAGATGTCACAAATGGAAGTTTTAAAACGAATAGTGTCCATTTTCCATACTTTTGCAATATAAGAAATAACACGTACTATACAGAAAAAAGAACCCTTTGTGCTACGTAGTGTAACCATTAAATCTTAAACCTGATTCTATCTATAAAAGAAATTACCTTTAATTAAGGAATTACCTATAAAATAAAAGGAATTGCTTTTAAATATTATTTATCTTTAAATAGATTACTATATAATCGACTGTTTAAAATCTTAGTCGTTCAGAGTAATTGTCGAAGGTTTTGCAATCTGATGTCCATTGTATTTAGGGATGTCATCGGACTAAACCAATTCCAACAGTCTAAGGATTCTATAGAGCACAAACGAAGTTACTAACAATGGTTTGCAGGAATGGTTCCACGACTAGAACGGGCTTGATGACCATTAGGGTAGGTCGATTTATCACTTTTTAAAAAATATCAAAGTGTCCCTCTATGCGAAAGTTGTGTGTCAGTATACGGTATACCAAAAAGTAAATCTTTTACTTAGACTATTGTTTGATGAAATAGAATCAGTGATCGTCTACTAAAACGCACTAAAATCCCTCGTTTTTTGCAATATTAGAATATTTAGAAAACGAGGATTTTTAGTGTATTTTAGTAGACGATCTTTGATGCTACTTCCCCAAACAATGGTGCAAGTAAAAGATCTAATTTTTGGTATCAGTATTCAGTATACTAACACACAACTTTCGCATAGATGGACAATTTGATGACTTAAAAAAGTGAGAAATCGACCTGCCCTAATGACCATTGCTTTTAAGCACGGGTCTGCAATATGATTGAAACGACAAATCAAAAAAGATGGTAGGGTCGGCTATGTATAAACGGGACTAATGTAAACGTCACAATTTTTATTAAAGCTCCATAAGATATGGAAGCATTATTGCACATAAAATGCTATATGTCTCGTACTTTCTTTTCTTTTATTTTATTCGCGCTGGGAATCAAATGAATTTATGTTTTCCAACAAAGATTGAAGCTTAACTGAGACCGAGTCACAACAGGATATTATTTGAGATCAATCAAACAGATGACTGATCAAGGAAAATAAACCTTTGGTGCTACTCAGCTACAAGAACCTGGAAATGGAGACTACAAGAGAGTGCCATTTAAACAGAACCATTCCAGTAGGAATGGTTAGGAATACTGATACACAGTTCAGGAAATAAAATAATCCCAGTAAATCTATCTCTATCTGAAAACGCATAAGGCCGTACCAAAGAGCACTGCTCACATACATAGAAAAAGACTGTCTCAATTTTATATGCTCAATAAATTTCAAAGAAAAACAACTTCCATTACCTCAGCTAAAAAAATAAATGGCAAAGGATAGCATCAAACAACAAACAGAGGAAAATTGAATAATAATAATAATAATAATAATAATAATAATAATAATAATAATAATAATAATAATAATCTGACTTTTGTATGTTTTCTATACTATCGTAAGACAGAAGAAATGAGGGAGGCACAAGATTTTTTTTTGTCAGCACAATATTGTTAAGATGCCCTTATTATAGAATAAAGCAGATTCCAGACCAGTTTGTAAACATGTAGGTCTCTGCGCAGGCGCTTACGCCGTTCATTATAACTTCTCAAGGGAGATAACAATTAGATGCAAAGTGTAGAGTACTCCTCCTGACTTAATTAGAGTTTTTGCTCTATAAATAGAAGACATCGAGCTCGGTGGTGTTGGTGGTAATAATAATAATAATAATAATAATAATAATAATAATAATAATAATACTGAAGATGTTATATCGATATATGTACATGATATTAAATTACGTCTTAATTATCTTTTTGACTTGTGGGGGACTTGAATACAATTAGGTTATTTATTTATTTATTTCAATCAAATAAACCACATTTTTTTTGGGGGGGGGTGAGGGTCTTTTTTTTTGTTGCTTTTTTATGATTTATCTCCCAAAATATTACCAAGAAAACTGAACAGACAATGAAAGGATATTTTCTTTTTTTTTTTTTTTTTGACTTAAAAAAAAAAGAAAAAAATATTTGAAAGAAAAAAAGAAAAGAAAAATAAAGGAATAAACATGTGATACATAATCTTAAAAAAATATGGTACAAGTATTTTTCTTTTTTCTCTTTTTTGTGTTTTTTTTTTTTTTAGGTGAGGGGGACTTTGTTTTTTTTTGTTGTTTTTTTTTGGTTTTTATACTCTTTAATTGTGTGTGTCTTTTCCCTTAAATTGATTTTTTATGGTTGTTAAAGAATTTTTTTTTTCCAAACACCAAAATACCAAAAATACCATATACAGTTTCACATTCAAAGATTAAATGTCTTCAACAAAAAACTTTAACGAAAAAATAAACACAAATATTTGAAAAACTTTTGTTTATATATTCCTATATATAAATATATACACATATATATATTTATATATATTGTACATATTTATTTATATTTATATTTATATATTATCTTTTGGATAATAACGATAATATCAACAACAATAACAACAACAAAAACAACAGTATAAACAACAACAACAACAATAACAACAACCGTAACAAGATTAACAACAGCTACAAAAAACAACAATGATACTAAAATTAGATGAAATTCGATATAGATCAATATTTTTGTTGTAGTTTTTTTTTTGTTTCAACAAATCGATTTTGCAAGGACAGTAGTAAATACTTTAGAATATCAATTAATATCAACTTACAATCACTATATTAAATTCTCTTTATATATATATATATATATATATATATATATATATATATATATATATATATATATATATATATATTAACCTATTTAAACCTATCAATATATTCCTTGTAACTGCTTATTAATTAGTATTAATATAGACCCATTTAAAATGTTAAAGTACCAAAGGAACAGTAAATAATATATATATATGTATATATATGTATATAAATATATATATGAAGCGTGTGGGTGTATATATACACGAACACATACATAAATATACATGTACATAATATATATACATACATATATATATATATATATATATATATATATATATATGTTTGTGCATGTATGTATGGGTCTGTGCTTGTATGTGTGTTTGGGAAACTGTATGATTTTAATGGCCTCTTACTTAAAAACAAATGCCCTATATATATATATATATATATATATATATATATATATATATATATATATATATATATACGAAGAGGAACATTTAAATTCACACTGCGAGTTCCCTATGTAAATGTACCACATATACATTGTACCCGCATACACCACTCAAATGCATACACACAGAAACATACACAGACACATACACAACACACACACACACACACATATATATATATATATATATATATATATATATATATATGTATACATATATATATATCAAGAGAGACAGAGAAAAAGTGAGAGGTGGGGAGAGAGGAAGTGAAAGTGAGATAATTTGGGAGTACTATGTATTTTCCATTCGCCTAATTGTATATTTATTATCTATATGTGGATAAGTTACGACTGAGTTTGCTTCTCACTGGGTGGCTTAGACTTTGGTCATGATAAGCTTTCATCATCTATATTACATGTGATGACACCTATACCAGAAAAGGTATTGTGTATGTGTGTGTGTGTGTGTATGTGTGTGTGTGGGGTGCCATTATCTTCGATGGTCCACTGATACCCTACTGTTAAATACCTCCATTTCATTTCCAGCCCCATTTGGCCATTTCTAATCTAGTAACCTTTATTGGATTACAACACCTACTATGTATATTCTATTCAAAACTAGGTTTCTAGATTCCAGAATATAACACACACAGGTTCGGAGAATACAATAGCCATGATGTTTTGAAATATTAGTTCGAAAGAACGAAGATATAATTAAGCATTTATTTTAGAAAAAAAATGTGTTCTGGCATTTTATCGATTCTAAAACCATTAAGTGAATTGTTTTTTTCAATAGATATTTTCGTTTTTAGCAAATAGTTGATTTTTATAAAGCTTGAAATTAAAAAAAAAAAGAGGGTGAGTTTTTTTAATTTTTATCTACGGACAACTGTATGGAGATAGCTGTAACTCCAGGTACTGTAAGTCCGTTTTATTTTTCAAATTTACTGTTTTCACTGTTTAATTTTGAAATTTGCAAAAAAGAAAGGTTCACGAATTTCGAATTTCGTCGCATTTTCGGCTTAGGGTTAAAGTATGCTGAACACTCCGGTTCTTGTTCGATCACCGAAGTTAAGCTGCACAGCGCCTGATTAGTGCTAGAAATAATTTTTATGAAGACATGGAAAACCAGAAAAATATAGGTAAAAATAACTCGAATTTTTTAAATTTTTGTTTAGGTAAGGTTACGGTTAGGTTGAACGTTTGAATTAGTGTAAGAAGAAGTAGAAGAAGAAGAAGAAATATACGATAGAAGGTGTAATTTCCTAGATGTATCGTATTTTATTCATTCATAATTTACTGGTTGCGTCAGATAGGTTGTGACTCTATTATTTCCGTCAGTATTTTGGTGCTTTTAAATGACATAGCATGACAGTACTATGGTCTTTGTGTTTGCATAATAAGACACAGAAAATGCCTAGCGGTAATTGGTTAAAGAATATTGGTAAGTCAGCTCAAATCCCCACACCTTTCTTAATATCTTCTTATCTGTCATGATTTGATCTAGGGACTGCTGGTGAGAGATTGTCATGGATATTCGTGCTACTAGCTCGACATGATAATAACTCGTTTAAGAAATCCAGATAAAATGGCTCGTTTATTCTTTCATTTGTTCAGTAACTGTTAATAGATGATTACCAGATCTTGATGCCATGGATTTGTCTCATGGTCTTCAAGAAAGTTGACCGATCACAAAGATGAGATGAAGAAATAACGACGAGTTAAATATTTTAAAAAATAAGTCAGGCACGTGATCACAGAAAAAAATGCCACTATCTTTATTATCAGTGCTACAATGTTCCTTCAGACCGCTTTCAAATCAGGAAGATGTAAAATCATTTTTTTTTAGTCGATGAAGGAAATGCTATTCGAGTCACCATTTTTTTTCAGTGGTAACTAACTAACTCGTTTCAAACAATCTTCAACTCTTGCGTGTGACCGTTTCTCGCAGCTACCGTGAGCGTTTATGTGAATGATTATTTGCCATCGAGTACACACCCGGTTACTAGGTTCACTAGTATTCAAGGCACCTGCTACATAACAGGTGTATTTATTTCAGGACATAGTAACTGAATTCTCAAAGATGTTAGTCTAGCCAGATTGGGAAATCAAAATGTTCTCTTAAAAATAGGAACCAAAGAAAACTTAACCCAACGATGTTGTTGATGATAATGGTTAGCTTCTTTAACACTAGTAGTAACTGGTGAATTTCACAGAAGTCTGCAATGACAGCTATTATTATTATTATTATTATTATTATTATTATTATTATTATTATTATTATTATTATTATGGTTGGGATAAGGTGATCCGTCTTTATCTCAAAGTACCAGAGAATTTTATACGTTTCATTCTCAAGAATAGATTCTGTTTTTTTTGTATTTACCATTTATTATTATTATTATTATTATTATTATTATAACTATTTTCCCAGTTTTAATAATCAGGCATTCGAAGTGATTTTTTTTTTAAGTAGGTTCGTTGTATTCTAGTTCCCATTTTTCACAACCATTAACAAGATGTCTTCCAAAGTATCTATATATCTAGTTTCTTCATGTTTGGGATTTTATTTTGTCATTATACAAATGTGGAGAGATAATAAGAATTACTTCAGATAAAGCGCGGGAAACTTTGGCGGGAAGAACTGTAAATCTTCAAAGGACTTAGGTAAGTATTGTTGAAAACCACGTAGTATTTCTTTTTCAAGATTTTTATCTGGAGTTTTTCTGGTCGTCTAGTTATTTTCTTAGTTTGGGATCCAGCTGGTATAGGAATTGTCCCTTATGCCTTACCCTAACACTTTTAACCGTTTCATTGTTTCATATATACACACATATATATATATATATATATATATACATTGGTATTTACTATATGTAATGTTACTTTGAGTATGACTAAGCTTTGCTGATATATAGCACACAGGTTTATAGTACCTGCCCTTGCTTAATGGTCACCATCTGAGTATTGAACAGGATCATCGCTGCTCAACTTCGATGATCAACCGAAAACCGGTGCTTTTA
Source organism: Doryteuthis pealeii (assembly GCA_023376005.1). Classification (NCBI taxonomy): domain Eukaryota; kingdom Metazoa; phylum Mollusca; class Cephalopoda; order Myopsida; family Loliginidae; genus Doryteuthis; species Doryteuthis pealeii. Next base: position 30,855,171 of record CM042180.1, read on the forward strand.
ACGTGACCTGACAGTAATTAAGTGAATGAGTATTTCTTTGTGTGTATATATGTTTTTTGCGCTTTGGCTATATAAATGTAGGTATATTAATTTTTCTCTCTCCACATTTGAATAGTTTAGATATTGAAACTTCTAGCACGTTCGTTGTATTTTAGCTTGTATTTTCACAACCGTAAGAAGATGACATCCACCGATAAGCGTGGCCTTGTTTCTTCAAGGAACTGACTCCTCCATTTTCGTAGTCGGTAATAAATGTGTCAATATCAAAAAGAAAAAGCAGATCTTAACGAAAACTGCGTTTTATATAAAGAGAAAAAATATATAATTCTAAAAAAAAAAAAAAACAGGGCTGAAAATTTTGTAAAGACGATTCAAAATTCTTGTGTTAAATGCCATGACCCCCAAATGGTCATAGGTAGGACTCACTTCATTCTTACTTACGTTTATATCTAATGATTTCAGCTTACTAATGACCAATTGAGAGTACGGAACGGAAGCAGAAACATCAGTTTCCTCGGTCTCTATGCTCTGTTTCTTTGGTGGTGTGGGGGTGCTCGATACAACTCCCTAGCTTTTTCACTATAAGGAGCTTGTATTATCAACTAGATTATTATTGATCAAATGTCGGGTAACCAATGAGAATCCAACTCAATATAAGGATCTAGATAACCATGACTATTATTATTATTATTATTATTATTAGTAGTAGTAGTAGTAGTAGTAGTAATAGTAGTAGTAGTAGTAGTAGCAGCCTCTTTCATATACGAACTCTTCTCTTCTTCTTCTTTTTCTTCTTCTTCTTATTATTATTATTTATTCATTTACTTATTTTTAATTATTTGAAGTAAGCCAGGACTACACTTAGTATCCTGGCCTATATTACTTTTAATATGTAAATATACTCTTCACACTCGTGGTTACCGCCTTTTCTTCTACTTCTTTCTTTCCTTCTCCTCC
>CM042180.1:30861127-30903627 GCA_023376005.1 Doryteuthis pealeii
TTTCATTCATTCTTCATTTTCTTCTTCTTCAACAATTTTTTTTGATATACTTTTTATTTTATTTATTTATTTACTTTCGTTTGAATATGATCATGTTTTTCGTTTTCCATTTTTTTTCTTTTTTTAATTTCTTTATAGAGTTTCATTTTCATTTTTACCAACAGTTTTGTTTTGATTCGTTCTTAAAATTTTAAAATTTCTTTGTATTTAATTTTTTTTTTCAAATTTTCATTCTCCTTTCAACTTTAGTTTTAGTATTCATTCGCATGACAAAACACACAAACGATGAGCTTCCGCCATTTGCAATTTTATACGGCCGTGATGGCAGCTCCTTCAGTGCCGTTGGGGATTTTCTCGAGAGCGCTACTGGCGCTGCGGGAGGGGTTTTCGCCAACAACCGCTGGGACGACGCCATCTTCGATTTCCTTTTCAGTTGGTGGAAGCTCTGCTTTTGATAAGTGGTAGACAATTCCAGCTCCCAAACTGTCTCCTTCAACATTAATCATGGTTCGGAATCGATCCCTGGAAAAAAAGGGGAATAAGAATGAGTTATAAGGAATAAGAATACAAGTGAGATATTATGAATGAATATAACAATAAGAATAGGAATTACATATAACGAATACGAATAAGAATAAGATTGAGATATAGCGAATGAGAATGGGACTTAGATGTATCAAATAACAATAGGTATTTAATAAAACGATTAAGAATAGAGATTAAATAAAACGAATACGAATAAGATTGAGATATTGCGAATGAGAATGGGACTTAGATGTATCAAATAACAATAGGTATTTAATAAAACGATTAAGAATAGAGATTAAATAAAACGAATACGAATAAGAATGATAAATAAGAATAAGAATGTGATATAACGAATAAGAATAAGAGTGTGATGTTATGAATGAATATAAAAATAAGAATAGGAATTACATATAACCACTAAGAATAAGAATACGAATAAGAATGAGTTAAAATGAATAGGAATTAGAGTTAAATGCAACAAAAAAAAAAAGAAAAAAAGAGGAATAAGAATGAGTTATAAGGAATAAGAATACAAGTGAGATATTATGAATGAATATAACAATAAGAATAGGAATTACATATAACGAATACGAATAAGAATAAGATTGAGATATAGCGAATGAGAATGGGACTTAGATGTATCAAATAACAATGGGTATTTAATAAAGCGATTAAGAATAGAGATTAAATAAAACGAATACGAATAAGAATGATATATAAGAATAGGAATAAGAGTAAGATATCAGGAATGAATTTAAGAATGAGATTACATTTACCGCATACAAATAAGAATAAGAATGTAATATAACGAATAAGAATAAGAGTGTGATGTTATGAATGAATATAAAAATAAGAATAGGAATTACATATAACGAATAAGAATAAGAATAAGATTGAGATATAGCGAATGAGAATGTATCAAATAACAATAGGTATTTAATAAAATGATTAAGAATAGAGATTAAATAAAACGAATACGAATAAGAATGATATATAAGAATAGGAATAAGAGTGAGATATTAGGAATGAATTTAAGAATGAGATTACATATACCGAATGCAAATAAGAATAAAAAATGTGATATAACGAATTAGAATAAGAGTGTGATGTTATGAATGAATATAAAAATAAGAATAGAAATTACATATAACCACTAAGAATAAGAATACGAATAAGAATGAGTTAAAATGAATAGGAATTAGAGTTAAATGTGACAAATAAGAATAAGGATTAAATAAAATAAATAGGAATAAGAATGAGATACAACGAATAAGAATAAGAGTGAGATATTCTGAATTAATATAACAATGAGAATAGGAATTAAATATACCGAATACGAATAAGAATAAGAATAAAATATTAAGAATAAGAATGAGAATTAGATGAATCAAATAATAATAGGTATTTAATAAAACGATTAAGAATAGAGATTAAATAAAACGAATGCGAATAAGAATGATATATAAAGAATAAGAATGAGATATTAGGAATGAAATTAAGAATGAAATTACATTTACCGAATACAAATAAGAATAAGAATGTGATATAACGAATAAGAATAAGAGTGAGATATTATCAATGAATATAACAATAAGAATAGGAATTACATATACCGAATTATATGGTTTCAAGCCTTCCTATTTAATAGTAATAAAATAAGAAAAATTATATGGCTTCACATAACTATTCCTATTTAATAGTAATCATTTGTTAGCACGCAGTTATATATATTTACCAATATATATATATATATAATGCACGAGCAGGATGCGACACAAGGTCAATTTCTTAAGCGGAGTTCAACAGGTTTGAATTCAGAGTTTTCCTTCTCCTAGACCGGTTGCCTAACTGTTGTGATGTTAGTCCCAACAGTAAAAAGAAGTCAAGTCGAGATGGGGTAAAATAAGACAAGTGTATTTACAATCAATGGTACATGTACGACTAGCTTGTCGTTAACGGGAACAGTGCTACCTTTCCACTCGGTGTCTCATTATTTATAGTGAGAACCGGTGCATGTTCTCCACTGTAGGAACGGCCGGTACAACACTAACCATGGTTAAAGAGTCCAGTCTGCCCTACTATTTACCCATAGCTGGAGGGAGAGTAGGATTCATACCTTTCCCAGGGGTATTAGCGCTAAGTGAAATGCAATGACCACGTCCAGGATTTGAACTCGGGGCGACGAGTCCATTTCCTATGACTTTAACCATTACACCACGCACTTCCTTAGCACGCAGTTATATGGTGTGAAATATTCCTCTCTAATACTAATAATTTATACACAATTAGATGATTTTTTTGTTTGTTTTGTTTTACGGCATATCAACCTCAGTGGGTCATTTAATGCCGATAAAGTTTTGAACTAAATCAATTCTTAATGGATAATACAATTTTTATAAATACATTTTTCTATTTAACCCATAGATGGGATCCTAACAGGTACTACGCAGAAAGGAGAGTGTGGGATATTTGACGTACTAAGGTAAATCTTAGGACATCTAAAGAAGTGCGTGACTTCATATTGTTACTTAAGCAACAGATTATCGGAGAGCGGGGTCTGCGGTTGCGGTATCAATTCCACGGTTATCTCTCTGAATCTAATCAAGTTAAGTGTTGCCGTGTGGCTATCGAGGTAATCTGAGGGGGCGGCTACAGAAGACAATGGTGACGGGCAACCTGGATTTGAAACTCATTTTTTGATCTATTTAACCCATAGGTGGAACCCTAACAGGTACTACCACCACGGATCACTCTAATACTACTAACTATCGCCGTGATAAAGTAGAAATATCCGGAAAGGAATAAAAAGAATTTGGTTTGCCCCAGTCCCCTTGAATACAAATGCTGACGTCATGTTTAAAAAATGAGATAGTAGTCTAAGAAATGTCCTTTATTCGACATTCATTTATCTGTGGGGGTGAAGTCGGAGTATTCTACAGCCCCCTTCCGACAGGGCTATCATCTAGGTATCTGTTTTAGCCATTAACAAAATACAATACTCGCCAGCGGCTTGAAGAAGACAAACCACTGATAGTGGTATAAGACTATCCAGTCAGCATAATACTCCCGTATTTATGAGGATTGGAACATACACATTAATATTCATAGGTAGGGTATGTGAGGATTGGGTCATACCCATTAATGTTCATAGGTAGTGTATATAAAATATCGTAGCAGATTTTAACAGTGCTTATTTCAACCGCTGGGGAAGGAGCATTGTGTGAAATATAATGGTTGACGAGATAGTCTATCAGAACATTATTAGTATCTTTGATTATACCTGAGTGCCCTATACTTCTGGTCTTTGTTGTTCCGTTGGTTGTATTTTACGGCATGTCAGCCCTTGTTGGGTTATTTTATGCCGAAGCCTTTTTTGTTTAATTCATTTTTGTTTAATTCATTTTTGTTGGGTATTCCAATTTAAAAAAAATTAATTTCTAGACCCATTTTTAAAATCATTTTAAAAAATCTATTTGACCTATAGATGGGACCCTAACAGGTACCTCCACTCTCTGTCAGAGTGGACCTGGGAATAATAGCAATGAGGAGTTACTCCAAAGTCCCCAGAGCTCCAGAATTGGAACCTCACCTCGAGATACTATTTAACGTCATATACTGGACATATAGATGTCAGCACTTGGGTTATGTTATGCCGAATACGTTCTGGTTTAATTCATTCTTATTGTGTATTCAATTTTTTAAAAATTCCTTCTTAGCATAAACCTTTTCTACGAAAAAGTGAAACGACTAGAAACGTGCGAGTGTGGGATTTCGACGTACTAAGGTAAATCTCAGAACATCTAAAGAAGTGCGTGACTTTCCATATTGTTGCTTAAGCAAGAGATCATCGGAAAGCGGGGGTCTGCGGTGGCGGCATCAATTCCACGGTTATCTCTCTGAATCTAATCAAGTTAAGTGTTGCCGTGTGGCCATCAAGGTAATCTGGGATGGGAATGGGGCACAGAACACAATGGTAACAGGCAACCTGGATTTGAAAGATAAGGTCGTTCTGTAACGTATAATCTCTAAGTGTTTGGTTTGGGTTGGGGAGATCGTTCCATTAAATTCGCTGTCTACTTTCAAGATTTCCTTGTTTTTTATTGTAATGTTATTGATGGCGAAAAGGATGAGGAAGAAAGTGAATGGTCTTTTATTGCAGCCAGCTTCGTGGTTGCACCGACCGCTTTTTTGAATCAGCTTATCAAGTCCAGGAAAGAAACCACCATTTTTTTAAACGCTTACTCGTCGACCCTAGAACTCATTGGGTTCCTGCTTAAAAAAAAAGTCCATAAGCTTATTTCTATTTCTAATAAGGAATAGTTGATTGATTGATTTTAATGGCATGAAAACCCGTCTGGGCATTAAGTCTGCTTCGAACCGGGAACCTTGTAAATCATAGCCGGACGCTCTACCGACTGAGCTAAGCACAATTATATGTTATTAAGTAAAAAGTAAGTAAAGTCGTCGGGGCGGCCTAATGTCGGTACCAGCCAATCAGCGAAGGAGTCTATCCCCTTTTCACTTGCGCTAGACCAAGGAGATTCTTTTTTTTGCGTCTGAGCTGGAGCGCCACACCTACCATCAGCTCCTTACTTTACCACACAGATCCCTGTGCTACTCATACGCTGAGTTGGCGAGGGCCAGCATCGAACTAAGAACCTTGCGGTTTCTAGCCGAACGCACTACCGACTGATTCATTTGTTTGCACACAGTTATATGGTTTTAATTATTCCAATCTTATGCTAATAATTTACGTACAATTATATGGTCTAACAGTAATAGGATAAGCACAATTATATGGTTTTAAAGTAACTATTCCTTCTTAATAATACTCATTTGTTTTCACACAGTTATATGGTTTTAAGTATTCCTATCTAATACCAATAATTTATGTACAATTATATGACTTCAAGCATTCCTGTCTAATAGTAATAAAATAAACACAATTATATGGTTTCAAGTAACTATTCCTAGTTAATAATAATCATTTATTTACACAGGATTATATGGTTTCAAGTATTCTTATCTAAATCAAATACTTTATATATATATATATATATATATATATATATATATATATATATATATGAGAAGTAAATACACACACGGTGTGTTTATGATATGGCTTTTTTTAGCCGACAATTTTTGGGAGAATATGTGCTTAATTGAAGTCGTACCTAATTTTGAAAGTTAATTAATAAATAATTAATTAATTAGACGGGCATACCTATTTAAATGTAAGGCTAAACAAATCAAGAAAAATCAATCTCTGTATGTACATTTCGGCCTATTAGGCCTCCTCCGCAGAGCTATAGATAGGAAAGCCGCCTTGTGCTTGAGTCGAAACCCGACTATATATACATATATATATAGAATGAATTATGGAAAATGTTTTGAATTTGCTTCATTTTGATAATTCATTGTAATAATTTATTTCAACTGCATGATTATATCATCCTCAGACACGAGCAAAAACATGGTTATTACTGAAACCATATATATATATATATGTTCTTTTTTACGTATAAGACAATCAAAGAATAGATCTATAAAGACTTATTACTTTGATTTTTATTTCATTCTACGGTTCCATATATATATATATATATATATATATATATATGAAAGTATATATATATATGAAAGTACGTAAATAAACACCGTGTTTATTTGATATGGCTTTTAGCCGACAATTTTTGGAGGATATGTGCTTAATTGAAGTCATACCTAATTTTTGAAAATTAATTAGTTAGTAATTAATGAATTTAGGTGAGCATATATGTTCAAATGTAAGGCTAAACAGATCGAGGAAATGTCAATCCCTGAATGTACATTTCGAGCTATTAGGTCTCATCAGCACGTTTATAGACATGGGAGACTGCTCCGTGTGTGACTCGAAACCTTGACTGCCATATATATATATATATATATATATATATATATATATATATATATATATAATATTGCTCTATCACAGATTTTGAGCATTATCTTAATAATACTGTACATATTGGCTTACTACTGTCTCATCAAAAGAGATAGTGTTAACCGTAGACTGTGGTAATATAATATATATATATATAATATATATATATATATATATATATAGGAAAACACTTTGCTTCATTGTAATAATTTAATGTAATAATTTTATTTCAACACACACACACACACACACACACACACACATATATATATATATAGGTTATTTCCTATAACTCCAACCTAAAAAAGTGGAACCACGCTGATTGACTGATAAATTATTTATTTATTTATTGATCTACTAGGGTTAGGTTTAGGGTTAGGTGTTAGGGTTAGGTTTAGGGTTAGTTTTATGGGAAAATAATGGGTAGATTAATTAACAGATAAAATTCATTCAGAGTAGTTCTCACCTTTTTTAGTTCGGAGTTATATGAAATATCCTATATATATATATATATATATATATATATATATATATATATATATATATATATATATATTTATATATATATTAAAGGGTTTTATAATTTGCTTGAAGCATTGTATATATTGGTTTGGAGGTTGGTTTTGAAGGCTATCACAATGCAGGTGTAAAGAAAAAATAAGGTAACAATGGTGTTGTTTGTTAACCTGTGATTTATTCTTAATATAAATATTTCTAGATAAAATCTCTTCAGAAGAAGAACACTGAAACTGAAGTAGTTGTCGTCATGGCAGTTCCAGTGTTCTTCTGAAGTGATAGCCTTCAAAACTAACCTCCATATACATATATATATATATATATATATATATATATATATATATATATATATATATATATATATATATATATACATGGTATCTTAATTACACTTCTACCAATAGTATTGTAATAGCTGGAAGTGTTTGATATACTTTTGTTACGTATAAGACAATAAAAGAATAAGTCTATAAACACTTATTACTTTGATTTTTATTCCATTCTTCGGTTCCATATGTATTATATATATATATATATATATATATATATATATATATATATATATATACATGGGTATCTTAATTACACTTTTTACCAATAGTATTGTAGCAGCTGGAAGTGTTTGATATACTTTGTTACGTATAAGACAATAAAAGAATAAGTCTATAAAGACTTATTACTTTGAGTTTTATTCCATTCTTCGGTTCCATATGTTATTTGAAGAGATAAAAAAAAGGTAACAATGACAAAACAAAGATAGAATTCGTCAGACTTACAAGAACCAATCAACGACAAGGATGAGAGTGATGTCATCGGTGGGCAGTCCGACGGCGGACAGCACAATAACCATGGTGACGAGACCTGCTTGTGGCACACCGGCCGCACCAATGGAGGCTGCAGTTGCTGTGATACTGGAATAGAAAAACGGAACAAGTGATAATGACAGACAAAAATTGTAAGGAGAGACGAAAAAAAATTTGGTGTGTGTGGGGGGGCGATAGTGACGAGGAAAATAAAGATAACATTATTATTATTATTATTATTATTATTGTTATTATTATTATTATTATTATAGAGTTTTTCATACCACCGTTATTATTATTATTATTGTTATTATCATTATTTTTAGTTTTTCACACCCGCGTAAGCTGATCGTCTTTCAAGAATTTGAGAGACAACAAGTCTCCTCAGGTCTCTAGGACTCTCCTGAGTATTCTAGTCGATCCCAACAGTGCTGTAGTTTGGATGGTCGTGATTATTCCTCTGATTTCCAGTTCATCTAGACTTTTTTTTCCTGAACCCTGGGGACCTTTTATTATTATTATTTATGTTGTTTTTCACACCTGCCGTAGCTGGTGGTTCACTGGAGTCTGAGTGACAGCAAGTCTCCTCTGGTCTCCAGGACTCTTCTGAGTATTCTGGCAAATTGCAGCAGTGCAGTGTTCTGAATGGTTTCAATCCTTCTTCTGATATCCAAACTTTCCAAACCCTTTTCTAATCCTTTTGGGACTGTTCCAAGTGCACCAACTACAATTGGTATCACTTTGACTTTCATATTCAATAGCTTTTTCAATTATCTGGCAAGGTCCAGATATTTGTCCATTTTTTCATTTTACTTTAGCTTCACCCTGTGATCTGCTGGGACTGCAAAATCCACCAGTTGACAAGTTCTTTCTTTTTTTTTTATCAACACTAGGTCTGGTATTATTGCTGGGATAAGGTGATCCGTTTTTATTTCAAAGTCCCTGAGAATTTTATGCATTTCGTTTTCAAGAACAGATTCTGGTTTATGCATATACCATTTTGTTGTATGGTCAAAATTTATTTTTTTTGCATAATTCCCAGTGGATCACCTTCCCAACCCAGTCGTGTCTAGTTTTATATTCTCGTTGTGATAGTTTGCTACATTCGCAGAGTATATGGTTTACAGTCTCATCTCTATTACCGCAAAGTCTACATTTACAATTTTGTTGGGTATTATTATTATTATTATTATTATTATTATTATTATTATTATTATATACCGACTTTAGGCCGCCTAGAATTTACTTTACTTTTTTTACTTATATATATAATATACGTGTATATATATATATATATATATATATATATATATATATATATAGAGAGAGAGAGAGAGAGAGAGAGAGAGGAGGGCAGAGAACTTATTTTCTGATAATTGATTAATTGTCATGTCTCTGAGATTCTCTAGCGGAAAAATCATTTCTTTGTTTGGCTTTTAAGTGAAGTCAGTGCAACAAAAAAAATAATATATATCTTAAATGGATAAAGATTACACAAATAAAATGAAGACTGAAAGAAAGAAAGAAAGAAAAAGAAAGAAGAAAGAAAAGATAGAAATTCATTTTTTCCAAAGAAATTTTCACGATCTGAAATTATTGGCGATTGCTAAATGTACATAAAAGACATTGTATCTTTCAAATAAATCGATATCACTTGATGGGTTTGTTTGCTTGATTTTTTGTTCCATTTTGTTTCTCCTTTCTTTTTCTTTTTTTAGTTTTTCTTTTCTTTCCTCCGTTATAAAAACAGATCTTTTCTTTGCAATGTTTCAAATGAAGACAACGCTGTGGAATTTAAATTGTTCTTTAGAGCTTCTATAAAGACACCAGTCTAATCACCGGATGTTTTGGTGGAGAAATGCCCAAGGGTGGCAGATGTTAGATAAATAGTTTTACTTTTAGATTTCTTTTTGTTATGTTTTTGGTATTTAAAAAAGTGAAATGATTTCATATCTAATGTGGACAAAAATGTTTAAACTAGATAGAATAATGTGTATTGTACTGAATTAAAGTACGATGGACTATTAAAAAATAAGATTCCAATAATGTTTAGACCAGATAGAATAATGAATATACTAAATTGAAGTACGATGGCCTATTAAAAATAAGATCCCAATAATGTTTAGACCAGATCGAATAATGAATATTGTACTAAATTAAAGTACGATGGACTATTAAAAAATAAGATCCCAATAATGTTTAGACCAGATAGAATAATGAATATTGTACTAAATTAAAGTACGATGGACTATTAAAAAATAAGATCCCAATAATTTTTAGACCAGATAGAATAATGAATATTGTACTAAATTAAAGTACGATGGACTATTAAAAAATAATATCCCAATAATATTTAGACCAGATAGAATAATGAATATTGTACTAAATTAAAGTACGATGGACTATTAAAAAATAATATCCCAATAATATTTAGACCAGATAGAATAATGAATATTGTACTAAATTAAAGTACGATGGACTATTAAAAAATAAGATCCCAATTATGTTTAGACCAGATAGAATAATGAATAGTTGTACTAAATTAAAGTACGATGGACTATTAAAAAATAAGATCCCAATAATGTTTAGACCAGATAGAATAATGAATATTGTACTAAATTAAAGTACCATGGCTTATTAAAAAATAAGATCCCAATAATGTTTAGACCAGATAGACTAATGAATATTTTTATGATTGCTTACAGTACCTGCTGTTGCTTAAATCGTCACCCATCTAAGCATCGAGCAGGATCATCGCTGCTTACCCTCCATGATCTAGCAGGAACCAATGCTTTCAATGTGACTTGACTTGATAACAGATTGCTAACAGTACTTGCTTTTACTTAAATGCTCATCGCTGCTTAATGGTGTTTAGCCAGCAGGAACCGGTGTTTTCAACATGATTTGACCGTAAGCATAGAAGGTTTTGGTTTCTTTGCCTCAATATCAACTTCAGTAAGATAGCCCCATAACGAGCAGGTAATTAACTATTAATGAGCTGTGAAATACTCATTTATTATTATCTTGAACCCCCCCCCCCCAAAAAAAGTCTTTAGATAGAACACTTGTTCAAATCTTTTTTAAAAGATTAACAACTCATAATTTCGCGTTAGAATTCTTTCCTTTTCGTAGAATTTCGATGTCTCACAGAAAATGTCGTTGTATTTCGATCACGTGATTGATACCTGTTTTTTCTAGTACCGAACATAACCTTAGGGAAAGGGGAAAAAATAAAGAATTTTGATTTTTAATATTTAAACAAATATTTATAATTATTCTTTATTGAAAATCGAAATCTCCACTTTTTCTTTAAAACTTTAAAAAAAATCACTTTCTTTAAGAAATTCTAATTAAAATTCGCCTTTATTTTAATGGTGGAAAATGAACCCGAGGGTACAATCACAAATACGCAATACAATGTTGTGTTGCACACAAATTTGGCTACCCGCCCTGTCAACTGGGGCTGTAAAATACGCAGACAGTACCTCTGCAGATATATAAGACCCCGTCATGGGTCAATTTTTGGCTGGGGATGGTGACACTATTATCCCAATAGCCGAAAAGGCTGCCAACAACACAACTATAGTTTGTTTTCCCCGGCTATTATTTGATATTTACTCTTGATTATGCCGGCATTTTCGGTGGGTTTCCAGCTTTATTTTATAAATAAAATAGAAAGCTCTTTGCATCTGCATCTTGCTGGAACCTCTCAAAAGATAGATAGACAGATAGATAGACAGATTCAAACTTGCGTTTATTGTCTGATCACATTGAGTTAGATAGTAACAATAAGATCTCTTTCAATGATATTTGAATCTTATTTCTGTTTTACCCTTATTCCTTGCAAAACTGGCGCATATTGTATGTGCAGAATAGGAAAACTAGGAAAACAAATATTAACAAACAAGGCATTGCTCATTGTCTGTTCTTGGCTCAGTTGACATGCGATGCCGGCTTCCTGGTGGCTTTCATAACCGAATCTGATGTCTTGGTCATGTCAAACCCTAGCACCTATATTTTTTATTGCTCTACGGTAACCCTCCAACTATTTTTATGCGTACAAATGGATGTACGTGCGTACGTAGGAAATGGACGCGTCGACCAGAGTTCAAATCCTGGGTGAGACTGTTTACATTTCAAGCGCTAATACCGGGCTCTTTTGCTTTGGCTAGGAGAAGGAAACTCTAAATTCAAACCTGTTAAACTCCTCTTAAGAAAATGCCTTGTGTTACATCCTGCTCATGCGGAGGGTTGGTAAATATATGTGATAGAACAGGGGTTCGGGAGGGAGCCCCAGGGGGGGCGTGAAAGCGTCCGTTCAAATTATGTTAATTTTTTCGTAATTAATATTATTATATTACATTACCCTTCATCATGTCGAAGAAAAGTCAGCCTTCTTTTTTATCATTTTGTACATATTTTAAGCAACTATTTTTTGTAAAGTTTATTCAAATATTAACTGTGTCAGGATTTTCAGTTCCACATTAAAATTGTGTCAGGATTCAAATATTAATGTCTGATTTTTGTTTACATATCATATCAGATTTAGAGGGTGAAATATATATGATCTTTTGATAAAAATGTAGTATGGATTCACATTCTATTATTTTGAACAAAAGTATAAATTGTAGGGGTGCGAGGTCAGAGCAAAACTCTTTTAAAGGGGGTGGGAATAGAAAAAGGTTGGGAACCACTGTGCCAGGAGGTTTTTTTTTTCTCGATTTTGAGTTTAAGTTGTCTGCGGTTATTTATTTTCGAAATGGATTGGGAATCGCTGTGTATGTGTGTATATATATATATATGGGTGCGTATATGTATATATGTATGTGTGGTATATATATATATATAGGTGTGTATATGTGTGTATATAATATATATATGTGTATATGTATATATATGTATGTATATGTGTGTATATATATGCATGTATATATGTGTGTGTGTGTGTATATATATGTATGTGCGTATATGTATGTGTGTATATATGTGTGTATATATGTGTGTGTGTGTGTGTGTGTATGTGTGTATGTATGTGTGTATATGTATATGTATTGGTGTATGTAGTAAATCCTTTGGAAAAAAACATAATAACTCTGACACTCCTTCACAATTTATTTCTTGGCATGAAATAACCCCAGACGGGTTGACGTGCCCTTAAAACCAATCAATTAATCAAATAATTAAGGTATTACTCACCTGATTGTGACAATTTGTCCAAAATCCATGCTGGCGCTGTTCACCTGAGCAATGAAAAGGGCAGCAACTGCTTCATAAAGAGCGGTACCATCCATGTTGATGGTTGCCCCGACAGGTATAACAAAACTGCTGACACGAGGATCAACGCCACATTTGTTTTCAAGGCAGTGGAGTGTTACTGGCAAAGTAGCCGAGCTGAAGAATACAAGAAAAAAGGGGAAAAAAATTGATATAAGATCTCTTGTTAAACAAAGGTTTGGGATTTGTATTATCTTGTTTTTAGCATCGCTTAAGCATTTGCGAAATTAACTTGTCATGGTTATTTTCTATAATCATCGAATTTTATACGATATACGCATTGTAATTGCCTTCAAGCAAAATATAAATAATAATATATACTTTATCAACAATGCTTCTAAAAAAACAAACATCCAAAAACTCTTATTTCCTTCACCAGGGCATGGGTCTGGTTTGTTGTTATTTACTCAACATCCGCGTACCTCATATGGTAGAGGCGTGCTATTATCACTAACAGGTTAATTTCGCAGGGATTGTACGATGCGGACTGTTGGCCGAGCGGTAAAATCACAGACTTTGCCTGCTGGACTACTGGTTTCGATTTCTGTCGGAGGGAAATCTTTAGTATACATCGCTGATGAGACTTAATAAAGTTGAAACAGACTGTACGATGTTCTAGCATCGCATAATCATTTGCGAAATTCACTTGTCATGGTTATTTTCTATAATTATCGAATTTTATACGATATACGCATTGTAATTGCCTTCACGCAAAAATATAAATAATAATATACATAAAATTATATATATATATATATATATATATATTATATATATTATAAAAGCATTTTGTACTCTCAACTGAGAGAAGGATCACGTGGAATCGGTAGACCAAAGCTCAGGTACAAAGACAACATGAAGTGAAATAATAAAACAACAATAAATTCTTCGTTTCTTGTGCTTTGTCATGTTTTGTTTTGGTTTTCTTTTCTTTTCTTTTGTTTTTTAGTAATCGTGGTGTTTTAACAAATGTAATAAAAAACCTTTTATCGTCAACTTTTTGTTTAGTTTCATTTCATTTATCGGCGCTCAAAATTTAAGCTAAATTGCCAATTGTAAATTATTTAACTCTTCCTTGTTGTTTTTAATCCTTAGAATTATGATGCTGTGGCAGATGGCGCAGTAAACATTTATTTTCGTACCTTCATTTGGATATTAGTTATGAGATTTTATCTAAATGTCTTTGTGATTTGGAAATGTGATTAATTAAGAAGGTTTTTCTAATTTCCATACATACACACACACATACATATATATATATATATATATATATATATATAAAACTCTGACGATGTAAAAAATCTCTCGGCACTATAATTTGTAATTAATAATAAAAAAACGTTGAAAAAGAAATATGAGATCTATTGACAACAAACGTTTGGGATTAGTATAAACTAGATTTAAAAAATATAAAATTATATATAGAAACATTCAACAAAAATAAATATAAAATTATATATATATATATATAATATATATATATATATATATATATAACATTAAACAAATCCTACATGAAGCTAATCGTCAAAGAGGACAGAATATGGTTCTCCTTAAATAATTACTACCCCACCGTCCCAAAAATCCATGGCCTTCTCAAAACAGCCAAACCCAGTATACCTCAAAGACCCATAATCTTAGGAATAGGATCTGTCACCCATAATATCACTTTATATATATATATATATATATATATATATATATTGGGGGGGATTATCCGTTTAATTGAAGTCATACCTAATTTGAAAATTAATTAGTTATAATTAAATGAATTAGGCGTGCATATCGGTTTAAATGTAAGGCGTAAACAAATCGAGAAAAAGTCAAACTCTGTATGTACATTTCAGCCTATTAGGCCTCATCAGCACAGTTATAGACAGGGCAGTGCTTTGTGCGGGATTCGAACCCTGACAGGCGGGGACTCTAACCATTACACTAGCTGGCTTTTCCAGATTCGAATCACGCATGACTGTCCTCATTCTGTTAACCATGAAGGTCCGTGAATCCAAATTATACATCGTTATCAATTTATTTTCTACTTTAAAATACATGAAGAAGGCAGGAAGTTATATCGACCGAAACGTTGTGTACATAATAATAAAGATAGGGACAATAGTCCGAATAATCCAAATAATTGCCAGAGCCCGCTTCAGAGCGCTTCGGCCTCTGGAGTAGCTTGGCAATAAAATTAACAGCGTCGATCCCAGGGGGATATCCCCCCATGCAACACCTGCCCCCTCGATTTAAAGGGCAGGGCTGAGTTTATTGCCCAGTGCCTGAGGCGCCCCCTCGATGGGGAATGCCGACAGGATCGACGCATTTTTTGTGCCTTCCACCCATAAGCTTCGGCTTGTGGATGGTCCAACGTTAATAGGGCCTTGTGCCTAACCCCTACAAGTGGGGTACGAGGTAAATATCCCGAATCATCCAAATAATACATCGTTATCAATTTATTTTCTACTTTAAAATACATGAAGAATGCAGGAGGGCACATCGGCCGAAACGTTGTGTAGATGAACATAAAGTAGAGGACAATAGTCCGAATAATCTTATTATAATGGAGATTGTGTGTTTTTCTGTCTGTAACTGAAACTATATTACTACTCAAATCAGAATTTCCTCAATAACTAATAAAACTGTTTGACATTATTAATACTGTTAGTCTTATCTAAATACTAATAACATGCAATTGAATTTATATATACAACAAAATAGCGGTTTACAGTGTAAACGGTAAAGCTAATTTGCATATTGATATTAAAAAATTGATTTTAATAAATATGTGCTTAGTATTATTGATTTCTAATTGTTTAGTTTTATCTTAATGAATATGAGCAAAAATCTCGGGGATAAATCTTAAAAGAAATTAATTAAGAAAAAGAATAACTGTAATTTTATTCTTTACTTCCTATTTTAACTCAATAGTTAAATTAGGAAAATTTAGCATTGAAAAACGGAAGTGATGGAAGAGTAAGTTTCGGTTGTTCTATTTTCCGATTATGCCCCCTCTGTTTCAAATCTTTTATCTGCATTTTTAATTAGTTTCAATAGCATATGTGATTTAATCTAATATTTTATTACATTTAAACTTAAATACTTGCACCCGGAGGGTGCATATATTTGCTAGTGCAAATAATAAAAATCCTATGAGAAGTTTTCGTTTTTACTTTTTGTCGCTTTTTCTTTGCTAATTCATTTAGTATTATTGTGTACAGAAATAAACAACTCGAGTTTCACCATAAAGATCTTCCGGGAAGACTTCTGATGCTTTAAGGAATTTTGTTGCCACGTGTTCCCGTATTATCACCCAGTCATCGATTATTGCTGTATGTTAAATAAATATACAATTGTTGGTAAAGATGATGATAATGATTATCATCCTCATCATCACGATGCAGATTTAGAAACATACAGTTAAACTTGGTGTGATTTACAAAATGACGAACGTGCTGCGCTGTCACACTTCTGCCGACTAGAAACGTGTCAGACGTTCAGATACGTTCATTTATTCTTTTTCGCTGGTGTTATCCATTAGTTGCTTTTAGTGTTACCGAACTTGCTAAATATTTACAATACGTAAATTATCACATACTAGCAGTTATAAGAATGCAAGGAGGTATGAACCTCCGTTCTTATAAAGCATTGGGTTACTTAAAGGAGAGTAACCCAAAACAGAATAATCGGTAGGAAAATAACAGATAAGTCAATTAGTAACACTAGCAAAATAAATAAACACCGTCCGAGCGATGTAAAAATAATTTTTTGGAAAATATTGCTTGAGGAGGTGGAAGTTCAAAATTAAATGTCGGAGAGTTTGAACCATAAATCATGAAATCATCAAATTAATTAAAGGAGTAAAAAACAAAAAAAAAAAAAAACTATTTGAAATCTTTTAACTTTGAATATCTATTAAAATAAAACAAACTATATATAAATATATGATACTGTAGGAAAATAACATATATATATAATATATGATACGGTAGGAAAATAACAGACAAGTCGATTAGTAACACTAGCAAAATAAAAAAAAACACCCTCCGGGCGATGTAAAAATAATTTTTGGAAAATATTGCTTGAGGAGGTGGAAGTTAAAAATCAAATGTCGGAGAGTTTGAACCATAAATCAGGAAATCATCAAATTTATTAAAGGAGTAAAAAAAAACAAAAAAAAAAAAAAAACAATTTGAAATCAAAACTAAGTTCTATTAACTTTGAATATCTATTAAAATAAAACAAACTATATATAAATATATGATACTGGGGATGTATCTATTAAAACTTGTTTTAAAAAACAATGAGGACTGTCTAATGTTGCATGCTCAAATTTTGAGTGTATTTATTCTGTTATGACGATTTCGAGTATAGTGACGTAAGCAGTGACGTAGTTTTTGTTACAGACAAAAACCGGAAGCGAATCTCCATTATTAATAGATATAACATTTAATTTACACATACGGAGGGGAATAGGTTCCCAGTCTATACAAGAGTCACAATGATTTGAAGTACATGTCTGTTAAGACAAAAAGGTGGAAACCACTTTCTGTTTATGGGGGTCTGGAAGGACAGGTACGCACTATGTGCGATGCTGAGGAGAAGTGACGAGCATGTCTGTCCTCCTCAAGACAGCTTATGTCACATTACCCAAAATCGTCATAACATAGAATAAATACACTCAAAATTTAAACATTCAACATTAGACAGTCCTCATTGTTTTTTTAAAACAAGTTTTAATAAATACATGACTGGTATTATATATCTATATATAGTTTGTTTTATTTTAATACATATTTAAAGTTTACATTTCAAATTGTTTTTATTTTTTAATCCTTTAATGAATTTGACGATTTTACTTACTTAGGGTACAAACTCGCTGACATTGAATTTTTAACTCCCACCCCTCAGGCAATATGTTTCAAAAATCTATTTTTACATCGCCCGGAGAGCGTTTTTTTATTATTTTGTACTAGTAATATTAACATATTTGTGTACGTTTGCATTTTCCTTATTGCATTTTCCTCATTCCCCCTGTTTGCAAAACCATTTTGTTAATTTCCGTCATCGTCAACCAACCCAGAATGGTTACTGGAATTCCTGACAGATTATCGATTGATTTTATGATTTTATTGATTTATTTTTGTTTGTTTTTCTTTTGGTTGCTAGGATACCATCCAGAATCCGCCATCAATGATTTATTTGACAGTTTTCATCCCGCATCCGAATGTCACTCCAGTTGACAGCAATAAGATCCATTATATGTTCCCATGGTAATTCATTTAGGTATTAAAAATATAAATGATAAACGAAGGCAATGGAATTTCATTGGTTATAATTTATTAATTTATTTCCACACTTAACTCACTTTTCTCGTATATCAAATCAATTTTCCCCATTGAAATAAACTGAAAAAACATTAATATCTGCCCCCCCCTAAGAAAAACGCGCTAATTTTTTGTTAGATTTTTTAATAAAAAAACAATAGCACTGTATTATATAAAAAAAACATAATAAAATATAATGTAGTAAGTTATGTGCTGCAAGAGGTTTTAATGTTTTTTTTTTGTATTGTAAATTTGGAAACTTTCGTGAACTTATTAACATAAGCGTATCTGAAGCTCACTGGTAACTCAACTTTTAGTTCTCGACAGAAAGCCAAAAATCGATCAAGTATCAGCTCGTAACTCGAAAAACTCGTAAATTAGGCCACTCGCTAATCAAGATAGCATTGTATAGCAAATATTTACCAAGAGAATGTTCCAAAGGCTGTAGGGAAAAAAATCGATCGACTAACAGCTCGTAACTCGAAAAGCTCGTAACTCGGACCACTCGCAAATCAATGCAGCATTGTATAGCAAATATTTACCTAGCGGATGTTCCAAAGGCTGTAGGAAAAAATCGACCGACTAACAGCTCGTAACTCGAAAAGCTCGTAACTTGGACCACTCGCAAATCAATGCAGCATTGTATAGCAAATATTTACCTAGTGGATGTTCCAAAGGCTGTAGGGAAAAAATCGACCGACTAACAGCTCGTAACTCGAAAAGCTCGTAACTTGGACCACTCGCAAATCAATGCAGCATTGTATAGCAAATATTTACCTAGCGGATGTTCCAAAGGCTGTAGGGAAAAAATCGACCGACTAACAGCTCGTAACTCGAAAAGCTCGTAACTTGGACCACTCGCAAATCAATGCAGCATTGTATAGCAAATATTTACCTAGCGAATGTTCCAAAGGCTGTAGGGAAAAAAATCGACCGACTAACAGCTCGTAACTCCAAAAATTAGGGCTAGATAGGAATATATACCAAGTACTTACCTAGAGGATGTTCCAAAGGCTGTAGCCATAGCTTGGAAGATACCGGCGATAAATCTGTAAGGGTTTTTCCTAACACAAAGGAAATAGATGGCTGGTAGTACGGCAGCACCATGGACTGCCAGACCGCAAAGTACAGTGATGAAATAGAGACCAACTTTACCGAGGAGGACTCCGAAATCTTCCATTTCTACGATCTTGGCTGCGATCAAGAAAGTGATACCGAGGGGTGAATACCTGAAAGAAAACGAACAAATATACGTCAAGTATGAATCTACATAGATAAATCACGACATAAATAACGTAAACAACATGTTTAATGTTATGATGCACCAGAGGAACACTTCTGACTACAACCCTGACATAAAAATGTATTTCTAATTCAAAAGATATAATCAAAACATCACATCATACGTCAAGTATAAATCTACATATATAAATCATAATATATATGCTTAATATAAAAAATGTAAACAACATGCTTAATGTCATGGTGCACCAGAGGAACATTTATGACCACAACTATGACATAAAAAATGTATTTCAAATTAAAAAGATGTAATCAAAATATCACATCATACGTCAAGTATGAATCTACATATATGAGTCACATACATATGCATAATATAAAAGTGTTAAAACTAGGATTAATGTCATGATGCACCAGAGGAACACATCTGACCACAAGTCTGATATAAAAAAAGGTTTTTCTAATCGAAAAGAAATAGTCAAAATATCATATCTTGAAACGCCAGTGTCGACCGTCCAGCAAAGACTTATATTAACCAACTCTTCACTGATATTGGATAATTGTGATCCGGAAGAAAGCCGTTAGCTGGTGAAAATTAGCATACGAACAAGTTCATCTACCGCTCACACACTTAAATCTCTCTTTGCACTCACAGAGAAAAATAACATATATAAAGAGTAGTTAATCACTATATATATATATATATATATATATATATATATATATATATATATGTTGTTTTTTATGTTGAAGTTGGGCGTTATTATGTAGTATTTAAAAATAAATAAAGGCACTCGATGTTATGGAGTATTGGATTCACTTATTTTTTATTATTTGTTATCATAAATTTTCGGGATCGTTAGATTCCCTTTTTCAAATGAATGTCGTTCCTGTTCAACGGATCCTTTGTCTTTGTTGTTATTGACAGCGGCGGCGTCTATATATATATATATATATATATATATATATATAATATATATATATATATATATATATATATACTGAGAGGAGAAAAGTTACAGGCATAATGTGAAATAAGAGACGGGTGAGTTTTTGATTTAATTGCAAATTACGACTAATTAGAACCAAATAAATTTTTTTTTCGAACATTATTTAATCCTGAAAACTAAGGAATATTTTGGGATGTCTTTTGTGTCATTAAACTAAATAGGAAAAAAAGCCTTTAGCAAACAATCAGGGATTTACTCGGCTTTAGTATAATAATAGATATATCAAAAGCAACAATTAAAAAAAATAGTTTTCTCTTGGGAGAAGAAATCTAGTTCGTGGCTTAATTAGTTCCCACTTATTTAATTGGCGGATTTGTCAAAATTGACGACATTCCTGCGTAGTAATTTCTATATTTCCTCGAGCCACTGTCGTAAAAAGGTGTGAATAGATTTCTCTTCTCTTTTCGAACCTCTCGTTTCTACGAGAAAGCCAAATTTCTGGTTTACTTCATATCTGTTGCTAATTGCTGGTTTAATTAACACTGTAAGATCGGATATAATTAGGATTTGACACGTCTATACCAACGTGAACTAGAGCCACCATTTGTCTGTAAAATTTGAGAGCCTTTTTCCGATATTCGGAGATAGTTCAGTTCCATTATTTCGCGCATATTTTCTAACTTTACGTCATCGTCCACGTGACTGATTCTGTTGGAATATTTGGGCATATATATATATATATATATATATATATATATATATATATATTTACCAACCCCTCCGCACGGGCAGGATGCGACACAAGGTCAATTTCTTAAGCGGAGTTCAACAGGTTTGAATTCAGAGTTTTCCTTCTCCTAGACCGGGGTTGCCTGACCAAGGTTAAAGATCCCAGTCTGCCCTACTATTTACCCCATAGCTGGAGGGAAAGTAAGATTCATAACTTTCCCAAGGGTATTAGCGCTAAATGAAATGCAATTCCCATGTCCAGGATTTGAACTCGGGGCGACGAGTCCATTTCCTATGACTTAACCATTACACCACGCGATTCCAAAATATTTGGGCATATAAGGTGTGCTTCAATACACCACTAAATTTATAGACTAGACAAGGTCACGTGGTTTATTCCTCAGCCAATCAACAGCAATAATGGGTGGCTGGTTGACTACTTAGTCACGGATTCTGAGAGACGTCCATTTGCAATCGTTGACCAATGATTTGTAATGCTGAGGAGCACCAAGGAACAACCGAAGGATTCTTTACCAAGCATTTCCACTGGACAAGCGCTCTTGCTTGACCCTAAAGGATGGCCCATAAAATCGTAACAGATTCATATACTAAATCTTTTACATTTCAAAATTGATTACTGATTGGCTGGATGATTGATTGATTTTAACGGCATGTTGACCAGTCTAAGGTAATTTCATGCCTAGAAGTTAGTGAATCGCGTTCATTGATTTTTGGTTGTTTTGTGTTATGGTATATCAGCAACTTTTAAATTTAATGCCGAGTCAAGTCATTTTGATACTCGGTTTCTTACAGTACCTGATGTTGCTTAAATGGTCACCCATTTAAGTATTGAAGATGCTCATTGATGCTTAACTTCTTTAATCTTGCGGTAATCGGTGCTCTCTGTATGACTTGACTGTAATTCAATGAACTGAGATAGATAGATAGATAGTCTCATAATTGCTTAAATGGTCACCCATCTAAGTATTGAACAATCTCATCGCTGCTTAACTTCGATGATCTAGTGGGAATCGAGGCCTTTAGCGTGACTTGATGGTAAGTGTGTGTGTGTGTGTGTGTGTGTGTGTGTGTGTGTGTGTATGTGTGTGTGCGTGTGTGTGCGCATATATTTCTGTGTAAATTAAAGGGAGAATTCTTCGAAGCTGTAGTCGTATCAATACTACTGTATGGCCGCACCACTTGCACTTTAACCAAACCTTGTTTTTCTCTTAATATCTAATTTTTTTAATTACTTTTTCGTTTTTTCATTCTCTTGTAATTTTTTCTTTCGTTTTTTCTTGTATGTCTTTCTTTCTTTCTTTTTTTTTTTGCTTTCTATTTTTTTTTTTTTTGCTTTTCTATTTTTTTTTTTTTTTCTTTCTTTCTTTCTTTCTTTGTCTCTTTGTCTTTTGGTTGCTTTCTTTGTTTTGCCCTCTTTGTTCATTTCTTTTTTCTTCTTTCTGTTTTTCTTTCTTTCTTTCTTCATACACATTTTACTAATTTATATTCTTGTTCTTCTTTCTTTCTTTCTTTCTTTTTTCCTTTATTTCCTTCTGCATTTCTTTCTTTCTTTCTGCCTTTCTGCATTCCTTTTTTATTCTTCGCTATTCTCTTTCTTTCTTTCTTTATACTCCTTTTACTCATTCTTCTTCTTCTTCTTCTTCTTCTTCTTCTTCTTCTTCTTCTTCTTCTTCTTCTTCTTCTTCTTTCTTTTTTCTTTCTGTATTCCTTTTTTATTGTTCGCTATTCCTTTCTTTCTTTCTTTCTTTCTTTCTTTCTTTCTTTTCTAATTCTTCTACGCTTTTTTACTAATTCTTCTTCTTCTTCTTCTTTCTTCTTCTTCTTCTTCTTCTTCTTCTTCTTCTTCTTCTTCTTCTTCTTCTTCTTCTTTCTTCTTTCTTTCTTCGCTTTCTTCTTTCTTCTTCTTCTTCTTCTTCTTCTTCTTCTTCTTCTTCTTCTTCTTCTTTCTTTCTTTCTTTCTTTCTTTCTTTTCTTCTTTCTTCTTCTTCTTCTTCTTCTTCTTCTTTTCTTCTTCTTTCTTCTCTTCTTTCTTTCTTTCTTTCTTATTCTCATTCTGCATTCATTTCGATAAGAGAAATCAAAAAGGCAGCTATGACAACACAGACACGGCAATTATTCAAATATACTCCAGACCGTTCGTTTCTTCCATCATTTTTGCATGTAATGGCCACGATAAGCAGGCAGTGTGGCTTAGATCAAGAGCAGACAACTCGTGTGTGAATAATTGCGATAAGGCGCTCGAGGAATGAATACAAGGTTTTGGTGCGATCACGTGGATGAGTCGGTTTTACGATGGAAGAACAAACTCTCATAAAATAGATTTTGTCTTTGAATATTCATTCGATCGGCATCTTTTTCATGAAATAGCATGAGAAGTCCACAGAATTACGATAACGAAACAGAATATATATATACATATATATATATATATATATATATATATATATATATATATATATATATATATATAATATATATATATCCTGTTTCGTTATCGTAATTTTGTGTACATCTCATATATATATATATATATATATATATATATATATATATATATAGAGAGAGAGAGACTAATAAGATATATATATAGTGAGAAAATAGAGAGAGAGAGAGAGAGAGAGAGAGAGAGGAGAAGAGAGAGAGAGAGAGAGAGAGGGTAGATAGATCGAGAGAGAAAGAGACTAGACAGAGAGACAAGACAGATAGACAGACAGGCAGAAACACACACACACACACACACACAGAGCGCGCGCGCGTGCGAGAGAGAGAGAGAGAGAGAGAGAGAGAGAGAGAGAGAGAGAGAGGAGGGTGGGAGAGAGAGAGACTAGCTAGACAGACTGACCCACAGACAGATACAGAGAGGGAGAGGGAGAGAGAGAGAGAGAGAGAGAGTAAACACACACACAGATACAAAACACACACACACACACACACACACAAACGCGTGCGCACGCACAGAGAGAGAGAGAAAGAGAGAGAGAGAGAGACAGACAGACAGACACTGAGAGACTGACAGACAGACAGACTAGACAGAGAAGGGGGGCGAGAGAGAGAAGGGGAGAGAGAGACGGACAGACAAAACACTGAGAGAGAGAGAGAGAGAGAGAGACAGACAGACAGACAGACAGAGACAGATAGACAGAAGCGTGTGGTGTAATGGTTACAATCTTAGATAATGAACACGTCGAGACGAGTGCAAATCCTGGACGAGGCTGTTTGCATTTCACATAGCACTGATACCCTTGGAAAAGGCATCAATCCAACTATTCTCCCTCCAACTATTGGTAAAGAGTTGGGCAGACTGGTCTCTTTAACTTTAGTTCAGCAACCAGTCCAGGAGCAGGAAGACCCTGAGTTCAAGCCAGTCTAACACCGCTTGAGAAATTGACCATGTGTCACATCCTACTCGTGCGGGAGGGATGGTAAATAAATTAATCAATAAATATATCATCATCATGTCGTGCAAGTAGCACGAATATCCATGACAATCTCTCGTCAACCTTGGGAGGTCTTCTGCGCAGCATCCAGCATCCTCATATAGTTGGCCAATGTAGGTCCTTGCTGGGCGGCCCACATTAGCATGCCCATGTTGGCATCCACGGGAGAACGTCGCTTATGAGTTTCTCCAGCAGTGTCCTGCATGCCTAGTCCGTCTTACTCGGATGCTTTGTGAGATGGGGGGCTGGTGGCCATACATCTGCTTCCTTGTGGGGTGCTATTTCCACGATTTGTTCAAGACTGCACACAGCATTCTTGTGCAGCTCCCATCTAGTTTATTCTCAAGGCGTTTCGTTAGGGTCCAAGTGCATGGTGCAGCCATACAGCAGTACTGATATAACCACAGCCTGGAAGAATTGTCGCATTAGCTTGTCAGTGAGATCGGATTTCCATATGAAATATATATATATATATATATATATATATATATATATATATATATATAAAAAGCCCGTTCAATATGTATACAGTATATGTATATATATTAAAAATCCATTCTTATTCATATAGGCATATGATGTATTTGGTACAGTTCCCAAGGGTCTGAAAAAAGTCTGAGATTAGAGAAAGAATTGAGACCATCCAAACTACGACATTGTTAAAATCGGCTAGAATACCCAGAACCTTTCTGTCACTAACAAGAAGAAGAAGAAGAAGAAGAAGAAGAATGATAATAATAAGAATAAGAAGAATAAGAATGAGAATAATAATAATAATAATAATAATAATAATAATAATAATAATAATAATAAGAAGAAGAAGAGAAGAAGAAGAAGAAGAAGAATTAGAATGAGAAGAAAATGAGAATAAGAATAAGAAGAAATAAGAATAAGAAGAATAAGAATAAGAATGAAGAAGAAGAAGAAGAAGAAGTAGAATGAGAATAAGAATAAGAAATATGAATAATAAGAATAGAGAGAGAAGAAGAAGAAGAAGAAGAAGATGAAGAAGAATGAGAATAATAATAATAATAATAAGAAGAAGAAGAAGAATGAGAAATAATAATAATAATAATAAGAAGAAGAAGAAGAAGAAGAAGAAGAAATGTTGATATCAATAAAATCGCGTAAAGATGGAACGGACAAATGTGGAGATTGTTAGCCTTTCTGTTTATGTATAAACGAGAAAGAAACGAGACTTTGGTTTTAAAGTAATGACACTCGTACATAATAAATGGCTGGACACGTGCGCCACAAGCGACAGCTCCATCTAGCGGATCTGACACAAGTATCGCCTATCCTTGTTTACTTAGCCATGCGTCCCTTTCATCATTCTCAAAGTGTCACAGCAAAGGGGGCATTAGCCGAATGGACACACACCGAACCGCGGATAAACTAAAAGCGTTTTCATTCGCTAATAGTATCTCTATGCCAACTGTCCTTCGTACACAGGAAAGGATTGCGCCGTCGGAGGGTGCAGGTCGGTTGGTTGGCTGGCTTGATTTTTCGGTATGTCAACCCTTGGGTAATTTTACTATCAAGTTTTATCATCTGATCCAGTGGGAAGGGCGTCCGTCCTATGTCATATTTGTATCAATCTGTGTTGATCTGCAGCTAGATTGACGAGTCACTTGAGGGCTCATGAGAGGAAAGGTTCTGGTGGTGGGGTTGAAGGATCCTGAGAGACACCAGTGATCTGTAAAGATTATGCTGTTTCTATATATATACATACAATATATATATATATATATATATATATATATATATATATATATATATATGCGGTCCAAAACATAACAGCAAGAAATTCTTCGCATAAACATCAGAAGAATTATTAGCAACCTGATGATGGCAAAATAGCCTGAAACCTGGGTAGTTGCCTATGGAAAATAATTATTTTTAAAAAATTCAACAAATATATATATATATATATATATATATATATATAAAGTGTTTTATAATTTGCTTGAAGCATTGTGTTTTCATTCGCTAATAGTATTTCTATGTTGACTGTCCTTCGTATACAGAGGGAGGGATTGCGTGATCGGAGGGTGCAAATCGGTTGGTTGGTTGGATGGTTGGTTTGATGATTGATTTTATGGCATGTCAACCCTTTTGGGGTTATTTTATGCCGAAGACGTTTTTATTTTATTCATTCTTGTTGAGTCATCAATTCTTTTTAAACTCATTTTTTCAAACTCATTTTTTCATCTGTTTAACATTGCCAACTGTATTATCATACCTTTTGTTTGTTTTATTTTACGGCATATCAACCTCAGTGGGTCATTTAATGCCGACAAAGTTTTGAAATAAATTCGTTCTTGATGGAAACTTAAATTTTTATAAACACATTTTTTTCTATGTAACCCATAGACGGGACCCTAACAGGTACTACCACTTCGGGTCGGAGTGAAACTGGGAGCAATGGCGATGAAGGGGTAATCCACATTCTCCATACATCCAGAACAGGAACCTCATCATCAGTTAGAGTTTAACGTCATTTCCAGGACTATAAGACACCCAGCCACCACCTTCCATCACATCTCCTCAGTTTGGCTAGACTTCGCAGATTGGATGGTTGGTTGGTTGGTTGGATTTTACGGCATGTCAAACCTTTTTGGGTTATTTTATGCCGAATACGTTTTGTTCTATTTATTCTTGAAATGTTTTTTTAAAAAAAAATCAGTTTCTTTTTCAACATTCTTTTTAACTCATTTTTTCTATTTAAACCAAACATGGGATCCTACGCGGAACTACCACTTCGAGTTAGAGTGAACCTGGCATTAATGGTGATGAAGGGAAACTCCAGACTTCACAGAACTCCAATATTGGAACTTCAACACTAGATGCAGTTTAACGCTATACCCAGAACAGTAAGACCTCAGCCACTGCCTTCTAGCTCATATATGATAAAAATGGTTCGGGGGTTGCCTTGTAACAGGGTCGGGACAATCATATAGATGCTAAGGCTTGATGTGACCAACCGAGTGATCGGATGTGGCCTCTCTGACTGCCGTCTAGCCCAAATAAAATCAAAGTGGAGAGTTGCATGTCATGGAATGCTCAGCCACCAGGGTTCCATCCTTAAGCATCACAGGTTGCCACCCACAGTCAACAGGTTAATCTTTTCTATCATAAACTCTATTCATTACCACTATCTCGCAACTTACGTAGTAATAACACAAGGCCACTTCTTTTTCTCATGAGATTTTTATATCCCCCAAGTCACACCAGCCGAGAGCACATCTGGCCCTTTCAAATCATGATTCCAAACTTAATTCAACATTATCACCTCTAACACTTCCTCTTTCCCACTTAGCCACGTATCATTGCTCGTCCAATCAAACAATGCCATGTGGCTGTGCTGATTCATCCTTAAACTTTTCCATGCTAATTTACATGTCAGGTTACACTCATCGCTTACCAGTTGTTAAAGACAATCTATCCATACCGAAAAGCAATATCTGCAAAATATATTTAAATCACTCATAATGGAGCTCAGAAAACAGACATCTGCCCTCTGTGAGACACCTAACCGAAAAAGGATGAGTCCCCTTACTTCCACTTGTGGTCTCGGAGTTGGGAAAGGGAAATATTCTTTTCCGCTCTTCTGCAGAAAATTTGGGACTTCCATTTTTTTATTCATCAAGTATAGGGGTCATTCACCGGTGATTGGCTGGCGTACATTGAGTGCTTTGAGATTCTTTGTCCGCTAAAAATGTTCTTTTCTTTCTTCTAATATTTTCTCTTTCCCTTTATCCGAAATTAGATAACCGTTTTCTTTTCAATCTATATATTCAATAAACCATTTAATTACAATGACATTTTGCTGAATATTTGAAAATCATGACCAAAATCAATTTGTTACATAATTCACAAGCAGCTTATGGTTTATGTACGTACCTGTAGTTAGAATGTTTGATTTAGGGTTCGTTAGATCCAGAATAACGGTGTCCCATGGAAAGTTACCCGACAGTAATTGACGGGTAATAACCCTTTTACTCAACTCCTTGAATACGCGAATAGGGGTGAGATAGTTAGTCAGATGTGACCAAAACTTCGAGAAGTGTGGACGTTTTTGTCATTTAATGCCAGAAAAGTTTATTTTGGATTTCAAAGTAGTAGTTCTATGTAAGTTATATGTTGTTGAAACGGTTGTTATGTTTTGTTATATATTTTATATTATATATTTTGTTGAAAAGGTTGCTTTCTTTTTAGAAATTTAAAAATATCTTCAGGGTTTGTATTCCTAAAGAGGTCCCTCAGGTTTCTTGTTTGATAGTATTTGGTTCCGGTGTGCTTGGGGCTGTTACAGTTTAGGAGGTTATGTTTGATGGTAAGTTGTACTTTGCATATTGAGCACATTGGGGAGTCCCCCCTTTATTTAAAAGGAACCTTTTAATTACGTTACATAATGACATTTTATTGAATATTTGAAAATTACGATGATCAAAGTCAATTCAGACTTACCAGATGAAAACTTTGAAAAGTCTCATGGTGGCTTCGTTGATGCAGTTGCACACTTCCAATAAAGGTTTTCCCCGAACGGCCATACGACCAAGGGTCACTCCCATCAAGACGGAAAACACAACAACACCGAGTACGTTGGTTTGTCCTGTGGAGCCTTCAGTTGGGACGTAATTTTTGACTAGATAAAAGAAAAATAAACACATAATTGTCATATGATTCACATTTAAAGATAATTATTGTCATATTAAAGAAAAAGAAATAAATAAGTTTCATATTTTGCATATCAAAAATAATAAGACAATTGTTATATTACAGAAAAATGTCATATAGAAAAATAATTGTCATTTTTCATATAGAAAACTACAAAATGATAGTCATATTTTTCATATAGAAAAATAATGAAAAATTCGTTATATTATAGAAAAAAATTTCATTGCGAAAAATAAAGAAAAAATAGTAATACATGAAAAATAAATAAATAATAGTGAGTCTCCAGTTCTGGAACTGTGTAATGCGAAAATGAACGCCCGAAATGTTAGGTATCTAGGCCATTTCTATGAATGGACTATTGTAGTGAGACAAAATCTGATTTTTTGGTGCTTCTATAATTTATTTTAAATTCTCTTAAAAATGGCTTCTTCTTCGATACAAATCTTTGTTTTTGAAAATTAGAAGAAAAAAAAAGAAAGAAAATAACTCTATGAATAAACCTAAAAAGGAAAGTAAGAACCCCCCCCCCCCAAAGAAAACTGGGCGTCCTGGGCATGACACTAAACTGCATCAGATGGTGAGTCTCCACTTTTGGAACTGTGTAATGCGAAAATGAACGCCCGAAATGTTAGGTATCTAGGCCATTTCTATGAATGGACTATTGTAGTGCGAAAAAATCTGATTTTTTGGGCGCTTCTATAATTTATTTTAAATTCTCTTAAAATGGCTTCTTTTTCGATACAAATCTTTGTTTTTGAAAATTAGAAGAAAAAAAAAGAAAGAAAATAACTCTATGAATAAAGCTAAAAAGGAAAGTAAGAACCCCCTCCCCCCAAAGAAAAACTGGGCGTCCTGGGCATGACACTAAACTGCATCAGATGGTGAGTCTCCACTTTTGGAACTGTGTAATGCGAAAATGAACGCCCGAAATGTTAGGTATCTAGGCCATTTCTATGAATGGACTATTGTAGTGAGACAAAATCTGATGATGGCTTAAGAATTCTAAGTGAACACCAGAAAAAAAAAAAAAAAAAAAACAAAAAAAAAAAACAAAAAATAGTAAATATGGCGTCCATCATTATTGAATGGCGGGAACCAAGCTTTTTTGGAGCTTCTATTTATTTTCCATTCCCTTAAAATGGCTTCTCCATCGATACAAATCTTCGTTTTAGAAAATTAGAAAAAAAAAAAAAACGAGAAAATTACTCAATGAATAAACTTAAGAAGGAAAGACCATAAAAGTACAAATAAACTTCATTTACAAAATGGTTCCTGGCTATCACAAACGCGCAATGGGTGTGGCTGTCCGGTCGAATAAGAATGTTTAAAGACGGACGTTCGTTCGTTGGAAGATTTTTAAGCGCTTGTCGTCTTTGAAAATACATTGATTTTTCTGCTCGACTAATAATGATTTACATATGTTTTGCCAGCGATAAAAAGAGCCCTGTCGGTTGGCGATTTAGAATATATCAACTGCACCTCTGCAGAGGGGTAAAATCCCCCAATGGATCCACCTGTAAGCCGTGGGGGGTAGAGGCAACCCATGATACTTAAAGATGGAACCGTGTTTGCTAAGCAGTCCATGACATGCAACACTCCATTTTGGTCCTTACTGAGACTAAACGGTCGGCCTGTTGGATTGTTTTGTGTGTGTATATATATATATATATATATATATATATATATATATATGTATATACCAACCCCTCCGCACGAGCAGGATGCGACACAAGGTCAATTTCTTAAGCGAAGTTTAACAGGTTTGAATTCAGAGTTTTCCTTCTCCTAGGCTGGTTACCTAGCCATGGTTAAAGAGTCCCGTCTACCCTGCTATTTGCCCATAGCTGGAGGGAGAATTGGATTCATACCTTTCCCAAGGGTATTAGCGCTAAGTGAAATGCCAACAGCTTCGTCCAGGAATTGAACTCACGTTGACGAGTCCATTTCCTACGACTCTAACCATTAGACCACGCGCCTCCAGTCTGAGAGTTGTTTTGTGGATATAAGCCGTGCTACAATTCACCACCTAAATTTATAGACTGAGCGAGGTCTCGTGGTCTCTTCCTCCGCCAATCAACAGCCATAATGCGTGGCTGGTGGACTACTTAATCACTGATACTGACCGACGTTCATTTGCAATCATTGACGAAGGACTTGCAATACTGAGGAGCACCAAGGAACAACCAAAGGATTCTTACCAAGGATATCCGCTGGACAAGCGCTCTTGCTTGAAGCCTAAAGAATGGCCCATAAAATCGTAACAGAACACCCCCCTCTGATTAATCGGCAGCTCACGTCAAGCCCTAGCACTTATATGATTGTCCCAACCCTATTGCCTTTATGGCAAACCCCAAGCCTTTTCATCATATATTTATTTACCAACCCCTCCGACACAAGGTCAATTTCTTAAGCGGAGTTTGAATTCAGAGTTTTCCTTCTCCTAGACTGGTTACCTAGCCATGGTTAAAGAACCCAGTCTGCCCTGCTATTTACCCATAGCTGGAGGGAGAGTAGGATTCCTACCTTTCCCAAGGGTATTAGCGCTAAGTGAAATGCAATTACCATGTCCAGGATTTGAACTCGGGGCGACGAGTCCATTTCCCATGACTTTAACCATTACACCACGCGCTTCCTATCATATATGTGCTAGAAGACGTTGGCTGAGTGTCTTCATGTCCTGGGTATGATGCTCAGGTTCCACCTTCTTTGAGAGTACGTTGATTTTTCTGATCGATAGATAATCATTTACATATGTTTTGCCAGCGATAAAAAGAGACCTGTCGATTGGGGATTTAGAATACATCAACTGCACCTCTGCAGAGGGGTAAAATACTCCCAAATGGGGCCACGTGTAAGCCGTGGGGGTAGGGACAAACCATGATGCTTCAAGATGGAACCCTGGTGGCTGAGCAGTCCATGACATACAACCCTCCATTTTTGTCTTACTTAGACTAGACGGTCGGCCAAGATGCCCCCTCCGATCAATCGGCTGCTCACATCAAGCCCTAGCACCTATATGATTGTCCCAACTCTATTGCCATTATGGCAAGCCCCAACCATTTTTTTATCATATATATGCTAGAAGGCGGTGGCTGAGTGTCTTCATGTTCTATAGCTACAGCCGATAGGGCTGATACTAGAAGTTAAGCAACGATGATCTAGGTCAGAACATTGATGGGTGATCACTTAAGAAGAACTTGGTACAGTAAACATATCGATGACTGTGTGCTAGTCCAAGCAATGTTTTACAAATTAATATTGTTCTCCCTGGCAATTGACTGTTTTTGGATGTGAATCTGGGTGTTCGGACGTAAAAACTGCGTTCGGTTTAATAAGTTTAAATGACAAAATGAAATTTTGAAATAAAATGGCTGACAAAATGAAATGCCATATATGGAATAAAACAATGAATTTAATAAGATATTGTGGGGATTAGATTTATTTATAGCAGTGGGGAAAAACGTCCTGTCAAAATTGAAAGAATGAATGTAGTGGGGAGTAGGGGGGGGTTGTGAGAAATACGAGGACGGGGTTGGGTGTAAAAGATTAAGGTGAAAAGGAAAGGAAGAAGGAAATAATGTGAAAGGAAGAAGAGAGAGAGAGAGTGAGAGAGAGAGAGAGAGAGACAGAGAGAGAGAGAGAGAGAGAGAGAGAGAGAGAGATGAATTAAAAGGATTAAGTTTAGGTTATTAAAGATTAGAATTAAGATAAACGAAAGAAGGGAAGACGAAGAAAAGAAGAAGAATGAAAGAGGAAGAAGAAGAAGAAGAAGAATGAAAGAAGAAGAAGAAGAAGAAGAAGAGAAGAGAAGAAGAAGAAAAAAAAGAAGAAGAAGGAAAGAATAAGAATGAAAGAAGAAAAAGAACGAAAGAAGAAGAAGAAGAAGAAGAAGAAGAAGAAGAAGAAGAAGAAGAAGAAGAACTGAAAGAATAAGAAGAAGAAGAAAAAAAGAAGAACTAAAAGAAGAAGAAGAAGAAGAAGAAGAAGAAGAAGAAGAAGAAGAAGAAGAAGAAGAAATAGAGTTAAATAGAAGAATGCGAACAATTAAAAAAAGATGAAGAATAAAGTACATAAAACTGGCAGAGGAAGAAGAATAGAAGATGTTAAAGATGAACTAATAATAATAATAAGAAGAACAAGAACAAGAAACGACAATGAAAAAGAGAAGGACGGGATGGATATGTTGATGAGTGAAAAAAGATATGAAATGAAAGAAAGGACAAAGAAAATTATGTGAAGAAAAAGATTGGAATAATAATAAGAAGAATAAGAAAAAAAAAAAAGAATAAGAATAGGAATAAGAATAAGAATAAGAATAAAAAAATAAGAACAAGAACAAGAATAAGAAGATAACAATGGCAGTGATATTTTAAAGCAAAAAAAAAAAAAAAAATAGAAAACATTTTTAAAAAGTTCTTACGTCAAAAAATAAAATCAGATCAAAATGGCGGACTTTGTTTTTGTTGGTTTTCTTTTTTTTTTTAAAAAATTTCTATTCGTCCTTTTTTTTTTCTCTACCATTTTCTTTTCTATTTAATTCCTTCTTTCATGTTTCCTAATTTCTCCAAGTTGATTCTTGATCACTTAATCAAATAACAAGCGAAATAAATCCAATAAGCGCCAAATCGTAATATGATTCGCTGAGCGGGAGAATGAAAACACGCCAGTCTTTTTCAGCCAATCAAATTCGAGGGTGAATTCCTCGTCATCCAATCACAGGTGCGCGTTCTTATGCACTTAAACTCAATGTCCTTTAATGAAAATTTTAAAAATTTTATATTTTTTATAACTTGTATTGCTCATATATTTTATTCTAAAAAATTAAATTTTGATGTTTCTTTTTTTTTTTTTAAATAAATGTCTACGTTAATTTTCATT
The DNA here is from genome assembly GCA_023376005.1 of Doryteuthis pealeii. Lineage (NCBI taxonomy): Eukaryota > Metazoa > Mollusca > Cephalopoda > Myopsida > Loliginidae > Doryteuthis > Doryteuthis pealeii. Next base: position 30,895,433 of record CM042180.1, read on the forward strand.
AGAAAATATTTTTTTCAAAAGCTTTTTTAAAAATTACAACATAATTTCGGAATTTTCATTGAATAATCGACGTATTTTTTCATCATGTTTTTTTTTTCAACTTGTTGGAGGTTATGAATTTCGGATGGATTTAAAAGATCAACCTAATTTATTTTTCAATTATGAATATCGTAATCTCTTTATTACACACATTATTCTCTCTCTCTCTTCTTCTTCTTCTTCTTCTTCTTCTTATTATTATTATTATTATTATTATTATTATTATTATTATTATTATTATTATTTCATCTTTAACATCTTCTATTCTTCTTCCTCTGCCAGTTTTATGTACTTTTTCTTCATCTTTTTTTAATTGTTCAAATTCTTCTATTTAACTCTATTTCTCTTCTTCTTCTTCTTCTTCTTCTTTTCTTCTTCTTCTTCTTCTTCTTCTTCTTCTTCTTCTTCTTCTTCTTCTTCTTCTTTTCCTTTTCTCGCTCTCTCTTTCTCTCAATATATATATATATATATATATATATATATATATATATATATATATATGAAAGAAGAGAGAGAGAGAGAGAGAAAGGAAAGAGAGAGAGAGAGAGAAAAGGAAAGAGAGAGAGAGAGAGAGAGAGAGAGAGAGAGAGAGAGAGAGAGAGAGAGAGAGAGAGAGAGAAGTATATATATATATGTATATTAAAATTTTGAAATGTTACCTTTTTTTGTCTAAATAACATATTCTTTGTCTACGTCTAAAAATTTTTCCTCAAAAGCATTTTTAAATTACAACATAATTTTGGAATTATCATTGAATAATCGACTCATTTTTTTGTTTGCTAACATATTTAAGATTATGAATTTTGGATGGATTTAAAAGATCAACCGCATGTTTTTTTTCATTTATGAATATCGTAATATCTCTGTTACACACATTATTTCTCTCCCTCTTTCTCTTTACCCTTCCCCCTCTCGCTCCGACTCCCTCCCCCCTCTCTCTCCACACACACACACACACACACACATACACTAATAACAAGAGCCTTTCGGGGCCTGTGTCTATTAATGAAATTAATGGCGTTGATCCTAGGGGGCTATACCCGCCAGTCAACACCTGCCCTCTCATTTTAAAGTATCAGGGCTGGGTTTATTGCCCAGTGCCTGAGGGGGCCCTTGAGGAGGAATGCCGACGGGATCAACTCAATTTTTGTACCCGCCACCCATGAGCTTCGGTTCGTGGGTGGTCTCATTAATCACATTAATAGGGCCTTGTGCCTAAACCGTACACGTAGGGTACGTGGTAAAGACCGCACACACACACACACACACACACACACATATATATAATATATATGATTCATTAGATATTAAAGATGTTTATTATAATGGTGCCAGTTTTACAAAAGGACTTGAAGGTAAGCATGACCATGTATTAAAATGTTGAAATCCGATATATATATATATAATATATATATATATATATGAATTTAGCATTCATGAAAAAACAAATGATGTTTATAATTGCTGACAGAAATCTGTTTCGACCGTGTTAATAGATTGGTCTTCATCAAGAGCAACATATCAGAGAAAGACGGGAAAAATAACCGTTAGAAGAAAGGGTACAAACAAAACGCTATTATTCAATGCTGGAATTTAAAAAAATACGTGTTCTGTGTTAAAAATAAAATAAATTTTATTTTTTTTAAATCAGAAAGCATTATATTTCATAATAAAATCCAAAAGAGTCTGATGTAAAATTATATAAAAGTGTTTATGAGTATCAAAATTGTTCACGATATATTCCAGCTATTAAAAAAGTAATTTACAAGTCCACAGCATAATTGAAGAAAGATGTAAAGTTTCAAAGGATTTGTGGTGTTGGTAAATCCGTAGTGTTGTAGATAAAAGCCTTCAGATGTGTAAAAATCCAGATATTTTGTTTTTTCATTAGACAAATATGAGAATAGATGGAAATTAATCCGACAGTATGAATTTAACATTTATGAAAAAACAAATGATGTTTATAATTGCTGACAGAAATATGTTTCGACCGTGTTAATAGATGGGTCTTCATCAAGAGCAACATATGAGAGAAAGATATATATATATATATATATATATATATATATATATATAATATATATATATATTCTCTTCTAATAACATTACAAGGAAATCCGAGCATCTTTCTATGTTTGCTTTTAAAGAAACTATATATATATAGTTCATTAGTTATTAAAGGTGTTTAATATAATAATGCCGGTGTTACACGAGGGCTTGAACGTAATTATAACCATAAAGAATAAATATTGGACCATATGACCTTTAGGCACCTCATTTTGATTTCTATTCAGAAGGACATGTTTTTCAGTATTATCTGCGTTATTCGGACTATTGTCCCCAATCTTCATTGTTACTTGTACAACGTTTCGGTCGATATGCCCCCCGGCCTTCTTCAGGTATTTCTTGTCGGACTCGGGAACCTTCTCGGACTCGGAACCTTCTTTTCGAGCTCGGGAACTTTCTTGTCGTAATCGGGAGCCATCACGGAACTTTGAACTTAACCCTTTATTTATTCCACTGGGGTATCCTGTTCTCATTCCGCTAACCATAGCTGGGGTAGGAGTTGTGTTAATTATTTTTCTAACTGCCTCTACTCAGGATTGAACTCGGGATCCAGATATAACTGTCACTTAGAACTGTCTTAACCTAAGTACCTTATCCACTAGGCCATGTGTCCAGAGAAATTGACATGGTTTTTCATTTACACCGTCAATATCCGGTTGTTTGTTAGGGTTTAGGGTTAAGGATTAGGGTTAGGGGTTTAAGATTAGGGCTAGGGGTTAGGGTTAAATCTTAGTTTTATAATAAAAAAAAACTCTAAAAATCGTCTGTTAAAAACAACCGGATATTGACGGTGTAAATGAAAAACACGTCCTTTCTTAATCGAGATAAAAAAGGGGTGCTTAAAGGTCATATGGTCCGAAATATTCCATGATATTCAATCAAACTTTCTTTAAGTATTGCAACATTGAGTTTTAAATTTGGCTGAATAACAAATTTATTCTGCTGAGAAAATCTTGATGGAAAAAGTTTCCATTTTGTCTTTTTAATTTTCTCAAACCGTCAGATACTATTTCCGATCTTTGCGTCTTACAGACACACACACACACACACACACACACACACACACACACACACACACACACACACACAACATATATATATATATATATATATATATATATATAATATATACGTCAAAGTTATATACTGAACTTAAATCTCCACACACCCATCAGCTATCCTAGAAGAAAATGCAGTCGATGATGAGGGTGTGAAGATTTAAGTTCAGTCTTACTTATATATGATAATATATATATTAATACCGTTTATATATATATATATATATATATATATATATATATATATATATATATATATATGTCTTCTTTGTATATTATCCGCATATGTCTGCTTAGCATTATACACACACACACACACACACATATATATTATATATATATATATATATATAACTTATATAATATATATATATATATACTATATAAACTATATATATAAATATATATTATATATTAAAATATATATATATAACTAGATATATAATTTATATACTTTCACGTATATAATATATATATATATATATATATATATATATATATATATATTATATATATATATATATATATATATACGTGAAAGTTAGAAGCAATATTGAACTTAAATCTCAACCCCCATCAGCAACAGCACTAGATATCCTACAAGAAAAAATAATTGACTGTATATTATTATATATATATATATATATATATATATATATATATATATGTGTGTGTGTGTGTGTGTGTGTGTGTGTGTGTGCGTATGTGTGTGTGGGTGTGTGTGTGAACGTTATATTAAGTAATACTGAATTTAAATGTCCTCTCCACCTCAATCACCAAGAGTATTGGATATTCTAGGAAAAAAACTGTTTGACTCTGCAATGGAATTGAAAACATTCGAAAATTGCTTCCGGCCTCGTTTTCAATATCACATACTTAGACATTTTTGTTTAATTTACCGATGCATGCACAGAGTTAGATATATAAATAGATAGATAGATGGATAAATAGATAGATAGATCGATCGATCGAGACTGCGATATCTCAGGTAGTGTAATGATCAGTAAGCTAGGTTCGCATTCAATTGTTAGTGAGTTCGATACTCACTGAGCACCTCATAGTACTGGCCTTGTGTAAGCGAATAACTTTTATATATATATATATATATATATATATATATATATATATATAGTCAACCCGAGTTCAAATTCTGGACGAAGCTGCTTGTATTACAGATATCTCTGATACTCTTGGGAAAGGGAAAGGTATGCACCCAACTACTATCCCTCTAGCTATGAGTAAATAATAGCATGAGCGTGCAATTTTATCTTGGTTAGGTAACCAGTCTAGGAGAATGAAATCTCTGAATTCAAACATGTTAAACTACGCTTAAGTAGTTGAGCATATGTCACATTCTGCGAGTGAGGATGGGTTGGTTATATATATATATATATATATATATATATATATATATATTATATATAATATAGTTGAATGAAGTGTCAAATAAAAGTTTTTAGCTTTTATTCATTTATTTGGGAACGATATTACTACCAATGGTTTCCTGCTAAAAGCATTCATCAGGTAACGAAATGTTTTTTTTAAATGACAGAAATGGTGTATATATATATATATATATATATATATATATGTGTGTGTGTGTGTGTGTGTGTGTGCAAACACAACTAATGATTAATTCTTTTATTCCACTAAAAACTCGATAAACTTACCTGTATCGTTAATGGTGGCATTAGGGGTGGCAATTGTGATTGAGGACAGGGTGGATGTGATGAGTTCGGTAACATTTGCGACTGGTTCCATAGTTTTTTTATCCAGGACTTCAACCGTACGGAACTGGAAAGAAAAAAAAAAAATACGTTAGCAAATACACAACAGGCACACATTTTTGTAAAATACAAAAAAAAAAAAATACAAAAAATAAAAAAGAACAAATAAATACTGGTTAGACAACCAGTCTAGGAGAAGGAAAACTCAGAATTCAAACCAACAGTACTATGATTAAAAATCGACGTTGTGTCACATCCTACCAGCTTTGGAGGGCTTGATTAAATATATGCAAAACAATACGAGATGATGGTGAAAAGTTCTTATTCCAACCAAGAATAAATTTACTATCACAGAGAAGACTAACATAAGGGTAATTAATCAAGATAGATATAGTGACAGCCAGAATGTATGTAAGAAACGGGAGTTTTTGACTTAATTGCAAAATACGACAAATTAGGACTAAATATAATGAAACTTTTTTTCAAACTAAGGAATATTTTGGGATGTATTTTGTGTTATTAAACTAAATAGGAAAAAAGCCTTTAGTAAACAATTGATTTACCTTTGGTGTTGTGAGTGAGTGTCTATATATATATAATATATATATATTATATATATATTTGTGAATAAAAAGGCTTTAAACACGGGGTTATCGTGATTACGGACCATTTCCACTCGTGGGTATCTGAGGCCTACCGAGTTTCATCAGATCACTTATTTATTCAAACTGGCAAAAAATACCCACGAGTTGAAATGGTCCATAATCACGATACTCCCGGTGTTTAAAGTCTTTTTTATTCACAAATTAATTTGCTCTCTTTATCAAAATTAAACATTGAACTTCATATGCGACCTGAACTCTGCAGAAACATACTGTTAGAGAAAAGGACTTAGATCACCCTTATACCAAGAATATATATATATATATATTATATATATTATATATAATATATATATATATATATATAAATTAGTCATCCACAGACACGTATCTTCAGTATTATCAGTAGTATCAAGTATCTTCAGTGTGGCTTGACATTTATAAGCTACCTACAGCCGGGATTGAGAGCCGATCGATTCAGCATCAGCCGGACAGCTTAACGCTCGGCTATCGTCACCTACAGAATGCGAAGGAGGTGTTAACTGCTTTTGATACACACATCTGTATGTATGTTATATATATATATATATATATATATATATATAATATTTTTATATGTGTGTGTGTGTGTGTGTGTGTGTGTCCGTGTGTGTGTGTGTGTGTTGTGTGTGTGTGTGTGTGTGTGTGTGTGTGTGTGTGTTGTGTGTGTGTGTTGATTGATCCTCCGAGGTTTCTCGTTATGTTTAATGAAATATCGATTCGGTAAAAAAAAGCGGTAAATTTAATTTCAATAATGCCAACCTAAAAAACTCATTTCATATCGTCGTTTCACATTGTTGTTGTTGTTGTTCTTCTTCTTCTTTTCTTATTGTTCTTCAACGGTCTTCTTTTCTTCTTCTTCTTCTTCTTCTTCTTCTTTTCTTCTTTTAATGCCACTAATTATATAGTCCTCCTCTTCTTCTTCTCTTCTTCTTTCTTCTTCTTCTTCTTCTTCTACCACGTATTATATAGTCTCATTTCTTTCTTTCTTTCTTTCTTTCTTTCTTCCATTTCTTCTTCTTAATACCACGTATTATATAGTCTTTTTTCTTTCTTCTTCTTTCTTTTCTTCCTGCTTTTCTTCTTCTTCTTCTTCTTCTTCTTCTTCTTCTTCTTCTTCTTCTCTTAATGCCACTAATTATATAGTCCTCCTCTTTCTTCTTCTTCTTCTTCTTCTTCTTCTTCTTCTTCTTCTTCTTCTTCTTTTAATGCCACTAATTATAAGTCCTCTCTTTCTTCTTTTCTTCTTCTTCTTCTTCCACGTATATATAGTCCCCATTTCTTTCTTTTCTTTCTTCTTCTTTCTCTAATACCACGTATTATACAATTCCTTTTCTTATCTTCTCTCTCTTGTTCNCTTCTTGCTTCTTCTCTTCTTCTTTCTTCTTCTTCTCACTTTCTTCTTCTTCTTCTTCTGCTCGCTTTCTTCTTCTTTCTTCTTCTTCTTCTTCTTCTTCTTCTTCTGTCTAATTTTCGTTAGTGCCAATGACACATTGGCTAATTGGTTTTTCCTTTTTGTGGATTAATCATCACAAGATCTGAATTTCAAAAAGCACACGAATTCCTCAAACGAGGTCTTGGGATTCTCCCGAGGAATGGAAAAATAAATCATCATCGTCATCATCATCAGTCATCAGCACGCAGCAGCAGCGCCATCAAGTTTCATGCCGCCAGCACGATATCCATGATGGTGGTGTATGTTAACGTCATTGGAAGTGGAACGCGTCGCGGTTCAAACTGGCGCTGTTTGCATTTCGCATAGCGCTAAACCATTGGCGAAGACGTATGAATCCAGCTATTCTCCTCTCCAGTGTAAATAGCAGGGCGACACCCCCCGTGGCCCTCCGCCTTGTAACCTGGCTATGGCAACCAAGTCTAGAAGACAGGGAAAAACTGAATTCAAAACCTGTTAAACTCCGATTAAGAAAATGACCATATGTCACATTCCTGTTTCGTGCGGAGGTGTTGGTAAAATCTAAATCTATCCATAATTCTAACTATATATCTCTCATAACCTACCTGTTTGTCAGTGTCACTAGCCAAGTCCCCCACACAGTATCAAAAATCCACACCGAGCTGATTAATGTAGGTGATAAACGGATGTGATCCATGTTGTAAGTGTCCACAGGAAAATGTGAAATAATGAATTCCCCCTTGCTGCTCGCAATCAGGAGTCCAGCACGTGTTGTTCGGGTTTACTCAGATGGTTTTTTTGTTGTTATTATATATTATATAGATTATATTTCATATATTAATAATATCTATATAGGAATTTCACCAGGATGGACTGCCTGTAAGTATAAATTCTAGGGGATTCCTTTTTTCACAACGTAATATTAATGTTAGTCTGTTGCAATTGAGAGGTCAATGTTTAAATATTATTGTACAGAGCAATATATTTGTACAGAAAGAGCTATTAACCGATTAACTAACCGTATATCCTTTCTTTTATAACATATGTATATATATATATTTCCAGTAAACTAAGTAAAAAGAATAGAATATTAAATTAGAGGACACAACAATTATTTTTGTTACTATATTTATCTTTCAAAACAGCATTGTTCTGGCACAGCTTTTCTCGCCTAATCACTTTTCCTACCCAATCACGTATACATTTTCTATGAAGCATTATTATTGTGTTTTCCCCTGAATAATTCAGT
>CM042180.1:30908627-30933627 GCA_023376005.1 Doryteuthis pealeii
TCTTCATGCCGCTGACGAGTATTGAATTTTGTTAATGTTAAAAGATTCCATATCATTTCCAACCTCCGTTTGGTTATTTCTCATTAATAACCTTTGTTAGGTTAAAACAGTGTTTGTGTGTGTGTGTGTGTGTGTGTGTGTGTGTGTGTGTGGTGAGAGAGAGAGAGAGAGAGAGAGAGAGAGAGAGAGAGAGAGAGAGAGAGAGAGAGAGAGAGAGAGAGTTATATACCCTACCTATGAACATTAATGAGTATGTCCCAATCCTCATAAATACGGGTGTATTATGCTGACTGAGTAGTTTTACAATGGTTTACAACAGATACAGAGACTAAACATGCGAAAATGGTGAATAAAAACAGAGAGAGAGAGAGAGAGAGAGAGAGAGAGAGAGAGAGAGAGAGAGAGAGAGAGAGAGAGAGAGAGACAGAGACAGAGACAGAGACAGAGACAGACAGACAGAGACAGACAGACAGACTGAAAAAGAGAGCGCCAGAAATACAAACAGACTGAGATAGATAGATAGATAGATAGAGACAGACAGACAGACAGACTGGGAAAGAGAGCGTCAAAAAGACAGACAGACTGATATATATATATATATATATATATATATATATATATATATAGAGAAGAGAGAGAGAGAGAGAGACAGACAGACAGACAGACAGAGAGAAGACAGACAGAAAGACAGACTGGGAAAGACAGACTGGGAAAGACAGACAGACTGAGATAGATAGATAGATAGATAGAAGAGAGAGAGAGAGAGAGAGAGAGAGAGAGGAGAGAGAGAGAGAGAGAGAGAGAGAGAGAGAGAGAGAGTTAAAACAACTGCTGAACGAGAAGGAATTAGGATTGAAGTGCTACTCGATTAAGCCAACTGTGCAACTAACCACAGTCCTGATTACCCTAATTCGACCATATTTAGTCCATATAAATCACAGAAGCGTATCGTTTGACACAGCCTTTGTTTTCCTGGTGGTCACTAAATCCAGTCTAGAAATGCAACGAAGCCTGAAAAAAAGCGAACGATTCAAGATATTAATTTTCAAGAGAGACTGAGGAACGATCTCCTGAGTAGCGTAGACCCCAACCCCCACCCACCTTAAGAAATAATATTATCGATCATCAAGATCGATATAGGAATATTGTATTTGCTATCCAATATCTTAAGCGTAATTTTCGTGGAGGTGGTCATCTTTAATTAGGATATCAGGATGTGTAAATATAATCATTTGGTTTTATGGAGTTTTAAGTAGAACTAGGGGCCGGGTTAGCTCTGTCGGTAGAGCGTTCGGCTAGAAACCACAAGGTTCCTAATTCGATACCGGTTCTCGCCAACTCACCGTATGAGTAGCACAGGGATCTGTGCGGTAAAGTAAGGATCTGGTGGTAGGTGTGGCGCTCCACCTCAGATGCAAAAACAATCTCCTTGGTCTAGCGCTAGTGAAAAGGGGATAGACTCCCTCGCTGACTGGCTGATACCGACATTAGGTCGTCCCGACGACTTTACTTTTTACTTATGTCTCTTTGTATTTTCACTTCTGCTAAGGTCAGTCCTCCTACTGTCAGTTCTACTTTCCAATTTTCCGTGGTTTTATTGATGAATTTTATTTTTGTCTGATATTTTGTATATCTTTAAACATTTTTACATCTATCCAAGTTTGTGGTACTTTGTCGTAAGCCTTTCTGTAGTCAATCCATGCCATGGCTATTTCTTTCCTTGTTTTTACTTCTTTAAGAATGTTCTGATCTATAAATAATAGGTCATTTATTCCACTTGCATCATTGAGGCATCATTTTTGTTCTTCCGGAAATAGTCCGCGGCAATTAAGTGACTAGTAGATATTTTCTTTTATCTGTGCTATCAATATTTTCCAAATCGTACGTAGACATGTTATTGGCCTATAGTTGCTGGGGACAGTTCCTTTTTGGGGGTCTTTCTGGATCAGAGTAGTTTTTCCTTTTGTCACCCATTCGGGTACATTTGCTTAATGTATGCATTTATTCAGCTGTCTGGCCAGTCTTTCGCGGATGGGTGTGAATGCTCTACCGTCTGAGCTAATCCGGCCCAATAAAACCACGGAAAATTGGAAAGGAGAACTGACAGCAGGAGGACTGACCTTAGCAGAAGTGAAAATACAAAGAGACATACAAAGATCAAATATAAGTAAATAGTAGGGCAGACTAATTTCATTAGCCTTGTTTATGTAGCCAGTCTAGGAGAAGGAATACAGATTTCAAAACAGCTTTAGAAATTTGCATTGTGTCATATCCTGACTGTGGGTTGGTAAATGCATACATACTACATACTACAATAACAACTACGTACTGCATACTACAACTACTTACAACTTGGGAAACGCAGTGGTGCACTGGTTAAAGTCGTAGGAAATGGACACGAGTTCAATTCCTGGACAAAGCCACAGTTCACATAGCGCTTATACCCTTGAAAAAAGGTATAAATCAAACTATTCTCCATCCAGCTATGGGTAAATAGTAGGGCGGACTGGGCTCTTTTAACCTTGGTTAGGCAACCAGTCTAGGAGACGGAAAACTCTGAATTCAAACCTGGTCACTACTAAAATAAGCTCAGGCCTTCTGACAATGCATTTTTATATTAAAAATTTATTTCCAAGGCATTTTTATTATAAATATCATTTCCACTGAATTTCTATAGTAAAAAATTCATTTCCAATGCATTTTTATAGTCAAAAGTAATTTCCAATGCATCTTTTATTAAAAAAAGCATTTACAATGCATTTTTATAGTAAAAAAATCATGTCTAATGCATTTTTATATTAAAAATAATTGACAATGCATTTTTATAATAAAATCATTTCCAGTGAATTTCTATAGTAAAAAAAATCATTTTCAATGCATTTTTATAGTTAAAAGTAATTTCCAATGCATCTTTTATTAAAAAAACATTTACAATGCATTTTTATAGAAAAAAATCATGTCCAATGCATTTTTATAGTAAAAATAATTGACAATACATTTTTATAATAAAATCATTTTCCAAGGAACTTTTATAATGAACATCATTTCAAGTGAATTTTTATAGTAAAAAATCATTTGTAAGGGATTTTTATAGTAAAAAATGGATTCCAAATCATTTTATAATAAAAATAATTGACAATGCATTTTTATAATAAAAATCATTTTCCAAGCAACTTTTACAATAAATATCATTTCCAGTGAATTTCTATAGTATAAAATAATTTGCAATGGATTTTTATAGTAAAAAATGTATTCCAAAATATTTTTATAATAAAATTCGTTTTCAATGAATTTTTATAATAAAAATCATTTTCAATGCATTTTTATATTAAAAATCATTTTCAATGCATTTTTATAGTAAAAATCATTTTCAATGCATTTTTATAATAAAAATCATTTTCAATGCATTTTTATAATAAAAATCATTTTCAATGCATTTTTATAATAAAAAAACTTTCTTATGCATTTAAAAAAAATACTACATTCCGAACTACATGGCGTGTGGTAAACCTTCAACTGCTTTCCCAGTGATTCAAATTGTTGGGTATTTATCGCATATCCCAGTAGTCGTCAGTCGACCCGAAATAAAATAAAAAAAAGAAGAAGAAAGAAAAAAACGATATTCAGTACAAGCATACCCTTCCTATTTAAAACACAAGCATCAATCAATTATCCCATTTCTTTTACACCACCTCCCCTTTTTTCCATGTGCCGTAGAAAGATAAGCTTCTTAAAAAAATAAATACGTGTTTATTTTTAGTTCACTATTCTAAGCTGTTATATAGTTATTTCTTTTTTTAACAATTATTATTATTATTATTATTATTATTATTATTATTATTATTATTATATTATTATTATTATTATTATTATTATTATTATTGTCTTAGATTTGGTGCCGTTGACACAAAAAAGAAACAAAATTCGGGATAGTTATGTTAATGAGATCTGACATCAAAAGTAATGAAAGATAGGAAATCGAATTTGCTTGGATGAAAGAAATGAGAGAAAAGTGATTGAAAATGTGCAAGTAAAAAGAAAGGAAAAGCTTGAAAGGAATGAGGGACAAGAATTCTATAGAAAGAAAGAAAGAAAGAAAGGAAAGAAAGAAAGAAGGAAAGAAAGAAGGAAGAATAGGGTTAGAATAAGAACGATGCAAGAAAAAACAGAAAGGTACTAGGCGTAAGGAAGAAAGAAAGAAAGAAAGAAAGAAAGAAAATACATAGGCTAAGAAAGAAAGAAAATTGGACTTGACAAAAAGAATGAATGAAAGAAAGAAAGAAAGAATAAGAAAAGGAATATTCTCCGTGAAAGAGTAAAAGATTGAAAAGATGATTTGACTAGAATGAAAAATTTAGATGAAAAAAGAGACAGAAATGTACTTAGAAAAAGATCGATCGAAAGGAAGATAGAAAGAAAGAAAGAAAGAAAGAAAGAAAGAAAATTGGACTCATGAAAAAAAAAAAAAGAGAGAAATAATTAGAAAATAAATGTTCCACTAGAAAGAACGAACAAACGATTGAACAGAAAGAAAGCTCATTGGGCTAGAATGAGAGAGATAGATGGAAAAACAGAAATGTAATAGGAAAAGATCGAACAAACGAAAGAAAGAAAGAACGAAGGAAAGAAAGAAAGAAAGAAAGAAAGAAAGAAAGAAATATCATTGGGCTAGAATGAGAGAGATAGATGGACAAACAGAAATGTAATAGGAAAAAGATCGAACAAATGAATGAAAGAAAGAAAGAAAGAAAGAATGAAGGAAAAAGAAAGAAAGAAAGGAAGAAAGAGGAAAATCAATAAACAAAGAGAAAAGCTTTAATAATGAAAGAAAAAAAAACATGCTCGAGACAGGAGAATGATATTTTTAAGAAAATGTGTCAAATTTCCAAATAAGATGAAGAAAAAAGAAACAAAATAAACATCTTGAAAGAAAAAAGAAATAGACGCAGCTAAAAGAAAAAAAATCATTACATGGACAAAAAGAACAACAAAAAAAAGAACAATAAAGAAAGAGATAGAAAGAAGAACAAAAAAGAGATACGAATAAAAAAAAATAATTTCTAAATAAAAAGAAGAAAAGAGAAACAACAAAAAAAAAAGATGAAAAGAAAAAAAAAAGAAAAAAAAAGGCATGAAAGAAAAAAAAGAAATAAACACATCTAAAAGAAAAAAAAAATGATTATAGGAATGAAAAGAAGAAAAAGAAAAAAAAAGAAAAAAAGATAAAAGAAAGAAATAAGAAAAAGAAAAAAAGTATTTGTAATTGATAATTCTTCTTTTCTATGGAAGTTTTTCCCCATTTCCTCATTCTGTACCCCCCCCCCTATCGACACACTTTTTTTTTCTTTCAAACCGACTTTGTTTGCTAACATTTCTTTGTGAGTTGAAACCCAATATTGTCTTGCTTTGAGGAATTCTCGGCATCATTCTATCCATTTTTAACGATTATGCCATATCAAGCGTGCCATAAAAATTACCGACGCAAGAACAATACACACACACACACACACACACACACACACACACACACACACACACATATATATATATATATTATATATATATATATATATATGTATATAGTGTTTCTTTTATTGCAAATATTTCCAATAAGAAACGCTGTCTTCGAGCAGAAGTTGTTTGTTTTTTTAAACAATTGTCCATAATGGAAGAAAGAGTAAGAAAGAAAAAAAAACAGCATAAACTCTATTTGATTTGAAGGAAAAAAAAAAGTATTTTGCTTTTATATCGTTAATTTCTTGCTTAAATTTCTTCATTCACATATCTCTTGCAGTGATATATATATATATATATATATATATATATATATATATATATATATATATATATATATACATCTTAGATTGTTGGGGAAAAGATTTAAAAGAAAGCGAACAATTCCGATTTGCAGATAAATCGAACAATACAGGAAAAATAGGAAAAAAAAACCCCGAATGAGTTGAGATAAAAATATATAAAAGTGCTCAATACAAATTGTAGAGCTGGTTTAGGGAAGGAACCGAATAAGCGCCAGAAGCCACATACCCACCTTTATATATATATTTTTTTATCAAAATTATATATATATATATATATATATATATATATATATATATATAATCAAAATTAGGTATGAATTAAGCACCTATTCTCCCAAAAATTGTCGGCTAAGGCCATATCAAAGACATTGTTTGTTTGTTTACTTATATATATATATATATATATATATATATATATATATATATATATATTTCTTTGTGGGGTACCAATTCCTTTGGTATTAAGATGATTCTAAACTGGTTCTTTCCTCCAATTTTTGGGTGTTGCAAGATTCAGGTACGATTTGAGAGCTCAATGTTTATTTTCTATAAACAGAGCAAAGAAAATTGTAAAGAAAAAAGGCTTAAAGACCGGGTATTCAACGATTAGTACCAGGTCTTTAGGCCTTTTTTCCTTTACAAATATATATATATATATATATATATATATTTGTTAAATTTTTTGAATATAATTGTTTTCCATAGGCAACTACCCAGGTTTCCAGCTATTTTGCTATCATCAGGTTGCCAACAATTCTCCTGGTGTTTATGTGAAGACATTTCTTGCTGTTATGTTTTTGGACCGCAAATTACGCCGGTTGATTATTGTGGACGCTCTTTAAGCATTAGATTTTGTTTTTGAATTTTTGCATTTTTTTTAATGCTCACAAAGTTATCTCTCTTTAACCTTATGAAGTTTCGTTCTTAATTGGAATTTATGTAATCAACTTCATATGTTAAAAGACGTACGTATTTTCAAATTTTCTGATGGTAAAGGCCTATATATATATATATATATATATATATATATATATATATATGTGTGTGTGTATGTGTGTGTGTGTGTGTGAGGTATCCAAAACTTGGTAGTAAGGGATGATTCTATATATGATTTCTAAGGCACACTTTATTATTATTGTATGATCCAGTATGTATAAATACAATGAATCTTTAAATCCCTACAGAAAAGCCCCAATTTTGGTCGAAATACATTTATTATGGAATAACGGTGTTGAGTTTTTTCTTTCTTTCAAAGATATAATATATATATATATATATATATATATATATAATGACATGCAACACCTCCCTTTGGTCCTTACTTAGGCTAGACGGTCGGTAGGAGAGGCCCTCACCGTTCAATCGACTCGTCACGTCAAGTCCTAGCACCTATATGATTGTCCCAACCCATTATGTCTAGAACCAACACTTTTTAGCATATGGGTGTTAGAAGGCGGGGGCTGAGGGTATTCATGCCCTGGGTATGACGTTAAACTCTAACTGATGATACATCTAGTCAAGGAGAGATTAGGTTTCTTCGTTATTATCGGTGAAGCCCAAACTCCTCAAAAGAGATGGAATAAATGACTTCCCAAAGGAATTTCTAAAAAAAAGAGGTTCGCTTCCAATTTATCAGATAATTCCTGATTCTTGGTATTCGACTTCAAAGACAACACATTGGTTCGTCTGGGAGTATAATGCTTCGAAGCGTCTCTTCTAAGGAATGGTAAATGACTCTGCGAGGAAATAAGGAATGGTCTAATAGAAGGATAAGAGCATTTTCCAGCCTACCTATATCTATGAATGTATAAACTCATGAAGGTGGATATACCATTAAACAAAGAAACCAAAGAAAAACTTGTTAAGTATCTGGCAGCCATCCTTCGTTCCAGATGTAATGAATAAGTAAGCAAGCCAATAAGAATCCGGTGTTAACGTATTCCTTGTAAGTCCGTCGTCCAAGAGAATCCAAATGTCAATGAAATAAGCTCAGATTGGGGTCTCTATTAATACAGCAGAAGCAGCAGCAGCAGTGCCAGTGATTGGACAATAAGAATCCTTCTCAGGTCACGTGTTTATAGTCGAGTCTATAAGTAGAAGTGACCATTTACCTTATGCCTTATATCACAAAAATAATTCAACAAAACTTACTTATGGGTAACAAGTGGTGTAATGGTTATTGTTGTGATGTTAGTTCAACAGTAAAAAAAGAAGTCAAGTCGAGGTAGGGTAAAACGAGACAAGTGTATTTACAATAAGGTACAAGAACGGCTAGCTTGCCGCTAAACAGTAACAGTACGGTAACAGTACAACCTTTTCACTCGGTGTCTCACTATTTATAGTGAGAACCGGTGTATATTCTCCACTGTAGGAACAGCCGGTACAACAACAATTATTATTATTATTATTATTATTATTATTATTATTATTATTATTATTATTATCTATAAAAACAGCCAAAAAGCCTTCTTACATTGAACCTTTATTTTGCTATTCATTTCAACTTGGTGTTGCTACTAATTTAGGGAACACAACTTATAAATTTAAAACCAGTTGTAGACCTAAAGATGGAAGGACCCTACCCGGTATTTATTGAGTACGGAGCATCCTTGCGTGGTTCTAACAAGAATTTGTTTTCTAGGCGTCTCCTTAAAGTCCATGTGGTGCAGCTATACCGTAGTACTGATATGGTTATAGCGGTGTATATTCTCCACTGTAGGAACGGCCGGTACAACAGTTATCATCGAAGGAAATGGACTTGGCGACAAAAGTTCAAATCCTGGATGAGGCTGTTTGTATTTCATATATCACTAATACCTTTAGGAGAGGTATGATTCCAATTAACCTCCATCCAATAATTTTGAACTACATTAACACAATGCCTTTTAAAACATTAATATTGCAACTAAATATGAAGTGTTTACCTGCTTAAAATGATTTTGAATTACATTAATATAATGCCTCTTAGAACGTTTATATTACAATTGAATATGAAGTGTTTACCTGTTTAAAATGATTTTGAATTACATTGATATAATGCCTCTTAGAACGTTTATATTGCAATTGAATATGAAGTGTTTACCTGTTTAAAATGATTTTGAATTACATTGATATAATGCCTCTTAGAACGTTTATATTACAATTGAATATGAAGTGTTTACCTGCTTAAAATGATTTTGAATTACATTAATATAATGCCTCTTAGAACGTTTATATTACAATTGAATATGAAGTGTTTACCTGCTTAAAATGATTTTGAATTACATTAATATAATGCCTCTTAGAACGTTTATATACAATTGAATATGAAGTGTTTACCTGCTTAAAATGATTTTGAATTACATTAATATAATGCCTCTTAGAACGTTTATATTACAATTGAATATGAAGTGTTTACCTGCTTAAAATGATTTTGAATTACATTAATATAATGCCTCTTAGAACGTTTATATTACAATTGAATATGAAGTGTTTACCTGTTTAAAATGATTTTGAATTACATTAATATAATGCCTCTTAGAACGTTTATATTGCAATTGAATATGAAGTGTTTACCTGTTTAAAATGATTTTGAATTACATTAATATAATGCCTCTTAGAACGTTTATATTGCAATTGAATATGAAGTGTTTACCTGTTTAAAATGATTTTGAATTACATTAATATAATGCCTCTTAGAACGTTTATATTACAATTGAATATGAAGTGTTTACCTGTTTAAAATGATTTTGAATTACATTGATATAATGCCTCTTAGAACGTTTATATTACAATTGAATATGAAGTGTTTACCTGTTTAAAATGATTTTGAATTACATTGATATAATGCCTCTTAGAACGTTTATATTGCAATTGAATATGAAGTGTTTACCTGCTTAAAATGATTTTGAATTACATTAATATAATGCCTCTTAGAACGTTTATATTACAATTGAATATGAAGTGTTTACCTGTTTAAAATGATTTTGAATTACATTGATATAATGCCTCTTAGAACTTGAATATGAAGTGTTTAAAATGATTTTGAATTACATTAATATAATGCCTCTTAGAACGTTTATATTGCAACTAAATATGAAGTGTTTACCTGCTTAAAATGATTTTGAATTACATTAATATAATGCCTCTTAGAACGTTTATATTGCAACTAAATATGAAGTGTTTACCTGCTTAAAATGATTTTGAATTACATTAATATAATGCCTCTTAGAACGTTTATATTGCAATTGAATATGAAGTGTTTACCTGTTTAAAATGATTTTGAATTACATTGATATAATGCCTCTTAGAACGTTTATATTGCAATTGAATATGAAGTGTTTACCTGTTTAAAATGATTTTGAATTACATTAATATAATGCCTCTTAGAACGTTTATATTACAATTGAATATGAAGTGTTTACCTGTTTAAAATGATTTTGAATTACATTAATATAATGCCTCTTAGAACGTTTATATTGCAATTGAATATGAAGTGTTTACCTGTTTAAAATGATTATAAAGATAGATTCTTTTAGAATATATAATTGGAGATCATTATTGTTAAATTGAAATCTACCTAAAATAACCCAAAAAGGGTTTGCAACCCATAAAAACAACCTATCAACCTTTCCACTTTAAATAAGTTAAATTGAAAATATATTTCATTTTAATTAGTAACTATCACCTGACAGAATTATTGTTGTTTAAGTGGTTTAATCTTATCTTATTATAATTGAGATTGTGTGTTTTTCTGTCTGTAACCGAAACTATATTACAACTCAAGTCACAGTTCCCTTAGTTATTTATATAACATTCTCAATGATTTTATTTTTATTTAAACTTCAATTATTAATAAAATTGTTTTACATTATTAATACTGTTAACCATATCTACATACTAACAACATGCCATTATATTTATATATACAACAAAATAGCGGTTTACAGTGTGAATGGGAAGGCTAATTTGCATATTGATATTAAAAATGTGATTTTAATAAATATGTGCTTAGTATTATTGATTTCTAACTGTTTGGTTTTATTTTAATGAATATAAGCAAACATTTCTTCAATGAACCTTAAATGAAATCCGTTAACAAGAAAAAATAACTGTCATTTTATTCTTCACTTCTCTTTTAACTAGATACTTAAATTAGAAAAAAATAACAATGTAAGACGAGAGTGATGGAAGAGTTGTTCTATTTTTCGATTATACTACCCTCTGTTTCAAATCTTTTTATTTGCATTTTTATTTAGTTTCATTAGCCTTTCTAATTTAATATATTATTACATTAAAACTTAAATACTTGCAACCGGAGGGTGCATATATTTGCTAGTATATTTAAAGAATTATTTGGCAGATGTATAGCATTCATATGTATAGGTAGGCTGTGATAAGAGCAAGTGATGACAGGAATACTTTACACGCCGTTTCTTGATTATTATATAGTATATTATCAAAAAAATATAAAAATGGAATCAAATATATATATATATATTGCCTGAGCACATGGACTTACATGGAATACAATATGAGATACAAAACCGATGAGATCCCTTTGAAAGTTAGAAAGAGTTTATAAAGAATAGGAGTCACTAACTGATAGCTGAGAAGTAAACCTTCCCCCCTACACACACTTAATGGACAGAGACATCAAGCATCTAGTCCATGTTTTGTTGATGCTAGACCAAAAAGAAAAAAGTGAGAAATTTCTAGGCTGCTGTTTAAATGCCCAGCCCCTAGTGTCACTTATTGGCAAAAGTCTCCTAGTAAGGGAAGATAACCCATTTGAACACAAGTCGATCTACAAAAATTCCCAAACAAATGAAGATCAGACAGTGGAAAAAATAACATTTTCCTACAAAAATACACTGGTTTGATAGACTATTAACTTTTGTTTTTAATGAAATGAGAGAAAAGAATCAGATATTAAAAATTTCAAAAAAACTAATTCAAAACATTTACTTTTGTACAATTATCAAAATCTTTAGACCAAAACTGTTAAACTGATGCACACACATACACATTATATATATATATATATATATATATATATATATATATATATATATATATATTACTAGCAAAAGTACCCAGTCCATGACCGGATTAAAAAAATAAATTAGGAACACCAGAGAGTGAGTAAGAGAGAAAATAAGAGGAAAATGATCTATCAAATTAAAAAAAAAATCACTGAGAATTTGTATAGCAGAATGTTTTGTTTGTTTGGGTTTTTTGTGTTTACATTTAAGATATCATTTTTAAAAATGCATTCCTTAACTTTATTAAATATTTGACAATAAACTAAGCTAAGAATTAGTGTATTATAATAATCATTTATTTTAAAAATAGTCTCTTTTTGTTGTTTACATTTTTGAAACAATTTTATTTAAAAAAAATCTTTTATGATTTACAAGTTTCAAGATGAAAAACACGAGTTAACTCCACTTTACTTGGAATTTGCACAACTAATCTCTCTCACTTTCTTTCGTTTTTCTCCCTCTCTATCTCACTGTCGAGTCACGCTGAAAGCATTGACTCCCGCTAGATCGTCGAACTTAGGCCGCAATGAGCACTTTCAATACTTAATTGTGTGACCACTTAAGCAATAGCAGGTGTTGTAAGGAAGCAACTCGTATCATAAAACAAACAACCAACAAACTTAAGTCCTTTGTTTATCGAAATGACTTGATTCGGCATTAAATGACCCGAAAAGGGTTGATATGCCGTAAAACAAAATAAGCAACAAACTCGAGTTTTTGATTATCAAAATGACTTGATTCGGCATTAAATGACCCAAAAAGGGTTGCTATACCGTAAAACAAAACAACCAACAAACCCGAGTTTTTGTTAATCAAAATGACTTGATTCGGCATTAAATGACCCAAAGAGGGTTGATATGCCGTAAAACAAAACAACCAACAAACCCAGGTCCTTTTGTTTATCAAAATGACTTCATTCGGCATTAAATGACCCGAAAATGCTTGATATGCCGTTAAACAAAACAACCAACAAACCCAGGTCTTTTTGTTTATCAAAATAACTTTATTCGGCATTAAATGACCCGAAAAGGGTTGATATGCCGAAAAACAAAACAAGCAACAAAACCAAGTCTTTTGTTTATCAAAAAGACTTGATTCGGCAATAAATGACCCGAAAAGGGTTGATATGCCGTAAAACAAGAACAACCAACAAACCCAGGTCATTTTGTGTATCAAAATGACTTGATTCGGCATTAAATGACCCGAAAAGGGTTGATATGCCGTAAAACAAAACAACCAACAAACCCAGGTCTTTTTGTTTATCAAAATAACTTTATTCGGCATTAAATGACCCGAAAATGCTTGATATGCCGAAAAACAAAACAAGCAACAAACACGAGTTTTTGTTTATCAAAATGACTTGATTCGGCATTAACTGACCCGAAAAGGGTTGATATGCCGAAAAACAAACAAGCAACAAACACGAGTTTTTGTTTATCAAAATGACTTGATTCGGCATTAAATGACCCGAAAAGGGTTGATATGCCGTTAAACAAAAAAAGCCAACCAACCCAGGTCTTTTTGTTTATCAAAATAACTTTATTCGGCATTAAATGACCCGAAAAGGGTTGATATGCCGTAAAACAAAATAAGCAACAAACTCGAGTTTTTGATTATCAAAATGACTTGATTCGGCATTAAATGACCCGAAAAGGTTGATATGCCGTAAAACAAAATAAGCAACAAACATTAGTTTTTGATTATCAAAATGACTTGATTCGGCATTAAATGACCCGAAAAGGGTTGATATGCCGTAAAACAAAATAAGCAACAAACTCGAGTTTTTGATTATCGAAATGATGATTCGGCATTAAATGACCCGAAAAGGGTTGATATGCCGTAAAACAAAATAAGCAACAAACTCGAGTTTTTGATTATCAAAATGACTTGATTTGGCATTAATGACCCGAAAAGAGTTGATATGCCGAAAAACAAAACAAGCAACAAAACCGAGTCTTTTGTTTATCAAAATAACTTGATTCGGCATTAAATGACCCCAAAAGGGTTCATATGCCGTTAAACAAAAAAGCCAACCAACCATCTTCGGACAGAGGACTTGCGGTGGACTAGGAGTTGAAAACATCCAGTTGTTATGGACTGGACGAATTCTTTGTGGATGTAAAAAAGTGTAGTCCCACAGGCAACAAGGACGGCAAGAAGGACCCCTACAAAGAGAGTCCAAGGAAATAAACATCCCAAAACCTGAAAAACATAGCTACTAGTCAGAAAGAAAAAAAAAACGCCTAAAGAAACTCTGTCTCATAAAGGACAGAACTCTCATGTCCAACAGAGAGAAAAAATTAACCGAATGCAAATTCTGTTCATATGCGCACGTTCGAGGCAACTTCTCTGCATACCACCAAATATTTAACAGCTAAAAAAACGCGACCACTTTGCATAAATGTGCCCCTCAAACAAATACGTGCAGGAAATCAGGCAGGATAACTCTGACTCAACAATTTACAGCCAGGTCAGGCCAAAAGCACCGGTTCCCACAAGATCACAGAAGTTAAGCAGCGATGAGACTGTTCAATATTTAGATGGGTGACCATTTTAAGCAATTTTGAAAATGATATCTATCTATTACCGTTTAAGCAATTATGATAATATTATCTATCTATCTATCTATCTCAGTTCATTGAAGTACAGTCAAGTCACACAGAGAGCACCGATTACCGCAAGATCACAGAAGTTAAGCATCGACAAGACTATTCAATACTTAGATGGGTTACCATTTAAGCAATTATGAGACTATCTATCTATCTATCTATCTATCTATATCAGTCCATTCAATTACGGTCAAGTCACGCTGAAAGCAGCGGTTACTACAAGATCACCGAAGTTAAGCAGCGATGAGCCTGTTCAATATTTAGATGGGTGACCATTTAAACAATAGCAAACCTTAGTAAATAACAATAAAACGATGACAATAAGATGTCTAAGGTGTAGCACAACACCTACCATCAGCTACCCATTTTGCTGCACAGATCCAAGCTGTGGTATTCATACTCTGAGCTGGCGATGACCGGTATCGAACCTGGAACTTGGTGTTTTTTATGCGGATGTTCTACCGACAGAGCTAAACCAGCCCTTAAGCAAAGCTTAGTACAATACAACGATGATAATACGGCGTTTCAGGTGGAGCACCACACCTACCATCAGCTCTTCATTTTGCCAAACAGATCCAAACTGTGCTATTCATGCTGGCGTTGACCGGTATCAGACCCAGAACTTTGTGTTTTTTTTCAGCGGATGTTCTACTGACTGAGCTAAATCAGTCCTTAAGAGTCACACCTACCATCAGCTCCCCAAAGCTAAGTAAATAACAATAAAAAGATGACAATAAGTAAAGTTACTATTGATTTATCGTGTTTCTTTTTTTTTTTTTTTGTAAATAAATTCTTCATTTCTCTTTTTTTTATATATTGTTTTAAATTTCTTTATTTCTTTGATTCTTGTCTCCCATTTTGACGGCTTCTTCTTAGAGTGCGGAATTCCTAAAAGTGTCTCCAAGACATTTTTTTGCGATGATGTTTTCTAAATTTCATTTTATTTTATTTTATTTTTTTAACACTCCACATTTCCTCGTTATCGTACTCTCTGAACTATAAACTTAATTTTCTTTCTTTTGTTTTTCCTTATTTCGGCTTTTTTCACATTCTTCAGACTTTCATCAATTTTGTTTTACTCTTCTTCCATTTGACTCATTTCTCTATAAAAACATACCCCCACCCACAACGCCGCCCTGTCGGCTGGGGCGTTAGAATGCACCGACTGCACCTCTGCAGAGGGGTAAGACTCCCCCAATGGGGCCGCCTGTTGGCCGTGTGTGGCGACCCGTGATGCTTAAGGATAGAGCCCAGGTGGATGAGCAGTTCATGACATGCAATACTCCACAATGGCCCTATATTGGGCTAGACGGGCGGTCGGAGAGGCCCCCTCCGATCAATCGGCTGGTCATGTCAAGCCCTAGCACCTATATGATTTTCCCAACCCTATTGCCCTTATGTCAAGCCCCAACCCCTTTTTATCATATGGGTGCTAGAAGGCGGTGGCTGCGGGTCTACATGTCCTGGGAATGACGTTAAACTCTATCTGATGGTGAGGTTCCAGTTCTGGAGGTTTGGGGAATGTGGAGAACCCCTTCATCACCATTGCTCCCTGGTCCACTCTGACCCGGAGTGGTAGTACCTGTTAGGGTCCCATCTATGGGTTAAATAGAAAAATGTATCTATAAAAAAATTGTATTATCCATTAAAAATTGATTTATTTCAAAACTTTATCGGCATTAAATGACCCACTGAGGTTGATATGCCGTAAAACAAAACAAACCAAACCAAACCCACCCACAACGAAAAAGTATTCTCTTCCTCACTAACGACATTGTTTGTTTTTTTTTTTTTTTTTCTGTTTCTGGTTTTCTTGCTTAATTCGTCTTTTTTTTCTTTTTTAAATTTCATTCTCGCTTTCTTTCTTGCTTGCTTTCTCCTTTTTCGTTTTCTGTTTTATTCAATTTTTGTTTTTCCTCCTTCAGTGGTTCCTTCTTTCTTTCTTTCGTTCTTTCTTTCGTTCTTTTTTTTTCTCAAATTTTTCTTCTCAATATATACCCAACAAATATTTCGTGCGAAATATTATCAACTTCACGAATGTCATTGTTTCTTTCTTTCTTTCTGTTTTCTTTCACTTGTTGTTTTCTTTCTTAATTCACATTTTTTTTTATTTCTTCCAAAAATATTTTTCTCTGTTTCTTTTATTCATTCGTTCTCCTTCATTTCTTTTCTCTTTTCTTTCTTTCTTTAATTATTAATACATTTTCGTTTTTCATAATACAGATATTCATTGTTTTGTTCTTTTCTTTCTTTCTTTCTTTCTTCTTTTCTTCTTTCTATCCTTCCATTTTCCTTCTCTTTCTTCTTCTTTCTTTTCTTCTTTATTTCTTTCTTTTCTTTCTTTCTTTCTTCTTTTTTTCATTCTTTCCTTCTTTCTTTCATTCATTCTTTCTTTCTTTCTTTCTTTCTTTTCTTTTCATTCATTCTTCCTTCTTCTTTTCTTCATTCTTTCTTTCTTTCTTTCATTTCTTTTCTTCTTTCTTTTCCTTCCCTTTCTTCTTTCTTTCTTTTCTTTCTTTTCTTTTCATTCTTTCTTTCTTTTCTTTTCATTCTTTCTTTCCTTTCTTTTTTTCATCCTTCATTTTCTTTCATTCCTTCCTTCTTTCTTTTCGATCGAGTTGTCACGGTTTTTGATAATTAGTAGTAAAAACGAATATCGATGGAGTCAATCCCCTCTACACTAGGACAAGACCTAGTAGATTACTTTTTAGTTGAGGTTGCAGCGACACACATACCGTCAGCTTCCCGAAACTTTATCGCACAGATTAGACTACCCAATGTGTGATACTCATACGTTGATTTAGTGAGTGCCGGTATCGAACCCGGATCCATGTGATTCCTCAGCGAATGCTCTACCCACCAAGCTAGCCCCTGCCTATAAAATCTGCATTCAAATGCACGGCTTTTAAATCGACCATGAACGTTAACGATCGGTGTCATTAGGAACACGCACAATTAACTCACCCACTGAGCAAACGCAGCAAATATATGTACGCATGCGTTTGCGCATGCGTGTTGACGATTTTTGCCTCTGTGAGAACAAAGGAGAAATAAAAAGCACGAGACAGAATTGAATAAAAAGATAGAAAAAATGGAAAACAGAAAGAATTAAAGAAATAAACAAAGAAACAAAGATAGAAAAAAAAGAAAGAAAGAAAAACAGAAAGAAAAAACGAAATAAAGAAATAAAAACAGAAAAAAGAAAGAAAGAAAAACAGAAAGAAAGAAAGAAACAAACAAACAAAAACAGAAAGAAAGAAAGAAACAAAAGAGACAGAAAGAAAGAAAGAAAGAAAGAAAGAAAGAGACAGAAAGAAAGAAAGAGACAGAAAGAAAGAAAGAAAGAAAGAAAAACAGAAAGAAAGAAAGAAAGAAAGAAACAAAAACAAACAAACAAAAACATATATATATATATATATATATATATATATATATATATGTATGTATGTATGTATATGCATATATATATATATATCATTCATTATATATCATTCTATCTATCTATCTCTTTCTTCTTATATATATATATATATATATATATATATAATATATATATATATATATATATATAATGGGTACTTCACGCGGAGTAAGGTCAACTTAGTAAATAAGTATATATATTATATATATATATATATATATATATATATATATATATATATATATATATATATTATTCTGTTATATATAATTCTATCTATGTCTTTCTTTATATATATATATATATATATACTTATTTACTAAGCCGTCTAACACGCTAACCCGCTAACCATTACACTAGACTGGGTACCCAGATAGATATATAGATAAATAGATAGATAGATAGATAGATAGACCTGAATGGACTGATATTGATAGATATGAACAGATTGATATACTCAGATAAATAAATAGATGGATATATAGATAGATAGATTGAGACCAACAGACAGACATATCTGAATAAATTAAGATAGATATAAACAAACTAAGATAGATAGGTAGATAGATAGATATGATCAGACTGAGGTAGATGAATGGATATGATCTGACTGAGATAGCTAGCTAGATAGATAGGTAGAGATAACACCATGCACGTGGATAGATAAAGATCCATCACATCGATTAGGGTAGACAAAATACGTTAATCGATTGACTAAGTCACACACAGAGACGCACACACATTACAGACACACACCCAAACATACATGTGTGTGTGTTGAGTGTGAGTGAGTGAATGTGTGTGTGTTTATGTATGTATGTGTATGTGTGTGTGTAGAGTCTCTTATCATCGTTGCTCAAGACAAAAGTGTTCACTAGAATTTAAAAAAAAAAATGATGTCGTAAAAAAAAGAAGTTAAAAATAAAAATAAAAAAAGAAAAGAAAGAAAGAAAAGAAGAAAGAAAGAAAGAAAGAAATAGAAAATCAATCAATGGTGAGAGAGAAAAAAAGAAATATTCTTTCGCTCGGCTGATTAATAATCGATTACTCTATTATCAATAACATGTTTCGGCCTTGGAAAAGAAAATCTGACTTAAATAAAAAAGAATTAAAAAAAGAATTTATTTATTTATTTACTTTTTACTTTATCATTCAGTTCATTTTATCAAAAAAAATAAAAAAAATAAAATAAAAATAAAAATAAAAAATATAAAAAGAATGTAAAAAAAATGATCTCATTTCTTTTGTCTTGTTAACTTTTTATTTATTTATTTATTTATTTTTTTTACCCGGAATTTAATCTTTATTTTATTTTATTTCTCACTCGTAATCGAATGCAACAAGATGTTCCAGCGTGTATGGTAAAGTCATTGCTCAACTGGTAACCACCATTTATTTTTCTATTTTGCCTTTTTTTACCTTTTTTTTCTTGCTTAATTTCGTCTTTTTTTTTTTTAATTTCATTCTCACTTTCTTTCTTTCTTTCTTTCTTCCTTTTTCGTTTCTGGTTTATTCATTTTTTCGTTCTTTCTTTCTTTTTTTTTTCTTCAAATTTTTCTTTCATAATATATCCCCAACAAAATATTTCGTGCGAAATATTATCTACTTCACGAACGTCATTGTTTCTTTCTTTCTTTCTGTTTTCTTTCACTTGTTGTTTTCTTTCTTAATTCACATTTTTTTTAATTCATTCAAATATTTTTTCTTTCTCTGTTTCTTTTATTCATTCATTCTCCTTCATTTCCTTTCCCTTTTCTTTCTTTCTTTATGATTAATACATTTTCGTTTTTCCTAATACAGATATTCATTTTTTTGTTCTTTCTTTCTTTCTATCTTTCAATCCTCCATTTTCTTTCTTTCTTTCTTTCTTTCTTTCTTTCTTTCTTTCTTTCTTTCTTTTCTTTTCATTCCTTCTTTCCTTCTTTCTTTTCATTCATTCATTCTTTCTTTTCTTTCTTTCTTTCTTTCTTTTCTTTTTTAAATAGTTTTCACATAATTATCTGAACCGGTGTACTAATTTCAAAGTAATACAGTTGAGTGATTCCAAGTTTTGGTTATCAGAGAATTCTTAAAAATATTCATTGAATAAGAACCGGAATCGTTCTTTTATGATAAAATACACAATTTACTTGAAGGGTGTAGTCGCATCGTAGAAATCCAGATATAATAATTTGATATACTAGGTAGGTTAAATCGAACTTAACGGACATAATTTTTTCAAGTCAGTTAACTTTGAACCACGTATCTTTGAGGATTAACACATATTCTCAAAGATACATGGTTCAAAGTTAACGGACCTGAAAAATGTAACTGTTTTTAAATAAAGTAACTGGTGCACTATATCTTTTATTCATTAATATATCAACACTGAAAATTTCATTAAATTCGGTTAATTCCCTGATTTTTGGTATTTTTTCTTTCGGCGGAGTAACATACGATGGTGGAATTTAGGTCCGTTAAGTTCGATTTAACTACTAGGTATCAATACAAACCGTCACACAGTGGTAGGAAGGGACACAGGGTCACGAGTATTTGGCATCCAGCGAGGATCGAACTCGTTCTTCAGTAGTAATGGATCTGCGAGACTAGTTTGCAAACCATTACACCAGGATGTAACGCCCTATGATTTGGTGACTAAATAAAGATCTTGGGAAATAGTTAAAAGCATTAATTCAAGGTTTGGTTTGATTTGTGTACAAACAGAGTGAAGTTGAAAGAAAACGAAAAGATATACAAATACTTAGACCTTGCCAGAAAACGGAACCTATCCCTGAGAATGAGACCAATAAAATTCTCTTGGATTTTGAGATACAAACGGATCACCGATTTGGTCAATAGCAGACATTTACCCAAACCAACCAGTTAGGATGTGTCATAAGGTCACAAATATGTGTCATACAACAAGGATCGAACTCACTATTCAGTATTAATACATCTATGAGGCTATTTCTCTGAATGTTTGAGATGAGGCTTGAAGATTAGTATTATCTGCGTTATTCGGACTATTGTCCCCATCTTCATTGTTATTTGTACAACGTTTCGGCCGATACTTGGAAAAGAGTCCGGGTGAATTGGAAATCAAAAGTAAAGGTGTGTGTCTGTAGAGAACAAAGGACCACTGCGTTTATCAATGGACTTTCGAGAAGGCGATAAAACATGCACGATCACCTTGAAATGAAGTCGCTTTATCTTCAAGTGGCTAGTTTTAAGAAAAATTGGATCTCAAAAATGTTAATAGTTTGAAAACTAGTGACATCCGGCCTGAGAAAGAAACTAAAAAATAAAGTATGTGAAAGAAACTAGAAATGAAGCAGCTTTATCTTTAAGTGGCTAGTTTTAAGAGATATTGGGTCTCAAAAATGTTAATAGTCTGAAAACTAGTGATATCCAGTCTGGGAAAATAACTAAAAATGAAGTCTGGGAAAGAAACTAGAAATGAAGCCGTTTATCTTTGTGGCTAGTTTTAAGAGAAATTGGGTCTCAAAACTGTTAATAGTCTGAAAACTAGTGACATCCAGTTCGGGAAAGAAATACAGTTCAGTAGATGAAACTGGACGAGATGCTGGCGATAGTGCCTCACTTATATGCCTAGATTATCCCATAAAATTATCAACCCCCAATTTAAAACACGGACATCCCAAAGAAAATAAATATTCACTTACCGAATCGAAGCAAGATGTAATAATATTATCTGGAAACATATTCCTGTAAAGAAAAAGAAAGAAAAGTTTTTAAAAAATATAGATACACTTAGATACATTTTTCTATAACGAGTAATATCACAGGCATGATTTATGAAATAAATAAGACAAAAAACTGAACTCACGGAATTTGCCGATGAGTATTTTCGGAATTTCCGGAGTTTGACGGAAATTGGATAATATTTTCTATTATTTAAATATCCACTTCCAATATAAATACAGAATACAGAAATCCTACAATATCTGAACCAAAATAGTTGTTATATTTTTATATAAACATTCTAAATTAAATGGAAGAAATGGAACAGAAGCCATGAAATGACATGAAATGAAACAGAATTCCAAATATCAGGAGAATGGAGGACAGCCGTCTCCTTCATCCAGATATTCTTTGACGGAGATTTTACAAATAAGACGGACAATATATATATATATATATATATATATATATATATTATATATATATATATAGTGGACTCTCCTATCGAGAACGATAGATGAGGGTCAGCAGTGAGTGATATGATTCCTCCCATATTGTGCATGCTGTCAAGAAGACATTTTATGTTTCCTCGAGTGTGGCAGCAGCCCAGCCCTGCTGTCAGCCATGAAGCCACACTGACAAACGAAATGATCCAAGGCAGGAGTTAAATTTTTTCTTTTAAAGTTAGGCGGAGCCGATCTCTATGCTTCAGTCTATTTTGTTCAAAGCTTTTTAGCAAAACAGGTCTTACGCCATTCCTTCCGATCCGATGCTAGATCTTCCCAAGCACTCAGGTCCATATCGAGGCGTTTCAAATTTTCCTTCAATATATATATATATATATATATATATATATATATATATTCTCTAGGCATGTGTTATTGAACAACACGGAGTATTCCTTCTTCATTTTTTTGTATTTGTATTTTTTCCAGTCTTCTTGCGATCTTTCTTGAGTCTGGATCCAATTGGTATATAATATTTCCCATACTTACATCCCAAGCGCTTTCGACTGTTTCGCCAGTCGTCATCATGGTGTACATAATTTTTTTAGTTCATTCTTTTAGTTCTTTTATCTATGTTTTTTTTCAAATTTGGAGAGTCTATTATTTTTTAAGAAAGGGGTGTAAGTTAAACTGTTAGTTATTAAAGATATTTTATTACGTTTTCTCCGACTTTAAATGCTATTTTGTTGATGTTAGGTTTTAAAACTTTTTTATGCATATGGCTTCTAGGATCTGTAGACGTTTCTTCTTATTTTTGTAGATAATTTTAGTATTTTCGTTTAAGATTTTCCTAATTTCAGGGGAGGTGGATTTTTCTGGGTGTTTTTTAATTAAGTGTTGTTTGATGGAGCTAGTGTCGGAGAGATGGTATGTGAGACGGAGGGACAGTGTTGTTGTTGTGTGGCCAATGTAGCTATTTAGTGTTTAGTTTATTTTCTGAGAGGCATTCTCGGAATGGGCAAATGAATCTACGTTCGTTTGGCTTAGGGGATTTTTATGAGAGTTATATATATATATATATATATATATATATATATATATATATATTATATATATATATATAAAGGTGTGTCATAAAACTATCGAGATTGATTGAAGCTGTATTTACTAAGATAGAAATGAACAATGAATGTAATGTTAATTTTTTCAGAAGACAAGGTGTGTCAAAAAGTGCTGAGTTTGAAGCTGTATTTACTAAGATAGAAATGGACAATGTATGGAATTTTACTTGTTTCAGAATACAAGGTTTGTTAAAAAGTACAAATAATCTCGATACTTTCTGACACCTTGTATATTTAAAGTAAACAGATAAATAAATAAACGTCTTTATTTTTTATTCTTTTGTTTCCATGTTTGTTTATTGAAAGAGACCATATTCTTTCATTTTTTCCTTAGCCTCTGTTTAGTTTAGCGAACATCTATGGAAGATTCCATGAAATGGTGTATACCAGATAAGCGGACATTGTTTTCAACTGAGGCGTTGCTTCTGAACAGCCGAGATAATGATGTCGTAGAAAGAAGGACGCAATATTGTCTGAAAAATGTGCTTCTTTTGAGAGCGGACTCTTTATTGTCGGTTTTAATTGGGCAATATCTGCATAACAAAACAAATTCTTTTTTCTTTGCAGACACGGGCGCGAAATGAGTGGTGAGGAAAACGGGGGATACTTCGTTGTAGGTGTAAGTCTATATGAGAATGGTTAGTATACACATATGCATAAACGTGCGCATTCAGGCATTCTCCCTCATTCCCTCCCTCCTTCTCTCTCTCTCACTCATACACACACACTCACTCACATACTCACACACACACACACACACACACATGTATATGAAGTATTTATAGGGAGTATATGACATATATGTGAAATATATATGAAATATATATAGGTAATAACAGAGTGGTGAAAATCGAACAATATGTAATTAAAAGTTGAGGAATGAAAGAGGATAAAACACAAAAAGGGAGAGAGAGAGAGATAGATAGATAGATAGATAGAGAGAGAGAGAGAGAGAGAGAGAGAGAGAGAGGAAAAAAGATGGAAAAGATATATAAAGTAAAGAGAGTGAGAGAAATATATATATATATATATATATATATATATACACAAAGAGAGAGAGAGAGAGAGAGAGAGAGAGAGGAGAGAGAGAGAGAGAGAGAGAGAGAGAGAAAGACAGACAGACAGACAGAGAGAGAGGGAGTAAGAAAGAGGGTCGAAGAGTAACCAAGCGCTACCCAGTGTGGCGTGTGTGTGTGTTTTAAGTATATATATATATATATATATATATATATATAGTGTTTCAGGTTTTGGTGGATTGGTGTACCAAAGGCAGTATTATTGGTAGAGTGCTCAATATAAAATAGAGCTGTTATATAATGTTTATTGAATTTTCTGAAATTTTTTTCAATCTTTTCAATTGTTTCGATTTTCCTTGCATTTGAAAACATCTTTACCTGATGATTGCATCGCATGAAACCAATATGGTCGTGAATGTTCCTTTGTCACCTAATAAATAGATATGTAAAACCTTTATATAGTTATCTTATATATATATATATATAATATATATATATATATATATATATATATATATATATATATTCTACCCGGATGAGCTTTAAATCAACGAAAATCCCTATTTTATCTTTTTCCATTTTAGATTTTAGTTTACCACTTTAATAATATATATATATATATATATATAAATATATATATATATATATATATATATTATATAAATATTTATACATATATATATATATAATAATATATATATAAATATATAAATATATATATACATATACATATACATATATATATACATATATATATATATATATATATATATATATATATATATATAATATATATATATATATATATATATATAAATGTTGTTCTGGTTCCAACGGGAGAAAATGTAATATTTTATAAAAAAA
>CM042180.1:30938627-30983627 GCA_023376005.1 Doryteuthis pealeii
TATGGGTTAAATAGTTGGGCAGATTGGGCTCTTTAACCTTGGGTAGGTAACCAGTCTAGGAGAGGGATAACTCTGAATTCAAAATTCCTGAGGTCAGTCGTTGATTGTGTTCGTCGTATTCCTTGATGCACCAATTCTTTCCTATCGACTGTGCCAAAAAGTGTGGAATGGTCCTACACAAGCCTTCACCACTATAAACAAATCACTGTGTTGGTTGTTCACTGAATGAACACTCATGCGTCGAAAATCGACGAGAGAGTCCTTTTTATATATATATATAAAAGAGAGAGAGAGAGAGAGAGAGGAGAGAGAGAGAGAGAGAGAGAGAGGTATATATATGTAGATAGGTAGATGGAAAAAATGAGTAAAACGTGTAGAAGAAAGAACGGAAGAAAACTCAGTCGCAAGCATGAGTATCCAACGAGTATCGAATTCGTTTTTCAGTAATAATGGATCCGCGAGACTACTTTGTTAACCATTACAACACAACAGGACGGGATAGCTATTCATCCAACTATTCTCCCTAAAATCTATGGTAAAAGGATAGTACAGAATGGGCTCTTTAACCTTGGTTTGGCAAATAGACTAGAAGTAGGAAAATGTAGGAAGTGCGTGGTGTAATGGTTAAAGTCATGGGAAATGAACTCGTCGCTCCGAGTTCAAATCCTGGACGTGTTAATTGCATTTCACTTAGCGCTAATTCCCTTGGGAAAGGTATGAATTCTACTCTCCCTCCAGCTATGGGTAAATAGTAGGGAAGACTGGGCTCTTTAACCTTGGTTATGCAACCGGTCTAGGAGAAGGAAAACTCTGAATTCAAACCTGTTAAACTCCGCTTAAGAAATTGACCTTGTGTCACATCCTGCTCGTGCGGAGGGGTTGGGTGAATATGTTACACTCAATTCCTATGATTTCCTGTTTGCATCCTGAAGATGAACACGCAGGTAAACAAGCAAAGAAAATTAATGGGAATTAAAATAACATAAAATGTTGTTTCTACTGCAAATATTCAATTTCATTTTTCCGTAATTTAAATTAAAATGACGTACGCATTAAATATTCACTGCGCAATTTTAGAGGCTTATGAATTATAAATCTCTCAGAAAGAAAGGGAGGATCCCCGGAGCGTTGTGGTTAACGTGCTGGACTGCGACATCATAGTTAGCGCGTTCAAACTCCAGTCTCACTATTACGTTCGCTTTCGGACTAATGCCCTTAAGATTAGATAATGATTATCTAATAACCATTGAGAATATAATATAAATAACTAAGGGAATTGTGACGTTGGTGGTGACGTAGTTTCGGGTACAGACGAACAGACACACAATCCTCATTACAATAAAATATAGTCACTTGAAATCATCATCATCATATAATTGAAAAATAGAAAAACTTTTTCCATTCCTCTTGTCTTTCATTGCTAATTTTTCAAAATTTAAGTATTTAGTTAAATAGTTAACTATTTAGTTGAATTAGGAATTAAAGAATAGAATTACAGTTATTTCTTCTTCTTAATGGATTTCTTTTAAGATTTATCCCTGAGATTTTTGCTCATATTCATTGAAATAAAACTAAATAATTAGAAATCAATAATATTAAGCCTATATTTATTAAAATCAAATTTTTAATATCAATATACAAATTACCCTTCCCGTTCCCACTGTAAACCGCCATTTTGTTGCATATATAAATACAATGGCATGTCATTAGTTTGTAGATATGGTCAACAGTATTACTAATGTAAAACAATTTTATTAATAATTGAGGTTTAAATAAAAATAAAATCATGGAAAATGTGACGTAAATAACTAAGGGAATTGTGAATTGATTTGTAATATAGCTTCAGTTGTTTGTTGTCAACTCGTGCTCGAGGAACACCATTTCCTGTTTTTTTTTCTTCTTTTTTTCCTCATTGTTGAGTGCGAGTCGTATCTGACACAGTATCCTTGTGTTTTATCAGATGGCTCACCAGGCCAGCCCTGGAGAGACATACTCTTCCACATATACTACATGTTAGAACTTCTCCACTTTGAATGTTGCTAGGCTGAAAATTACCGTTTCTAATAGCCCGCTTCAATTTTTGGTGTTTAATTCGGTTGGTCTTAAATTCTTCCACAGACTGGTAGATAGTAACTCTCCAGCCAGGTCTATTACAAGCTAGCTTCTCACAGTCTTCCACAGCAATAGCAGCGTTCTTCAGAGTGTCCTTGAGGCAGTCCTTTACAGACAGACAAACACACAATCACCATTATAATGAGATAAAAGCATATGATTACTTGACAGACAATGGTTTTGATATTAAATAGCCCATATGGTTGTGCTGTTAAAACCAACCAGCCAATCAACCAACCAAATAACGAAACAACCAAACCAGTGTCATGTGATACAACTAGCCGTGGGAGTGTGCAGTGCTACCTCAAAATGAATTTCTCAAATATCTAATAAAAATTGCTTTCCTAATATCGTCCGCCGAGATTATATTATTGAGTAAGCGTTATACTTGGAATAGATTCACCATCTTACATGGGCGCCCAGAAATGCGTCCCCCGATGTACATTCCTTGCATACATCTAATTATACAAGCAGACACATTCGCGCAGAAACAGCTGCACACATTTATCAACACACACGGTCGCCGCGTGCACACTATCTCACGCATGCGCAATGGCGAATCTTGTCTGTCAGTATAATCTGACAGGTCGATACTCACGCCCTCTGGTGGCAAGTTGCGCAAACTAAGCGGAAAGAACTCAATATCATATGACATTCTTGCTTCAATGGACCGCTTAAGTTACCAATATTAGTCCCTCGAGACAGGGACTGATAGGACGGGGGTAGCTATTACATTAATAAAGGTGAGGGGGTTGATCATCTCTCCCTGCCCCCTGGGGGGCGCTAACGACGTCTCTGAAAGAAGCTGCAGAGTGGATTACCCGATTTTTCTGATGTTATGAGAGATAAAAAAGATAGGGGAAAAAAGGAGGGGGGTTAGGAAATTGCAGAGATTTTACTAGTCGTTGGAATGACAATTATAGTAGTCGAATATTTGGACCATATGACATTTAGGCACCCCTTTTTGATCTCGATTAAGAAAGGACATGTTTTTCATTTACACCATCAATATACGGTTGTTTTAACAGACGATTTTTAGATTTCTTTTAAATTATAAAACTAAACCCTAACCCTAGCCCCCTAACCCTAACCCCAAACCCTAACCCCTAACAAACAACCGGATATTGACGGTGTATATGAAAAACATGTTCTTTCTTAATCGAGTTCAAAAAGAAGGACCGGGTTACCTCAGTCGGTAGAGCGTTCGGCTAGAAACCACAAGGTTCCTAGTTCAATACCAGTCCTCGCCAACTCAGCGTATGAGTAGCACAGTGATCTGTGCGGTAAGGTAAGAAGCTGATAATAGGTGTGGTGCTCCACCTCAGATGCAAAAATAATCTCCTTGGTCTAGCGCTACTGAAATGTGGATAGACTCCCTCGCTGACTGGCTGATACCGACATTAGGCCGCCCCGACGACTTTATTTTTTTTTAAAAGGTAATATGGTCCGATTATCTCTACCTACCCCCTGGGGGGGGCGCTAACGACGTCTCTGAAAGAAGCTGCAGAGTGGATTACTCGATTTTTCTGATGTTATGAGAGAAGAAAAAGATAGAGAAGACAAAAAATGGGAAGTGGGGGCGGGGGGGGGGTGTAGGAAATTGCAGTGATTTTACTAGTAGCTGGAATGACAATTACAGTAGTCGAATATTTTTCATTTTTTCTCTCTTTTTTTTCTTGATAAAGAAGTTGATAAAAGCGAAGACGGTGCGGATGAGAGAGAGATAGGTAAATCCTTTAAACAGCCACGAACGTGTAAGATAAATAAAAGTTAATAAGAGTGAAAGAAGATGAGAGATAAAGTTATCAGTTAAAATGTTAGTGATGACAGATAATGCGGTTATTGTTGTACATTGGCGGTATTTATTCAGAGGAGCTTAGTTTTGTCATAAGACGAAATGAAAGGAAATTAGGCGAGACATCCGCACTTGAGTCAATCGGTTCATCTTCTACTGAGTCTTATAAACCGTCACACACACACACATCTTATTATAATGGAGATTGTGTGTTTTTCTGTCTGTAACCGAAACTATATTCCTACTCAAGTCACAATTCTCTTAGTTATTGACATCACATTCTCCATGATTTTATTTTTATCTAAACCTCAATTATTAATAAAATTGTCTTACATTATTAATACTGTTAACTATGTCTACATATTGACAACATGCAATTATATTTATATATACAACAAAATAGCGGTTTACAGTGTGAACGGGAAGGCTAATTTGCATATTAATATTAAAAAATCGAATTTAATAAATATGTGCTTAGTATTATTGATTTCTAACTGTTTGGTTTTATTTTAATGAATATAAGCAAACATCTCTTCAATAAATCTTAAATGAAATCCATTAACAAGATAAAATAACTGTCATTTTATTCTTTACTTCCTCTTATAACTAAATACTTAAATTAGAAAAAATAACAATGAAAGATGAGAGTGATGGAAGAGTAAGTTTCAGTTGTTCCATTTTTTATTATACTCCCTCTGTTTCAAATCTTTTATTATACTCCCTCTGTTTCAAATCTTTTTATCTGTATTCCTATTTAGTTTCATTAGCCTTTCTAATTTAATATAGTATTTTATTATATTAAAACTTAAATACTTGCACCTGGAGGGTGCATATATTTGCTAGTACATATAATGGAGATTCAATCTCTGTTTGTAACCAAAACTACGTCACTGCTTAAGCCACAGTCATTTTAGGTATTAAGTAAGTTAATCTATGAGTATTTATTTATAGTCATTAAGATTACTTTATAGAATATTATACAGCGTACCTTGCTAAACATTACACAACCTTATCTAACGTATAGTTATACGAGAAAATTATTCGCAAACAAGAAATCGTCATTTTTCAGTCTGAGGAAGTTAACTAAAAAGTTTTCAGATAAATTGATTGGTTTTAATTCATACCTAACCTAAGATTAGAGAGCCAATTCTGCCTACTATTTACCCATAGCTGGATAGAGAATAGTTGGGTGCATACCTTTCCTAAGGGTATTAGCGCTATGAGAATGCATTATTTGAACTCTTGTCATCGTGTCCATTTCCAACGCCGGTAACCATTGTGAGGTTATAAGTCCCTCACTTTACCGCATAGATAATTGTGCTACTCATGCGCTGAGTTGGCGAGGGCCGGTATCGAATCAGGAACATTGTGATTCCTTGGCGGATGCTCTATCGACAACACGTTTAAAATTTATTTGTATTTGATGGGACCGTGAATAAAAAAAATTTAAAAAATCCTTGGTAATAACTGCACAAAAATGTGAATATGAGTGTACAATAAACGCGATTCCCTAACCTTGAGGCATAAAAAAACCTCCTTGAGGAAAACTGCACAACAATGGGAATATGAATGTACTATGAACGCGATTCCCTAACCTTGAGGCATAAAAAATAATCGGAAACAACTGCACAAAAATGTGAATATGAATGTACATTGAATGCGATTCCCTAACCTTGAGGCATTAAAAAAACTCCTCGGAAAAAAAACTGCACAAAAAATTGAATATGAATGTACATTGAACGCGATTCCCTAACCTAGAGGCATTAAAAAAACTCCTCAGAAACCACTGCACAAAAATGTAAATATCAATGTACTATGAATGCGATTCCCTAACCTTGAGGCATTAAAAAAACTCCTCGGAAACAACTGCACAAAAATGTAAATATCAATGTACAATGAACGCGATTCCCTAACCTTGAGGCATTTAAAAAAACTCCTCGGGAACAACTGCACAAAAATGTAAATATCAATGTACAATGAATGCGATTCCCTAACCTTGAGGCATAAAATAACCATGGATGGGTTGACATGCTATTAAAATCAGTCAATCAATCTATTTCTTGGGGATATTAATTTAAGAAAAATTCACAGAAACGTTCGCGGCACTAATGTGATTTTAGAGCTGTTATCTGGTGAGTTCAAATTTTCACCATTTTTTTTTTTTAATTAGACGAGCAGCGACACTCATTTATTCTATAATTTTTTTTAATGCATTTTCCTTTTTCCTTTTTTTTTTATTTGTGCTCATTTCACCCTACAATATCTATTTTTTCTTCTTTTTAGTGTATTTGTATAAATGTATGCCTGCATACGTCTAATTTCAACGACTTTTGATTCTATCCTCCGCCCCACATCTTCGACATCTTTTCCCAACCGCAGTTATTATGCTAAGCAGACGATAATGATCGCCATCTTTCTTTTTTTTTCTTCTTCTCTCTTTCTCGTTTTTGTCCATTTCTTCCCTCTCAATAAGAAATCCGATATTAAGTGTCGATGCCGCTCTAAATTCGGTTAACATCGCCTCCTTGCCGAATCTGCGCTTAGGAAGCCTCGTTTTGACCTCAAATCTCGCGAGATTCTTCTCCCGGCGTGATATCGTTTTAGTATGCAATACCCGAACCGAACCCGGTCCGGAACTCTTTAATGTGCGAAGGAAGAAAAAAAATGATAGAAAAAGTTTTTAAAAAAAGAAAAAACGTGGAAATACGGATTAAACGTCAGATGTTGGCTGTTAGCTAATTAAATTTTTTTTTTCTGTGTTTTACGTTGGGTCAGGGCAGATATTTTGTTCATGTTTTTTGTTTTTTTCTCTATGTTATTTTCTATTTTTTGATCAGATAGAGTGTGAGAGGAAAAGAAAGAAAGAATTAAGGAATATATAAACGAAGAAGAAAAAAAGTATTTTAGAGAAAAGGAAAGAAAGAAAATAGTGAAAATGATAAAAAAAACAAAGGCACATGAGAGAGAAGGTATTCAAAAAGAAAGAAACGTGAACCCAAAAAGAACAAAGAAATAAGAAATAAATGGGATCCTAACAGGTACTACCAATCCGGATTAGAATAGACCTGGCAGTAATCGCAAAGAAGAAGTACCCCAGATTCACATAATCTCTAGAAGTGTAGCCTCACCATCATATGTAACTTTGTATCACACCTAAGACACGCCTCTATACACGGACAAGTTATATATATATATATATATATATATATAAGAATCTTATATTATATATATATATATATAATATATATATATATGTTTGTGTG
The DNA here is from genome assembly GCA_023376005.1 of Doryteuthis pealeii. Lineage (NCBI taxonomy): Eukaryota > Metazoa > Mollusca > Cephalopoda > Myopsida > Loliginidae > Doryteuthis > Doryteuthis pealeii. Next base: position 30,945,798 of record CM042180.1, read on the forward strand.
TGTGTGTGTGTGTGTGTGTGTGAAGAGAAAAATGAAAGTGAATTTGACGGTATGAAAAATAGTGAAAAAAATAAGACACACCTGTATACACGGACAAGTTATATATATATATATATATATATATATATATATATATATATATATATATGTATATAGTTTTGAGAATCTTATAGTGAAAATTAAAAACAAAAGGGTCAAATAAAAATGAATGATATTCTTATTCTGTGATAAATTTTACTTTTCCTTATAATATCAACAAAAGCCCTGAAGAAGATCTACTAAACAGATTAAAACACTGCAGCGTTGGCTGAATAAATATCACTCATTTTATTTGAACCTGTGTTTTTTCAAATTATTTTCACTACTTTACACACACACACACACACACACACGCACACACACACACACACGCACACACACAGAAACACACACACACACACACACACACATATATATATATATATATATATATATTAGATATAACTGTTTATGTCTGTTTATACAGAGGTTTTAGTGAGCATTTACCTAAGGTTTCTGACTATTGCCTTCTTTAGAACGCTTATTTCATGCCACTCATGTGTTGGTAAACAAACGGTTTGTTTACAAACACACTAGAGGCATGAAATAAGTATCCTGAAGAAGACAAAAGCCAGAAACCTTAGGTAGATGCTCACTAAAACCTCTGTATAAACACTTATATTTAATAAATACAGCTCTTACATTTGTAATTGAGCACTTTATTTTCCTTTATTTCATCTCGAAAAAAATACCAATATATATAAGGCGCCTGAGCTAGTGGTTAGAGTCGTGGAAAATGTAGTCGTCGATTCGAGTTCAATTCCTAGACGAAGCTGTTGGCATTTCACATAGCGCTAATACCCTTGGGAAAGGTATGAATCCATATATTCTTCCTCCAGCTATGGGTTAAATAGTAGGACAGACTGGGCTCTTTAACCTTGGGTAGGTAACCAGTCTAGGAGAGGGATAAATCTGAATTCAAAATTCCTGAGGTCGGTCGTTGATTGGGTTTGTGGCAACCCTTGATGCACCAATTCTTTCCTTTCGACTGTGCCAAAAAGTGTGGATGGTCCAACACAAGCCTTCACCACTATAAACAAATCACTGTGTGGATGTTCATTGTGTGTATGAACCCTCATACGTCGAAAATCGACGAGAGAGTCCATCATATATATATATATATATATATATATTATATATATATATATCAGGTAAAAATTCAAAGCTTTCCGTTGAACCACTCTCCCATACACACCCGTTGTGTACTATAACTGCCCTTATCCCCAAACATCATCAATTATATTGTAACAATAGCGACCACCGCCACAAACGACGTCTTTGATTCCTGCACATTTAAAGTGACTACAAATTACGTTAATATCTACAGGGATTCATTAAAATGCAGCTGTTTGCTGGAGCTTCATTGTCTTCCCTACGAAGCCTCTTTGTCTTTCGCACTCATCTTTTAGTACTTTCTATTGAATTTTATTTATGAGGATGCTGTGAAAAAAGAACACGTTTTCTTCTGTTCATCCTTGTGGTGTGTACGATTCTTGCCAGGAGACATGGGCCGTATGAAGAGATTTTAGAAAAATCGTGCTGAGATGATGGAAGTAAAAATTCAACAAGGATCTTCTCATTGGAGGAGCGGAAGGAGGAAGAGGAGGAGGAGGGGGCAGGATGGGTAACAGGGGAAGAAGGGCAGTGTGGCAGAGTTTGATTAAAGAGTGAGTGAACGAGAGAGAGAGAATATGTGCATGTGTGTGAGTGAGAGAGAGAGCGAGAGAGAGAGAGAAAGGAGAGAGAGAGAGAGGGAGAGAGAGAGGGAGAGGGAGAAAGAGATAGATAGATAGATAGATAGATAGATAGAGAGAGAGAGAGAGAGAGAGAGAGAGAGAATGTGTGTGTATGCGTGTGTGTGGTGGGTGTGAGTGAGAGCGAGAAATATATATATGTGTGTGTGTATGTGAGAGATAGATAGATAGATGGATGGATGGATGGATGGATAGATAGATAGATAGATAGAGATAGAAGAGAGAGAGAGAGAGAGAGAGAGAGAGAGAGAGAGACAGAGAGAGACAGTGAAAGAGAGCGGAATAGAGGATGTGGGCATGTGCTTGTGTTGAGTGTGTGAAAAGAGAGAGAGAGAGAGAGAGAGAGAGAGAGAGAGAGAGAGAGAGAAAGAGAGGAAGAGAGAATGTGTGTTTATGTGTGTGTATGTGTGTGTGTGAGAGAGAGAGAGCGAGATTGAGAGAGAGAGAGAGAGAGAGAGAGAAGAGAGAGAGAGAGGAGAATGGTTGGGTGTAGATAGAGTTACACCGAGAGGATTTAGCAAAAAATGGAAAAGTGCTAATTGAAAAAGAGGTCGTATTGGTACAATACATTTAAGAAAAAAAAAACAGAATTCAGGTACAGTCAATGTAAAAAAGATGAAAAAAGAACGAATACAAAAGGAAAAGGAAGAAAAAAAGAAAAAGAAAGAAGAAAGAAAGAAAGGAAAAGAATACCATTAAGAAGAAAAAAAAAAGAAAGAAGCAAAATACAAAGAAAGAGAGATTTAAAAGAAAAAAATGTGTGTTAAGGGAGGGACAAAAAATTTTACCCCCCCCCAAAAAAAAAACAAAAAAAAAAACCAACAACAAAACAAATAAAATAAAATAAAAAAGACAAATAAGCAAATAAGGAGAAAAATCAAGAAAACAAAAGAAAGAAAATATATTCTTAAATAAAAGGGCAGAACAATAAAAAAAACGTGAATAAAGAAATGAAAAGATTTTTTTAAATAGAAAATCGAATAAAAGTTAAAGAATTATAATAATAAAGAATAGAAGAATAATGTGAGAATAAAAGAATCGGAATAAAAGAATAACAAAAACGAACTGACAATACGGAAAGAAAGTCAATAAAGAAAAAGGAATTGACTGATTAAATGATTTTAAAGGTATGTCAATGCGTCTAGGGTTATTTTATGTGTAGAGGTTAGCCAACTGTAATAAGTAATTGAGTGTTACTTCTCCTATTTTATGATTACATCCTCTTTGGAGAACTCTCTAGCAAATACTAGACTATATAAACTCTCAGTAAGTGTACCAATTATTCTAAGTAGAATAAAGCTTTACAAAGTCTATCGTTTGTCATTACACCAACACCATTATACGTTCATATTTACATTTTTCACGTGTCCCCATTATTAGACAGAAGATGACAGTGTTACCAATTGCATCTGGAAAAAAGACTGGACAAAAGACTGGAAAAATCTGGAAATCAGAGGAAGAATTGAGACCATCCAGACTACTGCACTGCTGCAATCTGCCAAAATACTCAGAAGAGTCTTGGAGACCTGAGGAGACTTGTTGTCACTCAGACTCCAGTGAAATACCATCAGCTAAAGCTGGTGTGAAAAACTCAAAAGGAGTGAATAATAATAATAATAATAATAATAATAATAATAATAATATATTTTAAACAATACTTGAAAGTTGTGAATGTCCACCAGCTCACGCTGGTATTGAAAACTCGCTAGAGCGTAGAAGAAGAAGAAGAAGAAGAAGAAGAAGAAGAAGAAGAAGAAGAAGAAGAAGAAGAAGAAGAACAACAACAACAACAACAACAACAACAACAAGAAAAGGAGCGTAGAAGAAGAAGAAGAGCGCAGAAGAAAGAAGAAGAAGAAGAAGAAGAGCGCAGAAGAAGAAGAACAACAACAAGAACATGAAGAACAAGAAGAACAAGAAGAAAAAGAGCGCAGAAGAAGATGAAGAAAACAGCAAGAAGAAGAAAAAGAAGACGAAGAAGAAGAGCGTAGAAGAAGAGCGTTGAAGAAGAAGAAGAAGAAGAAGAAGAAGAAGAAGACGACGAGCGTAGAAGAGCGCAGAAGAAGATTAAGAAGAACAAGAAGAACAAGAACAAGAAAAAGAAGGAGAAGAAGATGAAGAAAACAGCAAGAAGAAGAAAAAGAATAATAGAGAAGAAGAAGAATAATAAGAAGAGCGTAGAAGAAGAAGAAGAAAAAGAAGAAGAAGAACACGAAGAAGACGAGCGTAGAAGAGCACAGAAGAAGAAGAACAACAAGAAGAACAAGAAGAACAAGAACAAGAACAACAAGAAAAAGTGCGTAGAAGAAGAAGAAGAAGAAGAAGAAGAAGAAGAAGAAGAAGAAGAAGACAATAATATATTAACAATGGATACCGGTAAAAAGAGAGACTGTATCGTATGAGCTCTTTCCATTTCTCAGTGTTCGGTGGTAAGATGACGACCATTGTAAAAACGCGGGAATCTCTACTATTGTTGACAATATCAAATCTTGAGACTCCATTACGAGTTAGAAGCGGACGTTATTGACTTAGTTATTGTATGGGCATATTCGCCATGAGACCTGCCCTCAATTATGTGCTGAGGTGGGAGAAGAGAGGTGTTGAAGGCCAACTACATAGGCACACTATTCAAGTCAGTCGTGTCGTAAAGGTAACTTCGATTTTTACAGTAAACAATTATGGAAAGATGCTTCTTCTTTTTCTTTGAAAAGATTTTTTTTTTATTAAGAAAGGATGTTGTTCGTATTATCTTTTTTCTCCCATTTTATTTCTTGCTCTATTTCTTTGGTATATTTTTGTTCAATATTATTGCATCTGGTTTCTTTTATTTCTGATGGTCTTTGTTCCTTTTGAGTTTTTACATCAACATTAGCTGATGGTCTTTCACTGAAGTCTGAGGGACAGCAAGTCTCCTCAGGTCTCCAGGACTCTTCTGAGTATTCTGGCAGATTACAGCAGTGCAGTGTTCTGAATGGTTTCAATCTTTCCTCTGATTTCCAGAATTATTACTATCTACTCCTTTTGAGTTTTCACATCAGTGTTAGCTGATGGTCTTTCACTAGAATCTGAGTGACAGCAAGTCTCCTCAGGTCTCCAGGACTCTTCTGAGTATCTATTATCATTATTATTATTATTATTATTATTATTATTATTATTATTTCTTGAATTTACTACACATCTTTTGTTTAAGTTCATTTAGAGTTTAGTTTTTTGTAGGTGACAGGAGGTTTATTTTCATACGATCAGAACTATCGGGCGTTGCCTGGGATTTAAAATTTCTTATCTGTATTCCAATATAAAACTTGTTGATATACCTTCTGAATATTTTTTGTTTTCGTGTCAACCATGTCCCGTTGATGTTGTTGTTGTTGTCGTTGTTGTTGTTGTTGTTGATGTTCTTCTTCTTCTTCTTCTTCTTCTTCTTCTTCTTATTATTATTATTATTATTATTATTATTATTATTATTATTATTATTATTATTATTATTATTATTATTATTTTTATATACTTTAACTGATTGTATTTCACTGGAGTCTGAGTGACAACAAAGTCTCCTCAGGTCTCCAAGACTCTTCTGAGTATTCTGGCAGATTGCAGCAGTGCAGTATTCTGTTCCTCCTGTCTTTTTTCCAAGTTTTTGGAGACCGTTCCAAGTGCACCAACAAAATTGGTATCACTTTCTTTCCTTGAGAGTTTTTCAAGCCTGTCTAAGCTGATGTTCTTTCACTGGAGACTGGGTGACAGCAGGTCTCCTCAGGTAACGAGGACTCTTCCAATTTTCAATTCATGCAGACTCTTTTAAAAGCCATTGGCACCAATTAGCGTTACTTTTATGTTCAACATTATCATTATTTTCACTCCTTTTGAGTTTTTCACATCAGCGTTAGTCGATGGTCTTTCACTGGATTCTGGGCGATAGTAAGTCTACTCAGGTCTCCAGGACACTTCTGAGTATTCTAGCCAAATGCTGCAAAGCAGTAGTCTGGATGGTTTCAATTCTTCTTCTGATATCCAGTTCCTCCTGTCTTTTTTTCCAAGTTTTTTTGGGACCGTTTCAAGTGCACCAACAAAATTAGTATCACTTTCACCCTCACATTCGAAAGCTTTTTCCATTGTCTGGCAAGATCCAGGTATTTGTCTGTCTTCTTGTTTTCCTTCATCCTCCCCCTGTGATCTGCTGGAACTGCGAAGTATTATTATTATTATTATTATTATTATTCACTCCTTTTGAGTTTTTCACACCAGCTTTAGCTGATGGTATTTCACAGGAGTCTGAGTGACAACAAAGTCTCCTCATGTCTCCAAGACTCCTCTGAGTATTCTGGCAGGTTGCAGTACTTCAATATTCTGGATGGTCTCGATTCTTCTTCTGATTTCCAGATTTTCCAGTCTTTTTTCCGGATGCAATTGGTAACACTGTCACCTTCTGTCTGATAATTGGGACACGTGGAAAAAATATAAATATGAACGCATAATGGTTTGGGTGTAATGACATATAGTTTCATAGTTAATAGCTGTCCATGATGATATTGATGCTTCTATTTAGGAAGGAGTGAAGGATTCTACTTAGTGTTTTATACTTAGCAGCTGTCCATATTGATATTGATGCTTCTATTTAGAAAGGAGTGAAGGATTCTACTGAGTATTTTATATTTAACAGCTGTCCATGATGATATTGATGCTTTTATTTAGAAAGGAGTGAATGATTCTAATTAGCATTTCATGATTAACAGCTGTCCATGATGATATTGATGCTTCTATTTAGAAAGGAGTAAAGGATTCAACTTAGTATTTTAAACTTAGCAGCTGTCCATGATGATATTGATGCTTCTATTTAGGAAGGAGTGAAGCATTCTAATTAGCATTTTATACTTAGCAGCTGTCCATATTGATATTGATGCTTCTATTTAGAAAGGAGTGAAGGATTCTACTTAGTATTTTATACTTAGCATTTGTCCATGATGATATTGATGCTTCTGTTTAATAATGAGTGAAGCATTATAATTAGCGTTTTATATTCAACAGCTGTCCATATTGATATTGATACTTCTATTTAGGAAGGAGTGAATGATTCTAATTAGCATTTTATACTTAGCAGCTGTCTATGATGATATTGATGCTTCTGTTTAGGAAGGATTCTAATTAGCATTTTATATTTAACAGCTCTCACAATGATTTCCAGGCTTCGATTTAGAAAGGAGTGGAGGATTCTACTTAGAATTTTATTGTTATTAGATGTCCATGATGATATTGATGCTTCTGTTTAGGAAGGATTCTAATTAGAATTTTATATTTTACAGCTGTCCATGATGATATTGATGCTTCTGTTTAGAAAGGAGTGAATCATTATAAGTAGCCTTTTATACTTAACAGCTGTCCATGATACTGATGCTTCTGTTTATGATGTTGATGTGGTCGAAGAATCCTTAGATGTTTCTGATCTTTCAACATCATACATCATCTCCCAGGTGACCCAGTTGGTGCTGATCAAACAAAATCTTATTGTCAGGTAAGTGTGTATTTGTTCGTATGTTTGCGTGTGTGTTTGCACTTGTCTATGCGTTTTCGTCTATCTATATGTGTGTATGTGTGTGTACACGTATGTGTATGCGCATGTATTTGTATATATATATCTACCAAACCCCTCCACACGAGCAGGATGGGACACAAGATTAATTACTTAAGCGGAGTTTGAATTAGAGTTTTTTTCCCCTAGACTGGTTACCTAGCCAATGTAAAAAAACAAACAAAAAACAGTCTGCCCTACTATTTACCAAAGTAGCAACTGGAAAGAGAATAGTTGGATGTCTACTATTCCCAAGGGTATTAGCGCTGCGGGAAATGCAAACATTCCCCGTCCAGGATTTGAACTCTCGTCAACGAATCCATTTCCTACGACTCTAACCAGTACACCACGTGCCTTGCTTGTTTTTGTATATGTGTGTATGTTTATATATTTTAAATTTTGTGTATTTTGGCAGCAAATTATTCGTAAGACATGTGTTATTGAATAACACTGAGTATTCTTTTTTCATTTTTTGTATGGATATTTTTTCCAGTCTTCTGGCTATTCTTTTTGAATCTGGATCGAGTTGATTCATGATATTTTTTTTCATACTAATTTCCCGAGCGCTTTCGACTGTTGCTCCAGTCGTATTCATGGGGCTATGTAATTTGGTTTTTAGTTAATTTTTAGTTCTGTTATCTATGCTTTTATCAAATTCAGAGAGTCTATTATTTTTAAGAGGGGGGGTAGGTAAGTGTTAGTTATTGAAGATATTTAATACGTTGTCTCCGACTTTAAAGGCTATTTTATTAATGTTAGGGCTTTTATTTTTAATGCATATGGCTTCTAGGATCTGTAGGCGTTTCTTATTGTTATTTTTGTAGATAATTTTAGTATTTTCGTTTAAGATTTTTCTAATTTCGGGGGAGGTGGATTTTTCTGGGTGTTTTTTTAATTAAGTGTTGTTTTATGGAGCTTGTGTTGGATTAATCCACATACCAAAAGCATGCAAATATATCTATATATTCAATAAAATAGCGGTTTACAGTGTGAATGAGAAGGCTAATTTGCATATTGATATTTAAAATTTGATTTTAATAAATATATGCTTAGTATTATTGATTTCTAATTGTTTAGTTTTCTCTCAACGAATCTGAGCAAAAATCTCGGGGATAAATATAAAAAGAAATCCATAAACAAGACGAAAGAACTGTAATTTTATTAAATACTTCATAATCTAACAAAATAGATAAATTAGGAAAAATGAAAGACGGGAGTGATGGAAAATGATGGAAGAGTTAAATTTAAAGCTGTTCTATTTTTCGATTATACCCCCTCAGTTTATCATTTTCTAAATAGTTTATAATTTGATACAATATTTTATTATATCAAAACCTAAATACTTGCACCCGAAGGAAGGTGCATATATTTGCTAGTATGTGTAATGCGTGTACACTCCATTTGCATAGCCCTCTTCCCCATTGTCTTCTTCTCTTTCTCTTTCTTTTCTTAATCTAGTCTCTTTGTCGTCATATTTTTGAGTGACTCTTTCATATCTTCTCCTTAAGGTTCGTAAAAGATATTAATTTTCTGCAAAAATGAAAAGCGGGAAAAATTTCTCACGTGGAATGCGGGCGGTAGGGTTAGCGATGTCGTCTCGATTTTGCACGAATCATTACGAATCGCAATTAACATTGTTTTCTCGTTTTTTCTCGTTTTTTCTCGTTTATAACCGCCTTTCCCCCCATTTTTTTGTTATCTTTATTATTCATCTCAGAATGCACAACAAACGACAGTTCTGTCATTTATATAATTACTCGTTATCACAAGCAGAAAACTTGACGAGAGTATTTGAATTACTTTGAGGTGATTCGGTTAGAGACGTAAAATAACATTTTCAGAGGCAGAGAAATTCGGTCAGATAAAAAGCAAAGGTTCTCATGAGACCAGCAGAGTTAAGCAGTGACGTGTCTGTTCAGTACTTGAAGGGTGACCACTTTATAACTGCTGATACTGTCTTTTTTCTCAAAGAAATGCCTTGTCGGCGATGGATAGAATACACAAACTGTATCCCTTGCATAGAGCAAGCGTCCCATCCAACAAAAATAAATAAATAAATGAAAAGTATGTCACTTAGCTGAGTGCAGTGCTTCCCAAAGTGAGCGGTATCGTCTTCGATTAGCGGTTTTGGTTTGGTTTGGTTTGGTTTGGTTTAGTTTGGTTTTACGGCATATCAACCTCAGTGGGTCATTTAATTCCGATAAAGTTTTGAAATAAATCAATTCTTAATGGATAATGCAATTTTTTTAATAAATAAATTTTTCTATTTAACCCATAGATGGGACCCTAACAGGTAATACCACTCCGGGTCAGAGTGGACCAGGGAGCAATGGTGATGAAGGGGTCCTACACATTCCCCAAAACCTCCAAAACTGGAACCTCACCATCAGACGGAGTTTAACGTCATTCCCAGGAGATATAGACCCTCAGTCACCGCCTTCTAGCACCCATATGATAAAAAGGGGTTGGGGCTTGCCATAAGAGCTATAGGGTTGGGAAAATCATATAGGTGGTAGGGCTTGACGTGACCAGCCGATTGATCGGAGGGGGCCTCTCCGACCGGCCGTCTAGCCCAAGATAGGGCCAAAGTGGAGTATTGCAAGTCATGAACTGCTCATCCACCTGGGCTCACTGGTCGCCACCCACGGCCAACAGGTGGCCCCATTGGGGGAGTCTTACCCCTCTGCAGAGGTGCAGTCGGTGCATTCTAACGCTCCACCGACAGGGTGGTTCGATTAGCGATGGAAAGATCTACTGAGCACATGGCGCAACAGATATAGGTGTAGAGTTGATACAGTTTTAAGTGAAAAAAACTTGAAAAGTGTATTTGAATAGTAAAATAAACATTTTAGCGACAGAGAAATTCGGTTAGATGAAAGCACAAGTTCTCATAAGACCATCAGAGTTAAGCAGTGACGTGCATGTTCAGTATTTAAAAGGGTGACCACTTTAGAACTGCTGATGCTGCCTTTTTTCTCAAACGCTCATCTCTTTGGCCCCATGAAAGAGGATTTGAGGTGCAAACATTATTCCAGAGACAAGAAATCTGTAGTGATGACGTGACTCAAAGAACAGTCAACAAAATTTTACGGTGCAGGAATACATGCTCTCATTCGACGGTGCAACATTGCTATTGAGAAAAACGGTCATTATGCGAAAAGGGGGATGTGATTCACAAAGGACCAGCTTCATTTCGATGTATGTTACATGTTTCTGTGTTGGTAATTATACCTGTCCTAAACAAAATGGCATTATATTTGACACATCCTCGTATATATATATATATATATTATATATATATATATATATATATATATATAATGGCTATGCAATGGTTATCGGGTAGGATATGGACACGAAAACACGAGTTCAAATCCTAGATGAGGATGGTAACATTACACAGAGCGCTAATACACTTGGGAAAGGTATGCATCTAACTTTTCTCCCTACAGCTAGGGTTAAATAGTAGGACAGACTGTGCTCTTTAACCTTGGTATGATAACTGGGCTAAAGAATGGAAAAGACTTAATTCAAATCTGCTAAACTCAGCTTACAAATAGACATTGTGTCACATCCTGCTCGCGTGGAGGAGTTGGTAATATATATATATATATATATATATATATATATATGACTTTCTGTTAATGTTGATTGAAACACAGGTAGCGCATTACAGGCTGATCATCTCTAATGGGGTCTAACTTGCGAGTGGGTATTATGTTGGAAGACCCGAAACCCCTTAATAAAACCAGTTAATAACATAACTGACGACGCTACCCAGCGCTGTTTTTATCAGGCGTATCTCAAACATATATATATATGTGTTTCTGTGAGCGTGTCTCTGTGTGTGTATATGTATGTGTGTGTGTTTGTGTGAATGCATATGTGGTGTGTGTGTGTGTGTGCGTGTGTGTGAATGTATCTATTGTGAGGCTATAAAAACAAATATTTTGTATTGACCAACTGACCCAGATAATGTGGATGTTGTTCGTGTTTAGATAGAGCAACACATATGTTTATTGTGTAAGAAGAAGAAGAAGGGCGAGAAGAAGAAGAAGAAGAAGAAGAAGAAGAAGAAGAAGAAGAATGTGTAGTCACAAAGATGAAAATAAGACACAAGGAAATAAAGAGAAGAAGAAGGGCAAGAAGAAGAAGAAGAAGAAGAAGAAGAAGAAGAAGAAGAAGAAGAAGAAGAAGAAGAAGAATTTGTAGTCACAAAGATGAAAATAAGACACAAAAAAGAAGAAGAAGAAGAAGAAGAAGAAGAAGAAGAAGAAGAAGAAGAAGAAGAAGAAGAAGAATGTGTAGTCACAAAGATGAAAATAAGACACAAGGAAATAAAGAGAAGAAGAAGGGCAAGAAGAAGAAGAAGAAGAAGAAGAAGAAGAAGAAGAAGAAGAAGAAGAGAAGAAGAATTTGTAGTCACAAAGATGAAAATAAGACACAAAAAAGAAGAAGAAGAAGAAGAAGAAGAAGAAGAAGAAAAGAAGAAGAAGAAGAAGAAGAAGAATGTGTAGTCACAAAGATGAAAATAAGACACAAGGAAATAAAGAGAAGAAGAAGGGCAAGAAGAAGAAGAAGAAGAAGAAGAAGAAGAAGAAGAAGAAGAAGAAGAAGAATTTGTAGTCACAAAGATGAAAATAAGACAAAAAAGAGAAGAAGAAGAAGAAGAAGAAGAAGAAAGAAGAAGAAGAAGAAGAAGAAGAAGAAAACTGATTAAGTTCCTAAAGCGCAAATAACAAAGACGGGTAGACGAACGTAGGGTACTTGATAAAATAACAGGAAAGCAAAACAAAAATAAAATAAAGAATCGCTGAGCCAAGCAAAAGAACACGTGGAATTCGAATGTAACCACGACCATCTTTTCCCTTCTTGATTCAACATTCGAAATATGTGCCAAACGGGTGCGTTATTCGCAAGGGTTGTCCACAGTTTTATGATAGCAGTCATCTTTGTTGTGACGTCACTAATTATTAAGGCTTTTCTGGTTATTAGAAAAAAAACACCAAATAAACCCTGTTGTTTTCTGTTTACGGTTTTCACAATGTTTTAATTTTGATTGATTTATGCTTATCTATACCTTACTTCTTGGACATGCGAGAAGTAATATATATATATATATATATATATATATATATATATATATATATATATATTACTCTCTATCAAATTATATAATTGCCATGCATTGAGCTCTTCTCATAACTATTCATATTCATAATATCTATGGGTATATATATATATATATAATATATATATATATATATATATATATATATATATATTTCTCTCAGAAATTATAATGAATATAAAAAAATCAATAACACAAAATGTTCTGAACCAACATTTTAAACTTATATATAAGACGCGTCAGTTTTTGACAAATTTAAGCAAAATGATTTAAACTTTTTAGGGTTAGTTTAATGAGAAAATAAATAAATAATTTGGGCTCTGTTTTTTTCTGGGTCACCCTGTATACCGGGTGACCCCCCCCCCAAAAAAAAAAAACAGAACCTACATGTTTTGTAATAAAACTGTTAATTTTAACTTGGGGGGTAGGATTACGGTTTAGGGTTAGGGTTTAGGGTTGGGTTTAGGGTTGGGGTTGGGTTTTCGGGAAAAACGCCCCAAGTTGTTTTTTTTTTTTTTTTTTTTTTTGCAAGTGACACCGCTTCGGCTACGACTTCAATCGTAGCTGGTGTTTTTTTTTTTTCAGTAGCCACCGGCTAGCGGTTTTTGGGGCAGGAGGCCGGGATGGTTCTCCGCTAAGTTTACCATTTTATTTTTTCGTTTTGTTTTCTTTTTTTAATAAGATTTAATCCAGCGGTGACCCCAGCCAAACTAATCTGACCTAAACGTTGTAAATATCAAGAGACGGGTGGATTTCTAGTGACCCACATTGAAACAAGGAATCGAGACAACCTTTAGGGGGAAATATGGTGAGAGCCAATACATATAAATACAAAAAAACAGTTGGGTATCTTGATTTGACCTTTGAATTCGCTGTTATCGTAATTTGTTCAATCGTAACTTCGCCTCGGTGTACAATTATATGTTCACTGAGAGAAAATGAATTACATTATGTAATCTTTTCTATACAACCCACGCTGATCTATGTATTAACCTGTCTCCACCCTGTTGGCGGGGTATAGAATACGTAAGGTCCGGCTGGTTGGTTGGCTAACCTTCTAACTCTGTCTCCGCCCTATCGGCGGGGTTTAGAATATGTGAAGTCGGGTGGCTGGTTGGCTGGTTGGTTGTAATAACCTACTACCGCTTTATCCCATACACACTCTCACACACATATATATACCCACACGCTGGATGGAAGCGCGTGGTGTAATGGTTAAAGTCTTGGGAAATGGACTCGTCACCCCGAGTTCAAATCCTGGACGTGGTAATTGCATTTCACATAGCGCTAATACCCTTGGGAAAGGTATGAATCCTACTCTCCCTCCAGCTATGGGTAAATAGTAGGGCAGACTGGACTCTTTATCCATGGTTAGGCAACCGGTCTAGGAGAAGGAAAAAACTCTGAATTCAAACCTGATAAACTCCGCTTAAGAAATTGACCTTGTGTCGCACCCTGCTCGTGCGGAGGGGTTGGTAAATATATATATATAATATATATATATATATATATATATATAATATATATACCCACACGCATAATATCTCCTAGATAAGACAAAGCGAATATTCTTCTGAGTTGTAGCCGTGTCAGTGCTACTATTTGCCTACACTCCTTCGGCTCTAATGAATCGATTCAGCGTGACCTGATTATATATATACATATATATAATATAATATATATATATGTGTGTGTGTGTGGTTGCGTGTTTGTGTGTGTGTGGTGTGTGTGTGTATGTGTGTGTGTGTGTGTGTGTTTATATGTGTGCGTGTGTGTGATAAATCATTATTTTTTTCAGAATACAATGTATTTTAAAAAAAGTATCAAGTATTTACCAAGATAGAAATGAAGAATGAATGAAATGTTATTTTTTTCAGAATACAAGGACTGCAAAAAAGTACAATATTGACACATATATATATACATGACTTTTATATATATATATATATATATATATATATATATATATATATTTTGGGGGGGCAGGGGGGCAATATGTGCTTAATTGAAGTCGTAGCTAATTTTGAAAGTTAATTAATTAGTAATTAATTAATTAGGCGGACATAGACTTCAATTAAGCACATATTCTCCCCAAAATTGTCGGCTAAAAAAGCCATATCATAAACACATCGCTTGTGTATTTACTTCTCATATATATATATATATATATATATATATATAATATATATATATATATATTTATATATATATATAACTATTGATAAACAACTGATTATAGCATTTTGATAACATGGTTATGATTACAATTAAACATTTACAAATTAATTAAACTTCGACATCGAATAACCCATAAGCAGTTGATATACCGTTAAACGAATAAAACCAAAACCAAACTGCAGAGAAATGAAACCTATTAAGATTGGGAAGTGTTTCTTCAAATAGATGAAGGAACCAATTACCGACAATTAATAACGTAGTGTAGAAATACATTGGAAATGATTTTTGCTATAAAATTGTATTGCCGGTGATTTTTACTATGTAAATGCATTGGACAATGATTTTTACTATAAAATGCATTGGATAATGATTTTTATAGTAAAATCATTTGATATAACGTTAAGCAAATAAACCAAAACCAGACGAAACCAACCGCAGAGAAATGAAACCTATTAAGATTGGGAAGTGTTTCTTTAAATAGATGAAGGAACAAATTACCGACAATTAATAACGAAAGTGTTTACATATTTTCTGCTTGACTTCATCATTTCGGGTGTCGAGATCCTAAAACGCCATTAAATAAATAACCAAGTCAACGAGCCTATCATTTGTGTCTTCCTTTTCTTCTTCTTGTCGCATTGGAAGATAACTCTCTTTGACATTTGTAAAATATAAATATACTGGAAATGATTTTTACTATAGAATTATATTACCAATAATTTCAGTGTAGAAATACATTGGAAATGATTGTTACTATAGAAATGCATTGCAAATAATTTTTGCTATAAGATTGTATTGCCGATGATTTTTACAATAAAAATTTATTGGACATGATTTTTACTATAGAAATGCATTGGGCAATGATTTTTACTATGAAAATGCATTGGACAATGATTTAATATGAAATGCATTGGACAATGATTTTAATATGAAAATGCATTGGACAATGATTTTACTATGAAAATGCATTGGATAATGATTTTTACTATGAAAATGCATTGGACAATGATTTTACTATGAAAATGGATTGGAAATGATTTTTACTATGAAAATGCATTGGACAATGATTTTTACTGTAAAATGCATTGGACAATGATTTTTACATGAAAATGCATTTATGATTTTTACTATGAAAATGCATTGGATAATGATTTTTACTGAATGATGAAATGCATTGGACAATGATTTTTACTGCATTGAAAATTTTACATATGGATAATGATTTTTACTATGAAAATGCATTGGACAATGATTTTACTATGAAAATGCATTGGATAATGATTTTTACTATGAAAATGCATTGGACAATGATTGTACTGTGAAAATGCATTGGATAATGATTTACTATAAAATGCATTGGACAATGATTTTTACTATGAAAATGCATTGACAATGATTTTTACTATGAAAATGCATTGGACTTTACATAAAAATGCATTGGATAATGCTTTTTACTATGAAAATGCATTGACAAGATTTTTATAGTAAAATCATTGAATATAACGTTAAGAAATAAACCAAACCAGACGAAACCAACCGCAGAGAAATGAAACCTATAATTGGGAAGTGTTTCTTTAAATAGATGAAGGAAAAATTAACGACAATTAATAACGAAGTGTTTACATATTTTCTGCTTGACTTCATCATTCGGTGTCGAATCCTAAAACGCCATTAAATAAATAACCAAGTCAACGAGCCTATCATTTGTGTCTTCCTTTTCTTCTTCTTGTCGCATTGGAAGATAACTTGATTTATTCACCATTTCTTTTTTGTAGCGGTTACTTAGCGTGTTTATTCTATTCAAAGGCAAAGTGACGGAACCAGATGCACCAGTTCTATGCACACACCAATTATACAAACATTTATCTAAAACCACAGATAAGAGAAAGAAGAACAAAAACAAACATACAATCCCCCCCACCGAAAAAACAAATATACTAAATATGTTATAGAAATCGTCTTCCAACTGGCTCCTTATTTGCTAACGACTTCATAAAAAGCATATACAAGCCCCTACCAAAAAGACAAAAAACATACAAAATATGTTTTTCCACGACTCCTATAACTAAATTATGGCACACACACCTTGAAATAGAGAGAACAAAAGAGAGAAAGAAACCCACATTTTAAATCGTTTTGAGAGAGAGAGAGAGAGAGAGAGAGAGAGAGAGAGAGAGAGAGAGAGAGAGAGAGAGAGAAGCAATGGGATGTTCACTATTAAGTTTTATTTATTGGATGCCCTATTTCTTCCAACTGGCTCCTTATTTGCTAACGACTTTATAAAACGCATATACAGCCCTTCATCAAAAAAGACAAAGAACATACAATATATGTTATAGAACTTAGAGAAGATACTTTTTCAACTAACTCCTGATTTGCTGACTGTTGTTTTTTTTCTGGATATAGTTATTTACTAAGCTTAGCTTAGATATGGCACAAGGTCAGAAGTATGGGGCTCCCAATGAGAATCGAACTCACTATCAATGGTTTGCGAAGCAAGCTTGCTAACCATTACACCATGTGAAGTTTTTTTTCTGGATATAGTTATTTACTAAGCTTAGCTTAGATATGGCACAGGACCAGAAGTATGGGGCTCCCAATGAGAATCGAACTCACTAACAATGGTCTGCTAATCTAGCTTGCTAACCATTACACCATGTGAGGTTTTTTTCTGGATATAGTTATTTACTAAGCTTTGCTTAGATATAGCACAAGGCCAGAAGTGTGGGGCACCCAGTGAGAATCGAACTCACTAACAATGGTCTGCTAATCTAGCTTGCTAACCATTACACCATGTGAGGTTTTTTTCTGGATATAAGGTGTGTGCCAGATGCCCACTTGTACTTATAGACTCGCCGACAACCATGTGACCAACTTCTTGTCCAATCACTGGCAGTGCTCTGCTGCTGGTATTGTTACTTATACTGGCTGTTCTGGTCATACCTACACACATTGCTTTGAGTCTTCGTGGACGACGGAACATAGGATTATATCACTGGACCTTTTGACACTACGTAGGATTACATAACCCAGGACTTATTCACTTACCAAAGGATTCTATAGCTCAGGACTTACTTACGTACTTACTTACTTACTTTAAGTCCTTTTCAACTGGACAAGTATGGCGGTCAGAAATTTAACAGGTTACTTCATATAGAATCGTCAACAAATAAGGAGGTCGTTGGAAGAGAATCGGTGATATACTAAAAGACAAAGGACTTTTCGTAATTCCAAATATAGCATAAGACTAATATATATTTATCTCAAATCTTGTTCAAAGCCTCCCCCCTCTCTCTCTCTCTCTCTCTATCGTGCGTGCTCTCTCTCTTTTTCTCTCTCTCTCTTTTGCTCTCTCTCTCTCTTTTGCTCTCTCTCTCTCTCTCTCTCTCTCTCTCTCTATATATATATATATATATATATATATATATATATAGATCCTCTTCCAACGACCTCCTTATTTGTTGACGATTTTATATGAAGTCGTCAGCAAATCAGGAGCTAGTTGAAAAAGGATGTTTCTCTCCTCTCTCTCTCTCTCTCTCTCTCTCTCTCTCTCTCTCTCTATATATATATATATATATATATATATATATATTGTCGGATTAACCTCCTCATATTTCTCCCACACACACATATATATATATATATATAGAGAGAGAGAGAGACAGAGACAGAGACAGAAGTAGAGAGTGAAGGCTTTCAAAGTTTATCTTGCTTAAAAACGTCAAATACTTGAAAGCCTTATATATTAAACACCCCCCCCACACACATTAAACAAGATAAACTTTAAAACTAGTCAACATGTCCTCAAATGCCTATAATTTCCCGCCAATTCTCCTCCCACCATTCCCCATACATTCATATAAACTTGTGACCCCCTCCTACTAATTCCTACTGGTACTGTTTATTTAAACGAAACTTGTGAGCCCCTACTACTACTACTAATTCTTACTGCAACTCTTTCTTAAAAAAGAGACAATGGAAACATCCCACCAGTTACACACCTGACGATGACACAAAGTCGTGCAGAAAGCGCTCGTGAAAAAACCTTTGGTGGATTCATACACCAACTCCAAAAGATGGCCATACTCGTCCGACAAGAATTGGCAATTGTCCAAAACATGTTTAAAAGAAAAAAAATGCTGCCAATATATATATATATATCTTATTATAATGGAGATTGTGTGTTTTTCTGTCTGTAACCGAAACTATATTACTACTCAAGTCACAATTCCCTTAGTTATTGACATCATATTCTCCATGATTTTATTTTAACCTTTTTAATAATTAATAAAATTGTTTTACATTATTAATACTGTTAACCATATCTACATACGAATAAAATGCAATTATATTTATATATACAACAAAATAGCGGTTTACAGTGTGAATGGGAAGGCTAATTTGCATATTGATATTAAAAAATCGAATTTAATAAATATGTGCTCAGTGTTATTGATTTCTAACTGTTTGGGTTTATTTTAATGAATATAAGCAAAAATCTCTTCAATGAATCTTAAATGAAATCCATTAACAAGAAAAAATAAGTGTAAGTTTATTCTTACTTCCTATTTTAACTAAATACTTACATTAGAAAAAATAGCAATGAAAGACGAGAGTGATGGAAGAGTAAGTTTCAGTTGTTCTATGTTTCAAATCTTTTGATCTGCATTCTTATTTAGTTTCATTAGCCTTCCTAAGTTAACATAATATTTTATTACATTCAAACTTAAATACTTGCACCCGGAGGGTCCATATATTTGCTAGTATATATAAGTAAGAGTCATGTTCTTGTGATTACCTGAAGATGCCGTAGTAATACGGTTGAAATAAATTATTGTAATGTGCAAGTTTAGAGTTTTTTCTTTCATTTACTGAGTATATATATATATATATATATATATATATATATATATATATATGTGTGTGTGTGTGTGTGTGTGTACTGATGTACATTGATACCTTTATCTACACACAAAAACACCGGGTGAAAGTCATGGTTAAAAAAGACTGAATTCTTTTGTTATCATTGTGAAGTAAAGCAGCGTTTTTTTTTTCGGTTGCTTCTATCTCTTTGTCTCCTTCACAGTGAATCGATTATGCTCCTTGCGGTGAAGAAACTTGTGTACCTTACCGAACCGGTGAGTTATGTCAGCGGGAGTTAGCTCCCCTGGCAGGTTCAAACCAAGCTAAGCATTTCAATGAGTAGGGACCAGTCGTGTAATTGATCACTGTACAGCATGAATTGTCCCAACCCGCACCAAACCACTGTACATAATGAATGCTAGAAAAAACCAATGCGACATTTACTCAAAGGGGAAAGAGGATCCAAGCTCACAGAACTGGGGGGAAAATTTTCTGGGACAATCAACTGTCGGAATACGATGCAGTGAGCGTCTGCAATAAAATGCTGTAGATTGCTGCATAATCTATGTGGTGGCATATTGTAAAAAGTACCTTGAACCTGTAAAGGGGGTCATTCCTACAATGAGGTAACTAAGTG
Organism: Doryteuthis pealeii; assembly: GCA_023376005.1. NCBI lineage: Eukaryota > Metazoa > Mollusca > Cephalopoda > Myopsida > Loliginidae > Doryteuthis > Doryteuthis pealeii. The sequence goes on from CM042180.1 coordinate 30,966,008, forward strand.
AGTACCCGGTATTATTAATATCTATTGATAATGGAGATTCGCTAAAAGCCTAAAGTGGAATATCGCAAGTCATGGACTGCTCAGCTACCTGGGTTATATCCTTAAGCATCACGGATCGCCACCCACGACCAACAGGTGGCCCCATTGGGGGAGTGTTATCCCTCTGCAGAGGTGCAAGCGGTGCATTCTAACGCCCCAGCCGACAGGGCGGCTTGTAAATGGGGGGAGGGGGGTTCATTCCTAAAATGAGGTAATCAAGCGAGTTCCAGGAACGATGAGTATTTTTGTAATGTAGTTCTTTTTTTACAATAACAAAATAAATAAAATTATTCTAATTAATCAATATGAGCGTTCTCTTTAAAATAAGCCCTAATTAAGTCGGCAGACAGGTGAAAGAAATAAGCATTCTTCACAATCACATCATGTGACACAAACACTCAACATCCCTAATAATATATTACTATAGTAATAACTTATAATATTGATATTATTATATTTATTTGTTTTATTATCACTGTTAGTATCTATCAATAAAGCTTAAATAAGTTTTGATTTGTTTAACTTAACCAAATAACCAATAATTTTTTATAACTTATATATTTGATACTACTTTTGTGTTTTATTATATTTTGTTATTTTATTATATTGACTAGCAAATATATGCACCCTCCGGGTGCAAGTATTTAAGTTTTGATATAATAAGATATCATATTAAATTAGAAAGGCTAATGAAACTGACTAAGAATGCAGATAAAAAGATCTGCAACAGAGGGGGTATAATCGAAAAATAGAACAACTTTGAAACTAACTATTCCATCATTTTCCATTACTCCTCTCTTTCATTGGTAAATTTTCCTAATTTAACTATTTAGTTAAAATAGGAAGTAAAGGATAATATTACAGTTATTTCTTCTTGTAAATAAATTTCTTTTAAGATTTATCCACGAGATTTTTGTTTATATTTTATTTATATTTATTAAAATAAAATTTTAAATATCAATATGCAAATTAGCCTTCTCGTTCAAACTGTAAACTGCTATTTTGTTGTATATATAAATACAATTGCATGTTATTAGTATGTAGATATGGTCAACAGTATTAATAATGTAAAACAATTTTTATTAATAACTGAAGGTTTAAAAGAATGAAATCATAGAGAATTTGACGTAAATAATTAAGGGAATTGTGACTTGAGTAGTAATATAGTTTCGGTTACAGACAGAAAAACACACAATCTCCATTATAATAAGATACTACTATACTATTTTATTATCAGTGAAAGGTGAAATTTGTTGTTTTTATTTGGTTAACTTTGAATGATTTTCTTTCTTTTAGATCATATGATAACTCTAATACAATATATTAATGGTGGCCCCATTGGGGGAGTGTTACCCCTCTGCAGAGGTGCAATCGGTGCATTCTAACTCTAATACAATCTATTATATTTCCATATACCACAGTTGAATAATCTGACTATTGGCAACTAACTCTATTCAATGGGGCCACCTGTTGGCCGTTGTTGGCGACCCGCGATACTTAAGGATAGAGCCCAGGTGGATGAGCAGTTCATGACTTGCAATACTCCACTTTGGTCCTATCTTGGGCTAGACGGGCGGTCGGAGAGGCCCCCTCCGATCAATCGACTGGTCACGTCAAGCCCTAGCACCTATATGATTTTCCCAACCCTATTGCCCTTATGGCAAGCCCCAACCCTTTTTATCATATGGGTGCTAGAAGGTGGTGGCTGCGGGTCTACATTTCCTTGGAATGACGTTAAACTCTATCTGATGGTGAGGTTCCAGTTTTGGAGGTTTGGGGAATGTGGAGCACCCCTTCATCACCATTGCTCCCTGGTCCACTCTGACTCGGAGTGGTAGTACCTGTTAGGGTCCCATCTATGGGTTGAATAGAAAAATATATTTATAAAAAAATTGTATTATCCATTAAGAATTGATTTATTTCAAAACTTTATCGGCATTAAGTGACCCACTGGGGTTGATATGCCATAAAACAAACCAAACCAAACTTACTCTATTATTTACCCATAGCTGGCATGTTGGAATAACAGGTACCTTTCACAGGGGGCATTAGCGCGAATGGAGCGCAAACAATCTGTCAGGTTTCGAATACCAAGTAACCTTCGAACTTGTTTACAAATAATATAGGTCTAGTTATAAAAAGCAAAAAATGATGAAATATAATAATACAGAGAGAGAGAGAGAGAGAGAGAGAGAGAGAGAGAGAAGAGAGGAGAGAGAGAGAGAGGGGGAGGGGTGCAGAAGCAATGGGATGCTCACTATTAAGTTTTATTTATTGGTTGCCCTATTAATTACGCCCTGATTATTGATTTGACGCACGTGAAGACTGATAACAAAAAATGTAAAAAGGTAAAAGAGAGAGAGAAGAGAGAGAGAGAGAGAGAGAGAGAGAGTGTTGAGAGATGGTGAGAGGGGGTAGAGTGAGAGAGGTAAAAGAAACCTGTGAAAAATAAAAAAAATGAAAATGTATATAAAAAACAGAACTCTAATTTCACATTAAAAATAAGAAGCTTTAGGGAAATAAAAAAATAAGGAAAGAAAGAAAAAAGAAAAAAGAAAGAAAGAAGGAAAGAAGAAAAAGAAATAAAGAAAGAAGAAAAAAGGAAGAGAGAAAGAAAAAAGAAAGAAGGAAAGAAGAAAAAGAAATAAGAAAGAAGAAAAAAGGAAGAGAGAAAGAAAAAAGAAAGAAGGAAAAATAAATAAATAAATAAATAAGAGAAGAAAAAAGAAAGAAAAAGAAGAAGAAAAAGAAAAAAAAAAGAAAGAAGAAAAAAAGAAAGAGAAAGAAAAAGAAAAAGGAAAAGAAAGAAAGAAGAAAACTGAAGAAAGAAAAAAGAAAAAAGAAGAAAAAAACAAATGAATATGTGAGACGATGAATAGAAAGAAATTGGAAAAAAGAACGATAGAATGAAAGGAAGAAAGAAAGAAAAAAAGGTGGTGAAGAAGAACTTTTAAAAATTGAATGATAGAAAATATGTCAGAAAATTAATAAAAATAAGAAAAATACAATGAAGATTAGAGAGAGAGAGAGAGAGAGAGAGAGAGAGAGAGAGAGAGAAGAGAGAGAGAAAAGAGAAAAAGAGGAGAAAAGAGAGAAAGAGAGACAGATAGACAGATAGAGATTCAAGAGTTGGTGAAGAAAAAGAACCTGTTAAAACTAAATGAGCGAAAATATGTCAAAAATTAATTAGTATAAGGAAAGAACTATGGCAATAGAGAGAGACACAGAGACAGGGAGAGAGGACAGTCAGACGGTGTGTTTGTGTGTGTGTGTTGTGTTGTGTGTGAGAGAGAGAGAGAGAGAAGAGAGAGAGGGGTAGAGACAAACAGACAAACAGACAGACAGACAGATAGAGATTCAGGATGTGGTGAAGAGGGAGAAAAACCTGTTAAAGATGAATGATAGAATATATGTCAGGTAATTAATTAGAATAAGAAAATAAAACGAAGGCGATAGAGTAATAAAGTAAGAGAGAGAGAGAGAGAGACAGACAGACAGACAGATTCAGGGGGGGCTCGGGAAGAAGAAGAAGAAGAACCTATTAAAACTGAATGATCGGAAATATGTTAAAATTAATTAAAAAAATGAAAGGCGATAGAGTAATAAAATAAGAGAGAGAGAAGAGAGAGAGAGAGAGAGAGAGAGAGAGAGAGAGAGAGAGAGAGACAGACAGACAGACAGACAGACAGACAGACAGACAGACAGACAGACAGAGATTCAATGGGTGCTGAATAAGAAGAAGAACCTGTTAAAATTGAATGATCGAAAATATGTCAGAAAATTAATAAAAAAAAACAAAAACACTATGGCAATAGATAGAGACAGAGAGACAGAGAGACAGAGAGAGGGAAAGACATACAGACAGACAAACAGACAGACAGATACACACAGACAGACAGAGATTGAGGAGGTGACGAAGAAGGAGAAGAAAGCTGTTAAAACTGAATGAGCAAAAATATGCCAGAAAAAAAGCCAGAAGTGCGAATAGATCGATGAGATATGTTTTCTTTAAGATTTGAAAAAAAAAAAAAAAAATTCGCTTAAAAGTAAAAATTGATGTTTTCGTAAAATTACCAAAGTTGTCTGCTAAAAAGTGATGGTGGCATCTTCTCAGTAGGTGGGACAAAGAATCTATAAGTGCCAGGAAACGTTTCAAAGGGAGTTGAAGAACTCGCATCCGGACTACGGAAGAGACACGACTGCTCCTTTGCCAATGTGTAATTGTGTAAGCATTTTGTTGGGAACGTTTGACTTAATGTGTCTTTTTTCGTGAAGAGTGTATAGTTGGGCGAGTGTCATTTCTCTCAGTGTATCTCTGTATGTATACACACACACACACATATATATATATATATATATATATGTATGTGTGCGTGTTTATGAGTGTGTTTGTGTGTGTGTGGTTGTCATTGTCTGTATTCATATCTTCATTGGTAGTAATATCTTTATGCAATAGTGAGTCAGTCTCTGTCTATCTATCTATCTATTATCTATCTAATTGTGTAACCATTTTGTTGGGAACGTTTGACTTAATGTGTCTTTTCTGTCAGTGTATCTATGTATGTATACACACACACATATATATATATATATATGTATGTGTGCGTGTTTATGAGTGTGTTTGTGTGTATGTGGTTGTCATTGTCTGTATTCATGTCTTCATTGGTAGTAATATATTTATGCAATAGTGAGTTAGTCTCTGTCTCTGTCTATCTATCTATCTATCTATCTATTTATGAGTCAGTCCCTGTGTCATTCTTTTTCTTTGTGTCTCTCACCCTTTCTCACTCACCCCTCTCTCTATCTCTCTCTCTATATATATGCATGTTATATATACATATATATAGAGAGAGATGTGTCAATCTCTGTGTCTGTCTATTATCTATCTATCTATCTATCTATCTATCTATCTGTGTCTGTCTCTCACTCTATCTATCTATCCTTATACATGTTATATATACATATATATGTATGTATATGTGTGTGTTTGTGTGTGGTTGCCACCATCTGCATTCCTATCTTTGTGAATGGTTAACTTTTTATGCAACTGTGAGCCAGTCTCTCTCTCTCTCTCTCTCTCTCTCTCTCTCTCTCTATATATATATATATATATATATATATATATATATATATACATATCTTCGTTTGTCTCTGTCTCTGTCTCTATCTATCTTAATGCATATTATATATATATATATATATATATATATATATATATATATATATATATTAACCAACCCCTCCGCACGAGCAGGATTCGACACAAGGCCAATTTCGTAAGCGGAGTTTAACAGGTTTGAATTCAGAGTTTTCCTTCTCTTAGACAGGTTAGCTTACCAAGGCTGAAGAGCCCAGTCTGACCTACTATTTATCCATAGCTGGAGGGAGTATAGTCGGATTCACACCTTTCCCACGGCCAACAGGTAGCCCTATTTGGTGGAGTCTTAACCCTTTGCTGAGGTGCAGTCGGTGCATTCTAACGTCCCAGAAGACAGGCGGTATGCTATGCATGCATGTATATGTATATATACATATATATATACATACACACACGAATATATATATATATATATAATATATATATATATATATATATATATATATATATATGCATGTATGTGTGTTTTTGTGTGGCTGTCCTTATCACTGTCCTTGTCTTTGTGGATGGTAATACTTTTATGCAACTGTGAGTCAGACTTTGTCTGTCTGTTTATCTGGTCTGTCTCTATCTATCTGTATGCATATGTACATTTGTACGTGTGAGTACATGTACGTGCGTACATGTGCGTGCAAGCTCTTTTATGATTGTGTAAGTGTAAGCATCGATTTTTATTTACGTATGTTTGTCTTTGCGTGTATCCATGTCTTCGTGCGTGTATCTGTATATATACATATATATATATACATATGTACATTCCTACTACCTCCCACTACCAATTCTTACTACCTCCCACTACCAATTCCTACGTTACTGGTCGTTGTTTTTAAAAAACGAGACACCTGAAACATCCCATTAGTTTCATACCTGAAGATGGCAAATGGACATGCCGAAAGCGCTCGTAATGAAACCTTTGATTGATTGCTACACCAGTTCCACCCTGACATTAAAAGATGGCCGGAAAATTATAAAGGATCGAACAAAAACTCGTCCGACAAGAATCGTCAGTACAGTTTAACGAAACATGTTTAAAAGAAAAAATGCTGCCAAAATACACTTATATATATTATATATATATATATATATATATATATATATATATATATGTGTGTGTGTGTGTGTGTGTGTGTGTGTGTGTGTGTGTATGTGTGGTTGTGGTTGTCCTTATCAGAGTTCATGCCTTTGTTAATGGTAATATTCTTTTATGTAAATCGGACTTCACAGTCACAGGAGGCGCTGTAACTTCAGGGGCACAAAAACTATAGTATAGTCTTCCGAGACTGAAATGGCAATGATATCTTTTATATAACTGAGCCTCTCTCTCTCCCTTTCTCTCTCTCTCTCTCTCCCTCTCTCTCATCACGACATGATGATGATATAATGATCTATCTACTTATATATCATCTTCAACATTTTTGATAACATTATTTCTATTTATGAAACAGCATTCTAAAAACAATCGTAATTTGCAAGGCCGCCTAATTTGTTCCACTCCAGGAAAATAAATTGAATTTTATTTTTGTGATTCCCTGGATTATCCATAGCGTTCATGACGTCATCGGTGAGAACACACTTTTTTCAAACTTTTATTCTCCCGGTTATCCCCATTCTATAATTCAATGTATCTCACATTCTTTCTTTCTTTCTTTCTTTCTTTCTTTCTTTCTTTCTTTCTTTCATTCACTCGTTCATTCATTATTTCTTTCTTTTTTAACGTAGTAATACATCTCTCAAAATTCATTCTTTCTTCACTTTTTCAAACTTTTATTCTCTCCGCTTATCCTCATTCTATAATTCAATGTATCTCACTTATTCTTTCTTTCTTCCTTCCTTTCTTTCTTTCTTTCTTTCTTTCATTCACTCGTTCATTCATTATTTCTTTCTTTTTTAATGTAGTAATACATCTCTCAAAATTCATTCTTTCTTCACTTTTTCAAACTTTTATTCTCTCCGCTTATCCTCATTCTATAATTCAGTGTATCTCACTTATTCTTTCTTTCTTCCTTCCTTTCTTTCTTTCTTTCTTTCTTTCTTTCTTTCTTTCTTTCATTCACTCGTTCATTCATTATTTCTTTCTTTTTTAATGTAGTAATACATCTCTCAAAATTCATTCTTTCTTCACTTTTACAAACTTTTATTCTCTCCGTTTATCCTCATTCTATAATTCAATGTATCTCACTTATTCTTTCTTTCTTTCTTTCTTTCTTTCTTTCTTTCATTCTTTCATTCACTCATTCATTCATTATTTCTTTCTTTTGTAATGTAGTAATACATCTCTCAAAATTCATTCTTTCTTCACTTTTTCAAACTTTTATTCCTCCGGTTATCGCCATTCTATAATTCAATGTATCTCACTTATTCTTTCTTTCTTTCTTTCTTTCTTTCTTTATTTCTTTCATTCTTTCTTTTTTTCACTCGTTCATTCATTATTTCTTTCTTTTGTAACGTAGTAATACATCTTTCAAAATTCATTCTTTCTTTACTTTTTCAAACTTTTATTCTCTCCACTTTTCCTCATTCTATAATTCAATGTATCTCACTTATTCTTTCTTTCTTTCTTTCTTTCTTTCTTTTTTTTTTTCATTCACTCGTTCATTCATTATTTCTTTCTTTTGTAATGTAGTAATACATCTCTCAAAATTCATTCTTTCTTCACTTTTTCAAACTTTTCTCTCCCCATTCCCCATTCTATAATTCAATGTATCTCACTTATTCTTTCTTTCTTTCTCTTTATTTCTTTCATTCTTTCTTTCATTCACACGTTCATTCATTATTTCTTTCTTTTGTAATGTAGTAATACATCTCTCAAAATTCATTCTTTCTTCACTTTTTCAAACTTTTATTCTCTCCCCATGTCCCCATTCTATAATTCAATGTATCTCACTTATTCTTTCTTCTTTCTTTCTTTCCTTCTTTCTGTCATTCATTCGTTCATTCATTTATTCATTCAATATTTATTTTGTAAAATAATAATACATCTTTCAAAATGTCTCATTCTTTTTTCTTTCATTCTTCTCTTTCTTCTTCCACTCTCTCCAATAGAAGATTCCTTAATGAAATCCTACCCCACTCCTTTGTATTTCTTTCTTTCTTTCTTTCTTTCTTTCATTCTTTCACTCCTCTATCTTTTTTCTGTTTCTTTTCTTTTTTCTTTCTCTCTTTTTAACTCTCTTTCTTTCTTTCTTTCTTTCTTTCTTTCACTCTTTCTTACTTTCTCTCTATATTTCTCTCTTTCTTTTATCGTTCACTCACTCTTTTATTATCTATCTATCTATCTATCTATCTCTCTATCTATCTATCTATCGGGAAGGAAGTCCTCTCAATGTCATATTTGCATCTAACTTTGTGGATCTGCAGCAGGTTTGATGAGTCATTTGAGGGCTCATGCAAGGAAGGGTTCTGGTGGTGGAGTTATGGGATTGTGAGGGACGGCAATGGTCTGTAAAGATTACGCTATTATTATTATTATTATTATTATTATTATTATTATTATTATTATTATCTATTTATCTATCTTTCTTTCTTTCGTTCTTTTACCAATCTATCTATCTTTCCTTCTTTCTTTCTCCCTTCTTTTATCTATCTATCTATCCATCTTTCTTTCTTTCTTTCTTTCTTTCTTTTACCAATCTATCTATCTTTCCTTCTTTCTTTCTCCTTCTTTTATTTATCTATCTATATTTCTTTCTTTCTTTCTTTCTTTTCTTTTTCTTTCTATCTATCTTTCCTTCTTTCTTTCTCCTTTCTTTTATCTATCTGTCTATCTATTTATCTATCTTTCTTTCTTTCTTTTACCAATCTATCTATCTTTCCTTCTTTCTTTCTCCCTTCTTTTATCTATCTGTCTATCTATTTATCTATCTTTCTTTCTTCTTTCTTTCTTTACCAATCTATCTATCTTTCCTCTTTCTTCTCCTTCTTATCTATCTGTCTATCTATTTATCTATCTTCTTTCTTTCTTTTACCAATTATCTATCTTCCTTCTTCTTTCTCCCTTCTTTTATCTATCTATCTTTCTTTCTTTCTTTCTTTCTTTCTTGCTCTCTTTTTTCTTTCAATATTCTCCCTCATTCCTTTTCCTTTGTCACTCCTATTTTTATTTCATTCCTCCCCCTCACTCTCTGTCTCTGTTCTTTTCTTTCTTTCATTCTTAATAATAATCCTTCACATATTCTTTCACTTCATTCTTGTTTTACTTTCTTTATACATCTACTTATTCCTTTAACCATTTATTTACAACGGCGTCAAATCCATTTTCAAACCGGATATGACGTCACAAAAATAAAAATAACAATAAAAATATTCACAGAAAGTCATCCTTCAATATCCAACCTCAATGGCGTTCCATAAAACGGCTTATTATATCTCGCTCACAAAGCACTTAGGTTTTTTTTTTATGAGTATTCACTTTGATACCATATACAACATCCCTCTCTCTTNTTTATAAATACTTTTTTCTTATTGCAACCCATAGATGGGACCCTAACAGGTATACCACTCCGGGTCAGAGTGGACCAGGGAGCAATGGTGATGAAGGGGTGCTCACATTCCCCCAAACCTCCAAAACTGGAACTCACCATCGAGTGAGTTTAACGTCATTCCCAGGAAATATAGACTCGACACCACCTCTTAGCACCCATATGATAAAAAGGGTTGGGGCTTCCATAAGGCATAGGGTTGGGAAAATCATATAGGTGCTAGGGCTTGACGTGACCAGTCGATTGATCGAGGGGGCCTCTCCGACCGGCCCGTCTAGCCCAAGATAGGGACCAAGTGGAGTATTGCAAGTCATGACTGCTTCAACCACCTGGTCTATCCTTAAGATCCGGGTCGCCAACACGGCCAACAGGTGGCCCCATTGGGGAAGTCTTAACCCTCTGCAGAGGTGCAATCGTGGCTTCTAACGCTCCACCGACCAGGGTGGTTCGATTAGCGATTGTAAAGTCTTAACTGAGCACATGGCGAACAGATATAGGGTGTAAGAGTGATACAGTTTTAAGTGAAAAAAAAAACTTGAAAAAGTGTATTTGAATATAAAATAAAAACATGTGTTTAGCGACAGAAGAAATTCGGTTAGATGAAAGCACAAGTTATCTAAGACCATCAAGTTAAGCAGTGACGTGCATGTTTCAGTATTTAAAGGGTGACCACTTTAGAACTGCTAATTACTGCCTTTCTCAAACCGCTCATCTCTTTGCCATGAAAGAGATTTGAGGTGCAAACATATTCCAGTGACAAAGAAATCTATAGTTGAAGAATGACTCAAAGAACAGTCAACAAACATTTTACGGTGCAGAATACATGCTCTCATTCGACGGTGCAACATTGCTATTGAGAAAAACGGTCATTTTGTGAAAAAAGGGATTGATCCACAGAGGACCAGCTTCCTTGTCGATGTATGTTAGCATGTTCCTATGTTGGTAATTAACCTTGTCCTAAACAAATGCATTATATTATGACACATCGCGTATATATATTAATATATGGCTATGCAAATGTTAGCGGGTAGATATGGACACGAAAACACGATTCAATCCTAGATTGAGGATGGTAACATTTACACAGAGCGCTAATACACTTGGAAAAGGTATGCATCTAACTTTCTCCCTCCAGCTAGGGGTTAAATAGTAGGACAGACTGTGCTCTTTAACCTTGGTATGATAAACTGGGCAAAGATGGAAAAGACTTAATTCGAAATCTGCTAAACTCAGCTTTACAAATAACATTGTGTCATATCCTGCTCGCGTGGAGTAGTTGGTATATATATATATATATATATTATATATATATATATATATTATATATATAATGACTTTTCTGTTAATGTGATTGAAAACGGGTAGCGGCATTACAGGCTGATCATCTCTAATGGGTCTTAACTTGCGAGGGGGTTTTATGTTGGAAGACCCGAAACCCCTATAAAACCAGTTAATAACATAACTGACGCGGCTACGCCAGGGCTGTTTTTACCAAGCGTATCTCAAACATATATATAGATATGTGTTTCTGTGAGTGTGTCTGTGTGTGGTTCTTTTGTGTAATGTTTGTGTGTGTGTGTGTGTGTGTCGTCTGTGTGTGTGTGTGTGTGTGTAGTGAAGTGTATCTATTGTGAGCTATAAAAACAAATATTTTTGTAGGACAACTGACCCAGATAATGTGGAGATGTTGTTCGTGTTTAGAGTAGGAGCAACCACATGTTTTGTGAAAGAAGAAGAGAAGAGAAGAAGAAGAAGAAGAAGAAGAGAAGGAAGAAGAAGAAGAAAACTATTTAGTTCCTAAAGCGCAATAACAAAGACGGTAGACGAACTTAGGGGTACTATGATTAAAATAAAGGAAAGCCAAAAACAAAAATAAATTTAAAAGAATCGCTAGCAAGCCAAAAGAACACGTGAATTTCGAAGAACCACGACCATCTTTTCCCTTCTTGATTCAACATTCGAAAAGTGCCAAACGGGTGCATTATTCGAAGGGTTGTTCCACAGTTTTATTGGATAGCAGTCATCCGTTGTTTGACCGTCACTAATTATTTAAGGTTTCTGTCATTAGAAAAAAACACGAATAAACCCTGTGTTTTCAGTTACGCGTTTTCACAATGTTTTAATTTTTGATTGATTATGCTTATTCTATACGCTTACTTCTTGGGACATGCCAAAAAGAATTATATATATTATATATATATAATATATATAATATATTGCTCTCTAATCCAAAATATATAATTGCCATGCATGAGCTCTTCTTCCTGACATTCAGTATTTCATAAATATTCTCATGGTACTATATAATTAATATTATAAATATATATATATATATATATATATAATATATATTATATCAGAAATTAATAATGAATATAAAAAAATAAACAATAACAAAAATGTTCTGAACCACATTTTAAAACTTATATATAAGACAAATCTTAAGCAAAATGATTTAAACTTTTTAGGGTTAGTTTAATGAGGTAAATAAATAAATAATTTGGGCTCGTTTTTTCTGGGTCACCCTGTAACCGGTGACCCCCACCCCCCCAAAAAAAAACAGAACCTAACAGTTTTGTAATAAAACTGCTAATTTAACTTGGGGTTATGGATTAGGGTTTACGGGTTAGGGTTTAGGGTTAAAATGTGGCGGGCGGGGGGTTGGCGTCGGGAAAGAACGCCCCCCAGTTGTGGTGGTTTTTTTTTTTTTTTTTTTTTTTGCAGTCGACACCGCTTCGGCTACGCCTTCAAATCGTAGCTGTATTTTTTTTTCCAGCAGCCTTCCGCTAGCAGTTTTTTGGCAGGAGGCCGGGATGGTTCTCCGCCTAAGATACCATTTTTCTTTTCGTTTTGTTCTTTCTTTTAATAAGAGATTTAATCCAGGCGGTGACCCCAGCCAAACTAAATCTGACCTAACGTTTGAAATATTCAAGATACGGGTGGATTTCTAGTGGACCCACATGAAACAAGGAATCGAGACAAACCTTAGGGGGGAAATATTGGTGAGAGCCAATACCATATAAAACAAAAAAACAGTTGGGATCTTGATTGACTTTGAATTCGCTTCGTTATTCGTAATTTGTTCAATCGTAACTTCGCCTCGGTTGGTTAACCCAAAAAAATATATGTTTCACTGAGAGAAAATGAATTATCATTATGTAATCTTTTCTATACAACCCACCGCTGATCTATGGTATTAACCTGTTCCACCCTGTTGCGGGTATAGAATACGTAAGGTCCGGCTGGTTGTTGCAACTTCTACTCTTGTTCCGCCCTGTCGGCCGGTTTAGAATAAGTCGGGTGGTTGGCTGTTGGTTGTAATAACCTACTACAGCTTTAGTCCCATACACACTTCTCACACACATATATATACCCACACGCTGGATGGAAGCGCGTGGTGTAATGGTTAAAGTCTTGGGAAATGGACTCGTCGCCCCGAGTTCAAAGCCTGGACGTGGTAATTGTCATTTCACATAGCGCTAATACCTTAGGGAAGGTATGAATCCCTAACTCTTCCCTCCAGCTGATGGTAAAAGAGTGGCAGACTGAGACTCTTTAGTCCATGTTAGCAACCTGGTCTAGGAAGGAAAACTCTGAATTCAAACTGGTTAAACTCCGCTTACAGAAATTGCCGTTAGTGTCGACCTGCTCAGTCGGACGGGTGGTAATAAATATTAATATATATATATATACAACATCTCGCATAATATCTGCCTAGATAAGACAAAGCGAATATTCTTCTGAGCTGTAGCCGGTCAGTGCTACTATTTGCCTACACTCCGTCGGCTCTAATTGAATCGATTCAGGTACCTGATTATATATAACATATTATATATATATAGGTTGTGTGTGTGTGTGTGTGGTGTTGTGCGTGTTTGTGGGTTTGTGTGTGTGTGTGGGTGTGTGTGTGTGTGTGGTTTATATTGTTACGTGTGGTGATAAATCATTATTTTTCGAAATACAATGTATTTAAAAAAAAGTATCAAGTATTTACCAAGAGAGAAATGAAGATGAAGGAAAGTATTTTTTCAGAATACAAGGGACTGCAAAAAAGTACAATCTGACACATATATAATAATACATGACTTTTATTATATATATATATATATATATATAATATAATATTATTATTTATTTTGGGGCAGGGGAATATGTGCTTAATTGAAGCGTAGTAAATTTTGAAGTTAATAATAGTAATTAATTAATTAGGCGGACATAGGACTTCAATTAACACATTCTCCCCCATAAATTGTCGGCTAAAAAGCCATATCTAAACACATCGCTGATGTATTTATTTCTCATATATAATATAATATATATATATATATATAGTATTATTTAATAATATATTATATATATATTAATATTGATAAACACTGATTATAGCATTTTGATAACATGGTTATGCATTAATTAAACATTTACAAATGAAAATCGAATGAATAACCATAAGCAGTTGAATTACGTTAAACGATAAAACAAAACCAGACAAACCAACCGCAGGAAAATGAACTATTAAGATGGGAAGTGTTTCTTTTAAATGATGAGCAGGAACAAATTAAACCGACAATTAATAATGAAAGTGTTTAACATATTTTCTGCCTGACTTCATCATTTCGGTGTCGAGATCCTAAACGCCATTAAATAAATACCAAGCAACGAGCCTATCATTTGTGTCTTCCTTTTCTTCTTCTTGTCGCATTGGAAGATAACTCTCTTTGACATTGTAAAATAAATATACTGAAATGATTTACTATAGAATTATTTACAATAATTCAGTGAGAAATACATTGGAAATGATTACATAGAATGCATTGCAAATAATTTTTGTATAAAAATTTATGGACATGATTTTACTATAGAATGCATTGGGCAAATTTTTACTATGAAAATGCATTGGACAATGATTTTTTACTATGAAAATGCATTGGACAAGATTACTATAAAGCATTGGATAATGATTTTACTATGAAAATGCATTGGACAATGATTTTCTTATGAAATGATTGGATAATGATTTTTATATGAAAATGCATTGACAATGATTTTTACTGTGAAATGCTATTGTGCATAATGATTTTTACATGAAAGCATTGGAAATGATTTTCTATGAAACATTTGGACAATGATTTTATAAAAATGCATTGGACAATGAGTTGTATGTGAAAATGCATTGACAATGATTTTTACTGTGAAAATGGCAGTTGATAATGATTTTGATACAAAAATGCATTGGACAATGATTTTTACTATGAAATGATTGGATAATGATTTACTATGAAAATGCATTGGACAATGATTTACTATGAAAATGCATTGATAATGTTTTACTATGAAAATGCATTGACAATGATTTTCTTGAAAAATTGATTGGACATGATTTACATGAAAATGCATTGGATAAGAATTTTTACTATGAAAACATTGGACAATGATTTTACTATGAAAATGCATGGATAAATGATTTTTACTATGAAAATACATTGGAAAGATTTTTATGTAAAATCATTTTGATTATAACGTTAGCAAATAAACCAAACCAGACGAAACCAAACCGCAGAGAAATGAAACCTATTAGATGGAATTTTTTAAATAGATTGAAGAACAAATACCGGACAATTAATAACAAAGTGTTTACAGATCTTTGCTTGACTCATCATTTCGGTGTCGAATCCTAAAACGCCATAAAAAATAACCAATCAAAACGAGCCTATCATTTAGTCTCCTTTTCTTCTCTGTCACATGGAAATAACTTGATTTATTCACCATTCTTTTTTTGTAGTCGGTTACTTAGCGTGTTTATCTATTCAAGGCAAAGTGACGAACCAGAGCACCAGTTATTGCACACACCAATATACAAACATTTATCTAAAAACCACAGATAAGAAAAGAGAACAAAAACAACAACAATCTCCCCCCACCGAAAAAAACAATAACTAAAATATGTTATAGAAATGTCTCCTTCCAACTGCGCTCCTTATTTGCTAACGACTTCATAAAAAGCATAATACAAGCCCTTACCAAAAAGACAAAAACATACAAAATATGTAGGTTAGAAATTGTCTTCAACGGCCTTATTTTGCTAACGGACTTCATAAAACGCATATACAAAGCGGATCCTACAAAAAGAAAAAAACATACAAAATATGTTATAGAAATCGTCTTCCAACTGGCTCCTTATTTGCTAACGCGACTTCATAAAAAGCATATACAAGCCCCTACAAAAAAAACAAAACATACAAAATATGTTATAGAAATCGTCTTCCAACTGGCTCCTTATTTGCTAACGACTTCATAAAAGCATATACAAGCCCTACAAAAGACAAAAAACATACAAATATGTTATAGAAATCGTCTTCCAACTGGCTCCTTATTTGCTAACGACTTCATAAAAAGCATATACAAGCCCCTACCAAAAAAGACAAAAACATACAAAATATGTTATAGAAATCGTCTTCCAACTGGCTCCTTATTTGCTAACGACTTCATAAAAGCATATACAAGCCCCTACCAAAAGAACAAAAAACATACAAATATGTTATAGAAATCGTCTTCCAACTGGCTCCTTATTTGCTAACGACTTCATAAAAAGCATATACAACCCCTACCAAAAAGACAAAAAAACATACAAAATTATGTTATAGAATCGTCTTCCAACTGGCTCCTTATTTGCTAACGACTTCATAAACGCATATACAAGCCCCTACCAAAAGACAAAAACATACAAAATATGTTATAGAAATCGTCTTCCAACTGGCTCCTTATTTGCTAACGACTTCATAAAAGCATATACAAGCCCCTACCAAAAAGACAAAAAATACAAAATATGTTATAGAAATCGTCTTCCAACTGGCTCCTTATTTGCTAACGACTTCATAAAAAGCATATACAAGCCCTACCAAAAAGACAAAAAAATACAAAATATGTTATAGAAATGTCTTCCAACTGGCTCCTTATTTGCTAACGACTTCATAAAAAGCATATACAAGCCCTACCAAAAAGACAAAAACATACAAAATATGTTATAGAAATCGTCTTCCAACTGGCTCCTTATTTGCTTACGACTTCATAAAAATATATACATGCCCCTACCAAAAAGACAAAAAACATACAAAATATGTTATAGAAATCGTCTTCCAACTGGCTCCTTATTTGCTAACGACTTCATAAAAAGCATATACAAGCCCTACCAAAAAGACAAAAAACATACAAAATATGTTATAGAAATCGTCTCTTCCAACTGGCTCCTTATTTGCTAACGACTTCATAAAACGCATATACAAGCCCCTACCAAAAAGACAAAAAACATACAAAATATGTTTAGAAATCGTCTTCCAACTGGCTCCTTATTTGCTAACGATTTCATAAAAGCATATACAAGCCCCTACAAAAAGACAAAAAAACATACAAATATGTTATAGAAATCGTCTTCCAACTGGCTCCTTATTTGCTAACGACTTCATAAAAAAGCATATACAAGCCCCTACCAAAAAGACAAAAAACATACAAAATATGTTATAGAAATCGTCTTCCAACTGGCTCCTTATTTGCTAACGACTTCATAAAACGCATATACAAGCCCCTACCAAAAAGACAAAACATACAAAATATGTTATAGAAATCGTCTTCCAACTGGCTCCTTATTTGCTAACGACTTCATAAAACGCATATACAAGCCCCTACCAAAAGACAAAAAACATACAAAATATGTTATAGAAATCGTCTTCCAACTGGCTCCTTATTTGCTAACGACTTCATAAAAGCATATACAAGCCCTACCAAAAAGACAAAAACATACAAAATATGTTATAGAAATCGTCTTCCAACTGGCTCCTTATTTGCTAACGACTTCATAAAAAGCATATACAAGCCCCTACCAAAAGACAAAAAACATACAAAATATGTTATAGAAATCGTCTTCCAACTGCTCCTTATTTGCTAACGA
>CM042180.1:30986127-30991127 GCA_023376005.1 Doryteuthis pealeii
TGCTAGAAAAAACCAATGCGACATTTACTCAAAGGGGAAAGAGGATCCAAGCTCACAGAACTGGGGAAAGATTTTCTGGGACAATCAACTGTCGGAATACGATGCAGTGAGCGTCTGCAATAAAATGCTGTAGATTGCTGCATAATCTATGTGGTGGCATATTGTAAAAAGTACCTTGAACCTGTAAAGGGGGTCATTCCTACAATGAGTTAATTAAGTGAGTACCCGGTATTATTAATATCTATTAATAATGGAGATTCGCTAAAAGCCTAAAGTGGAATATCGCAAGTCATTGACTGCTCAGCCACCTGGGTTATATCCTTAAGCATCACGGGTCGCCACCCACGGCCAACAGGTGGCCCCATTGGGGGAGTCTTACCCCTCTGCAGAGGTGCAATCGGTGCATTCTAACACCCCAGCCGACAGGGCGGCTTGTAAATGGGGGGAGGGGGTTCATTCCTAAAATGAGGTAATCGAGCGAGTTCCAGGAACGATGAGTATTTTTGTAATGTAGTTCTTTTTTTACAATAACAAAATAAATAAAATTATTCTAATTAATCAATATGAGCGTTCTCTTTAAAATAAGCCCTAATTAAGTCGGCAGACAGGTGAAAGAAATAAGCATTCTTCACAATCACATCATGTGACACAAACACTCAACATCCCTAATAATATATTACTATAGTAATAACTTATAATATTGATATTATTTTATTAATATTTATTTGTTTTATTATCACTGTTAGTATCTATCAATAAAGCTTAAATATGTTGTTCATGGTTGAAGTTTCGATTTGTTTAACTTAACCAAATAACCAATAATTTTTTATAACTTATACTAGCAAATATATGCACCCTCCGGGTGCAAATATTTAAGTTTTAATGTAATAAAATATTGTATTAAATTAGAAAGGCTAATGAAACTAAATAAGAACACAGATAAAAAGATTTGAAACAGAGGGAGTATAATAAAAGATTTGAAACAGAGGAAGTATAATAAAAAATGGAACAACTGAAACTTACTCTTCCATCACTCTCGTCTTTCATTGTTATTTTTCTAATTTAAGTATTTAGTTAAAAGAGGAAGTAAAGAATAAAATTACAGTTATTTGTTCTTGTTAATGGATTTCTTTTAAGATTCATTGAAGAGATTTTTGCTTATATTCATTAAAATAAAACCAAACAGTTAGAAATCAATAATACTAAGCACATATTTATTAAATTCGATTTTTTAATATTAATATGCAAATTAACCTTCCCGTTCACACTGTAGACTGCTATTTTGTTGTATATATAAATATAATTGCATGTTTTCAGTATGTAGACGTAGTATTAATAATGTAAGACAATTTTATTAATAATTGAGGTTTAGATAAAAATAAAATCATGGAGTATGTGATGTCAATAACTAAGAGAATTGTGACTTGAGTAGGAATATAGTTTCGGTCACAGACAGAAAAACACACAATCTCCATTATAATAAGATATTTGATACTACTTTAGTGTTTTATTATATTTTGTTATTTTATTATATTGATACTACTATACTATTTTATTATCAGTGAAAGGTGAAATTTGTTGTTTTTATTTGGTTAACTTTGAATGATTTTCTTTCTTTTAGATCATATGATAACTCTAATACAATGGTGGCCCCATTGGGGGAGTGTTACCCCTCTGCAGAGGTGCAATCGGTGCATTCTAACTCTAATACAATCTATTAATGGTGGCCCCATTGGGGGAGTGTTACCCCTCTGCCAATCGCAGAGGTGCAATCGGTGCATTCTAACTCTAATACAATCTATTAATGGTGGCCCCATTGGGGAGTGTTTACCCTCTGCAGAGGTGCAATCGGTGCATTCTAACTCTAATACAATCTATTAATGGTGGCCCCATTGGGGAGTGTTTACCCCTCTGCAGAGGTGCAATCGGTGCATTCTAACTCTAATACAATCTATTAATGGTGGCCCATTGGGGAGTGTTACCCTCTGCAGAGGTGCAATCGGTGCATTCTAACTCTAATACAATCTATTAATGGTGGCCCATTGGGGGAGTGTTACAGAGGTGCAATCGGTGCATTCTAACTCTAATACAATCTATTATCCATATAACAGTTGAATAATCTGACTATTGACAACTAACTCTATTCAATGGGGCCACCTGTTGGCCGTGGGTGCGACCCGTGATGCTTAAGGATAGAGCCCAGGTGGATGAGCAGTTCATGACATGCAATACTCCACTTTGGCTCTATCTTGGGCTAGACGGGCAGTCGGAGAGGCCCCCCCCCCGATCAATCGGCTGATCACGTCAAGCCCTAGCACCTATATGATTTTCCCAACCCTATTGCCCTTATGGCAAGCCCCAACCCCTTTTTATCATATGGGTGCTAGAAGGCGGTGGCTGCAGGTCTACATTTCCTTGGAATGACATTAAACTCTATCTGATGGTGAGGTTCCAGTTTTGGAGGTTTGGGGAATGTGGAGCACCCCTTCATCACCATTGCTCTCTGGTCCACTCTGACTCGGAGTGGTAGTACCTGTTAGGGTCCGATCTATGGGTTAAATAGAAAAATGTATTCATAAAAAAATTGTATTATCCATTAAGAATTGATTTATTTCAAAACTTTATCGGCATTAAGTGACCCACTGGGGTTGATATGCCATAAAACAAACCAAACCAAACTTACTCTATTATTTACCCATAGCTGGCATGTTGGAATAACAGGTACCTTTCACAGGGGGCATTAGCGCGAATGGAGCGCAAACAATCTGTCAGGTTTCGAATACCAAGTAACCTTCGAACTTGTTTACAAATAATATAGGTCTAGTTATAAAAGCAAAAAATGATGAATATAATAATACTGAGAAGAGAGAGGAGAGAGAGGAGAGAGAGAGAGAGAGAGAGAGAGAGAGAAAGAGCAAGAGAAAGAAAGAGAGGAGAGAGAGAGAGAGAGAGAGAGAGAGGGGAGGGGGCAGAAGCAATGGGATGCTCACTATTAAGTTTTATTTATTGGTTGCCCTATTAATTACGCCCTGATTATTGATTTGGCGCACAGACGCACGTGAAGACTGATAACAAAAAATGTAAAAAGGTAAAAAGAGAAAGAGAGAGAGAGAGAGAGAGAAATAGAGAGAGGTGTTGAGAGATGGTGAGAGGGGGTAGAGTGAGAGAGGATAAAAGAAACCTGTGAAAAAATAAAAAAAATGAAAATGTATATAAAAAACAGAACTCTAATTTCACATTAAAAATAAGAAGCTTTCGGGAAATAAATAAATAAGGAAAGAAAGAAAGAAAGAAAGAAGGAAAGAAGAAAAAGAAATAAAGAAAGAAGAAAAAAGGAAGAGAGAAAGAAAAAAGAAAGAAGGAAAAAGAAAGAAAGAAGAAAACTGAAGAAAGAAAGAAAGAAAGAAAGAAAGAAAGAAAACAAATGAATATGTGAGACGATGAATAGAAATAAATTGGAAAAAAGAACGATAGAATGAAAGAAGAAAGAAAGAAGAAAGAAAACGGGGGAAGAAAGAAAGAAAGAAAAAGATAGAAAGAAAGAAAAAAGGTGGTGAAGAAGAAGAACTTGTAAAATTGAATGATAGAAAAATATGTCAGAAAATTAATAAAATAAGAAAAAACAATGAAGATGATAGAGAGAAGTGACACAGAGAGAGAGAGAGAGAGAGAGAGAGAGAGAGAGAGAGAGAGAGAGAGAGAGAGAGAGAGAGATTCAAGAGTTGGTGAAGAAAAAAAACTGTTAAAAACTAAATGAGCGAAAATATATCAGAAAATTAATTAGAATAAGGAAAGAACTATGACAATAGAGAGAGACAGAGAGACAGAGAGAGAAGGACAGTCAGACGGTGTGTTTGTGTGTGTGTGTGTCTGTGTGTGTGTGTTTGCGTGAGAGAGAGAGAGAGGGGGGGTAGAGACAAACAGACAGACAGATAGAGATTCAGGATGTGGTGAAGAGGGAGAAAAACCTGTTAAAGCTGAATGATAGAAAATATGTCAGATAATTAATTAGAATAAGAAAAAAACGAAGGCGATAGAGTAATAAAGTAAGAGAGAGAGAGAGACAGAGAGAGAGAGAGAGAGAGACAGAGAGACAGAGAGAGAGAGAGAGAGAGAGAGAGAGAGAGAGAGAGAGAGAGAGAGAGACACAGACACAGACAGACAGATTAAGGGGGTCGGGAAGAAGAAGAAGAACCTATTAAAACTGAATGATCTAAAATATGTTAGAATTAATTAAAAAAGATGAAGGCGATAGAGTAATAAAATGAGAGAGAGAGAGAGAGAGAGAGGGAGAGAGAGAGAAGAGAGAGGGGGAACCTGTTAAAACTGAATGAAAATACAAAACAAAAGCAATGAAGAGCAAGAGAGAGAGAGAGAGGAGAGAGAGAGAGAGAGAGAGAGAGAGAGAGAGAGAGAGAGAGACAGATAGACAGACAGACAGACAGACAGAGACAGAGACAGACAGACAGAGACAGAGACAGAGAGACAGAGACAGACAGACAGAGACAGAGAGACAGACAGACAGAGGGACAGACCGACTGAGATTCAATGGGTGGTGAATAAGAAGAAGAACCTGTTAAAATTGAATGATCGAAAATATGTCAGAAAATTAATAAAATAAAAAAAAACACTATGGCAATAGATAGAGACAGAGAGACAGAGAGAGGGAAAGACATACAGACAGACAAACAGACAGACAGATACACACAGACAGACAGAGATTGAGGAGGTGACGAAGAAGGAGAAGAAAGCTGTTAAAACTGAATGAGCAAAAAAATATGCCAGAAAAAAAAGCCCAGAAGTGCGAATAGATCGATGAGATATGTTTTCTTTAAGATTTGAAAAAAAAAGAAAAAAATTCGCTTAAAAGTAAAAATTGATGTTTTCGTAAAATTACCAAAGTTGTCTGCTAAAAAGTGATGGTGGCATCTTCTCAGTAGGTGGGACAAAGAATCTATAAGTGCCAGGAAACGTTTCAAAGGGAGTTGAAGAACTCGCAT
>CM042180.1:30996127-31026018 GCA_023376005.1 Doryteuthis pealeii
CTATCTGGAAGGAAGTCCTCTCAATGTCATATTTGCATCTAACTTTGTGGATCTGCAGCAGGTTTGACGAGTCATTTGAGGGCTCATGCAAGGAAGGGTTCTGGTGGTGGAGTTATGGGATTGTGAGGGACGGCAATGATCTGTAAAGATTACGCTATTATTATTATTATTATTATTATTATTATTATTATCTATTTATCTATCTTTCTTTCTTTCGTTCATTTACCAATCTATCTATTTTTCCTTCTTTCTTTCTCCCTTCTTTTATCTATCTATCTATCTATCTATCTATCTTTCTTTCTTTTACCAATCTATCTATCTTTCATTCTTTCTTTCTCCCTTCTTTTATCTATCTTTCTTTCTTTCTTTCTTTCTTTCTTGCTCTCTTTTTTTCTTTCAATATTCTCCCTCATTCCTTTTCCTTTGTCACTTCTATTTTCATTTCATTCCTCCCCCTCACTCTCTGTCTCTGTTCTTTTCTTTCTTTCATTCTCAATAATAATCCTTCACATATTCTTTCACTTCATTCTTCTTTTACTTTCTTTATACATCTACTTATTCCTTTAACCATTTATTTACAACGGCGTCAAATCCATTTTCAAACCGGATCTGACGTCACAAAAATAAAAATAACAATAAAAATATTCACAGAAAGTCATCCTTCAATATCCAACCTCAATGGCGTTCCATAAAACGACTTATTATATCTCGCTCACAAAGCACTTAGGTTTTTTTTTTATTGAGTATTTCACTTTGATACATATGGACAATATTACCCATCGTTCCGTCATCTGCTCCATCGGTGTCAGGTGCTTATCAGCTAAGGAGACCGATGAGACGACATGTGACGACATGTGTGGTTGAATGATGGCCGAGCGATAATGTCCATTTTCCCAACATTAGCTGAATATCAAATTTCAACTTTCTCCAAGAGACACTTATGAGATTCACAGATTTGAGCGGTATGTAAATTTTCTTCTTTCTCCTAGATTTGGTAATCAGGGTCATTCATAATATCTATTTGTCCTTCTCTCTCTCTCTCTCCTCTCTCTCTCTCTCTTCTCTCTATTATATATAGTATATATATATATATATATATATTATACGTGTGGTATGTGTGTGGAGTGTGTGTGTAATGCGTAGGTTTGTAGAATGTATTTTGAACGGTTATAAATTTTTGTCTTGTTTTCTTCAAGATTTTGGGTATCGGGTCATTCATATCTATTTGTCCTTTCTTCGTCTCTCTCTCTCCATCTGCCTCGTCTCTCCTCATCCTCCACCCTCTCTCTCGTTCCTCTCATATCCTTCCCCTGCACTCTCTCTCTCTCCGCTCCTCTCTTCATCCTCTCTGTCTCCTTCTCTCTCCTCTCTATATATATATACTATATATATATATATATATATATATAATAACGTGAAATGAGATATAATGAAAAAAACAAACGATGTTTAACAGAGAGAGAGAGTAGGGCTCATCAGAAGAGAAAGTGTGCAAACACCGTTTCCGGGGGGCCCAATTCTTCTTTGACAATTCTCCTAATTTGCCCCGAAACTGGTAAGGTTTGCACACTTTCTCTTCTGGGGATGGAGCCCCCCCGCCCCCCCTTTTAAAAAATTTCAGTTGGGTAACATCGTTTTGTTTTTTTTTTTTTTTTCCTTAATAAATATTCTTATTCAATACTGTCGGGATTCAATTTCCATTTTATTTTATTATATAATATATATATATATATATAATATATATATGTAAATGAAACTGGAAGTTTGAATCGACGGTATGTTGAAAAAAATAAATAAATGGAAATAAAGTATAGAAATGATAAAATAGGTAATTTTAATCAATTTTACTACACACGTGGTTTTTCGGTTAGGAGTTTATCCATGTTGGTACAATTATTCAAACTATTATATTTTTAAATAACCAAATTGAAATGAAATAATTAATAATAAAAAAAATGTAGAATGTTCCGCAACTAAGAAATTCGACCCTTCATCAGAGTAAATCTTATTTAAAAGAAAGTTAGTTGGAAAAAGCGTGAGAATTTTTGAAATGTTAATAATAACTTTTTTAAAACGTTCACGAATCAGACGCAGTCGAGAAAGACGGTTGATGAGTCATACATACACACACACACACGACACAACACCACACACACACAAACACAACATATATATATATATATATATGTGTTTGTGTGTGTGTGTGTGTGTGTGTGTATGCGTAGGTTTTTAGATTTATTTAACCGTTATGTAGAATTTTGTCTTGTTTCTTCAAGATTTCGGTATCAGTGACATTGCATATCTATTTGTCCTTCTCTCTTTATCTATCTCTCTCTCCCCTCACTCTCTCTCTCCATCCCTCTCTCTCTCTCTCTATAATTTATATATATATATATATATTATATATATATATGAGTAAGCGTAAAAAAGGAAACTGGACAAAAAAATGACCAAACAAGTAGAAGTAGGAGAGAATATTTCGCCTTCTAAACGCGATGAACACCATCAGTCTACACTTTATTCAAACACAAGTGCGTACATTTGTATTATAGAAGAGAAAGTGATGTGTGTGGTGAAATGGGGGGGGTAGGGAGGTTGAGTTATATGTTGTGTGTGTGTGTTGTGTGGTGTGTGTGTAATGTATGTGTGGTGTACGGTTGTTTGTTACGTGTGAAAGAACAAAAAGATTTATATATATTGTAATATATATTTGAAAGGTTTGACTTTATGTAGATGTTTTATGTTGTGTTATAAAGTAAATTTTGTATGTTTCTCTACATTTGGAATCAGGGTTATTGATATCTATCTATTTCTCTCTCCCCCTCTTCTTCTCTCTTTCTCTCTTTTCTCTCTTCTCTCTCTCTCTATATATTATATATATATATAATTATATATATATATTATATTAATAAATAAAAACGTGTTCGTGACGAAGCTTGCGTGGCCCCAATACCCACGAGTGAAATGTCCATCAACCATCGATACATGGGTATTCAAGGCCGTTTATATTACAAATAAATTGCTCTGTATAATATTCGAACATTGAGCTCTCCTACGGAACCTGAACTCTACAACAAACTACTGGTAGAGAATAGGACAGCCTAGAATCACCTTGTACCAAGAAATTTGGTACCCCAACAAAGTACATAATAATATATATATATTATATGTGTGGTGTGTGTGTGTGTGTTGTGTGGTGTGTTGCGTATAGTTTGTGTGTATGTGTGGGACAATACGTTGCGATCAAATTAATGTGTGTAAAAGAAAATAAACCTTATATATCACATATGTTGTATTCATATTAAACAAGGTGTTGTTTTATATAGGATTTATATAGTGTGTGTGCATATAAGTAAGTAAAGTCATCGGGTGCGTCTAAAGTCGGTACTATGTCCTGACTGAGGAAGTTGATCCGACTTTTCACTAGTGCAAGGACCAGAGGAGATTTTTTGGCGTCGTGCGGTGGAGTACAACATGTACCATCAGTTCCTCTCACTTAAATCGCCACGATCCCTGTGCTACTCATACGCGAGTTGGCTTGAGGGCCGGTATCCTACTGAGCCCTGAAAACGCCCATATATATATATTATATATATATATATATTTAATCGTTTTAACACCACCCATTTACGGCACGTCAAATGACGAGAGGTTAACGAATCAGGTTGATTAAAAAAGTCAATGCGGGTTTTGCCCCTGGTCAGAGTAGTTGTTGTGTTTAGCCACCACTGATGAGACGTGAAACNCTTGCTAATGAAAAGGGGATAGAATCCCTCACTGACTGGCCTGATACCGACCTTTAGGTTCGTCCGTCGACTTTACTTACTTATATAGTATATATATATATAATATATATGCGACACACACAGACTCTCTCATGCGCAACACACATTCACACACATTTCCAACATACATATATACAATTCACACACACATATATATAATATGCACACACATACACACATATATGTATATGCACACACATACACACATATATATATATAATATGTATATGCCACACACATACACACACACACACATATATATATATGCACACGCATATACACATACAACAACATATATATGGCGCACACATATATATATATGCACACACATACACACACATAAGCTCTCTCTCGAGCAAACAATGCGTCAGAAATGGATGGATAACGGATGTATTTCCTATCAAATCGGATGCCGAGGATTTATTACAACTCCAACTTGGCATTTTTACTAACCTTGCGACTTTCTCACTAAATAAGAGTAAATACATCAAAAAGATCATGGATAAAGCTCTAACCGGGCATCAGCGTGGATATGGCAATCCTACAGTGCTGACCTCAAAGCAACAAGCTCTTGTCGTATCGGGAGATAGTGCTGGGGCGTTCTTGGTAGTGGTAATGATGCTTCGGTCCCCTGAACCATGCCCTGAACCCAGGCTTTGGTTTGGTTGCAATGCTACTGTGTAAATAACAGTCATTGCTATGAAGATTAGCTACAAATCAATAAGCCTCATCTAAAAAAATAAACAAGAAACACCCGAAGAAGGCCTGAGAGAAACTACGGCCAAAATGTTGTAGTATACTATAACATAAAGCATGAACAACAGTCCGATAAATCCAAATAATACAAATTATCAAGCCTATATCCCGAAAATCTCAGACAAGATTTGCCGCGTTATTTTTGTTGTTTATTGATTTCCGTATTTCGCATTAAGATCCATTAGGCGTTTTATCATAAGAGTTCGTTTTGCTCTTGATTGTTTGTTTGCTTTGTTGACCTTCTACTGAATTTCATTCGTAACGATATTGATATTTTGTTGTTTTTTTTGTTTGTTTTTTTTTCGTTTTAAAAGGATTTAGCTTAAATTTCAATTTCTTTATTTTTTTATCTTTTTTTTTTTGTTAATTTTGCCGAGGAATTATATTTTCTTGTTCATTACCTTCCCCGCCCCCTGACGTATTGTAATTTTATTGGTTTGGTTTTTATTATGACTGGTTACTTTGCGATGTAGTCATGTTAATTCCCCACTATGCTGTTGTTTAATGGGGATCTTGCTAAGTGCGTCTCTTTTTACTGCCGCCCCCTACTCTAGCCCCACACACCCAAAAAAAAATGCTCGATTTGAGGTAGCCCCTCAATTAGCACAGGAAACATTTTAGTTGTTTTGTTTCTTTGCTTTTTATTTTGTTTTTTAATTTATTATTTATATTTTTTTTTATTTTATTCTGTCTCATCTTTCAAGATAATTCTATCTTCATCAATTGTCTTTCATCTAATTGTCTTCTTCGCATTATTAATGTCTTGTTTCTATGCGTAATTATTTTCCTTCATTCCGTCGAGGCGAACAAAGCTTCCGCTGCTTTCTATACCAATTCAGCATACAAGCGTGCTGTCTCTCGGAATGTCATGAACTTCCAAAGCTAGCGGAACTGTTACGATAGGTGTGGCACCCCACTCAGAAGCGCAATTAGGCTTTCTTTTAGGATTTTTTCCATTTCACGTAAGACTAAAGTTTCGTGTTCTATACCAACTCAGCATACAAGCTTGATGTCTGTGGAACGATGAACTTCAAAAGTAGGGAACTATATGATAGGCTGTGGCCCCCACACCCACCTCGAAGCAATTAGGCTTTCTTTGCGGATTTTTTCCATTTCACGTAAGAACTTAAAGTTTCTTGTCTACACCAACTCAGCATACAAGCCTTGCTGTCTGTCGAACTTGATGAAACTTCACAAGTAGGGAGCTTATGATAGGTGTGGCCACTCCACCCAGAAGCCAATGCTTTCTTTAGATTTTTCCATTTCATGTTAAGCAACTAAAGTTTCGTATTCTATATCAAATCAGCATACGAGATTTGTGTCCGTCGGGAACTTGACTGAACTTCAATAGGGAACTTATGATAGGCTGTGCGGGGGGGCCCCCCCCCCCCCCCCCCCCCCCCCCCCCCCCCCCCCCCCCCCTCCCCACCTCAGAATCCAAATGCCTGTCCACTTTAGCATTTTTCCATTTCACGTAAGAACTAAAGTTTACGTAGTTCTATAACCAACTCAGCATACAAGCTTAGTGTCATGTCGGACTGATAAACTTCAAATTAAGGGAACTATAATGATAAAGGTGTGGCACCCCACTCAGAAGGCAATATAGGCATTCTTGGGATTTTTCCATTCACGTAAAGACTCCTCTCTCTCTCTCACACCAACTCAGCATACAAGCTTGTGTCTGTCGGAACTGATGAACTTCAAAGTAGGCGAACTTATGATAGGTGTGGCACTCCCACCTCAGCAAGCCCACAATGCTTTCTTTAGGATTTTTTCCATTTCCACGTAAGAACTAAAGTTCCGTGTTAGCTACCAATCAGCATATAATCTTGGGACTGGGGTGGGGGGGGGGGAAAAGGCCCTTATGCAGCCGCTAGCAAAAGTTAGGTAAACTTGTGGTAGGTGCTGGCACTCACCTCAGCAAGCCAACTTAGGATTTGTTCCATTTCCACGTAAGAAATAAAGCTTTCTCTATGTTCAGTACAAGTCAGCATATAATCTTTGCGACTGGGGGTGGGGGGAGCCTTATGAGCTAGAAAGTAGGTAACTTGTGCGTAGGTTGTGGCTCCACCCCACCTCAGAAAGCAAATTAGGATTTGTTCCATTCCACTAAAAGACATAAAGTCCATCGTTTCAGCTACCCAACTCAAGCCATATCGATCTTTGGACTGGTGGGAAGGGACTTTCTATGCAGCCTAAGAAAATAGGGTAACTTGTGGAGGTGTTGGCGCCACCAACTCAGAAGCAAAATGCATCAATAATCCAAAAATCTTCATTAAGAAACAGACTTTCAATTTCTACAACTCCTAACCGTTGCTACCACAACGCCTCTATGAAAAGGATTATAGTGCCGTAAAAAAAAAAAAAAAAACAAGTTAGAAAATAGGATCTTCATTGGTCTTGAAAAATCGGGCAATCCTTTGAGCATAATAAAATAATAAAATCTATATTTTAGTAATTTGATAAATTGCTTGAAGCATTGTTAACTATATTTAATTATTTATTCATATTAAGAAGCAATTACATGCGTAGTAAAAAATAAAAGAAAATGTCCAGTTGTCCTAATCGAATTTCGAAGAAACTGTCATCTTCAGAGACTGTTTTTGAAAATGGACGCGGCTCTTTGGTGTTTTTATTTTCTGTTTTGGACGTTATAAAAACACGCGTCTCGAGTGGCGTTGTGACTCCTATACGCCACACGGAAAAGCCGTGTTATCCGTTGTTCAATCAATTTCAATTTCATTCCTTTATTTATTATCTATATATTTATTTATTTTTTGTTACATGATTTATTACTATAGTATATATATGTAGTGCTGTGTGTGTGTGTGTGTGTGTGTGTGTCTGTGTATTATGGAATGTGTATGTTAACTATTGATGTATTGCAGTATTGTAATTCTACACCTTACTGTTTATGCCGAGGGTGGTAACTTAAGCTATTAATAAACCTTTCACTCTAATTCTGCAGATTACCAACGTTGCGTTATTTATTTATATATATTACCCCCTCCGGTTTCAAACTTATTTATCTGCCCATTCTTATTTGATTTCATTAGATTTTCTAATCTAATCTTTTATTTTATTACATTAAAACTTAAATACTTGCACCGGAGGGCTGTATATATTAGCTAGTAGAAATTAATTAAAATTACACTTGCCACAATGTGTAATCAGCATTTTATTATTCGTTCTTATTCAGTTTCATTCAGCTTTTCTAATTTAATATAAATTATTTTATTACATTAAAATGTTAAATATCGTAGTATGGTGGAGAAAGCGACTTGAACCGGAGATTTTGGATCACCTGTTATTTATCATTATGATTATTATCATTTAGATTTTTAGCATGTTGAAATGCGTCAGATTGATGGCTATGTGAGTGACGCAGAAGTGCGAATACAGGTGTCGTGAGGTTAAATGGCACACACACTTTTTTCTTTCTTCTCTTTTTACTGCGATACAAATACCATTCAAAACGGAAATCTTAGTGTCCAATTCACGCCAGAGAGCAGTCCATTTACATTTTTTCTCATACTATAAACAATTTAGCTATAAAATACATATTGGCCAACCTTTCGTCTATTAATAGACGATGGCGTAGAGTCCACTTACTGCTTTACTCTATAGCCTTTGTAAGTGGCTGAACAGACCAGCATTTTTCCACAGATGGCAGTCTCTGCCGCCTACCTGAAGTGATTGCAACATATAAAGGCCTGAGCTTTCTGGAGATCCCGTTGTCTCTGCCTTCCTTTTAATTTCTCTTTTCTGCGGCCAGCTTCTTTCCTCTCCTTTTCACTCTTTTTTGTTCCTTGTTTGACGGGAGGCACCAGGTTCGCTGCGCGTCTTCGTTGCACAAGCCTCCCATGGTTTACGATCGATGTGGATGGTCTCTTGTCTCTCTTGCAGACATCTTTAAAGCTACGGCGTGGGTGCCCTCGACTAGTTCACCACACAGTAGATCTTAGCGGCCGCGACGCGGCCTCTTTGTCCATCCTCCTGACATGACACAATGGTCCCAACTGCAGGCGTCCTCGCAGATGATGGCGGGCAATGCTGTTTATGTTGCCTCATTCTCAGTGCACGTACTCTGTTTGGCCAGCTTGTGTTCCTGCCCAACGAATAGGGTAGGGTTAGCGTCGATTTTTTTTTGTTGTCCAAACTTGCTTTTGAATATCAAAAAGATTTACCCGAGGACATTTTGCTTTTCCATAACTTGTCATGGATCAATGTCAATGTCTTTTTTTACTTAGCGGCATTTTAATGGCGGCATCCTGGTGACAGATCGAACTCGTGAATAAAACAATTAATTGACCCTACGCTATCTAGTATCTAAGACAAGATAAAATACAATACTGACTAGATAGGATAAGCAGACTTATTTTGTAACTTTTTAAATCCAGATCAAAACCCGGGTAGCCCTGCTAGTTAAAACATATATAAAATAGGACGACTTTCGTTCACTTCAGCTTAATAATGACATACCTAATGACGCCCAGTAAAATACAAAATCTAAAAAGAAAGTGAAACGAAAAGTAAACAGAGCGAAAAGAACACATGCCCACGACGTTTTCATTGCTAAATTTCAGCGCTGGCTGAACAATATTAATGCATTCGAAAACTGTTATTTTAAAACTCAAGTTTCTTGCGCCTGCATCCGAATAAAATAAATACTAAAAGAAAACAAAACAGAGGCGGCGTTGTACATTAATATACTATGATATACGTATATATATATATATCTATATATATTACTTCATCTACACACACACACACACACACACCACACACCACATACCTTGATGTTTTACTATCCGCTGTCGTTTAGTCGCTACAGAAAAAAAATAAATTTATACACACACACACACAACCACATACCTAAAAAAGCACAAAGTTTCCTTCAATACAACCACACTAACATGCGCTACATACTCACACCTTAAAAAAGAATATCTTGATCGGTCATATTTCAAAACCTGCATCTCCTCTTTTTCCAAACTTCAGAAAAAAAATTTTCTTTTAAACAGACTGAATAAGAAGGATTACCACTCACTTTTTTAACCTCTCATTCTGTGATAGTATAATTTCTTATCTATATTGCCCTGAAGATGATCTAATTTAAGATCAGATCGAAACACGTGCGAGCGTCGGCCAATTAAACTCTTCACTGTAACCCATTTAAAACCTGTGTTTTTCAACTTCTTTCTTTGGATTATACTTACATATTATACTATCATATATAATATTATTATACCCTTTATATATAGGTAGAAATTGAGGAGTGTTAATGCCCCGATCTGTAATGTGGAGAATAAGTGTGCTTACAAAACACGGGATGTTTATGGAAACTGCTGTTATTGTCGCACGATGCAATCGTTTCGTGGCTCTGCTATATTAGGACCATCTTTCAGAACTTGGAGTATAGTTCTCTACTTCCAATGATGGACCATTCTCAAAATGCTGACACAACGCGAAGGTCGTCAGTAGGGTGAGGTGTGGTTGGTGTGTGCCGTTAGGTTAGATTAATATAATAAAAATTAAAAAATCCACACTAACATAATAAATTTTAACGCACAATCCAGTTCCCCATCACATATAAACAATAAAACAATTAAACAGACATCACACACACACTATACAGCATATTTCACGCCTTAACCATCCCCACACACTCTTGGCACACCTTGTGGTACCGACCATCCACCATTCTGGCCACTCTCCATTTTTAGAGAGCAAGAAAAATCCACTAACCACCCCCAGACCACACCTCCCCCTAGATGACTATAACAATAATTTGAAACTAGTCCTTTTATAGCATGGCATCCAGCCAACATTTTTTATTGATTATTTGAAAAGCAAGCTTTGAGCATTCAGAGAGATTCATAGCTCATCTAATTAGTCACTTTCTCTAGGGAAATGTAGTTTTAATCTGTGATTGACTGATGAGAATAAGAAATTCGTGGTTTCAAACAACGCCAAAGAAGAATAAAAACATATTAACCCTTCCCCATAACTTAAAAGCATGAGACGAATGCCAATTAAAGACATTTGCCTTTAAAAATGCTTAGAATAATTTATCTCCTCTTCGTCATTTAATGACTTTTAGCTCAACATATGGCACAAGGTTTAGCAATATGGCGCCACCCAGTGAAATTCTATAACTCACACAACAATTGGCTACGTTGCTAAATCCTCTAAAACCATGGCCAAAACATACATATATATTATTTACCAACCCCTCCATCACGAGCAGGATGCGACACAGCCGCTCAATTTCTGAAGCGACGAGTAACGGTTGAATTCAGAGTTTTCCTTCTCGTAGACAAGTTACCTAGCCATATAAAGAGCCCAATCTACATCCTGCCCTATTTACCCATAGCTGGAGGAGAATTGGATTCATACCTTTACCAAGGGTATTAGCGACATGTGAAAAATATAACGCAATACATTAAAAAGAAATAGTATACATGTTGAAATGCCAACAGCTTCGTCCAGGAATGAACTCTGGTCGACCAGTTCTTTCTTCCCTCGACTCTAAGCATTAGCACTACGCGCCTCCAAACCAATTATAAAGGCAGTTG
Organism: Doryteuthis pealeii; assembly: GCA_023376005.1. NCBI lineage: Eukaryota > Metazoa > Mollusca > Cephalopoda > Myopsida > Loliginidae > Doryteuthis > Doryteuthis pealeii. Next base: position 31,007,247 of record CM042180.1, read on the forward strand.
CGGCAACTCCGTGGTGTAATGGTGTAGCAAGAAAATAACTCCTAGATTTCGCTGACCATTGGTAGTAAGTTCGATTCTCATTGGGCCCCCCATACTTCCTGTCCTTGTGCCATTATCTAAGCTATGCCTTAGTAAATAACTATATAAAGCCGGAGTTGGTGTGTATTTAGGTATTCATGTCCACGTCCGGAGGAAACACACGCAAAATAAGACAATTTTAACGACAAAGCAATTTATATATCTACATATATAATTATATATATATATATATATATAACTATATATATACTAGATATATATATAACGCGTTTCACTATCACCATATCCTTGAAAAAAAATTCATGAAGATTTCATTCATATTCGAAGATATTTAAAGTATTATAATATACCTAGAAATAGCATTAAAATTCCTACTTAAAATGGTCAGCCCATTGTAAGTCACAAAGACCCGGCCGCGAACAAATACCATAGGTACTGCCCTCTTCCTTAGATGTGGGTAGCCGATTCTAGTACGTATATAAATGCGACAGTTGTGTGCATGTAAGTATGCTTCTGTCTGTAGTGTATGTAATTCTCTAGTTCGGATGACAAACTACGAAAATAAAAACAAATGTACATTGGGCTCGATGCTGCGGAGACTGGGCTGCGGTAGCGAGCTTACAAGTAGCCAGTATATTGCGTAGAGTTACGTCTCCTGTCCATCGCGGACAAAGGACTCTGTGACTCTTAAGTGAAATAATGCTCACTCAGTCTTTAGGAATTCCGGCGACCAATAAAGAATTCACAGCAAGCAACGGAACAAAATGCTAAGATATGTTGCCTTCACTAGCAGCTAATGCACGCAATGTTAACAATGCCCTTTTAATTTTACTAAATAAACCGGACTAATCATAACGGTTACCAATTATTACTATATATATATAGTATATACTATATATATTTATATCTTATATATATAGGATAATTGGATTACTCAGCTATTATTAACATCGGCCCGATATGTATTATCTGCAGTCAAGTTCTTGAAAATAACCTAAACAAAAAAAAAATGTTGGAAGCTATACAAAACATTGTTTGATCTTTTCAATTTTTTTTTCCATTCTTTCATTTAAATGCGTATTAATTAATATATCTAAGTCAATTATATTGATATTATATTAACCTATATATATGCCGTCCTACGCCCAGTCTGGAAACTTTTCAAATTCTATCCACTCTCTCTTATTTCTCTGTCTTTCTCTATATTTCTCATGTGTGTTGTAATAGTGGCGTATCATATATATTATATATATATAGCGCGTCCCTACTAGTGAATCAGTACTATATACTATACTTATACAGAGTGCTAGTAAATCATGACTTTATACTTCCCAAAAAACCGCAGAAAGACGCGTGCGGATGTGCTTTATAAACTTGGACAACTACCGCATGACTTTTTGAGCATCAATATTTTCGTTTTCAGGCTCCCTCTCGATGCAGTCCGCGAGTAAAAACAAGCTCTGCGAGACGCATTTTTATAATATCGAAACATTGTTCCATATTTAGCCTATGAATATGATATAAAACTATTTTTCACTTTAACTCTATTGTGTATTGTTCTTTCATATCTTGCTTTCTATCAGTATACTTATACGTCGGATTCATCTTCCTTTCTCTTTAACATTATACTCATACTAGCGATATATAGTATATCAGTAGTATTATATATCAGGATATACTATATATATATGAATGAACAACTTTTAAAAATGGAAATTATCCCTACAGTATGAATAAGAGCTATAATGAAAAAACAAACCGCATGTTTAAGTGAAAATATTTTATTCATATTCATAGCTAATATTGAACAATACTTTCGATTCATAAAAAGTCGTTCAGAGCTTGTTTTTACTCCGGACTCACTCGAGAGAGGCAGCCTGAAACGAAAATATTGATGCTCCAAAAAAGTCATGCGGGTAGTTTCAATATAAGCACATCCGCCACTGCCCGTTTTTCCTCGGCGGTTTTTGGGAAGTATAATGATTACCTAGCACTCATGTATATATGATAGGCGTATATATATATATATATATATATATATATATTATGATACTATACACACACAGAGAAATATAGAGAAAGACAGAGAAAAAGAGGAGTGATAGAATTTAAAAGTTCAGACTGCGGCGTGGAGCATATATATATATAATATATATATATATATATTATTATATACATTTATGAAATGAAATTTGAAGATCAAACAATATTAGTCAACATTTAGTCTTCAATGAACTTGACTCAGATAAACATATCCATGATTAAACTAGTAATCCAATTATCCTTATATTATATTATATATATATATATATATTATATATATATATATATAATATTGGTAACGTTATGCACGTTAGTCCGGTTATTAGTAAAATTAAAAGCACTTGTTGGTATATTGACGGCCATTAGCTCTAAGGTGAACAACATCGATTTAGCATTTGTGTTACCACTTGAGATTCGGCCTTCTGATGAAATTTTTTGTCCGAATTCCTAAGATGAGTGAGCATTATTACACTTAAGTACACAGAGTCCTTGTCCCGATGGACAGGAGACGTAACTCTAACAATATACTGCTACTTGAAGCCGCCTACCCAGCATCGCCCCAAGTACATTGTTTTATTTTTCGTGCATAGTTTCATCCGAACATTAGATACATACCATACAGACAGAGCATACTTACATGCACAACAACGTTCCTATCCTTATTATCTCTCTCTCGGCTACCCAGCATCAACTAAGGAGAGGCCAGAACCATGGTAATTTGTTCCCTTTTGCTGACTTACAAATGCTGGACATTTTTAAGATAGAAAATTTAATGCCTATTTCTAGGTATATTATAATACTTTTAAATCTTCGAATATGAATGAACCATCTTCATAATTTTTCAAGATATGGCTGGATAGGAACGTTTATATATATATATATATATAAATATATATATATATATATATATATATATAATTATATTTGCTTTGTTCGTTAATTGTCTATTTTCGTTAGTTTCCCCGGACGTTAATGAATACCTAAATACACACCAACTGCCCTTTATTAATAGTTATTTACTAAGCATAGCTTAGATATGGCACAAGCGCCAGAAGTATGGGCGCCCCAATGAGAATCGAACTTACTACCATGGTGTCAGCGGATCTAGCTTGCTAACCATTACACCACGGGAGGATTGCCCAACTGCCCTTTATAATATGGTTGGAGTGCGCGTAGTTCTAACTTTAGAGTCGAGGAAAAAGAACTGTCGTCGACCGAGTTTCAATTTCCTGGACGAAGCTTGTTTGGCCATTTCACATGTATATATCTTTTTTATGATTTTATATTTTTCACATTGTCGCGCTAATACCCCTGGTAAAGATATGAATCCAATTCTCCCTCCAGCTAATGGGTAAATAGCAGAGTAGGATTGTGGGCTCTTTAATCAATGGCTAGTAACTTGTCGTCGAGAAGGCGGAAAACTCGAATTCAAAACCCGTTGAAAACTCCGCTTAAGAAATTGACCTGTTGTCGCATCCTGCTCGTGGGGTTGGTAATATATATATCATTTGTCTTGCAAGTTAGATTAGCCACACCATTGTTGTGAGTTTTAATTCACTGGCGCGCTCTCATATTTCTTAACCTTGTGCCATAGTGAAACTGGGTGAGCCCTAAGCTCATAAATGACGAAGAGGATAAAATTATTTCAAGCAATTTTTAAAGCAAATGCTCTTTAATTGGCATTGTTCATCTTTTAAGTTATGGGGAAGGGGGTTAATCATGTTTTTTTTCTTCTTCTGGCCGTATGTTGAAACACACGAATTCTATTCCTCATCAGGTCAATCACAGATCTAAACTACATTTCCCTTGAGAAGTGACTAATTAAATAGCCTATGAATCTCATCTAATCCTCAAACTTGCTTGTCGAAAATAATCAAAAAAATGTTGCTGGAGCCATGCTAAAAAACTAGTTTCAATTATTGCTTATACCATCTAGGGCCGGAGGTTGGTTTGGGGGGGTTAGTGGAATTTTTCTTCTCTCTAAAATGGAGAGTGCCAAATGCCGTGGATGGTGGTACACAGGCTGTCAGATTGTGGAGGATTGGTTAACTAAAATGTGCTATTGTGTGTGTGTGTCTGTTTAATTGTTTTATTGTTAATATGGATGGGGAACTGGATTTTGTCGTTAATTATATGTTAGTGTGATTTTTTTTATTTTATTATTTATCACTAACCACACCCAACCACACCTCACCCTACTGACGGACCTTCCGTTTCAAGCATTTTGTAGAACTGTCCATCATCTGGAGTAAGAACTATATCCAAGTTCTGAAGATGGCTTCTAATAAGAGACCAAACGTTGCCATCGTCGACAATAAAACATCAAGTTTCCATAACATCCCGTGTTTGTACACTTTTCTCCACATACATGTCGGATTAAACCTCCTCACATTCTCTACCATTTATATATATTAATATTAATTTATATATTATATAATCATATATGTAATATATCAAGAAATTTGAAAAAAAAACACAGGTTTAAATGCGTGTTAAGTGAAGAGTTTATCTGGCCGACAACGCGCAGTGTTCATCTACAAATCAATCAATCCACTACATCTGTACACATAAGATCATCTTCAGATGGCCAAAGGAGATAATGAATATTATATACCTCACCCAGGACATGCATGAGAAAAAGTAGTGGTAACTGCCTTCTTATTCAGTCTGTGATTAACTCAACTCTGTTAGTTATAAAAAAAATTTTTTTTCTTGAAGGTTTGAAAAAACGGAGACGCTTTCTGAAGATTGACATCAAATATTCTATTTTAAGCGTGTGAGTATGTTAGCGCTGTTAGTGTGTGTATTGAAGGAAACATTGTGCATTTTTTAGGTATGCTGGTATGTGTGTGTGGTATAAATTATTTTTTTTCTGCTTAGCGATAAACGACGCGGGAAGTTGAAAACTCAAGCGTTGTGTGTGTGATGTGTTGTGTGTGTGTGTGTTGTGTATAACATAATATTATATATACTATATATATATATATATATATATATTAATGTACAACCCGCCTCTGTTTTGTTTTCTTTTAGTATTTATTTTATCGATGCAGCAGAAACTTGAGCTTTTAAAATAACAAGTTTCTCGAATCATTAATATTGGTTCACACGCTATGAAATTTAGCAATGTGAAAATCGTGCATGTGTTTCTTTCGCTCTGTTTATTTTTTCAACTTTCTTTTATATTTGTATTTACTGCGTCATTAGCTATGTAATTATTAAGCTGAATGAAAAAGTGTCATTAATATATGTTTAACTAGCAGGGCTACCTGGGTTTGCCTGGGATTTTAAAAAGTTAAAAATAAGTCTCTTATCTATCTATCAGTATTATTTTATTTTATACTAGAAGCGTAGGTCCATTATTGTTTATCACGAGTTCGATCCTCACAGGATGCCCCATTAAAATCCCTAAGTAAAAAAAGACATTGCATTGATCCAGACAATTTGAAAAGAAAAATGTCCTCGGGTAAATCTTTTTGATATTCAAAAAAGTTGAAAATCGACCTACCCTACCCTATTCGTTGGCGGGACAAAGTGCCCAAACAGAGACGTGCTGGAACAAGCAAACATAAACAGCATGCCCGCCATCATCTGCGAGAGACGCCTGCGTTGGCTTGGTCATGTCAGGAGGATGGACAAAGGCCGCATCCCCAAAGATCTACTGTGTGGTGAACTAGTAGAGGGCCACCCGCCTATGCTTTAAAGATGTCTGCAAGAGAGACAAGAAGACATGCCACATCGACGTAAAACACATGGGAGGCTTGTGCAGAAGACCGTACGACCTGGTTGCCTCCTCGTCAAACAAGGAACAAAAAAGAGTGAAAAGGAGAGAAAGAAGCTGCCGCAGAAAAGAGATTAAAAGGAAGGAGAGACAACGCGGATCTCCAAAAGCATCACTTTTATTTGCAATCACTGTACCAGAGACTGCCATATGAAAAATTGGTTCTGTTCAGCCACTTACAAAGCTATAGATAAACAAGTGGACTCTACGCCATCGTCTTTAATAGACGAAAGGTTGCCAATATATTTTATACTAAATGTTATAGTATGAGAAAAATTGTAAATGGACTGCTCTCTGCGTGAATTGGACACTAAGATTTTCTTTTGAATGTATTTGTATCCGTAAAAAGAAAGAAAGAAAAAAGTGTGTGTCATTTAACCCACGACACCTGTATTCACTTCTGCGTCACTCACAATACCATCAATCTGACTCATTCAAATCTAAAATCTAATGATAATAATCATAATGATAATAACAGGTGATCCAAAATCTCCGGTTCAAGTCCTTTCTCCACCATCTACGATATTTACATTTTAATGTAATAAAATATTATATTAAATTAGAAAGACTAATGAAACTGAATAAGAACGAATATAAAAGTATTACACATGTGCAATGTAATTTTAATTAATTTCTACTAGCTAATATATACACCCTCCGGGTGCAAGTATTTAAGTTTTAATGTAATAAAATAAAAGATTAGATTAGAAAATCTAATGAAATTAAATAAGAATGCAGATAAAAAGATTTGAAACAGAGGGGGTATAATATAATAATACGCAACGTTGGTAATCTCAGAATTAGAGAAGGTTTATTAATAGCTAAGTTACACCCTCGCATAAACAGTAGGTTAGAATTAAATACTGAATACATAATTAGTTAACATACACATTCCATAAATACACCACACACAACACACACACACACACACACACACACATATATATATATATAAAATAAATAAAACAAAAAATAAATAAAATATATAGATAAAAAATAAAAGGAATGAAATTGAAATTGATTGAACAACGGATAAAACGGCTTTTCCGTGTGGCGTTTATAACAACCCACGAGACGCGTGTTATAACGTCCAAAACAAAAATAAAAACACACAAGACCGCGTCCATTTTCAAAAACAGTCTCTGAAGATGAAGTTTCTTCGAAATTGGATTAGACACTGGACATTCTTTTTTTTTATACGCATTGTAATTGCCTTCTTAATATGAATAAATAATAATATAGTTAACAATGCTTCAAGCAAATTATCAAATACTAAAATATAGATTTATTATTTTATTATCTCAAAAGGATTGCCCGATTTTCAGACCAATGAAGATCCTATTTTCTACGTTGTTTTTTTTTTTTTTTTTTTACGGCATATTAATCCTTTTCTATAGAGGCGTGTGGTGCAACGGTTAGAGTTGTAGGAAATTGAATCTGTTTCTTAAGAAGATTTTTGGATATTGTTTTTGCTTCTGAGTTGGGGCGCCACACCTTCCACAAGTTACCTATTTTCTAGCTCATAAGCTCCCTTCCCCCAGTCCAAAGATGATATGCTGAGTTGGTACTGAACACGAGACTTTAGTTTTTACGTGGAATGGAACAAATCCTAATTGCTTCTGAGGTGGGGTGCCACACTACCACAAGTTACCTACTTTCTAGCTCATAAGCTCCCCCCACCCAGTCCCAAGAATTATATGCTGACTTGGTACTGAACACAAACTTTATTTCTTACGTGGAATGGAACAAATCCTAATTGCTTCTGAGGTGGAGTGCCACACCTACACAAGTTACCTACTTTCTAGCTCATAAGCTCCCCCCCCCCAGTCCAAGATTATATGCTGACTTGGTACTGAACACGGAACTTTAGTTCTTACGTGAAATGGAAAAAATCCTAAAGAAAGCATTGCTTCTGAGGTTGCCACACCTATCATAACTGTTCTTTGAAGTTCATCAGTTCCGACAGACACAAGCTTTATGCCGTTAGAACACGAAACTTTATTCTTACGTGAAATGGAAAAAATCCCAAGAAAGCCTAATTGCTTCTGAGGTGGGGTGCCACACCTATCATAAGTTCCCTAATTTGAAGTTTATCAGTTCCGACAGACACAAGCTTGTATGCTGAAGTGGTATAGAACACGAAACTTATAGTTCTTACGTGAAATGGAAAAAATCCTAAAGGGAAGCATTGATTCTGAGGCTGGGGTGCCACACCTATAAGTTCCCTACTTTGAAGTTCATCAGTTCGACGGACACAAACTCGTCATGCTGATTGATATAGAATACGAAACTTTAGTTCTTACATGAAATGGAAAAAATCCTAAAAGAAAGCATGCCTTACTGAGGTGGAGTGATCATAAGCTCCCTACTTTGAAGTTCATCCAGTTCGACAGACACAAGCTTGTAATGCTGAGTTGCGTGTAGAACACGAAACTTTAGTTCTTACTGTGAAATGGAAAAAATCCAAAGAAAGCCCTAATTGCCTTCTGAGGTGGGCTGCCACACATATCATAAGTTCCCTACTTTGAAGTTCATCATTCCGACAACACAAGCTTGTATGCTGAGTTGGTATAGAACACGAAACTTAAGTTCTACGTGCAAATGGCAAAAAAATCCTAAAGTCAAAGCCTAATTGCTTCTGAGGTGGCGTGCCACACCTGATCATAAGTTCCCTACTTTGAAGTTCATCAGTTCCGAGAGACACACGCTTGTATCTGAATTGGTATAGAACACGGAACTTTGTTTCCTCGACGGAATGAGGAAAATAATTACCATAGAAACAAGAATTAAAAGCGAAGAAGACATTGATGAAGACAATTGATGGAGAGATAGAAATTATCTTGAAAGATGGAGACAGAATAAAATAAAAAAAAAAAAATAATAATTAAAAACAAAATAAAAACAAAAAACAAAAACAACTAAAATGTTTCCTGTGCTAATTGAGCTACCTCATATCGACATTTTTTTTTGGGTGTGTGGGGGCTAAGTTAGGGGGCGCAGTAAAAAGAGACGCCACTTAGCAAGATCCCCATAAACACAGCAATAGTGGGGAATTAACATGACTACATCGCAAAGTAAACCAGTCATATAAAAACCAAACAAATAAAATTACAACTACGTCAGGGGCGGGGAAGGTAAGAAACAGAAAATATAATTCCTCGCAAAATTTAAACAAAAAAAAAAAAAAAAGATAAAAAATAAAGAAATTGAAATTAAGCATTAAATCCTTTTAAACGAAAAAAAAAAAAAAAAAACAACAAAATATTCAAATAATCGTTACGAATGAAATTCACGTAGAAGCAAACAAACAAACAAACAATCAGACAAAAACGAACTCTTATGATAAAACGGCCTAATGGATCTTAATCGAAATACGGAAATACAATAAACAAACAAAAATACCGGCAAATTTGTCTGAGATTTTCGGATAAGGCTTGATAATTGTATTAATTTGGATTTATCGGACTGTTGTTTCATCTTATTGTTTATATATATACAACATTTTGGCCGATGTTCTCTCAGGCCCCTTTCTTTCGGGTGTTTCTTGTTATTTTTTAGATGAGGCTTATTGATTTGTACTAATCTTCATACAATGACTGTTATTTACACAGTAGCATTGCAACCAACAAAGCCTGGGTTCAGGCATGGTTTCGGGCCGAAGCATCATTACCACTAACCAAGAACGCCCCAGCACTAATCTCCGATACGACAAGACTTTGTTGCTTGAGGTCACACTGTGATTGCCATATCCACGCTGAATGCGGTTAGAGATTTATCCTGGATCTTTTTGATGTATTTACTCTTATTTTAGTGGAGAAAGTCCAAGGTTAGTCAAAAATGCCAAGGTTGAGTTGATAATAAATCCTCGGCATCCGATTTCGATAGGAAATACATCCGTTATCCATCCATTTCTGACGCATTGTTCTCATAAATCTTCATGTGTGTGTATGTGTGTGCATATATATATATATGTGTGCGCATATATATGTGTGTATGTGTATATGCGTGTGCATATATATATATGTGTGTGTGTGTGTAATGTGTGTTGCATATACATATATATATATATGTGTGTATGTGTTGTGCATATACATATATGTGTGTATGTGTGTGCATATATATATATGTGTGTGTGTGTAAATGTATATATGTATGTGTGTGATGTGTGTGAATGTGTGTGCATATATATTTCTTTGTGTGTGCATATATATATATAATATATATATATATATAAGTAAAGTAAAGTCGACGGGACGACCTAAAGTCGGTATCAGCCCAGTCAGTGAGGGATTCTATCCCCTTTTCAATAGCGCTAGACCAAGGGATTGTTTTAGTATATGAAGGAGCCACACCTCATCAGCTCCTTACTTTACCGCACAGACCCCTTCTATTTTGAGTTGGCGAGGACGTATCGAACTAGGAACCTGTTTTCTAGCCGTACGCTCTACCGACTATAGCTAACCCGGCCTATTTTTATATATTTTTTATTTCTTTTTTTTCCGGCTTTATCGGTATCTTAGATTGTTCCTTTGAAGACCGTGTAGCACCAAAGAAAGCAAAAAATTGAATTCTATACACAATAGCATTTTTTCTTTCGCTAACGGAGTAACACAACACTACTTCGTTTTTGATTCTGGGGTCCCTGTTGAGGGGTTAAAGATTTCTAAAATCACTGATGCAATTTCCCATTTCTTTCCCTTTAGACACAATAAAATGTTGTAACCAAATGCCACAAAAAATAAACACGTGAACAACCTTGAAAAAATCGGTCGTCGTCAAATTCCGAAGCAAATTGCAAGGAAAGAAAGAAAATAGAAATTTAATGCAACGCGAAATTTATCAATTGCGAAATTGTTATCAAAACGACAAAGGCAGCTTTAATCAGTCGATGCTGCGCGATTTTTTCTCCCACCGCCTCAAAAAAAAAAAAAAAAAGAACACACACACACACACACACACACACCACCCAACACACACACACCTTACTCGACTCGCGAATAAACAAGGCTGTCCCCAAAGCGACGTTACTGCACCGACTTTTACACTTCCGCTTTTGATGAAGAAGTTGGGCAACGACTGGGAAAAATAAAGCTCTTTTTTTATTTCTACTAGCATTATGCACCCTCCGGGTGCAAGTATTTTAGTTAAATTTTATAATAAAATATCATATTAAATTAGAAAGGCTAAATGAAACTGAATAAGAAATGTAGATAAAAAGATTTTGAACAGAGGGGGTATGATTGAAAAAATAGAACAACTTTGAAACTAACTCTTCATCATTTTCCGTTACTACCCTTCTTTCATTGGTAAATTTTCCTAATTTAACTGTTTACTAAAAATTGGAATAAAGAATGATATTACAGTTATTTCTTCTTGTTAAGGGATTTCTTTTAAGATTTATTGAAAAGATTTTGCTCATATTCAATAAGAAACACAAACAATTAGAAATCAATAATACTAAGCATATATTTATCAAAAATCAAATTTTTAAAGATCAAATATGCAAAATTAGCCTTCCCATTCACAACTGTAAACCGCTATTTTGTTGTATAATAAATACAATTGCATGTTTATTAGTATGTAGATATGGTCAACAGTGGTAAGTAATGTAAAACAAATTTTATTAATAAATTGAAGGTTTAAATAAAATAAAATCATGGAGAATATGATGTAAATAACGAAAGGAATTGTGACTTGTATAGTAATATAGTTTTCGGTTACAGACAGACAAAACCCACAATCTCCATTATAATAAGATATTATTTTTTAATAATTCCGAGTGGAATATTAGTCCACACTTAAAGATGTCGTGTATTCAACAGGCTGAGGCCCAAATATAACTGCCGTGTAGTTTGGGCGGTGAATCCAAGCCCGGTTGCATATATTACATCTCTGTTTGAATCATAACCGGGAATTGTTGTTCTACAGGTTATATTTTGGTGCATTTCATAGATTTGATTCTGTGTATATAGTTGTTTAGTCTAGTCTAATATATATTAATAATGGAGATTCGCTTCCGGTTTTTGTCTGTAACAAAAAATTACGTCACTGCTACGTCACATTACCCAAATCGTCATAACAGAATAAAATACACTCAAAATTTGAACATGCAACATTAGACAATCCTCATTGTTTTTTAAAACAAGTTTTAATAATACATGACTGGTATTATATATCTATATATAGTTTGTTTTATTTTAATACATATTTAAAAGTTTACATTTCAAATTGTTTTATTTTTTAATCCTTTTTATGAATTTGATGATTTTTTACTTACTCGCTGACATTGAATTTTTTACTCCACCCCTCAGACAATATGTTTCAAAATCTATTTTTTACATTCGCCGGGAGGTTTTTTTTTTTATTTTGTACTAGTATTTTGTAATCAAATGCTGAACAAGTTCTGAAATACTTAAAATGTGTAATGGCGGCTTTTATAAATTTTTATATAATTACAAACTCAAACTGCCCTAAGTGAGAGACACGTCTCACTTCGTCAACGCATCGTTCCAACTCATTCCACACACTCTCAACCTCTCAGCTTCCAACTTCGCCACTTGACACACCTCGACCAATGAGAAAATTCATGTCGCGTTGTGCTGATCATACAAAATCTTTTCATGCTAATTTACACGTAACTCTACATCCCCTCCCTCTCTCTCTCTCTCTCTCTCTCTCTCATTCTGTAGTGATGTTATTGAACGCATTGCTGGGAAATGAGGAGGTTCTAAAAATCAATTTAATAGCGCGACTGGAGTTTGAACTCGCATCCTAGGATGTTACAGTCCCAGCACTTTTAACCATTACACCATGGGGTTTCCTCCTACCCCACCTCCACACACGCTATCTGATTTATCTGAAAGCTCCTTACTATACTAATTAAAAAAGACAAAAATCTCAGAAATATTAAACAAAACGTTAATTACTCGTTTCTTATTCGACACGAAAATGGCGACTAATCTTAATGATTGCATTAATTAGTTTTCATTCTTTCTTTCTTTTTTTCTTTCTATTTTTTCTTTCTTCTTTCTTTCTTCTTTATTTTCTTTCTATTTATTTCATTTCTTTCATTTCTTTCTTCTTTTTTCTATTTTTCTTTCTTTCTTTCTTTCTTTCTTTCTATTTTTTTCCTTTTCTTTCTTTCTTTTTCTCTTTCGCTTTCTTCTTTCTTTTTTTTTTCTTTCTTCCTTTCTTCTTTCTCTTTTCCTTTTTTTCTTTCTTTTTTTTTTTTTCTTTTCTTTTTCTTCTTTCCTTTTCTTTCCTTCCCTTCCTTCTTTCTTTATTTTCTTTGTTTCTAATCTCACTCTTTTCTTTCTTTCTTTCTTTCTTATTTCTTTCACTTTTCTTTCTTCTTTTCTTTCTTCTTTTCTTTCTTATTTCTTTCTTTTTTCTTTCTTTTCTTTCTCCCTTCCTTTTTTTTTTCTTTATCTTTTTTCTTTCTTTCTCTCTTTCTTTCTTTTCCTTTTTTTCCCTTCCTTCCTTCTTTCTTTATTTTTTTGTTTCTTCTATCTCACACACTCTTTCTTCCTTTTCTTTTTTTCTTTCTTCTTTCTTTTTTAAAAAGGGATTTCTTTTTTTTTCATCCGTGGTTAGGGTTTGTTTGTTTTGCTTTCCTTCCTTCCTTCTTTTTTCTTTGTCTTTTTTTTTTCCTTGCTCTTTCTTTCTTTTCTTTTCCTTTCTTTCTTTTCAATTCTTATCATTCTTTTTCTTTCTTTCTTTCTTTCTTTCTTTTCTTTCTCTAAAAGGGATTTTACATTTTTTTTTCCGTCTTAAGTTTCTTTCTTTCTTTTTTTTTCTTTTCTTTCCTTATCCTTCTTTAAATTTCTCTTTAAATTTTATTTGTTTTCTTCTCTAACTCTTGTTTGTTTGTTTTGTTTGTTTCTTCCCTTTATTTTTGTATTCCGTAATTAAGTTTCTTTCTTTTCTCTCTCTTTCCTTTTTTCATCCATGTTAAGTTTCTTTTCTTTCTTTCTTTTCTTTCTTATCTTTTCTTTCTTTCTTTTTCTTTCTTTCTTTTTTCTTTTTTAAAAAGGGATTTTTTTACTTTTTTTTTTTTTTTTTTTTTTTTTTTTTTTTCCGTGTTAAGTTTGTCTGGTTTTGTGTTTGTTTGTTTCTTTCTTTCCTCTCCTTCTTCTCTCTCTTTCTCTTCCTGTTTTTTGTTTCTTTCTTTTCCTTCCTTCTTTTTTTTTTTTTCTCTTTTGTTTTTTCTCTCTGCGGTGCGGGGGGGCTTTACTTTCTTTGTTCCTTTCTTTTTCCTTTTTTCATCAGTGGTTACGGGTTTCTCCTTCTTTCTTTCCTTTTCGTTAATTCGTGTTAAGTCCCTTATCTTCGTTCTTTTTCCTTTTCCTTTTCTTTCCTTCTTTATTTCTTTATTTTTTCTTTGTTCTTCTCCCTCTCCTGTCTTCCTCTCTCCTCTTCACCTACTTTTTGTTTCCTCTCCTACACACTCTGTCTTTCTTTTCTTTCTTTCTTTTCTCCTTTTCTTTTCAATATGTATTATCTTTCTTACTCCTTTCTTTCTTCTTTTTAAAAAAGGGATTTACTTTTCCCGTGTTTAAGGTTTGTTTATATTTTATTCCTTCCTTCTTTAATCTATTTTGTCTTTTTTTTGCTCTTCCTTTTTCTTTTCATTGGTTTCTATCTTATTCTTTTTTCTTCTTTTTCTTTTCTTTGTTTCTTTTTTCTTTCTCTCTCCTAAACTATCAGGTGGGGATGGAATTTTTTTGCCCATCACACCACGCCCTTAATGATACCGCTTATTAATCCCTTGTCTTGAGCATAACAACAACCCCTCACGTGTAAAATAAATAATAAAAATGAGGCGTAAATGAAGACCGCGTTCAAAATCGTCAAGACAGAATGACATGTAATCCTGATTAATCTGTTGTTCTTATTTGCCGAATTATTCTTATGAGGTGTCGTCAGTTCAACCTCATCAGAATAAATGAACTATTTATTTTTCCGGTATTTTTATTATATATAAAAGAGAAAGGGAAGAAAGTAATAAATACTAGACAATGCCTTTTATAAAAAAAATAAAAACAGAAAATATAAAAGAAAGAGATTTACGGGAAAGATAGGATGGGTAAATAGCACACATACACGGAAGCATATGTTAATTCGACATAATGAAAAATGACAAGAGAAGAGAGGGAGAGAGAGAGAGAGGAGAGGAGAGAGAGAGAGAGAGAGAGAGAGAGAGAGAGAAGAGAGAGAGAGTGTGTGTGTGTATGTGTGTGTTTAAAAGTTTAATTATCAAGATTAATTATAATTTCCTGCACAAAATAAATTGAATAATTTGCTATATTCTTACGGGTAAAAAAAGTATCACACCTTAGTTAATCTATTATAATTTTCCTTCATACTGTGGTATATCACAGGTCCTTGCTAATTTTATTCATTAAAAATACAATCATTTATTTTTCTATAATATAATGATTTATTATATAGAAATATTATAACCGTGAAGTTTATGTGGTTAGGGGACAAGGCAAGTACGGGGCGGCTGTTTTTGTTTTTTTTTTTTTAAGAAACATTACTATTATAAGATTCTTGTCTAGTTAACCATCTTATTAATAATGGGATTTCGCTTCCGGTTTTTGTCTGTAAACAAAAAACCTACGTCACTGCTTACGTCACATTACCGCCACCCTCCAAAATCGCATAACATTTGAATGAATAAATACACTCAATTGAACATGGCAACATTTAAGAAGAACAGTCCCTCAATTGTTTTGTAACAATTTTAAATAAATACAATGACTGTGGGTATTATATATTCTTATATAGTTTGTTTTTATTTTTATTAATGACATATTAAAGTTTTACATTTTCAAAATTGTTTTTATTTTTTAAATCTTTTAAAAATAAAAATGAATTTGAAGATGATTTACTTGTACTTAGGGTACAAAACTTCACTCCCACCCACCTCAGGCAAATAGTTTCAAAAATCTATTTTTTTACATCGCCCGGAGAGGCGTTTTTAATTTTGTACTAGTAATTGTATAATCAATGTCGAACAAGTTCTGAAAATAAACTCTTAAAATGGTGTAATGGCGGGCTTTTTATTATAAATTCCTTCTTTATTATTCTTATATCAGCGGGAACTATTTTCAATGCCTTTTGGAGGGCGTTGTCCTAATGGTAGAGGGTCGTAGAAAATGGACTCTCAAACGCGAGTTCAATTGCCTGGACGAAGCTGGTTGGATTTTCACAATGGCGCAATACCCCACCCCCCTTGTGAAAGGTATGAAATCCAATTCTCGACCCCACAAGCCCTATGGGTAAATTAGCCGGGCAGACAGGACTCCTTTAAAACCCCCATGGCTAGGTAAACCAGTCTAGGGAGAGAACTCAGCTGAATTCTTCAAAACACTGCTAAACAACCTATCCCGCTTGAGAAATTGAACCTCGTGTCGCATCTGCTCGTTAGCGGAGGGGTTGGTTAAAATTATATATAAGACCACGAATTATTCAGCTGTGACAAGAAAAAAAAAAAAAAAATATATAGCGGCCAGGTAACCTTTTTGTTTAAACATTAGTCTGTTCTGGGATTAAAAAAAAAAAGTTGTGAAGAAAAGAAGAAGAGAAAGAAGAAAGAAGGAAGAAGAAGAAGAAAAGAAGAAGAAGAAGAGAAGAAGAAAGCGAACTGGCAGCACAAGCAGCAAGCAGATAAATAAAAAAAAGACAAAAAAAGGGAGAATAAGAGAATAATTAATTACAATAGAAGAAGAAGAAGAAGATTGCCTAATTTGAAAAGAAAAAAAAAAAAAGTTTTCTTCTGTTGCACTACACGTGGACAGGAAATTAAAAACAAAACGTGATTGGCCGAATCGTTGAGTGACTGTCACTTTGAGAGATTTTAAAAATAATGTCTGGCACGGCATTGCATGGATGCTAAATTCTTTTTTGTGCGGGAAAAACAGTGGTTCGAGAACGACCAGTTGCCCCGCAAGAATTTAATATTCATAATATTGATAGCCAGAAATATAGATACCAACGTGCACCTTGGTTAATTACGCAACCACAACGGCACCGCCACACAACGCATACACAGCATGCACACACAACACACACATGACAAATATATATAATATGTGCACAGACACACACACATACTCACAACAACAACACACACACACATATATTATATATATGTAAAGCAACACAACACAAACACACACATATATCTACTCAACACACAACAGGGAGCACACACACACGCACACAAACACACACATAACAATATATAAATATATATATATATTTATATTAATAATATATTTATATAATATATATTATATATATATATAATGATAAGAGGATTAAATTTTAATTTGTAGAAATTGTATAATGCTTTTTTGTATTTAAAAAAATACGGAAATTGTATTAATGACCGCACTAAAGAATTATGTATAACGTAACGAACGAATATATATATATATATATATTATATATATATAATATATATATATATATATATTATATATAGATGTGCGTGTGGACAAAGATTACTAGAAATAAAATAATCTGTATGTATAGATATATAACATTTTATTATAATATACTCCATAATATTGAGTTCATGTGTCATTTATATATTTTTAATTGCTTTGTAATAACGCCCAAACTTTTAAAAAAGGCATTTAAATTATATATATATATATATATATATATATATATTATATATATATATATAATATGTATATATATATATTATATTTATATATGTATTATATATATATATATATATATATATATATAGATAGATTAGATAGATAGATAGATGATAATATAGATATAGATTAGATATAGATATATAAATGTATATATATTTGAAAAAATATCAGTGAATGAGATGTAACCGTCAATCAATATGTTTTAAAACTTAAAAAGACATATGAATAAAAAATTTATCCCTATATAATATATATATATATATATATATATATATATATTATATATTATAATATATATAAATCAATAAATACTCAGTGTCTGATAGGTGTGCCGTGTTCACTTTGCTATTAATTAAATTAATATTTCCTGTTCGGCGGCTACAAAAATTTTCCATATGGACATAATTAATTACGGACATCATGACACACAACACACACAGACACACACAAATAACACACACACCACAATCACATTTCACAACAACACACACATATATAATATATATTATATTATATATATATATTATATTATTATATATATACACATTTTTGCTGATGTACGCCCTGGTGTTTCCATGTGTTATGGTTTCCCAGTAGAAACGTCGGTTATGGAGTTTCCGTCCTGGCTTTCTCCAGCAGTCCTCCCAGACGTAATGTTCGTCGTCTTTTAAAAAAACCAAATCCCCACTAAGAAAGGCAGATGACGGCGGGCCAACTTGCCTCCCTATCAACAACACCAAATACACACACAACAAGCGACAAACACATAACACTCACAATACGCACACAGCACACAGAATAGAACTGAGAATAACACTAATTTTAAACTTGAAATAGTGTGAGATATTCTCTGCTTTCCTCCCTCTCGTCTCTCTCTCTCTTCATCTCTCTCGTCTGCTATAATCTGTCTAATTCTATCTATCTAAATATTATTTTTGGTCATTTTTTACCTCGCGCATTATCCTTGGTCCTGGCTTGTTTATTCTTTTATCTTGCCATGTCCTTATCTACTATTCTATCTATCCTATTCTATCTATCTATCTTGACATGTTCCTTTGTCTTATCTATCTATTTCTATCTAATCTATCTTGACATTTCCTTATCCCATACCTATATATCTAATCTATTTATCTGAGAGTGTGTGTATATTTTTATCCCCCCTTATGTTTTATCCCCTTCTCTAATATGTCTTCTATCTCTGTCCTCTTTCTCTCTACAAAAACAACCCACA
>CM042180.1:31026118-31028618 GCA_023376005.1 Doryteuthis pealeii
AAAGAGAGAGATAGAACAAAGAAGAAGAAAAAGAAGGATGAAATAAGAAGAAAAAAAAGAAAGAAGAAAATAAAGAAAAATAAGAAGCAAGATAGAAGAAGAAGAGAGACAAAGAAGAGAAGAAGAAGAGAAGAAGAGAGAAGAAGAAGAAAGAAGAAAAATGAAAAGAAGAAGAATGAAAAAAGACAAAGAGAATGAAAGAAGAAAGAAGAAGAAAGAAAGAAGAAGATGAAGAAAAAACATGAATGAAAAGAAGAAGAATAACAAGAAGAAAGAACAAAAATAAAGAAAAAAAAAAAAGAAGAAAAAAGAAGGATAGAAGAAGAAAAAGAAAAGAAGAAGAAAAGAAGAAGAAGAAAGAAGAGAATTCCCATCACCAAAACATTAACAGACTCCGGCATATTGTATGACTCAAAATTTGATACTTTTACTTTTATTTTTCAATCAGGATTATTTCTGACGACTGGAATTTAATGGTGGTGCTAATTACTCGAAATAGATAAAACAAGCCAGCCACCAAGTGTTCAATCAAAGCCATTAGCGATTGCAACATCAGACGCACAGATCACATCAAACGCACAGACAACAAGCATTATCTGCGCTCTCCTCGAGAAATTTAGTTACACAAGGCACTTTTCAAAACCGGAAGAGGAATGTTTTACCACGGTTCCATTGTAGCTCTTCATTTGCAGTGAGTAACACTGGGGAACAATTGGACATAATTCTGTTGAGTTTAATTCTCCTTTGATTTAGACTAGAATATTGGCATGCTGATCAAAACTTGCAGTCAGTTTTTTCTATCACTCAAGTATTTTTTATCTACTGCTTATTCCAAAATAAGCACAAATTGTATTGTGTCTGTAATATAGAACTGTCACTGATTGCATTGATTATTTTATTGAAAAGAAAGGACTATTTTAAAAATGATTTTCCAATGTAAATTTTAAAACAATCTTAAAATAAAACTCAAATCGTCACAATGCAGTATTTTAATTAATTTTGAACCAAAATTAATGAAATAAGAAATAAAGTAAAAAAGTAAAATCAGATTTCCATATTATGGATAATCTGTCCTATAGGTGTCTATGACTTTCCTATGATATGTTAAGAATCGCTTTGCTGTAATAGATATTACTACTAGTACAAAAAATATAAGCTGGTCTACTAATTTTAGAAGGCTTACTTTTTCGCTTACCATCTCGCTTTTATCGATAGAGTGATTTCTATATGATCGGATAAACTGTTTATAGTCTGCCTATGAATTTCCTCATGTATATATTCAGGACTCGCTTCCGTAAATAAGATTTCTACTAGTATACTGAGATGGTCTACTAATTTTGAGGTTTTATCGGCCACGGGTTGAAAATGCCTCCTTGTTTAAACACAGTCGCTTTTTCTACCAGAGAGACAGATTTTCCATTAGATTGATGAATTGTCTATAGCTCCATGACATACGCTAATCCTTCAGCCACTGCTTTAAGCACATATGTAATAAGTATTGGGATTGGGTTCAAAGTTCCGTCGATGGCTCCCGATTACGACAAGAAGTTCCTGAGCTTTAAAAGAAGGTTCCTGAGTTCGAAAAGGCTCCCGATCGCAGACTACGAGAAATATCTGAAGAAGCGGAGGCACATCTAATAGTCCTTCATGGGCGGTACTCTTGCTAATAATATTAATAATAATATAATATATATATATATATAAATTTGGAATTTTCACGTAGTTACTGTTAATTTAAATAAATAAGAAATAAAGAAAAGAAGAATCAATCCCCTTTTCGCTAGGCTAGACCAGGAAGTTTTGCAGAGGTGAAGTGCTACAACACTTCCGTCAGCTTACAGATTGCATTAGCGCAGAGATCAAATTACCCAAGTTACGTTACTCATATAAAAACAAAGTATATCAATTAACTGCCTTTGTATTAAAAAAAAAACAACTAAGCTCAGTTTTTTAAGAGGGGGGGGTATGCTGTTTTTTACTTAATATGATATGTTTTTTTTAGGTCACGACGACTTCAAAGAAACCATATGTTTCCCATTGTTTTCGTTTTCTATTTCTTTTTTAGCCTCAAAGAAGACTCTTGAAGACTCGTCACGCATCAATATATATATATATATATATATATATATATATATATATATTATATATATGTGTGTGTGTAGTATATCGGCAGCTATCACGTTTTCGTGTGAGCGACAGTGTCGATAATAGGTAATTGATTTTTTATGTGATGTGCGTCTTGTGCAGATTCGCAAATCACGAACTTACAGAACTTCAGACGAACTCAACTTTAGTGTCATTATTCCTTGCAATAAACTCTATGAGATAGTCACCCCCCCCTGCATGCTACACTCTTGTCCTTGCATCCTGTCTTCTGTCTCTTTTAATATATATTATATATTAATATATATATATATATAATTATATATAGTACTAAGTCATGCACAGACAACGTGTTTCGGCGTTTCATGTCTCTTCAGTGGTGGCTTAGAACTAATCA
>CM042180.1:31033618-31056118 GCA_023376005.1 Doryteuthis pealeii
TATATATATATATATATATATATATATATACTTAGTTAATTCATATATTGGTGTAATAACTTGTGAAATAATAGGACGAAGATGGTCTTGAGATTTGTGTATTTTAATTGTGCCGGCTACATTTACGGTACAATTAAAATACACAAATCTCAACACCGTCTTCGCCCTATTAGTTACTACACCAATATATATATATAGCCATACTATATATATGTATATATATATATATATATATATATATATTTGTATGGTGTGTGTGTGTGTCTAGCCACACTGAAAGAGACGTGATACGTCGAAACTCGGTGTCTGTATATATATATATATATATATATATATAATATATATGTGTGGATGGTCACTGTTTCAGCTTTTGCTGGAATGTGTACCAAAGGCACAATTATTAGACAGTGCTCAATATAAAATAGAGCTGTTCATCTTCACCTGACGATTGCCTCGCATGAAACCAATATGGTCGTGAATGTTCCTTTGTCACCAAATAAATAATATGTAAACCTTTTATATACCTTTTTTATTATATATATATTATTATATATAATTTATATATATATATATTTCTAAACTCCAAGGATAAAAAAAAATCTCCCGGCTTTATAGTTTTGTAATTACACAATAAAAACTTTTTGCCTGAACAAAAATAAAAAAAATAAAAGACCAAATCATATGCACCTCCTGAAAAAATGAGAGAGAGAGAGAGAGAGAGAGAGAGAGAGAGAGAGAGAGAGAGAGAGAGACAGAGACAGAGAGACAGAGAGAGACAGAGAGACAGAAAAAAAAGAAAGGTACAAAAATCAAAGGGATAAAGTGGACAATGATCTTCCGATACCCACTCTCTGGATTTATTTAGTTAAGGCCATATAAAATTACTTTAGCCATGAAATGAAATATCTTTAATCAATCATTTATTGAAAAAAATCAGACAGCATGTAAAACGCTGCGATCGGTCAGAGCCGTCAGATTCATTCCGTGAAGTCACGTGGTTTTGCCAACGCCAACATAAAAAAACCACACACCTCCTCATTATGAGCTTATCTATTTATTTATTATTAGAGATTGGCCTACTTACGTTTCACCAAAGGATCATCAGTGTTAAGTATATATGAAGACTGGGACATACCCATTAATATTCATAGGTAGGGTATATAACAAAAACTTAGTCGTACAAACCAATCTCTTAATAATGAATAAATCTATTTTGTTATATAGCCTACCAATGAACATTAATGGGTATGTTCCAATCCTTATAATCGAACGCGGGAACTTTCTTGTCGTAATCGGGAGCCGTCACGGAACTTCGAAAAGAAGGTTCCCAAGTCCGAAAAGAAGGTTCCCGAAGAAAGGTTCCTGTGTGTCCGACAAGAAATACATGAAGAGGCCGGAGGGTATATCTGCCAAAACGTTGTACAAATAATGATAAAGATGAGGGCAATAGTTCCAATAACGCAGATAAATACTAAACAAAAAATATTTTTTTAAAAAAATTACCAACCTCAACATGAATGTATATATCGTTCTACCATCGAGACAAACCTTTTTGGAAATTAATTCTTGATATCCAAGGAAAATTCTAAGAATACCACTTACCTAAAAAGAAACAAAACAAAAGAAAACAATTATAAATGGCAGTTAGTACATAGTACATAGTATATATAATATATATATATATATATATATATATATATATATATATATATATATATATGAATAAGATATAATGAAAAAACAACGATGTTTACAAAACTGAAAATAGCTCATCAGAAGAGAAGTGTGCAAACCGTTTCGGGGCCAATTCTCTTGACGGTTTTAAAAAAGCAACACTCGACCCATCCTCAACTAATATGAGGACCCTATTGCATTATAATGTATCAACCGCACGTGGGTCGGTCATCAACAAAAATAAGACGGAAAAAAAAAAGACGTTAGTAAAAACAGAACGCTGCTAGTCAAACGTTGAATTAATCAAAAAAAAAAAAAAAAAAAAATTCAGTTGTAAACATCGTTGTTTTTTCATATATCTTATTCATACTGTCGGATTAATTCCATTTATCACATTTATATATATATATTATATATATATATATATATATATATATATATATATGTGTTAAGAGAAAGGAAATGAATCCGACGGTATAAGTATAGATAAACAGATATGAAAACAACACAATATGATGTTAAAGTGAAAATATTTTATATCATATTCATAGCTAATATTGAACAATATTTCGATTTATAAAAATCATCTTCAGAGCTTGTTTTAACTCCGGACTCATCGAGAGAGGAGCTGAAAATCAAAACGAAAACATTGATGTTCCCAAAAAGTCATGCAGTAGTTTCAAATATAAGCACATCCGCCACGCGTTTCTCGTTTTTTGGGAAGTATAATGATTACTAGCACTCTGTATATATATATATATATATATATATATATATATATATATATATATATATACACACACAGAGAAATATAGAGAAAGACAGAGAAAAAGAGGAATGGATAGAATTTAAAAGTTCAGACTGGGCGTGGAGCATATATATATATATATATATATATATATATATATATATATACATTTATGAAATGAAATTTGAAGATCAAACAATTTAGTCAAATTTTTAGTCCAAGAACTTGACTCAGATAAACATATGCCATGATTAACTAGTAATCCAATTATCCTATATATTTATATATATATATATATATATATATATATATATATATATATGGTAACGTTATGAGTTAGTCCGGTTTATTTAGTAAAATTAAAAGGCACTTGTTTATATTGACGGCATTAGCTCTAGTGAACAACATATTTACCATTTTGTTCCGTTCGCTTCTGTGAATTTTTGTCCGAATTCCTAAGATGAGTGAGCATTATTTACACTTAAGTACACAGAGTCCTTGTCCCGATGGACAGGAGACGTAACTCTACAATATACTGCTACTTGAAGCCGCTACCCAGCATCGCCCAAGTACATTGTTTTATTTTCGTAGTTTCATCCGAACATAGATACATACATACAGACAGACATACTTACATGCACACAACTGTCATTTATATACGTACTAGAATCGGCTACCCAGCATCAACTAAGGAGAGGCAGAACCATGGTAATTTGTTCCCTTTTGAGACTTACAAATGCTGGACGTAAATACACACCAACGGCCCTTTATATAGTTATTTACTAAGCATAGCTTAGATATGGCATAAGGCCAGAAGTATGGGGCGTCCAATGAGAATCGAACTTACTATCAATGGTCAGCGAATCTAGCTTGCTAACCATTACACCACGGGAGTTGCCCAACTGCCCTTTATTATATATGGTTTGGAGGCGCGTAGTCTAATGCTTAGAGTCGAGGAAAAAGAACTGGTCGACCCGAGTTCAATTCCAGGACGAAGCTGTTGGCATTTCACATGTATATATTTTTTATGTATTTTATATTTTTCACATGTCGCTAATACCCTTGGGAAAGGTATGAATCCGATTCTCCCTCCAGCTATGGGTAAATAGCAGAGTAGATTGGGCTCTTTAATCATGGCTAGGTAACTTGTCTACGAGAAGGAAAACTCTGAATTCAAACCCGTTAAACTCCGCTTAAGAAATTGACCTTGTGTCGCATCCTGCTCGTGTGGAGGGGTTGGTAAATATATATATATTTGTTTTGCAAGTTAGATTAGCACACCATTGTTTGTGAGTTTGAATTTCACTGGGTGCTCCATATTTCTAGCCTTGTGCCATAGTTGAGCTAAGCTCATTAAATGACGAAGAGGATAAAATTATTCTAAGAA
Organism: Doryteuthis pealeii; assembly: GCA_023376005.1. Taxonomy (NCBI): domain Eukaryota; kingdom Metazoa; phylum Mollusca; class Cephalopoda; order Myopsida; family Loliginidae; genus Doryteuthis; species Doryteuthis pealeii. The sequence continues at coordinate 31,037,428 of CM042180.1, forward strand.
TTTTTAAAGCAAATGTCTTTAAATTGGCATTCGTCATCTTTTTAAGTTATGGGGAAGGGGTTAATATGTTTTTTTCTTCTTTGGCGTTGTTTGAAACACACGAATTCTTATTCCTCATCAGGTCAATCACAGATTAAACTACATTTCCCTGAGAAAGTGACTAATTAAATAGCTATGAATCTCTCTAATCTCAAACTTGCTTTTCGAAAATAATCAAAAAAATGTTGCTGGATGCCATGCTATAAAAACTAGTTTCAAATTATTGTTATACCATCTAGGGGGAGGTGTGGTTGGGGGTGGTTAGTGGATTTTTCTTCTCTCTAAAATGGAGAGTGCCAGAATGGTGGATGGTGGTACCACAGGTGTCAGATTGTGGGGATTGGTTAACTAAATATGTGTATGTGTGTGTGTGTGTCTGTTTAATTGTTTTATTGTTTATATGTGATGGGGAACTGGATTTGTCGTTAAATTATATGTTAGTGTGATTTTTTTATTTTATTATTTATCACTAACCACACCCAACCACACCTCACCCTACTGACGACCTTCCGTTTTCAGCATTTTGAGAATGTCCATCATTGGAGTAAGAACTATATCCAAGTTCTGAAGATGGTCTAATAAGAGACCGAAACGTTGCATCGTCGACAATAAACATCAAGTTTCCATAACATCCCGTGTTTGTACACTTTTCTCCACATACAGTCGGATTAACCTCCTCACATTTCTACCATATATATATATATATATATATATATTATATATATGTAATATATCAAGTGCAGTGTTTCGATCTATTAAATAGATATCTTCAGCATAAGATAAGAAATTAGAATGCCTTCTTATTCAGTCTGTTGTTTTGAAATATGACATCAAATATTCTATTTAAGGTGTGAGTATGTAGCGCTGTTAGTGTCATTGTGCATGCTGTAGCGAAGTGAAAACTCAAGGTTCAAAGTATTATTTTATCGATGCAGGCAGAAACTTGAGTTTTAAAATAACAAGTTTTCGAATCATTAATATTGGTTCACACGCTGAAATTTACAATGAAAATCGTGGCATGTGTTTCTTTTCGCTCTGTTTATTTTTTCACTTTCTTTTTATTTTGTATTTACTGCGTCATTAGTATGTAATTATTAAGCTGAATGAAAAGTGTCATTATATATGTTTAACTAGCAGGGCTACCCGGGTTTGACTGGGATTTAAAAAGTTAAAAATAAGTCTCTTATCTATCTATCAGTATTATTTTATTTTATACTAGAAGCGTAGGTCCATTATTGTTTAATCACGAGTTCGATCCTCACAGGATGCCCCATTAAAATCCCTAAGTAAAAAAAGACATTGCATTGATCCAGACAATTTGAAAAGAAAAATGTCCTCGGGTAAATCTTTTTGATATTCAAAAAAGTTGAAAATCGACCTACCCTACCCTATTCGTTGGCAGGACAAAGTGCCCAAACAGAGACGTGCTGGAATGAGCAAACATAAACAGCATGCCCGCCATCATCTGCGAGAGACGCCTGCGTTGGCTTGGTCATGTCAGGAGGATGGACAAAGGCCGCATCCCCAAAGATCTACTGTGTGGTGAACTAGTAGAGGGCACCCGCCTATGCTTTAAAGATGTCTGCAAGAGAGACAAGAAGACATGCCACATCGACGTAAACACATGGGAGGCTTGTGCAGAAGACCGTACGACCTGGTGCCTCCTCGTCAAACAAGGAACAAAAAAGAGTGAAAAGGAGAGGAAAGAAGCTGCCGCAGAAAAGAGAATTAAAAGGAAGGAGAGACAACGGGATCTCCAGAAAGCATCACCTTTTATTTGCAATCACTGTACCAGAGACTGCCATTGAAAAATTGGTCTGTTCAGCCACTTACAAAGCTATAGATAAACAAGTGGACTCTACGCCATCGTCTTTAATAGACGAAAGGTTGCCAATATGTATTTTATACTAAATGTTATAGTATGAGAAAAAATGTAAATGGACTGCTTCTCTGCGTGAATTGGACACTAAGATTTTCTTTTGAATGTATTTGTATCCGTAAAAAGAAAGAAAGAAAAAAGTGTGTGTCATTTAACCCACGACACCTGTATTCACTTCTGCGTCACTCACAAACATCAATCTGACTCATTCAAATCTAAAATCTAATGATAATAATCATAATGATAATAACAGGTGATCCAAAATCTCCGGTTCAAGTCCTTCTCCACCATCTACGATATTTACATTTTAATGTAATAAAATATTATATAAATTAGAAAGACTAATGAAACTGAATAAGAACGAATATAAAAGTATTACACATGTGCAATGTAATTTTAATTAATTTCTACTAGCTAATATATACACCCTCCGGGTGCAAGTATTTAAGTTTTAATGTAATAAAATAAAAGATTAGATTAGAAAATCTAATGAAATTAAATAAGAATGCAGATAAAAAGATTTGAAACAGAGGGGGTATAATATAATAATACGCAACGTTGGTAATCTCAGAATTAGAGAAGGTTTATTAATAGCTAAGTTACACCCTCGCATAAACAGTAGGTTAGAATTAAATACTGAATATATAATTAGTTAACATACACATTCCATAAATACACACACACACACACACACACACACACACACACACACACACATATATATATATATAAAATAAATAAACAAAAAATAAATAAATATATAGATAAATAAATAAAAGGAATGAAATTGAAATTGATTGAACAACGGATATCACGGCTTTTCCGTGTGGCGTTATAACAACCCACGAGACGCGTGTTTATAACGCCCAAAACAAAATAAAAACACACAAGACCGCGTCCATTTTCAAAAACAGTCTCTGAAGATGAAGTTTCTTCGAAATTGATTAGACACTGGACATTCTTTTTTTTTATACGCATTGTAATTGCCTTCTTAATATGAATAAATAATAATATAGTTAACAATGCTTCAAGCAAATTATCAAATACTAAAATATAGATTTATTATTTTATTATCTCAAAAGGATTGCCCGATTTTCTGACCAATGAACATCCTATTTTCTACGTTGTTGTTGTTGTTTTTGTTTTACGGCATATTAATCCTTTTCTATAGAGGCGTGTGGTGCAACGGTTAGAGTTGTAGGAAATTGAATCTGTTTCTTAAGAAGATTTTTGGATATTGTTTTGCTTCTGAGTTGGGGCGCCACACCTTCCACAAGTTACCTATTTCTAGCTCATAAGCTCCCTTCCCCAGTCCAAAGATGATATGCTGAGTTGGTTACTGAACACGAGACTTTAGTTTTTACGTGGAATGGAACAAATCCTAATTGCTTCTGAGGTGGGTGCCACACCTACCACAAGTTACCTACTTTCTAGCTCATAAGCTCCCCCCACCCCAGTCCCAAGATTATATGCTGACTTGGTACTGAACACAGAACTTTATTTCTTACGTGGAATGGAACAAATCCTAATTGCTTCTGAGGTGGAGTGCCACACCTACCACAAGTTACCTACTTTCTAGCTCATAAGCTCCCCCCACCCCAGTCCCAAGATTATATGCTGACTTGGTACTGAACACGGAACTTTAGTTCTTACGTGAAATGGAAAAAATCCTAAAGAAAGCATTGCTTCTGAGGTGGGTGCCACACCTATCATAAGTTCCCTACTTTGAAGTTCATCAGTTCCGACAGACACAAGCTTGTATGCTGAGTTGGTGTAGAACACGGAACTTTAGTTCTTACGTGAAATGGAAAAAATCCCAAAGAAAGCCTAATTGCTTCTGAGGTGGGGTGCCACACCTATCATAAGTTCCCTAATTTGAAGTTTATCAGTTCCGACAGACACAAGCTTGTATGCTGAGTTGGTATAGAACACGAAACTTTAGTTCTTACGTGAATGGAAAAATCCTAAAGGAAGCATTGATTCTGAGGTGGGGTGCCACACCTATCATAAGTTCCCCTACTTTGAAGTTCATCAGTTCGACGACACAAACTCGTATGCTGATTGATATAGAATACGACTTTAGTTCTTACATGAAATGGAAAATCCTAAAGAAAGCATTGCTTCTGAGGTGGAGTGCCACACCTATCATAAGCTCCCTACTTTGAAGTTCATCAGTTCCGACAGACACAAGCTTGTATGCTGAGTTGGTGTAGAACACGAAACTTTAGTTCTTACGAAATGAAAAAATCCCAAAGAAAGCCTAATTGTTCTGAGGTGGGGTGCACACCTATCATAAGTTCCCTACTTTGAAGTTCATCAGTTCCGACAGACACAAGCTTGTATGCTGAGTTGGTATAGAACACGAAACTTTAGTTCTACGTGAAATGGAAAAAATCCTAAAGAAAGCCTAATTGCTTCTGAGGTGGGGTGCCACACCTATCATAAGTTCCCTACTTTGAAGTTCATCAGTTCCGAGAGACACACGCTTGTATGCTGAATTGGTATAGAACACGGAACTTTGTTTCCTCGACGGAATGAGGAAAATAAATTACCATAGAAACAAGAATTAAAAGCGAAGAAGACAATTGATGAAGACAATTGATGAAGATAGAAATTATCTTGAAAGATGGAGACAGAATAAAATAAAAAAAAAAAAAAATAATAATTAAAAACAAAATAAAAACAAAAAGCAAAAACAACTAAAATGTTTCCTGTGCTAATTGAGCTACCTCATATCGACATTTTTTTTTGGGTGGTGGGGGCTAGAGTAGGGGGCGCAGTAAAAAGAGACGCCACTTAGCAAGATCCCCATAAACACAGCAATAGTGGGGAATTAACATGACTACATCGCAAAGTAACCAGTCATATAAAAACCAAACAAATAAAATTACAACTACGTCAGGGGCGGGGAAGGTAAGAACAGAAAATATAATTCCTCGCAAAATTAAACAAAAAAAAAAAATTAAAAAAATAAAGAAATTGAAATTTAAGCATTAAATCCTTTTTAAAACGAAAAAAAAAAAACAAACAACAACAAAATATTCAAATAATCGTTACGAATGAAATTCACGTAGAAGCAAACAAACAAACAAACAATCAGACAAAAACGAACTCTTATGATAAAACGGCCTAATGGATCTTAATCGAAATACGGAAATACAATAAACAAACAAAAATACCGCAAATTTGTCTGAGATTTTCGAGATAAGGCTTGATAATTTGTATTATTTGGATTTATCGGACTGTTGTTTCATCTTTATTGTTATATATATACAACATTTTGGCCGATGTTCTCTCAGGCCTTCTTCGGGTGTTTCTTGTTATTTTTTATATGAGGCTTATTGATTTGTATTAATCTTCATACAATGACTGTTATTTACACAGTAGCATTGCAACCAACAAAGCCTGGGTTCAGGCATGGTTTCGGGACCGAAGTATCATTACCACTAACCAAGAGCGCCCCAGCACTATCTCCCGATACGACAAGACTTTGTTGCTTTGAGGTCACACTGTAGGATTGCCATATCCGCGCTGATGCGGTTAGAGCTTTATCCTGATCTTTTTGATGTATTTACTCTTATTTAGTGGAGAAAGTCCAAGGTTAGTAAAAAATGCCAAGGTTGAGTTGATAATAAATCCTCGGCATCCGACTTCGATAGGAAATACATCCGTTATCCATCCATTTCTGACGCATTGTTCTCATAAATCTTCATGTGTGTGTATGTGTGTGCATATATATATATGTGTGCGCATATATATGTGTGTATGTGTATATGTGTGTGCATATATATATATGTGTGTGTGTGTGTATGTGTGTGCATATACATATATATATATATGTGTGTGCATATACATATATGTGTGTATGTGTGTGCATATATATATATGTGTGTGTGTAAATGTATATATGTATGCGTGTGTATGTGTGTGAATGTGTGTGCATATATATTTCTTTGTGTGTGCATATATATATATATATATATATATATATATATATAAGTAAAGTCGACGGGGCGGCCTAAAGTCGGTATCAGCCAGTCAGCAAGGGAGTCTATCCCCTTTTCAATAGCGCTAGACCAAGGAGATTGTTTTAGTATCTGAGGTGAGGCACCACACCTACCATCAGCTCCTTACTTTACCGCACAGATCCCTGTGCTACTCATACGCTGAGTTGGCGAGGACCGGTATCGAACTAGGAACCTTGTGGTTTCTAGCCGTACGCTCTACCGACTAAGCTAACCCGGCCCTATATATATATATATTTTTTTATTTCTTTTTTTTTTTCCGGCTTTATCGGTATCTTAGATTTTTCCCTTTGAAGACCGTGTAGCACCAAAGAAAGCAAACAAATTGAATTCTATACACAATAGCATTTTTTCTTTCGCTAACGGAGTAACACAACACTACTTCCGTTTTTGATTCTGGGGTCCCTGTTGAGGGGTAAAGATTCTAAATCACTGATGCAATTTCCATTTCTTTCCCTTTAGACACAATAAAATGTTGTAACCAAATGCCACAAAAATAAACACGTGAACAACCTTGAAAAATCGGTCGTCGTCAAATTCCGAAGCAAATTGCAAGGAAGAAAGAAATTATGAAGAAATCTAATGCAACGCGAAATTTTATCAATGCGAAATTGTTATCAAAACGACAAAGGCAGCTTTATCAGTCGATGCTGCGCGATTTTTTCTCCCACCGCTCCGACAAAAAAAAGAAAAACACACACACACACACACACACACACACACACACACACACCTTACTCGACTCGCCGAATAAACAAGCCTGTCCCCAAAACGACGTTACTGCACCGACTTTTACACTTCCGCTTTTGATGAAGAAGTTGGGCAACGACTGGGAAAAATAAGCTCTTTTTTATTTCTACTAGCAAATATATGCACCCTCCGGGTGCAAGTATTTTAGTTAAATTTTATAATAAAATATCATATTAAATTAGAAAGGCTAATGAAACTGAATAAGAATGTAGATAAAAAGATTTTGAACAGAGGGGGTATGATTGAAAAATAGAACAACTTTGAAACTAACTCTTCCATCATTTTCCGTTACTCCCTTCTTTCATTGGTAAATTTTCCTAATTTAACTGTTTAGCTAAAATTGGAAGTAAAGAATGATATTACAGTTATTTCTTCTTGTTAAGGGATTTCTTTTAAGATTTATTGAAAAGATTTTTGCTCATATTCAATAAGATAAAACCAAACAATTAGAAATCAATAATACTAAGCATATATTTATCAAAATCAAATTTTTAAGATCAATATGCAAATTAGCCTTCCCATTCACACTGTAAACCGCTATTTTGTTGTATATATAAATACAATTGCATGTTATTAGTATGTAGATATGGTCAACAGTGTAAGTAATGTAAAACAATTTTATTAATAATTGAGGTTTAAATAAAAATAAAATCATGGAGAATATGATGTAAATAACGAAAGGAATTGTGACTTGTATAGTAATATAGTTTCGGTTACAGACAGACAAACCCACAATCTCCATTATAATAAGAAGATATTATTTTTAATAATTCCGAGTGGAATATTAGTCCACACTTAAGATGTCGTATTCAACAGGCTGAGGCCAAATATACTGCCGTGTAGTTTGGGCGGTGAATCCACGCCGTTGCATATATTACATCTCTGTTTGAATCATAACCGAGGAATTGTTGTTCTACAGGTATTAATTTTGTGCAATTTCATAGATTTGATTCTGTGTATATAGTTGTTCAGTCTAGTCTAATATCTATTAATAATGGAGATTCGCTTCCGGTTTTTGTCTGTAACAAAAATTACGTCACTGCTACGTCACATTACCCAAAATCGTCATAACAGAATAAATACACTCAAAATTTGAACATGCAACATTAGACAATCCTCATTGTTTTTTAAAACAAGTTTTAATAAATACATGACTGGTATTATATATCTATATATAGTTTGTTTTATTTTAATACATATTTAAAGTTTACATTTCAAATTGTTTTATTTTTTAATCCTTTAATGAATTTGATGATTTTACTTACTCGCTGACATTGAATTTTTTACTCCCACCCCTCAGACAATATGTTTCAAAAATCTATTTTTACATCGCCGGGAGGTTTTTTTTTAAATTTTACTAGTATTTGTAATCAATGCTGAACAAGTTCTGAAAATACTTAAAATGGTGTAATGGCGGCTTTTATAAATTTTTATAAATTTACTCAAACTGCCTAAGTGAGAGACACGTCTCACTTCGTCAACGCATCGTTCCAAACTCATTCCACACTCTCACCTCTCAGCTTCCACACTTCGCCACTTGACACACCTCGACCAATGAGAAAATTTCATGTCGCGTTGTGCTGACTCATACTAAAATCTTTTCATGCTAATTTACACGTAACTCTACATCCCCCTCCTCCCTCTCTCTCTCTCTCTCTCTCTCATTCTGTAGTGATGTTATTGAACGCATTGCTGGGAAATGAGGAGGTTCTAAAAATCAATTTAATAGCGCGACTGGAGTTTGAACTCGCATCCTAGGATGTTACAGTCCAGCACTTTAACCATTACACCATGGGTTCCCTCCTACCCCACCCCACAACACGCTATCTGATTTATCTGAAAGCTCCTTACTATACTAATTAAAAAAGACAAAAATCTCAGAAATATTTAACAAACGTTAATTACTCGTTTCTTATTCGACACGAAAAATGGCGACTAATCTTAATGATTGCATTAATTAGTTTTCATTCTTTCTTCTTTTTCTTTCTTTCTTTCTATTTTTCTTTTTTTCTTTCTTTCTTTTTTCTTTCTTTCTATTTTTCTTTCTTTCTTTCTTTTTTTCTATTTTTCTTTCTTTCTCTTCTCTTTCTTTCTTTCTTTCTTTTCTTTTTTTTCTTTTTCTTCTTTTTTCTTCTTTCTTTTTTCTTTCTTTCTTTCTTTTTTTCTTTCCTCCCTTCCTTCTTTCTTTTATTTTCTTTGTTTCTATCTCACTCTTTCTTTTTTTCTTTTTTCTTCTTTCTTTCTTTCTTTCTTTCTTTCTTCTTTCTTCTTACTTTTCTTTTTTCTTTCTTTCTTTTCTTTCCTTTCTTTCTTTTTTTCTTTCTTTCTTTTCTTTCTTTCTTTTCCTCCCTTCCTTCTTTCTTTATTTTCTTTGTTTCTATCTCACTCTTTCTTTCTTTCTTTTTTCTTTCTTTCTTTCTTTTTAAAAGGGATTTACTTTTTTCCGTGTTAAGTTTGTTTGTTTCTTTCCTTCCTTCCTTCTTTTTCTCTTTGTTTTTTTTCTTGCTCTTTCTTTCTTTCTTTTCTTTCTTTCTTTCATTCTTTTCTTTCTTCTTTCTTTCTTTCTTTCTAAAAGGGATTTACATTTTTCCGTCTTAAGTTTCTTTCTTTCTTTTTTCTTTCTTTCCTTCCTTCTTTATTTCTTTATTTTATTTGTTTCTCTCTAACTCTTTGTTTGTTTGTTTCTTTCTTTCTTCTTTATTTTGTATCCGTATTAAGTTTCTTTCTTTCTCTCTCTTTCTTTTTTCATCCATGTTAAGTTTCTTTCTTTCTTTCTTTTCTTTCTTCTTCTTTCTCTATTTCTTTCTTTCTTTCTTTCTTTTTAAAAGGGATTTACTTTTTTCCGTGTTAAGTTTGTTTGTTTCTTTCTTTCCTTCCTTCTTTTTCTCTTTGTTTTTCTCTTGCGCTTACTTTCTTTCTTTCTTTCCTTTTTCATCAGTGTTACGTTTCTTTCTTTCTTTCGTATTCGTGTTAAGTTTCTTTCTTTCGTTCTTTTCTTTCTTTCTTTCCTTCTTTATTTCTTTATTTTCTTTGTTTCTCTCTCACTCTTTCTTCTTTCTTTCTTTCTTCTTTCTTTCATTCTTTCTTTCTTTTTTCTTTTAAAAAGGGATTTACTTTTTCCGTGTTAAGTTTGTTTATTTATTTCCTTCCTTCTTTATCTATTTGTCTTTTTCTTGCTCTTTCTTTCTTTCATTGTTTCTTTCTTTCTTTGTTTCTTTCTTTCTATCGGTGGGATTTTTGCTCATCCCGCTATTATCTTGCAACACCCTCCGGTAAAAAATGAGACCGTTCAAATCGTCCAAGACAGAATGAAAACATGTAAATCCTGATTATCTGTTGTTGCTTATTTGCCGAATTATTTCTTATGAGTGTCGTCACCTCATCAGAATAATGAACCATTCCGTTTTTATTATAAAAAAGAAAGGGAAGAAAAAGTACATGCTTTACAGAAAAAATATAATAAAGAAAGAGAATACGGAAAAGATAGAGATGGGGTAAGCACACGGAAGCGATAATGTTAATTCGAACATAATGAAAAAATGAAAGAGAGAGAGAGGAGAGAGAGAGAGAGAGAGGAGAGAGAGAGAGAGAGAGAGAGAGAGAGAGAGAGAGAGAGAGAGAGTGTGTTGTGTATGTGTGTGTTAAATCAAGATTATTATAATTTGACATATTGAACTAATTGCTATAGTTCTTACGTAAAAGTATCAAACTTTGTAATCATTATAATTCTCATACTGTGGTATATCCACAGGTCTTGCTATTATTCATTAAAATACAATCATTATTTCTATATAATAATGATTTATTATATAGAAATATTATAACCGTGAAGTTTATGTGGTTAAGGACAGGCAAGTACGGCTGTTTGTTTTTTAAAGAAAAACATTACTATTATAAGATTCTTGTCTAGTTAACATCTATTAATAATGGAGATTCGCTTCCGGTTTTTGTCTGTAACAAAAATTACGTCACTGCTTACGTCACATTACCCAAAATCGTCATAACATTGAATAAATACACTCAAAATTTGAACATGCAACATTAGACAGTCCTCATTGTTTTGTAAAACAATTTTAATAAATACATGACTGGTATTATATATCTATATATAGTTTGTTTTATTTTAATACATATTTAAAGTTTACATTTCAAATTGTTTTATTTTTTTAATCCTTTAATGAATTATGATTTTACTTACTTAGGGTACAAACTCACTCCCACCCCCTCAGGCAATATGTTTCAAAAATCTATTTTTACATCGCCCGGAGAGCGTTTTTAATTTTGTACTAGTAATTGTAATCAATGCTGAACAAGTTCTGAAAATACTTAAAATGGTGTAATGGCGGCTTTTATAAATTCTTATATCACGAACTATTCATGCCTTTGGAGGCGCGTTGTCTAATGGTTAGAGTCGTAGGAAATGGACTCGTCAACGCGAGTTCAATCCTGGACGAAGCTGTTGGAATTTCACATGGCGCTAATACCCCTGTGAAAGGTATGAATCCAATTCTCCCACCAGCTATGGGTAAATAGCAGGGCAGACAGGACTCTTTAACCATGGCTAGGTAACCAGTCTAGGAGAAGGAAAACTCTGAATTCAAACCTGCTAAACTCCGCTTGAGAAATTGACCTCGTGTCGCATCCTGCTCGTGCGGAGGGGTTGGTAAATATATATAACACGAATTATTCAGCTGTGACAAGAAAAAAAATAGCGGCAGGTACCTTTTTGTTTTAACATTACTCTGGGATTTAAAAAAAAGTGTGAAGAAGAAGAAGAAGAAGAAGAAGAAGAAGAAGAAGAAGAAGAAGAAGAAGAAGAAGAAGAAGAAGCGACTGCAGCAACAGCAGCAGCATAATAACAACAACAAAAGGAGAAATAAGAGAATAAGTTTTATTACAATAGAAGAAGAAGAAAGATTGCCTAATTTGAAAAGAAAAAAAAAAGTTTTCTGGTTGCACTACACGTGACAGGAATTAACAAACGTGATTGGACCGATTGTTGAGTGACGTCACTTCGAGATTTTAAAATAATGTCTGCCGGCTGCATGGATGCTAATTACTTTTTGCGGGAAAAAACAGTGTTCGACAGTTGCCCGCAAGAATTAATATTCATATATTGATGAAGCAGAATACAGAGTACACATGCACTTGGTTAATTACGCACACACACGCACACACAAGCATACACAAGCATGCACACACACACACACACACACATATATATATATATGTGCACAAGACACACACACATACTCACAAACACACACACACACATATATATATAATGTAACCAAACACACAAACACACACATATACTACTCAACACACACACACACACACACAACACATACATATATATATATATATATATATATATATATATATATATATATATATATATATATATATATATATATTAATGATAGAGGATTAATATTTAATTTGTAGAAATGTATATGCTTTTTGTATTAAAAATACGGAAATTGTATTCAAAATGACCCACAAAGAAATGTATGTATACGTACGAACGAATTTAATATATATATATATATATATATATATATATATATATATATATATATATATATAGATGTGCGTGTGTACAAAACATTACTAGAATAAAATAATCTGTATGTATAGATATAACATTTTATTATATTATACTCCATAATATTGAGTTCATTCATTTTATATATTTTTAATGCTTTAATAACGCCCAACTTTAAAAAGGCATTTATAATATATATATATATATATATATATATATATATATATATATATATATATATATATATATATATAATATATATATATATATATATATATATATATATATATATATATATAGATAGATAGATAGATATAGATAGATAGATATAGATATAGATATAGATATATATAATTTGAAAATATCAGTGATGAGATGTAACCGATCTATCATATGTTTAAAACTTTAAAAAGGACATATGAAAATATAAAATATAAAACTACCCCCTATATATATATATATATATATATATATAATATATATATATATATATATAATCAATAATACTCAGTGGTCTGATAGGTGTGCCGTGTTCACTGCTATTAATTAAATTAATATTTCCTGTTCGGTACAATTTTTTCATATGGACATAATTAATACGGACACACACAACACATATATATATATATTATATATATATATATATATATAATATATATATATATATATATATATATATACAAACATTTTTGTGGACGTACGCACTGGTGTTAGGTTCCACAGTAGAACGTCGGTTATGAGTTCGTCCTTGCTTCTCCAGTAGTCTCCAGCACGTATTGTTCGTCTTTTAAAACCAAATCCCACTAGAAAGCAGATGTACGGCCACTTGCCTCCTATCACACACACACACACACAAACACACACACACACACACACTCAGATAGACTGAGACATAAACACTATTTTAAACTTGAAATAGTGTGATATTGCTCTGCTCTCTCTCTCTCTCTCTCTCTCTCTCTCTCTCTCTATCTAACTATCTATCTATCTATCTATCTTAGTCCTTTTTTACCCATCTATCTTAGTCTGCTTGTTTATCTATTTATCTTGCCATGTCCTTATCTATCTATCTATCTATCTATCTATCTATCTATCTTGACATGTTCTTATCTATCTATCTATCTATCTATATCTTGACATTTTCCTTATCCATCTATATATCTATCTATTTATCTGAGTGTGTGTACATTTTATCCCCCCTTCTCTATATGTCTCTATCTGTACTCTTTCTCTCTCTCTCTACACACACACCACACACACACACAGAGACAGACACACACAAAATATATATATATATATATATATATATATATATATATATATATATATATATATAGAGGATCATTCAATAAATAACTGAATTTGAATTTTCCCGCATTTATTTCCAGAAATAGTTGTTTATTTTGTTAGTGTTGGCATATCAATCTTTGTGGGTTATTTTACTGATTACAAACATGTTTATCATTGCATCTAATTACATGTGTTTCTGTATGTATTTATTCAAGAATAACAGAATGTATTTTTTTTAAATATATGACAACGTTTCGTTAAAAAAACAACCATCTTCATGGTCATGTACTAGTTGTTAATTGTTTCATCTGAAAAATATTTTCAAATGAAAAAAATGAAACGAAAAAATGAAACATTCCAAGCATTCTTTATCGTTAATAAGGATCTATTTCAAACTAGAATGACGTCACTCTTACGTTCGAAAAAACTCAAATAGATAAAGTCCTTGTTAGTAGTTTAAACTTCTCCTTTTTAACATTTTTAAGAGTTAAAATGTTCTAATACTCTCAAATAATGTATATTTTGTAGTTAGAAAAATATGTATCTAATAAAATTATGTCTTTGTTTATAGTTTCCAAATTACAATTTAGAATATGTATATATTTGCTTGTAGTTTACTATTTAGAAATTTAAGTTTAATATATATGAATGGAAAATAATTGAAAGCTCACTTATATATGGAGTTTAACTTCATACACAGGACACTAACACTCTCAGTCGGCACTTTCTGGCACACAAGCTAAAGCGACAATTCTTCCAGGCTTTGGTTATATCAGTACTGCTGTATGGCTGCACCACCTGGACACTAACAAAGCGCCTTAAGAATAAGCTAGATGGGACCTGCACAAGAATGTTACGTGCAGTCCTGAACAAGTCGTGGAAGCAGCACCCACAAAGAAGCAACTATATGGTTACCTGCCCCCCATCTCACAAATCATCCGGGTGAGACGAACTAGGCATGCAGGATACAGCTGGAGAAGTGGGGACGAGCTCATAAGCGACGTTCTCCTGTGGAAGCCAAGACATGGACATGCTAACGTAGAACGCTTACTAAGGACCTACATTGACCAACTATGCGAGGAAACTGGATGCTGCGCAGAGGACCTCCCAGTGGCAATGAGTAAGGGGGAAGATTGGCGAGAGATTGTCATGGATATCCGTGCTGCTTGCACGATATATATATATATAATATATATATATATATATATATATATATATATATATATATATACCAACCCCTACGCACGAGCAGAGTTTAACAGGTTTGAATTAAGAGTTTTCCTTCTCCTAGCCTGGTTACCTAGCCCAAGTTAAAGAGCCCAGTCTGCCCTGCTATTTACCCATAGCTGGAGGGAGAATTGAATTCATACTTTTCCCAAGGGTATTAGCGCTATGTGAAATTCAAACAGCTTCGTCCAGGAATTGAACTCTGGTCGACGAGTCCATTTCCTATGACTCTAACCATTAGACCACGCGCCTCCATGGTGTTACCCTACCCATAAACATTTCCTAATCCTAATAAATACGGGAGTATTATACTAAGTAGTCTTATACCACTAGCAGTTGTTTACCTTCCTCATGTTGTTGGCGAGTATTGTATTTTTTAATGCTATAAAGATTCTATTTTATTTCCAACCTCCGTCTGGTTATTTCTCATTTAGTAACCTTTGTTAGGTTACAACAATTTCTTTCTCTTTTCTACCTTTATTTCTTTCTGTTATATACTCTACCTATGTATATTAATGGGCATGTCCCAATCCTCATAAATACGGAAGTATTATACTGACTAAGTAGTCATATACCACTAGTAGTTGTTTACCTTCTTTCACGCCGTTGGCAAGTATTGCATTTTGTTAATGTTATAAAGATTTCATTTCATTTCCAACCTCCGTTTGGTTATACCTCATTTAGTAACCTTTGTTAAGTTACAAAAGTCATCGTATAACGATAGTCTACCATTTCTTTTTAATTAGAAGCCTTTTATTCTCTAATTAAGATAACTTTTGTATTTTGAGCTGCGTCTAAAGATTGACGTTAATTTACTTTTATATTTTTTTTCATGACGAAATGGTTTCTATTTTTCCCTCCACTGTGCGTGTATCTGCTTAAATCTAAATCCGTTCTTGTTCCTTCAATCACATTAAAAGAACGGAAATAGACGTGTTGAAATATCTTATTATAATAGAGATTCAATGTGTGCCTGTCTATAACCGAAACTACGTCATTGTTTACGTCACAACGCCCTCACACATTGCACAAATTCATCAATAATTATTTAATCTATTGTCAAAATCATTAATACATAGAATAAATCTTATTTATTAACGATGTCTCTATGAAAATCTGAGTTAGATTTCCCTCAAATCAGCCCATGTTATTAGTGCGTTTAAAATCTTACAATATGTCTTATATATCGCTTAGAAAGCGCGTGGTGTAATGGTTAAAGTCATGGGAAATGGACTCGTCGCCCCGAGTTCAAATCCTGGATGTGGTAATTGTATTTCACTTTGCGCTAATACCCTTGGGAAAGGTATGAATCCTACTCTCCCTCTTGCTATGGATAAATAGTAGGGCAGACTGGGTTCTTTAACCTTGATTAGGCAACCGGTCTAGGAGAAGGAAAAATCTGAATTCAAACCTGTCGAATTCCGCTTAAGAAATTGATCCTGTGTCACATCCTGCTCGTGCGGAGGGGTTGGTAAAGGGTATTTGCCTGCTCATCCCACTTATGAGGGCTGGACACAAGGTCTCGTTTTTACGTGGGCACATAAAAATTGCGTCGATCCAGGGGGATGGTCCCCCTGGAACGATGCCATTAATTGTACTTTACCGGTCCAGAGGCCGAAGCACACTGGACCCCCAGCCGAGGCCGGGTATAGAAAGTAAGTTTCAAAGCATAGAATCTGGAACAGATACTACACTTTGATCCTCCCTTCGATGCGGAGGGGTTGGTAAATATATATATCACTTAGAAATAAAGGTTTACATGATATATGGTGTGGTTAATTTGCATACTGGTTTTAACAAAACTGGATTTAATAAATAATTACTTGGTGTTATTGATTTCTAATATTATTGCTTTATTATCCAACGTATTAAAATCAATCCTATGAATGATTTTATATAGAAACCAATTAAGATATAATTAGTATAAGTGTAATATTTTCATACGGGTTCTTATTCAATTTCGTTAATCTTTCTAATTTAATATATTTCCTTATATTAAAACTTAAGTACTTACTTAAGGAGAATAAAGAAAAAAGGAAGGAGAGTTAGTAAAAGAGAAAGAATTGAAAGTATGAGAGAAGGAGAGTAAGTAACAGAAGAAGGAGAGTAAGGGATAGAAGAAAGAGAGTTGTAAAGAGGAAGGAGAGTAACTAATATTGAAATAATTGTAAGTAAAATGAATAAGGAAGGTAAATAAAAATAACAACAAAGAATGGAGAGTGTGTATTAGAGGAAGCAGTGTAAGTAAAATAGAGGGAAGAGTAAATAATAGAGGAAGGTGAGTAAGTAAAAGAGAATGGAGAGTAATTGAGAAAGGAGAGTAAGTAAAGAGAAACAGAGTAAATATTGGAATAAGAATGAGTAAAAGACAAAAGCGAGTAAGTATTAGGGAAATATATGAAAGTAATAAAAGACGGAGAGTAGTACAAGGAAAAATGAGAGAAAGTAAAAGTGAAGAGATAAGTAAAAGAAGAGAGAGTAAGTATTATGGAAAGGTGACAAAGAAAAGAGTAAGTAAAGTAAGTATTATGGAAAGTTGAGAAAGTAAAAGTGAAAGGAGAGTAAGTAAGGGAGAGTGAAAAGTAAAAGTGAAAGGAGCAATAGATGAAGGAGAGTAAGTAAAAGCGAAAGAGAGAGTAAGTATTATGGAAAGGTGAGAAAGTAAAAGAGAAAGGAGAGTAAGTAAAGGGAGAGTAAGTAAAAGTGAAAGGAAATAGATGAAGGAGAGTAAGTAAAAGCGAAGAGAGTATTATGAAAAGGTGAGAAAGTAAAAGAGAATGGAGAGTAAGTAAAGTAAAGGAGAGTAAGTAAAGGGAGAGTAAGTAAAGGAAAGTAAGTAAAAGGAAAGCAATAGATGAAGGAGAGTAAGTAAAAGCGAAGAGAGAGTAAGTATTATGGAAAGGTGAGAAAGTAAAAGGAAAAGGAGGGTAAGTAAAGGGAGAGTAAGTAAAAGATGAAGGAGAGTAAGTAAAAAGTGAAAGGAGCAATAGATGAAGGAGAGTAAGTAAAAGAGAGAGGGTGATATAGACAAAAAGGAAACAGCGAGAATTCGAGAAAGCACGAGAAAAGTAAAACGAAAAAAAAAAATCAAAATAACGGATGATTTCTACTCTTTTCTGCTTAAAGGAAGATTTTATCGAATCAACCTCGTTCGTGTTTTCTCGCCAGTTAAGCAACGTTTTCAGCGTTATTCTCGCGGTTTTTGTTATATTCGCTAAATTCCTCCTAATGGACTTCCTTTGGGGGATTAACGCGCGAAAGATTCAGTGTCACATGATGATTCTTTTGCGGTTCTACCGAATGCTACAATGACAACTTCCGGCAACAATCTTTATTCTTCCTTCCTTCCTTCTTCTTCTTCTTCTTCTTCTTCTTCTTCTTCTTCTTATTATTATTATTATTATTATTATTATTATTATTATTATTATACTATATATTACTACGCTAGTAACCACCTACCTACTTACGTGAGTCACACTTTAACCCCCTTCCCCGATCATGTGAAGATTCGTAGTTGGGGAGTCGGTATGGTGAGGGGTTTGGGTATGATGATGGGTATCGTCACTTTCAGCTAATTAATGAACCATTCCGTTTTTATTGTGAAGAAAGAAAGGGAAGTAAAAGAACATGCTAGACATCAGAAACATATAAGGAAGAGAAAAAGAATGAAGAAAGATAGAGATATCAAGCACATGAATATAAAAAAATTGAACGTTTCTTTTTTTTACATATAGTGCCTTAATAATGAGAATGGAGTCGGCTGTTTTTCTTATAAACTAACAGGACCTGTGGATATACCACAGTATGATAATCTAATTATTACACTGTTTGATATGTTTACTTCAGGGCTATTTTAAGTCGTCGTCGAGTTGGCTTAAAGTCGGTATCAGCCAATCAGCGAGGGAGTCTATCCCCTTTTCACTTGCGCTAGAT
>CM042180.1:31058618-31088618 GCA_023376005.1 Doryteuthis pealeii
TTTAAGAATTAGTAGAAAAAATGAATGAAATAAAAAAAATTAATGGAATAAATGAAAAAAAAATTCCAAAGGATTTATCTGATAAACATTGGACAAATGGAATGGCAATATACTCATTAATTCTTTCTTGATAATCTATTACCTCTGTCCCATAATAAGTGTTACATTTACTGTATGAAAATTACTTACAACTATAACAATTATTTTTTTGTACCTTGTGACACACCTTGTATTCTGAAAAAAAAATAACATCCCATACATTAATCTTTTTTTCAGAATACAAGGTGAGTCAGAAAAGTACTAAGTTAAAGCTGTATTTACCAAGATGGGATTGAAGAATGAATGGAACGATATTTTTTCAGAGTATATGTGTCAAAAAGTACAACAAATCTCGATAATTCTTTGACGCACCTTATATATATATATATATATATATATAATATATGTATATATTTATGTGTGTGTGTGTGTGTGTGTAAGTTGAAAATGGAAGCGAATCCGACGGTATATTGAAAGGAAAAATAAACATTTTAAACATTTTACTCATTTTTGTATACTTAAAGATTTTGTAGTTTTCTATTATTATTATTTTAGTTTATATTTAAAATAATAATAAATAGAATACATATATACATGAACTAACTCCTGGCCGAAACACGTGTGAGTAAAATAAAATCTATTTCATCTATTCAACATTTTCTTTCCATTGTTTATTTTTCCTTTCAACATTTATTATATATATATATATATATATATATATATATATATATATATATATATATATATATTATATATATAATATATATATATATATATATATATATATATATATATATATGTAAATATATATACTAGCAAATATATGCACCCTCCGGATGCAAGTAATTAAGTTTAAAAGTAAAAAATATTAGATTAAATCAGAAAGGCTAATGAAACTAATTAAGAATGCAGATAAAAATATTTGAAACAGAGGGGAGTATAATCGGAAAATAGAACAACCGAAACTTACTCTTCCATCACTTCCGTTTTTCATTGCTAAATTTTCCTAATTTAACTATTTAGTTAATATAGGAAGTAAATAATAAAATTAGTTATTTCTTCTTGTTAATGGATTTCTTTTAAGATTTATCCACGAGAATTTTGCTCATATTCATTAAGATAAAACCAAACAATTAGAAATGAATAATATTAAGCACATTTTTATTAAAAGCATTTTTTTAATATCAATATGCAAATTAGCTTTACCGTTTACACTGTAAACCGCTATTTTGTTGTATATATAAATACAATTGCATGTTATTAGAATTTAGGTAAAGCCAACAGTACTAATAATATCAAACAGTTTTATTAGTAATTGAGGTTTAAATAAAAATGAAATCATGGAAAATGTGATGTAAATAACTAAGGAAATTGTGAGTAGAGTAGTAATATAGTTTCGGTTACAGACAGAAAAACATACAATCTCCATTATGATAAGATATATGAAAACCTTAATTTATCTGAAATAAATGTATTTTAGTTACCTTTGCCTCTATTCAAGTTTGGTTAATTAAGTAAATGTTGCAACTTTTCACAGAGGAGAGGCAACCGGAAGTTGTCAAAGTTCTAAATCAGTTTCCGGTCGTCGAAATGGTCAGATCAGTCTCGACAAAAGATGAAATGGACACTCGCGTCACGATCACACAGTGCATGTATTGCTTGGAGATATTTTTTTTTAAACCAATAACATGCAATGGGGGTAAAAAAAAAGAAGAAAGAAACGATCTAGCTCTCGTGATTCGATTTAAAAATCGGCAGACTAAAACAAAAAAGCCCCCTTCCCACAAAGAAAAAAACAAAAAAAACAAAGAAACAAAAAAACAAACAATAAAAGACACCCAATAAAGACACGTCAATGAATCAAAAAGAAAAAAAAAATACTACGCCACGATCATTCAAACTTTAGTGATGCACTCGATCTTGGGTCACACGCGCAAAGGCGCATCTTCACTTTCTGACAGAACGGCTTGCACAGCACGCACTGCACTGGCTCAGTTGTCAACCAGTCAGTCAACAAATAAATAAGGGAAAATGAACGCCACGACTGAGTTTTAAAATACCGCAAATCAAATATTTCATCTCAGCGATGTTTAAAGAAAAGTCGGCGGTTTATTAATAAACTTGCAAGCAATCAGTTCTATGAAAAACAAAGAGACTGTTGTTTTTTTGTTTTTTTTTTTAGTTTTCAGGTCAGCAACTCTGATCAATATTGAACCGTCCAAATTTTTGTGACGCGTGTGATCCCATATAATATCTGCCTAGACACCTCTTCACTAACAGTACAAACAGCACAGCGTGCACCGACTCACTCAATTACCAGTAAAATAAAAATAAATAAAAATAAATAAGAATAGAAATATGACAATAAATTAAAAAAAAGGAAACATGATAAATAACGACAAAAAAAATAATATAAACGTACATGGAACCTGATTCCACAAACCCACGGGCATAAAATAACCCTGGATTGTTTGACATGCCGATAAAAAGAATCAATCAATAGTTTCTGGCGGCATGGCATTAAGAATTAAACTATGTATCATTTGGATTATTCGGACTATTGTCCTCTTCTTTATAATCATATGCACAAAAATTCAAAGAATTAGACTGTTTGCACACGGTACGATACTTGGAATTCGGCTAGCATTGCAAATGGCACGGTGCTAGTAATTCGTCTACTGTTGTAATGGTTTTAAAACTTATGACACCTCTTGTTTTCAGGTGTTTATGATTCAAATTAAAAAGGTTGACAAAAATGAGTTCGATCCTCACTGGGTGTCTTGTCATACAACTAAGCTAAGGAAATAACCATTTTGTTCTCCTCAAGTGATTAGCTAGCTAGACATTAACATTTCTTTTCAGAGTAGCTGGATCAATGCAAGGTCTATTGTTTTTTTTTAATTTTATATTTAATTTTTATAGGGATTTAAATGGGGCATCCAACGAGGATTCAACTCACGATACAGTCATAATAAATCTGAGGGACTAACTTTAAAAAATCCCCCTTCTACCCAGGCGACGCCGGGTAGCCGCTGCTAGTTGTAGATAAACCAAAGGTTAACGATCGTATTTCAATGTTTTGTTTTAGTTCCGAAAAGAAATCCATTGAAAAAAAGCAACTGAGAAAATCTCCACCCCTACCCAACACCCTTCTCTGCGATACGTTTACATCATTCCATTTCAATCCAACCACCTGTTCAGCTTTATCGATCTAATATCGATTATTTCATTCAGATTCTTCTAAGCACTTTGATTCCTTTTGTCTTGATTTCGTTTAGTTTGGTTTGATTTATTTATCGGCACATCAACACCTCATGAGTTATTTCATGCCGAGATTTGTAAGTATTGGAAGTGGGGTATTTCCATGTCAAATCATCCAGACCATGTCACCCACTTGCTATGAAAAAAAATCAGAAATCATCAATAACTTAAAATTGGTTAACTTTCAGACTTTCCCGATAGCCATTTTGGATTCCTCTGGTAAAAATGCTTTTATAAACCAATTTTCCCATTAAACTAACCAAAAACCCCAACCCTAACCCTAACCCTAATTAGCCGACGGGGCGGCCTAAAGTCGGTATCATCCAGTGTCTATCGCCTTTTCAATAGCGCTAGACAAAGGAGATTGTTTTTACGTCTGAGGTGGAGCGCCACACCTACCATCAGCTCCTTACTTTACCGCACATATCCCTGTGCTACTCATACGCTGAGTTGGCGAGGACCGGTATCGAACTAGGAAACTTGTGGTTTCTAGCCGAACGCTTTACCGACTGAGCTAACCCGGGGTTAAACCCTAATCCTAAACCCTAACCCTAACCATACCCCTCCTAGTTTAGTAACATAATATTACAGGGTGACTCAGAAAAAAACAGAACCCATAAAATTTGTAATAAAACTTAATTTTAATTTTGTTTAAAGTTTTTAAAGTCCAACAAGGGTTAGGGTTAGGGTTAGAGTTAGGTTAATGGGAAAATAAATAATTTGGGTTCTGATTATTCTGGGTCACTCTGTAATATCATGTTACTCAACTAGGAAATAACCAAATCACGTGGAAGAAATTTCAATGGCTGTAGAAAGCTGAGATCACAGTTACAAACTACAGAAGAAATAGTTTGAAGGGGAAAACTAGTAGTTTTTACTATTTGGCTGAATTTTTTAGATGAGGCTTGATGATTAGTATTATTTGTATTATTCGGACTATTGTCCTCATCTTTATTGTTATCTGTACAACGTCTCGGTCAATGTGCCCTCAGAGCAGGCCCCGACATTAACTTTTTTCATGACCGTCCCGAATAAAAATTATCAACCGTCCCGAATGGGGTTTGGACCGTTCCGAAATCAAAATATTTTTGTTTAATTCATTAGCATCATCTATACTTGTCAGTCATCAGTAGCATAATAACATGTAATAAAACATTAAGAAAAGTTGAAGCAGTGATAATTCTGGATATTTGGACAAAAAATCCATTTCCTAGTGTGTTTTGAGCTTAAAAAAATACTTTTTTTTTACTTTAAGTTACCCTGAGTAGGGTTAGTAGTATATAATTTGGTCCTTTTAAACTATCTCCCTCCACCATTATTCATTACATGGTTTTGAGAATAGACCTGCGGTGCCGTCGCTTCATTTTGAGGTCAGCATTCCGGCAATCACTGGACGGACAATATTGGAATGTAGTACTAACTTTTAGGAAAATCTTTTACCGTCCCCGGCAAACTGTCCCGGATGACGTATTGATCGCCCCGGATGTAATTTTTATCGTCCCCGGGACGACGGGACGGCATTAATATCGAGCCCTGCCTCAGAGTCTGACAAGAAATACCTGTAGAAGGCCGGAGGGCACATCGGTCGAAACATTGTACAGATAACAATATGATGAAGACAATAGTCCGAACAATACAAATAATACTAGTTGTTTGCAGTTTGGGTTTGAAATAGATCTTTTGTGACACCAGTCCTGGAACTTTTCTGACATACCACATAGACTAGTAAATACGGTGTATTGTTTGCTGATGCTGTATTGCAAAGAAACAGAAAGATCGAACTATATGAATCGATCAGATGAGTTCATCATGCCTATTGATTATTGAATGTTGTCATCGATATCGCCCTTCCTTTGTTTCTTGCTAAGTTTGATATCTGCAACCGTTATATCCCCCTCCCCCAAGAAAAATGATTCTTGCAAGGTACCATTTTCGTTTTTCTCATTTCTCATCACTATTGTCTCATTCACAACCTGAATTCCAGTATCTTCCAATATTTCTACCCGATTTCTATCAATTTTAATCCATTCATTCGAGTTTTATCCCTTCTTCTTCTTCTTTCTGCTTTTTTCTTCTTCTTCTTTTCTTCTTCTTCTTCTTCTTCTTTTACTTTTCCCTTTTCTATTATGATAGATTTATTCTCTTCCTTCTCCCTTTTGTTGTTGTTGTTGTTGTTCTTCTTCTTGTTGTTCTTGTTGTTCTTCTTGTTCTTTTTCTTCATCTTCTCTTCTTCTTCTTCTTCTTCTTCTTCTTCTTTTCTTTTTTCCTTTTCTATTATGATAGATTTATTCTCTCCTTCTCCCCTTTCTTGTTGTTGCTCTTCCTCCTCTTCTTCTTCTTCTTTTTCTTCATCTTCTTGTTCTTGTTCTTGTTCTTCTTGTTCTTCTTCTCTGCTTCTTCTTCTTCTTCTTTCTTACTTCTTCTTCTTCTTGATATTCCATCATTTCCACCTCTTCTTCTTCTTCTTCTTCTTCTTTTCTTCTTCTTCTTCTTCTTCTTGATATTCCATCATTTCTTCTTCTTCTTCTTCTTCTTCTTCTTCTTCTTCTTCTTCTCTCTTTTTCTTCTTCTTCTTTCTTCTTCTTCTTCTTGATATTCTCATTTTCTTCTTCTTCTTCTTCTTCTTCTTTCTTCTTCTTGATATTCCATCATTTTCTCTTCTTCTTCTCTTCTTTCTTCTTCTTCTTGATATTCCATCATTTTTCTTCTCTTCTTCTTCTTCTTCTTCTTCTTCTCTTCTTCTTCTTCTTCTTCTTCTTCTCTTCTTCTTCTTCTTCTTCTTCTTGACGTTCCACCATTTTCCCTTGCAATCTCAAATCATTATGTCTTTTCAATATCACCGATTCGTTTTAAGTTAAGATCTCAACGTCACTCTTCGCCTCACTCCATCATCCGCCATGTTTGCTTTGCCACCAACCGGATATGGAAACACAACTAAGTGGATGAGATATCGGAAAATGGGAAATAGTCTTGATAGAATCCTGAAAAGCGAAACAGGCCCGGAAAATGGCGGTGTACGCATGCGTACGAGAGAGAGAAAAAAGAAGACAGGTAGATCGAAAAGCGGAAATCGACTGCGAAAGAAATAGATGGGAAGAGAAAGATGGTTGGAAAAAGGGAATGAATGAATGATTGATTGAATGAATGAGTGAAAGATGAAGGATAGGAAAGAACAGGAAGGAAGGAAGAAAAGAAAGGATCGAAAATTATCAAGAGACAGACGGAAGAAAGAAAGATGATAAAAGAAGTAAAGAAAGAAGGAGCAAAGAGAGAAAAAAATGAAAGAAAGAAAGAATGAATGAAAAAATAGAAAGAAAGAAAGAAAGAAAAATAGAAAGATAGAAAGAAAACACTAAGAAAGAAAGAGGAAGAAAACAGGAAGAAAAATAGAAAGAAAGAATTGAAAGAAAGAATTGAAAGAAAGAAAGAAAAAAAAGAAGGAAAGAAAAACACAAAGAAAGGAAGAAAAATCGGGAAGAAAAAACTGAGAAATTGAAAGAAAGAAAAAAGAAAGAAAGAAAAACGGGAAAAATATGAAGAAAGAAAGAAAGAAAGAAAACAAAGAAAGATTAAAGGAATGAAAAACAGAAAGCAAGAAGGGAAGAAAAACGGGAAGAATAACAGAAAGAAAGAAAGAAAGAAAGAAAACAAAGAAGAGATTAAAGGAATGAAAAACAGAAAGCAAGAAACGAAGAAAAACAGGAAGAATAACAGAAAGAAAGAAAGAAAGAAAGAAAGAAAACAAAGAAGAGATTAAAGAATGAAAACAGAAAGCAAGAAATGAAGAAAAACAGGAAAGAATAACAGAAAGAAAGAAAGAAAGAAAGAAAGAAAGAAAGAACAAAGAAGAGATTAAAGGAATGAAAAAAGAAAGCAAGAAATGAAGAAAAACGGGAAGAATACAGAAAGAAAGAAAGAAAGAAAAAAAAAGAAGAGAAGAATGAAAGAAAAAAAATAACAGAAAGAAATAAAGAAAGAAAACAGGAAATAAACACTGAAAGAAAGAAAGAAAGAAAAAAAGAAATAATCGAAAGATAAACAACAACAACAAAAATAAAACGAAGAAAAAACAAAATAAATAATAAACATAGAAAACGCAAAGAACAAAACGACCGAAAGTACAAAAAAGAAAAAAAAAGAAAGAAAAAGAATTAACCTTGGCTAATTACCACGTGGTGAGAAAAAGCTAAATAGTATTGTATGGTTTCAATAATGTTCACGTACAATATTCATCTTAGTAAGATAATGAAATAAAAGTTGGAACGAAAGAAGGAAGAAGAAGTTACGAGAACATGAAGTAGAACATTGACATTAAAATTAATGGAAGCAAGGAAAATACAAAGTGAAAAACTCTTGTATCATTTAGATTATTCTGACTATTGTCCTCATCTTTAGTGTTATCTACACCAGTGGTTCCCAACATATGGCCAAAATGGGCCACAGCAAATTTCAGGTGGTCCAAGGAAATATCATAATTCTATATGATTTCAGAGCAAACTTTTTATATACAAAATCCAATCATATATGTGGGAAATTTTGTTAGGAAGTGCGTGGTGTAATGGTTAAAGTCATGGGAAATCGACTCGTCGCCCCGAGTTCAAATCCTGGACGTGGCAATCATTTCACTTAGCGCTTAATACCCTTGGGAAAGGTATGAATCCTACTCACCCTCCAGTTATGGGTAAACAGTAGGACAGACTGAGCTCTTTAACCTTGGTTAGGCAACCGGTCTAGGAGAAGGAAAACTCTGAATTCAAACCTGTTGAACTCCGCTTAAGAAATTGACTTTGTGTCGCATCCTGCTCGTGTGGAGGGGTTGGTAAATATATATATGTGGGAAATTTATATTTTCTAGAAAGTAAGGTGTCAACTAATTCACGGTAGGGAGAGTGGGGAGGGATTTACGCCCCTGATACGCCCCTATATTATGTTTTATATATATTGACTTTATATATGCCAATTGAATAAGATAATGAACTTAGCCGTTAAATAACTGATACATGTAGTATACTTTGAACTATATATATATATATATATATATATATATATATATATATATATATATTATATATATGGGAGTAAATATGGAAAATAAATCCGACAATATAAAGAAAATTTGAAAAAAAACAAGTGTTCCGAAAATAGGATGAATTTAATTATCGATGTTTAAACATTTCGGTTTCATTGAACCTTCATCAGGATGTATCTTGGGGTGAAGAAAATGATGGATGTTTTTATAGATGACAGGAGATGAAAATCATTTTAGTTGTGTAACTGTATTTGATCAGCGTTATATTTTTGAAAGGCAAGTCGTGATCTACATATATGTTCACATTTTTTTTTATTTTTCACTGTTTCTCATATTGTCGGATTCATTTCTATTTCTTTACAACATACAGAGATCTAAAGAGTGAAAGAAAGAAAGGAAAATAAACTAAAGAAAAAGAAAGCCGAACGCATTTTGCGTTTGAGTCGTCACTTAGCATCGCCATTACGGAATGCTTCGTAAAGGCGAAACTTTCAGGTTTTCCCCAAAATGGCGGAAGTTTAAGCGGGAAATTAGACGAAGCAAAACGCTGGGGATGGAATTTTACGGTTGCTAATTTCCTGACCGACGTCGAGAGACAAGGAAGCGGGGCAAAAAAAGGCGGGAAATGCGAAGAGGGGAAAGATGAAGAGTGAAGGTCATTAGAGTTGATGGGGAACTAGAGAATGGTGAGAGGAAAAAAATGGGAAAAGGGGAAAAGGAAATAAAGATGGCGAGGCGGGAAGAATTAGAAATGAATGAGAAAGGGGGAATGAGTGGAAGAAGATTACGGTCAAAAAGAATGAAAGAATAAAGAAAGAAAGAAAGAAGAAAGAATAAAGAAAGAAAGAAGAAAGAAAGAATGAAAGAAAATGTTGATGGATGAAAGAAGGAAATAAAATAAATATAAAGGACGATTATTAAAGAAAAAAGTAGGATGATAGAATAAAAAGAAGTAAGCCACGAGTAAAAGATATATATATATATATATATATATATATATATATATATTATATATGAGAAGTAAACAAACATACGATGTTTGTGATATGGCTATTTTCAGCCGACAATATTTGGGAGAATATGTGCTTAATTGAAGTCGAACGTAATTTTTATGAAAGTTAATTTATTAATAATTAATTAGGCGGAATTAGGCCGAAATGTACATACAGAGATTGATTTTTCTCGATTTGTTTAGCCTTACATTGAAATAGGTAAAATCCCGCCCAATTAATTATTAGTAAACTAACTTTCATAAAAATTAGGTTCGACTTCAATTAAGCACATATTCTCCCAAATATATATATATATATATGCTAGTGTGGGCCGCCCATCAAGGACCTACATTGACCAACTAAGCAAAGATGCAGGTTGCTGCGCAGAGGACCTCCCTGGCAAAATGAATGATAGGAAAGGTTGGCGAGAGATTGTCATGGATATCCATGCTAATAGCGCGACATAATGATGATGATGATGATGATATATATATATATATATATATATAATATATATATATATATATATATATTAAATTTTTACTTGAAGGCACTTACAACGCATGTATCGCATAAAATTCGATACTTTTCTTATAGAAAATGAACTTGACAAGTGTAATCCCGGCAAAGGATGCTCGGTGTGTAGAATACTGTGCGGTATTCTACACACCGAGCCATCCTTTGCCGGATTACACTTGTCAAGTTCATTTTCTATAAGAAAAAGTATCGAATTTTATGCGATAAATGCGTTGTAAGTGCCTTCAAGTAAAAATTTAATATATACTTTATTCAGCAACGTTTCTAAAATAAACAAACATCCAAAAATCTTATATATATATATATATATATATATATATATATATATATATATATATATAGCATAATTCACCAGTATGAAAGTGTTCACCGTTGAAGCAAGAACTAAATCCAACATCCTGAAGAAGGTCTAACAGACCGAAACGTTATAAGGCCGACATCACTACCTCCAATAAACTTCAATAAACATCACTACCTCCAGTTAACTTCAATAAACTTCCATTTTGTAGTGGATTTTCTTTTCAAAACTTCATTACATACCGAGGCGAAATATCATTTGAGCGAAGTTGTTTTGAGTTTAACCGTGTTTTCCTCAATTTTAAATCATATATATATCTATCTATTGATAATGGAGATTCACTTCCAGTTTTTGTCTGTAACAAAAATTACGTCACTGCTTACGTCACATTACCCAAAATCGTCATAACATAGAATAAATACACTCAAAATTTGAACATACAACATTAGACAGTCCTCATTGTTTTTTAAAACAAGTTTTAATAAATACATGACTGGTATTATATATCTATATATAGTTTGTTTTATTTTAATACATATTTAAAGTTTACATTTCAAATTGTTTTATTTTTTAATCCTTTAATGAATTTGAGGATTTTACTTACTTAGGGTACAAACTCGCTGACATTGAATTTTTTACTCCTACCCCTCAGGCAATGTTTCAAAAATCTACTTTTACATCGCCCAGAGGGCGTTTTTTATTTTGTACTAGTATTCATAAAATCTTTATAATTATTTGAATATATATTAATTGTTGAGATTTTTTCAATATATAAGGTGTGTGTCAAAAGTCCACTCCTATTTATAGACTCAGCGATAACAATGTGATCATACTCTTGGCCAATGGTGTCAGAATGGTGATGGTACGGCAGGTGTTAGTCCAGTGTATATTAGATTGTAAGGATTGATTAAGATATATGTGTATGTGTATGTGTGTGTGTGTGTGTGTGTGTGTGTCTATTTATTTATTTTTTTAAATATGTATTGGGGAACTGGATTTGTCATTAAGTTATAGTTTGTGGCTGGTATGTTTGTGTGAGTTTTTTTTCCAGTTTCGATAACATCCCGTTTTTGTCTACCTTTCTCCACATACTGTCGGATTAACCTCCTCACATTTCTCCCATATATAGATATATGTAGATATAGATATAGATATAGATAAATAAGAGAAAAAAAAAAAAAAAAAAAAACAAACGCCAGAAAAATTACGAAACAGAAGGAAATTCTTGTATACTGATTGTGAGATAAAACTGTTGGAGGGGGGATCTTTTACACCCTGCCTTAAAGTTAAAAAAAACGACGAGTGCAAGCGAATTGCAAATTGCTCCGTGTCACGTGATAGCATCTTGCAGACATTCACAAATATATTATTAAAGATTCAGGGAGGAGGGAAAGGAACAATGACACGAGAAGAAGAAAATACCAAAAGAAAGAAAATGGAAAACAGACAAACTAGACAAAAGGCAAAGAGAATCAACTCTAAAACTGTAAAAATAGTTGAAGAATGAGCCCCCGTCTCGCGAAACGGCGCAGACTACACAAAAAAAAACTCTATTGCGCAACACGAACAGAAAGGCCTGTCAAACATTCTGATGTCGTTGGCAATAAAATAAATGTTGGCCAATGGCTGGTCGTTTTGTTTTACGGCATATCAACCAACCCCTTTTGGGTCATTTAATGCCGAATCAAGTCATTGTGATAGAAAAGGACCCAGACTCGCTGGTTGTTTTGTTTTACGGTATATAATTCCTTTTCGTGTCATTTAATGCCGAATCAAGTCATTTTGATAAACAAAGGACTCAGATTGGCTGGTTGTTTAGTTTTACGGCATATCAATCCTTTTTGGGTCATTTAATGCCAAATCAAGTCATTTTGATAAAAAAAAAGGACTCAGATTGGCTAGTTGTTTTGTTTTATGGCATATCAACCCTTTTTGGGTCATTTAATGCCAAATCAAGACATTTTGATAAACAAAGGACTCAGATTGGCTGGTTGTTTTGTTTTACGGCATATCAACCCTTTTTGGGTCATTTAATGCCAAATCAAGTCATTTTGATAAACAAAGGACTTAGATTGGCTGGTGTTGTTTTACGGCATATAAACCCTTTTCGGGTCATTCAATGCCGAATCAAGTCATTTTGATAAAAAAAAGGACTCAGCTTTGTTGGGTATTTTGCTTTACGATTTATCAACCCTTTTCGGGCAATTTAATACCGAATCAAGTCATTTTAATATCAAGTTGCTCACAATACCTGCTGTTGCTTAAGTGGTCACCAAATTAAGTATTGAAAAGGATCATTGCTGCTTAACTCCGAGGATCTAGTGGGAAGACGTAGATAGATGTTTAATTTTGATAAACAAAGGACTCATGTTGCTTACAGTACCCGCGTTTGCTAAACTGGCATTTCAGTTTATTTCAATTAGCAAAATTCATTTGATATACGATAAAATTGAGATACGAGCGGAACGAATTAGACTCGTAAGTCAATGTATCACTGTATGCCTCTTGAAGACAAAAAACACGCCTCGAAAGATCAGAAAATACATATGAAGACAATAGTCGGATTTTGAAGTCAGTTTTTGTTAGGTGTTGAGGCAACGGGTGGAGTTGGAGAGATGGATCTGTAGACTCCGGTTCAAACCCTGGTTCCACAGATACTCAAGAGAAGGTAAACTTATAATAAATCTTGAGATTGGTGGCCTTCCATTTCTGACACGCGATTACACCATAAGAGAAGATACAAGTGGTCCTACGCTGAGATGGACGTGGATTGTTCTTTCTCCGAACGTCAACGTTTCTTGATAAGCGGTCTTTCCCTACCCTACTCCATAAAATGCTACAAACGATACAAATGATCAAACGACAACTACAAATTTGACCAAAGGTAAACTTATAATACATCTTGAGATTGGTGGCCTTCCGTTTCTGACACGCGATTACGCCATAAGAAAAGAGACAAGTGGTCCTACGCTGAGATGGACGTGGATTGTTCTTTCACTGAACGTTAACGTTTCTTAATAAGCGCTCTTTCCCTACCCTACTCCATAAAAGGCTACAAGCGATACAAATGATCAAACAACTACCAAATTGACCAAAGGTGAACTTAAAATAAATCTCAAGATTGGTGGCCTTCCTTTTCTGACACGCGATTACGCCATAAGAGTAGAGACAAGAGGTCCTATGCTGAGATGGACGTGGATTGTTCTTTCACCGAACGTCAACGTTTCTTATTAAGCGCTCTTTCCTACCCCATAAAATGCTACAAGCGATAAAAATGATCAAACTACAACTACCAAATTGACCCCCTCCCTGTAAATGACATTTATAGCATTAAAAGTTTGAAACTAATATCAAATTACAGAGATATAATATCGCTACTTTCAGCTAACAGTGGTTTACCTTCCCCACGCCGATGTCGAGTATTGCTTTTTAGTAATGTATATAAAATTCTATTCCATTTCCAACCTTCCTCATTTAGTGATTTTTGTTAGATTATAACAAGAATAAATCATGCAAAAAAAAGATACAAAATAAAGAGATGTTATAGCGGGATATCTATCTCATCATCATCATGAAAGCGTGCCTATAACACGGATTCTTTTGATTCTCTCCCTCTCCCTCTCCCCCCTCTCTCTCTCTCTCTCTCTCTCTATATATATATATATATATATATATTATATATATGAATACCTAATTTTGAAAATTAATTAGTCGATGATCAATGAATTAGGCGAGCATATCTGTTCAAATGTAAAGCGTAAACAATTCGAGAAAAATTCAATCTCTGTATGTACAGTTCGGCATATTATGCCTCATCAGCATAGTTAGACAGGAAACTGCTCTGTGTGTGATTCGAGCAGCCGATTGTTTTTCGGGTCACTTCTTTATTTACCAGAGTGAACATAATAATAGGGACTCGTTAATCTCTATACATTTTGCGTACTGTGCTAAAAATGTCTTTTTCATTTTCATTTTGCTAATAGAATCTTGCTTCTTGTCTAGACCATTGTCGGGAAACCTTTTCAAGTTTAAAGGCGGCATTGACTTTTATTGTCAACCACTCAAAATCCAGACGCAATATAATTTTAGCATACTTAAAACAAAATCTAATGTTTGAACTATCTGTTAACGACTTAGTCCAAACTTAATTGATATATAATGTTACAAATGTGAATTCTATCTTTCTTTCTTTTTTTCATATTGGTAAGAACTACGAACAATTTCTTCCTTTCTCTTTTTCTCATATTGGTGAGAATTGCTATGCTGGAGAAAGGGGGAGAGCCATTGTTTGCTTTTGTGTAATTTTCTTAAATTGAGTGAAAATTTGGAGATAACAGTAGTTCAATTATAACTTTTCTTAAAATACAGAGTCATGTTGCGTAATGGTTATCGTCGTAGGAAATGAACTCGGTGGCCCGGGTTCAAATCCTGGACTATGTTCTTTGCGTGATTTTCTGAGTTTACTTTATTTTCTAATACTTGTTGCCGCTGTAAGAGCAGTCTCCCTTGTCTGAGATTTTGGGTAATCTGCTGTGTCAGGAGACCTTGTTTTGGTCACGTGACACAGGAACCCAAGAAGAACCCCTTTTTTCCGATGCCACTGAACAAGTGCGGACGTGCTTGTCACCTCTCTCCAGCAGACACCAATGGTGCATGCCTGACGCCAAAGTCTCTACAAACAGTAAGTGGTTTCCACCTATTTTGCCTCTATTACACTACTATGTATGTTTGGACACTTGTGACATTTCATAACCTGGGGAAATATCTATTAATAATGGAGATTCGCTTCTGGTTTTTGTCTGTAACAAAAACTACGTCACTGCTTACGTCACATTACCCAAAATCGTCATATCATCAATACACTCAAAATTTGAACATGCAACATTAGACAGTCCTCATTGTTTTTTAAAACAAGTTTTAATAAATACATGACTGGTATTATATATCTATATATAGTTTGTTTTAATTTAATACATATTTAAAGTTTACATTTCAAATTGTTTTATGTTTTAATCCTTTAATGAATTTGAGGATTTTACTTACTTAGGGTACAAACTCGCTGACATTGAATTTTTTACTCCCACCCCTCAGGCAATATGTTTCAAAAATCTATTTTTACATCGCTCGGAGTGCGTTTTTTTTATTTTGTACTAGTATGTTATAATAACATTTATATAAATGTAACTAACGCGTTTGTTGTTTTCCTAACTGAAGTATTCCGCACTGGGTACTTATCCTTTAAGTAACCCAATGCTTTATAAGAACCAAAGTTCAACACTCTGTGAACCTCTTATACCGTTTTAGATAAAACTTGTTACGTTGACTGTAAATTTTGTTCCTCTTGCGTCATTTTCCCGTTTTTTTTTCAACTCTCCAGAACCACGCGGTTAGGAACAAACTCGTTAAAGTACTTAAGAGCAGTACCGCATAGATATAGGTTAATCACTCCTACCTTCATTCTGTCAGTTCTTTCTCCACCTTTCTGAAATATGTCAAAAGACTCACCTGGAAAAAAGCAAAAAGAAATTGATTGTTATTAGGATACATAGGAATTCATTTGAAATAGACATTTACCTAATAATAAAAAATCAGAAATAGAACGTGTTAGACCATTATCAACTGGAATAACAAAAATAAATTGTCATATTGGGAAAATATTTGGAAATTAAAATGTAAAGTGTTGCATATTGAATAAAAAACATTAAAATGAATAAAAGATTACAGTAAGAGGGAGAGATTAGAGAAATTAGTATTAACTACTTTACTAGAAAGAAGAATGAGAGGTGATCTAATTGAAACTTTCAAAATAATTGATGCAAAGAAGAGTGACAAAAGTAATAAAAAGAGTAAAAGATTACAGTTACAAGGAGAGATTAGAGAAATTAGTATTAACTACTTTACTAGAGAGAAGAATGAGAGGTGATCTAATTGAAACTTTCAAAATAGTAAATGGAATTTCTAATTATGGTAGACATTTTTTTAAACATTTCTCCTTGAACTGGAAATTTACTTTCAAGGCAGATATCAAAAACTAAGTCTATTAACCAATTGGATTTTTTTTTTGCTAATAGGGTAATATATTTTTGAAACAAATCACCTAATCAGATACAAAACAGTGTAGACAATTTTAAGACTAATTTGTACAAAGCTAAATATGCTTTCAGTTTCTTCAATGTTTTAAATTTACTAGCAAATATATGCACCCTCCGGGTGCAAGTATTTAAGTTTAATATAATAAAATATTATATTAAATTAGAAAGGCTAATGAAACTAAATAAGAATACAGATAAAAAGATTTGAAACAGAGGGAGTATAATAAAAAATAGAACAATTGAAACTTACTCATCCATCACTCTCGTCTTTCATTGTTATTTTTTCTGATTTAAGTATTTAGTTAAAAGAGGAAGTAAAGAATAAAATGACAGTTATTTTTCTTGTTAATGGATTTCATTTAAGATTCATTGAAGAGACTTTTGCTTATATTCATTAAAATAAAACCAAACAGTTAGAAATCAATAATACTAAGTACATACTTAATAAAATCACATTTTTAATATCAATATGCAAATTAGCCTTCCCGTTCACACTGTAAACCACTATTTTGTTGTATATATAAATATAATTGCATGTTGTCAGTATGTAGACATGGTTAACAGTATTAATTATGTAAAACGATTTTATTAATAATTGAGGTTTAAATAAAAATACAATCATGGAAAATGTGATGTCAATAACTAAGGGAATAGTGATATGAGTAGTAATATAGTTTCGGTTACAGACAGAAAAGCACACAATCTCTATTATAATAAGATATTTCACTCATTGTGTGTGTGTGTGTGTATGAAGGAGAGAGAGAGAGAGAGAGAGAGAGAGAGAGAGAGAGAGAGGAGTGTGTGTGTGAGTGTGTGTATGAGAGAGAGTGTGTGTATATGAGAGAGAGAATGTATGTGTGTGTGTATGAGAGAGAGAGAGAGAGAGTAAGTGAGAGAAAGAGTGCGTCTCTGTGTGTGAGTGTGTGTGTGTGTATGAGAGAGAGAGAGAGAGTGTGTGTGTGTGTCTGTGTATGAGTGTGTGTGTGTGTATGAGAGAGAGTGTGTATGTGAGAGAGAATTGTGTGTGTGAGTGTTTGTGTATGAGAGAGAGAGAGAGAGAGTCTGTGTGTGTGTCTGTGTGTGTCAATGTGTGTGTGTATGAGAGAGAGTGTGTGTGTATATGAGAGAGAGAATGTATGTGTAAGTGTGAGTGTGTGTATGAGAGAGAGAGAGAGAGAGAGAGGGAGAGAGAGAGAATGTGTGTGTAAGTGTGAGTGGATGTATGAGAGAGGGAGAGAGAGAGAGAGGGGGAGAGAGAGTGGTGTGTGTGTCTGTGTGTGTGTGAGTGTGTATGTGTATGATAGAGAGAGTGTGTGTGTGTATATGAGAGAGAGAAAGTGTGTGTGAGTGTGACTGTGTGTGTGTATGAGAGAGACAGAGAGAGAGAGAGAGAGACAGAGAGAGAGAGTGTGACTGTGTGTGGGTATGAGAGAGACAGAGAGAGAGAGACAGAGAGAGAGAGAGTGTGACTGTGTGTGTGTATGAGAGAGACAGAGAGAGAGAGAGAGAGACACAGAGAGAGTGTGACTGTGTGTATGAGAGAGAGAGAGAGAAGAGAGACAGAGAGAGAGAGAGAGACAGAGTGAGAGAGAGAGAGAGAGTGTGTGTGTGTGTGTCTTTGTCCGTGTGTGTGAGTGTGTGTGTATATGAGAGAGAGAAAGTGTGTGTGAGTGTGACTGTGTGTGTGTATGAGAGAGACAGAGAGAGAGAGACAGAGAGAGAGAAAGTGTGTGTGTGTGTCTTTGTCCGTGTGTGTGAGTGTGTGTGTATATGAGAGAGAGTGTGTGTGCGTATATGAGAGAGAGAATGTGTGTGTGTGTGTGTGTGTAATGTTAAACTAAACAGGTTATTTATGTATATATATATATATATATATATATATATATATATATATATATATTAAGCATTTTGGAATATAAATTGTTCTATTTATCTATTTTAAGCAATTTGGAATATAAAATGTTCTATCTATTCTGCATATATATAAGCATGGCAGACGAATATGATTCTGAGGACTGTAAAAAGTAGGTGAGACCCACCTTTCTTTATTTTTAACATCATCATCATCATTATCATCAAGTGGCACTGTCAGCGCGGATATCCATGACAACCTCTCTCCACCCGTCCCTATCACTCATCATTCTCGGGAGGTCCTTTATGCAGCATCCTGTATCCGCACAGAGCTGATCAATGTACGTCTTTGCTTGTCGGCCTACACTGGCGTGTCCGTGTGCTGGCTTCCACGGGAGGACGTCGATTATGAGTTCGTCCTTGCTTCTCCAGCAGTGTCCCGCGTGTCTTGTCCGTCTTACTCGGATGGTTTGAGTGATATGTGGCAGGTGGCCGTACAGCTGCTTTCTCGTAGGGTGCTGTTTCCACGTCTTGTTCAGGATCACACGCAGCATTCTTGTGCAGCTCCCATCAAGTTTATTCTCTAGTTGCTTCGTTAGGGTCCAGGTGGTGCAGCCATACAGCAGCCCTGATACGACAACGGCCTGGAAGAACTGTCTCTTTAACTTGGCTGTGAGATTGGATTTCCATATGACTGATAATTTATTTATAGCGGCCCATGCCTTTCCTATACGTGCATTTACATAAATATCTACATATAAGATAGATCAATAGATATATAGATAGATGAAAACAAACAGAACACATTTGTCGATACCAAGTACTTTCGGTTTTTTATCCGAACCAAGGTGTATATATGTCTATTATTATTAAAACTGTTTAATGTTTATCTAAACAGTTTTTTTTATCACCAAGCAACAGTGGTAGTTTATTTTTTAAATATTTCTATTAAGCTAGGCAAACGTAATTTAGAATGAAAATTCTTCTTTTGATGTTATTTGTATTATTCGGACTATTGTCCTCATCTTTATTGTTATCTGTATAACGTTTCGGCAAATGCGCCCTCCGACCTTTTTCGGGTATTTCTTCCTGGATGTGTTGTACAGATAACAATAAAGATGAGGGCAATAGTCTCAATAATAAAATAATGTAGCATCATCATCCCTCATCTCAAAAATTCAGAGAAGAAATTGTTATATCTATGTATTTAAAAAATGTTGTAATATATCTATCTAGTATATATTTATATATATAGTATATATCTATCTAGTCGGTAGAGCGTTCGGCTAGAAACCGCAAGGTTCTTAGTTCGATACCGGCCCTCGCCAACTCAGCGTATGAGTAGCACAGGGATCTGTGCGGTAAAGTAAGGAGCTGATGGTAGGTGTGACGCTCCACCTCAGACGCAAAAACAATCTCCTTGGTCTAACGCTAGAGAAAAGGGGATAGGCTCCCTCGCTGATTGGCTGGTACCGACATTAGGCCGCCCCGAAGACTTTACTTTTACTTTATATATATATATATATATTTGGGAATAAAAGGCCTTAAATACCATGGGTATCGTGGTTATGGACCATTTCCACTTGCGAGTATGCCCACGAGCTTCTTCAGACCACTGATATATTTTATTTGCTCTGTTTACAATAATTAAACATTGAGCTCTCATACGGAATCTGAACTCTAAAACAAACTACTGGTAGAGAATTAGGACCCGTCTAGAATCACCTTGTACCAAGAAACTTGGTACTGCACCAAAGTATATATATATATATATAATATATATATATATATTATAAATATATATGGGAATGTAGATTGTTCTATCTATCTAACACACACACACTCACACACACACACACACACACACATATATATATATTATATATATATATATATATATATATATATATAAGAAAAGGTGGAATGAAAACATCACACAATGCTGTTAAAGAAGAAAACAATTTATAATATAATCATAGCTGATACTGATCAATATTTCGATTTTACAAAAATCATCATCAGAGCTCATTCACTCCCGTAGTTGTTTGGGTCGGAGAGGAAAGTCAAATCAGTTTACAAAACAAAAAACCTTAATACTGCAAAAAAGGAACGAAAGACGTTACAATATTCACCAACGTGGGCATTCGCGCCATATATATGTCGGTCATGTATACCTTTTGTCATCCAAATGTAGCGGATTTTTTAGATGTTGGCAACAAGACGATATATATATATATATATATATATATATATATATATATATATATATATATATAAGCATGGCTGACGAATAAAAACTGATTCTGAGGACAGTAAAAAAAGTAGGTGAGATCCACCTTTTCTTTCATTTTTAGCATAAATACATGAATACCTACATACAAGATAGATCAATAGATAGACAGATAGATGAAAATAAACGGAACTAATTCGTCGATACTCCGCGTAGATTATTGCATAGTATATTGCTGATGCTATAAATATTTATATATAGAGAGATTCTGAAATATATATATATATATATATATATATATATATATATATATATAAATGCAGGATATATCAGTTTATAAACAAAGCGAGAAATCTAGGAAGTCCAGCTAGTGTAACGGTTAGAATCCCCGCATGTCAGCTTGGCAATGGGGGTTCGAATCATACACAAAGCGGCTTCCAGTCTATAACTCTGCTGATGAGGCATAATAGGCCGAAATGTACATACAGAGAATGACGTTTTCTCGGTTTGTTTACGCTTTACATCTGAACAGATATATTCGCCTAATTCATTAATTATCAACTAATTAATTTTCAGATTAGGCATGACTTCAATAAAGCACATATTCTCCCAAAATTGTCGGCTTAGCCATATCAAACAAACTGTTTGCGTACTTTCATATATATATATATATATATATATATATGTCTGCGTGTGTGTGTGTGTGTGTGTGTGCGTGCGTGTGTGTGTGTGTGAGTATCGACGAATTTTTTTCCGTTTGTTTTCATCTATCTATCTATCTATCTATTGATCTATCTTGTAAGTAGGTATTTATGTATCTATGTTAAAAAGCAAAGAAAGGGGGATCTCACCTACATTTTACTGTCCTCAAAATCAGTTCTTATTCGTCAGTCATGCTTATATGTATATGCAGAATATATAGAACATTTTATATTCCAAATTGCTAAATATATATATATATATACGTATATATATATATACATCAATTATAACTGTTTATACCGAGGTTTTAGTGAGAATCTACACAAGGTTTCAGGCTTCTGCCTTCTTCAGGATACTATTTAATCCCTCTGATGTCTCTGTAAGTACACACTTTACGGTTATGTATTTGTAAACAAGACATGTTACGGTTAAAGTTATAGACGCTGATAAATTCAAAATTTAGGCTCACAAAGTTCTCTTCCTTTGATTGTTCACCAAAACAAAACGATTTTTTTTCAGGAAAATAATATAAATATTGATAAAATAATAATAAAACAATTAATAAAATAAATATTAAAAAAATATTAATAAAATAATGTAAATATTAATAAATAATATTATAAATATTAATAAATAAAGCTCTTACATTTGTAATTGAGCACTTTATTTTCCTTTATTTCATCTTAGAAAATTTACCAATACATCTATCTCTCTCTCTCTCTCTCTCTCTCTCT
The DNA here is from genome assembly GCA_023376005.1 of Doryteuthis pealeii. Taxonomy (NCBI): domain Eukaryota; kingdom Metazoa; phylum Mollusca; class Cephalopoda; order Myopsida; family Loliginidae; genus Doryteuthis; species Doryteuthis pealeii. Next base: position 31,080,384 of record CM042180.1, read on the forward strand.
CTATATATATATATATATATATATATATATATATATATATATAGTGTGAACAAAATTATTTTTAAGACAGTCAGGAATATTTCTTTTTGTTGTTTAATCTCAACTAGTTTCGACCTTCGGTCATCTTCAGGAGAAAATTTATTATTTGAAGAAATTGTTGATACATTATTAGAAAGGGAGCATTATAGAAGAGTTATAAATGTTCAAGTGTTATAGTGGGTTTAACATGCTGTTAAAATCCGTGTAGGCGAGTGTGTCTGATAGTAGCATGTTCATGCTACTATCAGACACACTCGACTATATATATATATATATATAAAAAGGTGGCTTACCGGTGAATATGGGCACGATCGTTGGAGGTGCACAAAATCCAGGGGTTAAGTCAGCGATAAAACAAATACAAAGTGCTCAATACAAAGTAGAGCAAATTTATTAAAGAAATCGATACAATAGAAACCTACTCGAGTTTCACCATGAGGATCTTCAGGGTTAAATCCACGGAATTAATCGAGGTACCGATTAATCGCAGCCGATTACACGTGTGTTCATTGAATAAAATATTTCGTTATTATATATAATATATATATATATATATATATATATATATTATATATATATATATATATATTCTATTTTTTAACAAATGGATTTCTTGTCAAAGGTCCGAGAGGTTCCGCAGTTCTAATCCATATATCATTGATATCACCTGTTATTTCTAATTTACAATCCTAAAATTGATATTCTTATAAAAAGCATAACAGCAATCAATTTATATTTCATGCTAATATGTAAATGATATCAATTTTCCTTAGGATTACTTTCTTATCTATATATCAATACTATTGTTCCTTAATCTTTTGACCGTTAACATTTAGCAGCACCCTCTGGGTAAAAATGAGACCGTCCAAATCATCAAAGATGAAATGCGAAAATGTAAACCCTGATTATCTGGTGTTGCTTATCCACTGAATACTTATTAGTGTCATCACCTCTGCTAAATAATGGACTATTCCATTTTTATTAGAAAGGGAAGAAAAAGGACATGCTACACAGAAAAATATACAAAATAAATAAATAGTGGAAAGATAGATAAATAGAGGTGGGGGAAAGCAACTGGATACAATAACGCTAATCTGTTTCAATCGAACATAATGAATATATATATATATATATATATATATATATATATATATATATATATATATATATATATATCTTTATTATAATGGATATTGTGGGTTTGTCTGTCTGTAACCGAAACTATATTACTATACAAGTCACAATTCCTTTAGTTATTTACATCATATTCTCCATGATTTTATTTTTATTTAAACCTCAATTATTAACACAATTGTTTTACATTACTTACACTGTTGACCATATCTACATACTAATAACATGCAATTGTATTTATATATACAACAAAATAGACAAAATTACAGTGTGAATGGGAAGGCTAATTTGCATATTGATCTTAAAAAATTGATTTTAATAAATATATGCCTAGTATTATTGATTTCTAATTGTTTGGTTTTCTCTTATTGAATATGAGCACAAATCTCTTCAATAAATCTTAAAAGAAATCCCTTAACAAGAAGAAATAACTGTAATATTATTCTTTACTTCCCATTTTAACTAAACAGTTTAATTAGGAAAATTTACCAATGAAAGACGGGAGTAACGGAAAATGATGGAAGAGTTAGTTTCAAAGTTGTTCTATTTTTCAATCATACCCCCTCTGTTCCAAATCTTTTTATCTACATTCTTATTCAGTTTCATTAGCCTTTCTAATTTAATATGATATTTTATTATATCAAAACTTATATACTTGCACCCGGAGGGTGCATATATTTGCTAGTATATATATATATATTATATATATATATATATATCTTATTATAATGGAGATTGTGTGTTTTTCTGTCTGTAACCGAAACTATATTACTACTCAAGTCACAATTCCCTTAATTATTTACGTCAAATTCTCCATGATTTCATTCTTTTAAACCTTCAGTTATTAATAAAAATTGTTTTACATTTATTAATACTGTTGACCATATATACGTACTATAAACATGCAATTGTATTTATATATACAAAAATAGCGGTTTACAGTTTGAACGAGAAGGCTAATTTGCATATTGATATTTAAAATTTTATTTTAATAAATATGTGCTTGGTATTATTGATTTCTAATTGTTTGGTTTTATCTTAAGAAATATAAACAAAAATCTCGTGGATAAATCTTAAAAGAAATTTATTTACAAGAAGAAATAACTGTAATATTATCCTTTACTTCCTATTTTAACTAAATAGTTAAATTAGGAAAATTTACCAATGAAAGAGGGGAGTAATGGAAAATGATGGAATAGTTAGTTTCAAAGTTGTTCTATTTTTCGATTATACCCCCTCTGTTCCAAATCTTTTTATCTGCATTCTTTGTCAGTTTCATTAGCCTTTCTAATTTAATATGATATTTTATTATATCAAAACTTATATACGGAGGGTGCATATATTTGCTAGTATATATATATATATATATATATATATATATATATATATATATACACTAGCAAATATATGCACCCTCCGGGTGCAAGTATTTAAGTTTTAATGTAATGAAATATCGTATTAAATTAGAAAGTCTAATAAGAATGCAGATAAAAAGATTTGAAACAGAGTGGGGGTATAATAGAAAAATAGAAATGAAACTTACTCTTCCATCACTGCCGTCTTTCATTGCTGAATTTTACTTATTTAACTATTTAGTGAAAAGAGGGAGTAAAGAATAAAATGACAGTTATTTTTTCTTGTTAATGGATTTCATTTAAGATTCAGTGAAGAGATTTTTGCTTATATTCATTAAAATAAAACCAAACAGTTAGAAATCAATAATACTAAGCATATATTTAATAAAATCACATTTTTAATATCAATATGCAAATTAGCCTTCCCGTTCACACTGCAAACCGCTATTTTTTGTATATATAAATACAATTGCATGTTATTAATATGTAGATATGGACAACACTAATAAAAAGGTGAAGCAATTTTATTAATAATTGAGGTTTAAATATAAATAAAATCATGAAGAATGTGATGTATATAACTATGTTAATTGTGACTCGATTAGTAATATAGTTTCGGTTACAGACAGAAAAACACACAATCTTCATTATAATAAGATATATGAAACGGGCCAAATTCGTCGATACTCCGCGCACACAGCACCTGTGTCAAATGCGTAGACCAATGACGCCTCGGGATGTAAATGAGGAAAATGTCGAAATCAAATAGGAAAACAAAAGCGAAACGAAACGAAAGGCTCATTTTTGTTGTTGTTGTTTTTGCTTTTGTTTTTGTTTTTGTTGTTGTTGTTTGGCTATTGGTGGTTAGGTTGTGGTTCTTCTCTGAAGACAGATGAGACGTTTTACGAGTGAATGGTTGCGAGGATGTCAGCTTGTATCGTCAATTGATTTATGAGATCGCGGGAGACGATTAGATTCGATTTTATTTCAGTGTCAATGCTTTGTTTCTTTGTCAAATCGTTTTATTGGTCATGCTTCTGTGCTATTATGTTACAATCGTGTATAAAAAGAAATGCCTCCTTCTATCGATCTATCTATCTATCTATCCATGTGCTCATATCTATCAATTTATTGATCGAACTATCTCACTGTGTTCATATCTATCTATCTATCTATCTATTTATCTTTATCACTCTTCCATCTATCTATATCACTCTTCTATCTACCTATCTATCGCACTCTGTTCATATCTATCTATCTCTCCCTCTGTCTATATGAATCTTTTCATATCTATCTATATCACCCTGTTCACATCTATCTATCAATATATGTTCATAATATCTATCTATCTATCTATCTATCTATCTCACTCTTCTACCTATCTATCTCACCCTGTCCATGACTATCTATCTATCTATCTATCTATCTATGTTCATGTCTATCTATATATCTATCTCACTCTGTTCATATCTATCTCACTCTGTTCTCTGTAAAATGATGCCCAATCCTTTCCTATAGTAAAACTCTTTGCAATACTTTCCTATATTAAAATCATTTGCAATACTTTCCTATAGTAAACTCATTTGCAATACTTTCCAAAGTAAAATCATTTTCAATACTTTCCTATATTAAGATGATGCCCAATGCTTTCCTATATTAAAATCATTTGCAATACTCTCCTATATTAAAATCATTTGCAATACTTTCCCTATAGTAAACTCATTTGCAATACTTTCCAAAGTAAAATCATTTTCAATACTTTCCTATATTAAGATGATGCCAATGCTTTCCTATATTAAAATCATTTGCAATACTCTCCTATATTAAAATCATTTGCAATACTTTCCTATAGTAAAATCATTTCCAATACCTTCCGATAGTAAAATTATTTGCAATACTTTTCCATAGTAAAATCATTTGCAATACTTTCCTATATAAAGATGCTGCCTAATGCTTTCCTTTAGTAAAATCATTTGCAATACTTTCCTATAGTAAATCATTTGCAATCAAATCCAATACTAAAATCATTTGAAATAATTTCCTTTAGTAAAATCATTTGCAATACTTTCCTATAGTAAAATCATTTGCAATCCAATTCAATACTAAAATCATTTGAAATAATTTCCTTTAGTAAAATCATTTGCAATACTTTCCTATAGTAAATCATTTGCAATCAAATCCAATACTAAAATCATTTGAAATAATTTCCTTTAGTAAAATCCTTTTCAATACTTTCCTATAGTAAAATCATTTGCAATCCAATTCAATACTAAAATCATTTGCAATACTTTCCTAAAGTAAAATCATCTGCAATGCTTTCCCATAGTAAAATCATTTTCAATACTTTCCTATATTAAGATGATGCCTAATGCTTTCCTCTAGTAAAATCATTTGCAATGCATTCCTATAGTAAAATCATTTGCAATGCATTCCTATAGTAAAATCATTTGCAATCCAATTCAATACTAAAATCATTTGCAATACTTACCTATACTAAAATCATTTGCAATACTTCCAAAGTAAAATCATTTGCAATACTTTCCTATAGTAAAATCATTTGCAATACTTTCCAAAGTAAAATCATTTGCAATACTTTCCTATACTAAAATCATTTGCAATACTTTCCTATAGTAAAATCATTTGCAATCCAATTCAATACTAAATCATTTGCAATACTTTCCTATAGTAAAATCATTTGCCATACTTTCCTATAGTAAAATCATTTGCAATCCAATCCAATACTAAAATCATTTGCAATACTTTCCTATAGTAAAATCATTTCCAATACTTTCCTATAGTAAAATCATTTGCAATCCAATTCAATACTAAAATCCTTTGTAATACTTTCTTATAGTAAAATCATTTGCAATACTTTTCAAAGTAAAATCATTTTCAATACTTTCCTATATTAAGATAATGCCCAATGCTTTCCTCTAGTAAAATCATTTGCAATACATTCCTATATTAAAATCATTTGCAATACTTTCCTATAGTAAAATCAAGTCCAATGCTTTTCCATAGTAAACTCATTTTGAAAGCATGTGTTTCTGAACTGGTATATGAAGCGGTGTAAATGATCTACGTATTCGCCAAACTAATATTTCTAAGAGTCTTATTGATTTTCAAGTGCTGGCTGTGAGCCCATCAACACGGCCAAAGATTCCAAGAAATCCGACTGAGTCGTATCTTTTGCTTCTAGACAAGATGGACGCCGTTTCGAATTCAATTAACAACGACCAATCCCCATTTTGCGCGGGAAAAGACGATGGTGGGTTCTACTCTTATGGAGTTGGAAATGGTAACCCCAAAGATGTCACTCGTACGAATGAGGATAAGAAGACATAGATATATTTGTACAAACAGATTCGGACGTGCATGCCCACTTGAATACGGATAGCAAAACTATATATCTTTACACCTTGACGCGTTAATTTACACATATATTCTACACATCTACAGCCGTAAACGCACGAGTCATGCTTACAAATTTTAAAACACATATATATATGATGGAAAAGCTGACTCAACTTTTGGTAAGCTCACAACAAGAGTGTGGGACAACAGCAAGCTCACTATTCGTACAAAGGTACAAGTGTATAGGGCATGTGTTATCAGCACCCTCGTGTATGGAAGTGAAACATGGACCTTATACTCCCACCAAAGAGCGGCGGCTAAAAACCTTCTACCTTCGACGTGTACTGGGCATCACCTGGAGGGACAGGATCACTAACACAGCAGTCCTAGAGAGAGCTCAACTCCCCAGCCTGTACTATCTACTGAGACAACGTCGTCTCTGATGGTTGGGTCATGTACGTCGGATGGATGATGGACGAATCCCGAAAGACATCCTGTATGGAGAGCTAACATCTGGTAAAAGACATATTGGTCACCCCCTACTGCGATTCAAGGATGTCTGCAAAAATGATCTCAGTTGCTTCTGGGAGTCAAAAAGTAATGCCATTTTCTTTATTTCATGTGAAGTTCTTTTTATATAAAACTAAGGCCTACATTTAGACCCCAAAGAGGCTCAGAGCAAGAATCTAATGAGACCTAACTTGCTAACTGGTAATGTCTTCCTTCTGAATGACAATATGAATATATTTGTACAAACAGAGGCGTACGTGCATGCCCATCTGAATACGGATAGCAAAACTATATATCTTTAGACTTTGACGCGTTAATCTACACATATATTCTACACATCTACAGCCGTAAACGCACGAGTCATGCTTACAAATTATAAGCGCATATATACGAGAGGGAGTAAAAAAATAATGCCATTTTCTTTATTTCATGTGAAGGTTTAAAAAATAAATAAAACTAAGGTCTACATTGAGACCCCAACGAGGCTCAGAACAAGAATCCAATGAAGAAGACCTAACTTGCCAACTGGCAATGTCTTCCTTCTGCATGACAATATAAATATATTTGCACAAACAGAGGCGGATGGGCATGCCCATCTGAATACGAATAGCAAAACTATATATCTTTACACCTTGACGCGTTAATTTACACATATATTCTACACATCTACAGCCGTAAACGCACGAGTCATGCTTACAAATTTTAAACGCATATATATATGATGTCCAGGATTTGAACTCGGGTCAACAAGTCCATTTCCTACGACTCCAAACATTACATCACGCACCTCCAATTTACAAAGATTTACAAATGAATTAAATTTTGGCATTAAATAACCCATAAAGAGTTGATATGCCGTTAAACAAATAAACAGGCTATATTTTGAAGGAGACAAGTTTCAGTAATTTCTCTGAATTTTTAAGATGAGGCTTGATAATTTGGATTATTTGGATTATTCGGACTATTGTCCTCATCTTTATTGTTATCTACACTATTTCTCTGAATTTTTTAGATGAGGCTTGATAATTTGGATTATTCGGACTATTGTCCTCATCTTTATTGTTATCTACACTATTTCTCTGAATTTTTTTAGATGAGGCTTGATAATTTGGATTATTTGGATTATTCAGTCTATTGAAGGTTCCCGAGTTCGAGAAGAAATACCTAAAGAAGGCCGGCGGGCACATCGGCCGAAACGTTGTACAGATAATAATTAAAATGAGAACAATAGTCCGAATAATCAACACAATACAAATGCTCTGTAAGTTGTAAGTAAAGAAATAGATTTTCTTTTTTTCTTTTTCTTTTTGTTTTTTTAAGAATTTTTTTTCTGGACATGCAGATGAATGGGAAGAATGTTTGTGATTGTTTTAGCATCGTAAAATTCTTGGGAAATTTATGAAGAGTTCGTCTCGCTGAAATCCTTCTTTAGACAATTGAAAAACTAACTTGAGAGATTCGACCCCAAAAATAGCATCAGATGAATTCTTTCTATTTTGATCTCTTCATGAGTAACTGCATTGTGGAATGCCGACGGCTAGAATCGGGATCTTTGAACTAGTCACATGCAGGGAAAAAAGACAGAAGAAGAAGAAGAAGAAGAAGAAGAAACAGAAGAAGAAGAAGAAGAAGAAGAAGAAGAATAAGGTGGAGGAAGAGAAATATTGAAGAAGAAGGTGGAGAAGAAGAAGAAGAAGAAGAAGAAGAAGAAGAAGAAGAAGAAGAAGAAGGGAGTGAAGGTGGAGGAGAAGAATAAGGGTAGAATGGGAGGGAGAGCACAGAAGAAAAGAGATAAAGATGATAAGAAATATAATGGGCAGAGAGCAAGGGGGTTGGAGAAAGA
>CM042180.1:31096118-31103618 GCA_023376005.1 Doryteuthis pealeii
TCAAGGGGATGATCAAATGAACTGGATTATTTGCCGAATATGGTTTAACGAGAGAAGCTGGACATATTAGCAAATATATATTCTGTGAAAATATTGGAAAGCCGAACATTTTCTGAAGGTTGGACAACGAAGGACACACACACACACACACACAAACACACACACACACACACAAGTGTGTGTTCGTGGTGCAATAAATACCGTTCCAGGAAATGGACAGAACGAGACAAATCCTGTACGAGACTGTTTGCATTTTATACACACAAATGCATGAGCATAAAGAGTCATACACACTCTCTCTCACCCTCTCTTTCTCCCTCTCTCTCTCTCCAGCTTTCTAACTCTCTAACTCTCTCTCCTCTCTCTCTCTCTCTCTCTCTCTCTCACACACACACATGTATATATATGCATATACATACAAAGGGCCAGGCTAGCTCAGTCGGTAGAGCGTTCGGCTAGAAACCACAAGGTTCCTAGTTTGATACCGACCCTCGCCAACTCAGCGTATGAGTAGCACAGGGATCCGTGCGGTAAAATAAGGAGCTGATGGTAGGTTTAGACGCTAAAATAATCTCTTTGGTCTAGCGCTAGTGAAAAGGGGATAGACTCCCTCGCTGTATGGCTCATACCGACATTAGGCCACCCCACGACTTTACGACTTTACGATATATATATATATATATATATATATATATATATATATATATGAGTGCGTGTGTTCGTGGTGCTAATACCGTTGCAAAGGATTAACCCCAATATTCCCCTCCAGCTATGGGAAATAGTAGGTCGACTACGCTCAATTGGTCAAGCAACCGGTCGAGGAGAATAAAAAAATATTAATGTAAAATAATATATATATTATATATATTATAATATATATATATATATATATATATATATATATATAAAACCGCCAGGATACTCTTAAAACTAAAAAGTAAAAGAGTGTTCAAATACCTAAGTAGAGCAAATAATAAAGTTAAACCTAATGAGTCAGAAATACCTACTAAGAGTTTTGCTTAGTGCTCGTCAGGGCTAACATCTTAGACCTGAAAAGCAAAAAGCCGAAACTGTTAGTATGTATATCTGACTCATTAAGTTTAACTTTATATATATATATATATATATATATATATATATAACCTCTCAGCTGAAAATATAGATCACGCTACTTTTGAGAGCACACCACTCGATCGTAAAACGTGGAGGACTTTTTGTTACAATGATATCAAGAATCTTGCAGCATCGGGGGTCACCAAGCTACGTCAAGTTAGAGAAAGGACTAAAGCATGGGCTAGTGTCCCAGCAATACATTCTAATAATCCACACTCTTGTTCCACCTGTGGACGTCTTTGCAAATCATTGACAGGGCTGAAATGTCGATTAACACACAAGGTTAAATGAAGAGGTTGTCAGAACCTCATACGTCAAAATCGACGGAGAGTCCATCATATATATATATATATATATATATATATATATATATATATAATATATATATATATATAGGTATAATAGAAAATTGAAAAAACACAGGTTTAAAGAGTTAAGTGGTGAGTTTATTGGCCATCGCTGCAGTGTTTCGATCTATTAATTAGATCATCTTCAGGGTTTTTGTTGGTATGTGGAACGTGATAAAATATTTTTTATCTCAGAATAAGGAGAAAGGTGAGTAATAGTCCTTGTTTATCGGTCTGTTTAAAATTTGAAGTCTGAGAAAAGTTTTTATCACCTTCCACATACCAACAAAAACCCTGAAGATGATCTAATTAATAGATCGAAACACTGCAGCGTCGGCCAATAAAGTTAACTCGTTTAAACCTGTGTTTTTTCAATTTTTTATTATACTACATACCGTCGGATTAACTTCATTTTATTCACACACACACACACATATATATATATATTTGTGTGTGTGTGTTTGTGTGTGTATATATACATATGTGTGTGTGTGTGTGTGTGTGTGTGGTGTGTGTTTGTGCAGTTTAGTGTCATAACCAGGACACCGTTTCTTTGGAGGGTGACTGGCGTGTCTTGGAGGTCTTAGCCCTCTACAGTGGATATATTCTGCGTATTCTAAGCTAGCTGCTATGCCACAGTGCATCGCACAACGTATTTCATTGGCTTAGTATCATCTAGCTCAAGGGAGATACACCACAAGTCCGGGTCGTATACATTAAAATAATAATTATGATAATCTGTGAAATTAATTTTCAACTATTGTGGCACGTCTTGATATTTCATATTTTTTATATTTCCTGTTTTGAAAGGCTCTGGTGTTCGGTCCCAGTTTTCGTAACATTAAAGCAATGTTTCATTGAATTAATTTAAAAAAAAAGAAATCACTACTTTAAAAACAAACAAACAAACAAGGAACTGACAGTAGCGACATCAAAGATAAAACGGCCAATACAGAGAATGGCGATATACACATGCAAATGAAGGGATTATTTTTTATGTTGTCGTCTGATTTATTTGATAGGACAGTTTCGTGTATGAAAAGGGGAAAATTCTAAACAGATCAAAGGAGTCGGAATTTTTGTTCTCTCTTTTATATCACCATGGCAACAGGCTGATAGGATGAGTTTCCCGCCAGAACCGGATCAATCGATTTTCTCATCGAACTGCAAAAAAACCCCGTCCACAAATCAGTGATTTCAGAAAGTAAGTCACGCTTGAACTGAATAAATCAAGGTTTGCACAGGTTGGGACTGACAGGCTATGGACACCCCCCTACATACACACACATAGCAATAGCATAATCTTTACAGATCCCTGCCGTCCCCCACAATCCTATAACCCCACCACCAGAACCTTTCCAATCATGAGCCCTCAAATGACTCATCAATACTGTTGCATATTCACAAAGTTTGATACAAATATGACATAGGAAGGACGTACTTTCCATTGTATCAGATGATAAAATTTGATGCTTATGCAATACCATATGTCTCTTAAGACCAGGAGATGACTTACAAACTTTGTTACAAATTGCACAAGACACATACATACATAGATAATAATAGCTTCAACCCCACCACGAGAACCTTTCCTCTCATGAGACCTCAAATAACTCATACTCCTGTTACAGATCTGCAAAGTTTGATGCAAATATGACATAGGAAGGCTTTCCTTCCCACTGGAACGAATGGATCAGATGGTAAATTTTGATACTTTTGCACCCCGATATGTCTTATAATCTGCGAGCTAACGGTAGGTGGATTACCTTCTTATATAATTTACTCCCAGGGTAAAAAAAAAAATATATATACATATATATATATAAACATGTCAATTTCTATCTTAAAAATTTCCCGGAAAAATGGCTTCGTCAAATTAAAAATAAAAGGTTAAGATTAAAAAGATTTTTAAAAAAGGAATTAAAAAACAAGATCAGCACGCAACTGGACCCCTATACACACCAAACCTCTCTCTTTCTCTCTCTTGCGCACACACACACATACACACACACACACACTCTCTCTCTCTCTCTCTCTCTCTCTCTCTCTAACTCTCTCTCTCTCTCACACATACTCTTTCTTTCTCCTCCTCTCTCTATCTCTTTCTCTTACCTTCTGTCTTTTGGGTCATTATCTATCGCTATATACATACAAAACCTCCCTCTCTCCTCTCTCCTCTCTCTCTCTCTCTCTCTCTCACACACACACACACACACTCTCTCTCTCGCCCCTCCCTATCTTCTCTTAACCACTCTGTTTTGTCATCTACTGCCTCTCTACACACCAAACCTCACGTTGTCTCTCTGTCTGACTGTCTCTACGCCCCACTCTCTCTCTTCTCTCTCTCTCTCTCTCCCTCTCACAACCTCTCTGTTTTGAGCATTATCTATCGCTCTATACACACCAAAACTCTCTCTCCTCCTCTCTCTCTCTCTCCCTCTCTCTCTCTCCCCCTCTTCCTTAGCCTCTGTTTGGGTCATATCTATCGCTCTAACACACCAAACTTCACACTCTTACCCTCCCTCCCCCTCTCTCTCTCTTACTCTCTCTTTCTCTCCCAGCCTCTCTCTCTCTCTCCCAGCCTCCCCCCTCTCTCTCTCTTAGCTTCTCTGTTTTGTACTCTATATACCTTAACCTACACCTCTCTCTCTCTCTCTCTCTCTCTCTCTCTTAGCCTCTCTATTTCGGGTCATTATCTAAATCTCTATACACACCAAACCTCACACTTTTTCCCTCCCTCTCCCTCTCCCCTCTCTCTCTCGCTCTCTCTCGCTCTCTCTGTCTCTCTCTTAACCTCTCTATTTTTGAGTCGTTATCTCTGTCTCTATCTGCCCATAAATTGCTTATCCCTGTCGAGCTGCTTTACAAGTGTTTCACTCAGTCCGTATTCAACTCGGCTTTGTCCATCCGTCCGTGAGACGTTGGTGATTTTGCCTTTCACACGCAGTCAGATTCGCGCCAATTTTTCTTCTTCTTTTCTCCCGCGTTTAACTAACGACAGGTCGACCTTTGACACCAAACCCTCATCCAAATCCTATATCTCTTCCGCCGCACCTCCATCTTCATTTCCACCACGTTGACTGTCTTCTACGTTCGCACTTGGCAAAGGTAGCGATTATTTAAAAAAATAATTTGTTTGTTTTATATTTAGGGCCGGTTTAGGTCAGTCAGTAAAGCGTCCAACAAGGTTCCGGCATCTTCGATGTTCGCACTTGGCAAAGGTAGCGATTATCAAAAAAATATATTTTGTCTGTTTTATATTTAGGACCGGTTTAGCTCAGTCGTAAGCGTCCAGCTAGGAACGCAAGGTTCTTCTACGCTCGCACTTTGAAAAGGTAGCGATTATTAAAAAAATTGTCTGTTTTATATTTAGGACGGTTAGCTCAGTCGTTAGAGCGTCCAGCTAGGAACCGCAAGGTTTTTCTACGCTCGCACTTGGCAAGGTAGCGATTATTTAAAATAAACTTATTTTGACTGTTTTTATTCAGCCCAGTCGGTATAGTGTCCGACTAAAAACCATAAGGTTCCGGGATCTTCTATTTTCCACTTGGCAAAGGTAGCGATTATTCAAAAATTTTTTTGTCTGTTTTTATATTTAGGGACGATTTAGCTCAGTCGATAGGCAAAACAGAGAGGCTAACAGAGATTGTTGAAAGAGAGAGAGAGAGAGAGAGAGAGAAGAGAGAGAGAGAGAGAGAGAGAGAGAGAGAGAATTTGGTTTGTATACGAGCGTAGGTAACGACCCAAGGTAGCGATTATTCAAAAATATTTTTGTCTGTTTTATATTTAGGGACGATTTAGCTCAGTCGATAGAGCGACAAGGTTCCTAGGTCTTCTACGTTCCACTTAGCAAAGGTAGCGATATATTTAAATATTGGCCCCGGATAATTATTTTTGGCTGTTTTATATTTAGAGCTAATGTAGCTCAGTCGTAGGTAGTCTGGCTGGTACTTTAGGCCACCCGACGACTTTACTTCAAATAAAGAATTTATAATACAACATAAAGAATACAGAAACCTAAATTATTGTGTCCTGGCAAATCAATATTATATATATATATATATATATATATATATATATTCAAGGATTGGCCTGCACAACCACTCGTGCAGTTGCAGATAAAAACTTATATATATATATATATATATTATATATATATATGATTTTATATATGAAAATGGTGACTTACCGGTGAAATTGGCCACAGTGGTCAGTTGATACAAGTTTCACAATGATAAGGCAGCGATATAACGCATATAAAGTGCTCAATACGTGAGTAGAGCAAATTTATTATCATAATGGTATACACAGTAATAAAACAGACAAAATTAATCAACATATTGATTAATTCAGTGGATTTAACCCTGAAGATCCTTATGGGGAAACTCGAGTAGGTTATTACTGTGCATACCATTATAAAATATTTATACACACATACACACACACACACACTCACACATGCACACACACAACACATATGCACACAAATATATATATATATTATATATATATATATATATATATATCTGTGTTTGTTGCGGGGGTATTATTTTGTTTCCCCAAATGATGTTTCATATTCTGTGATTCGTGATCAACAATCTCACCTCTGAGATTTGATCAAAAACGTATTATTTCTTTCCCATTCTTAAACAATCTTATCAAGTCAAACCGAAGCATTTCAAATGTCGTTTTCTCATGATTAAAGAAAAAGAAAGCAAACAATACAGCGAAAACCATGTTCCAATTACCCAACCTCACCCCTCCATCAACTTCACAGGGACGTGTTACCGTTCCCTTCCAGAAATCTTTACTTGATCTATCTATTTGTTTCGTGAAAAATTGAAGATTAACTTTCGCGGGGTTAGAAACGTCTGTTGACATTTTTGGCGCCTTGAGGTTTTCAGGATTTGTGTCAACAAGATTTTGCGAAAAACAATACGTCAAATAAACTATTCAATGGAAAAGGGAATCTGTATTGGGAGTAAGGAACAATTTCAAGCTATTGGAAGTAAGGGAAGACAAGATATATATATATATATATATATAATATTATATATATTAATATGTACTAGCAAATATATGCACCCTTCGGGTTGCAAGCATTTAAGTTTTTAATTAATAATTCATATTAAATTTAGAAAGGCTAATGAAACTGAATAAAAATGCAGATAAAAAGATTTGGAAAGAGGGAGTATGATTGAAAATAAGAACTTTGAGACTAACTTCTTCATCATTTTCCATTAACTCCCGTCTTTCATTGGTAAATTTTTCCTAATTTAACTATTGAGTTAAAATAGGAAGTAAAGAATAATATTAGTTATTTCTTCTTGTTAGAGGATTTCTTTTAAGATTTTCCCCGAGATTTTTGCTCATATTCAATAAGATAAAACCAACAATTAGAAATCAATAATAATAAGCACATATTTATTAAAATCAAATTTTTTAAGATGAATATGCAAATTAAGCCTACCCGTTCACACTGTAACCGCTATTTTGTTGTATATATAAATACAATTGCATGTTATTAGTATGTAGATATGGGCAACAGTCTTAATAATGTAAAACAATTTTATCAATAATTGAGGTTTAAATAAAATGCAGTCATGGAGGATGTGATGTCAATAACTAAGGGAATTGTGACTTGAGTAATATAGTTTCGGTTACAGACTGAAAAACACACAATCTCCATTATAATAAGATATATATATATATATATAATATATATTATATTGTTAAATAATGCAGCCATTTTCTGTCTGCAAGTTTTGTCCTTTGTTTTTTTCGTATTGCCGGATTATTTTTGTAATATCTGGCGAAAATTGGCTGATGTACAATAATAAACACAACTAATATAAATGGTAAATGGAATGGCCATTGTTGTACGGTTTCAAATACCTTGAAGATGGCCCACGATAGGGCAGAAAGTACTCGGTCTATGACATATGGCAAAATACATCAGCCAATTTTCGTCAGATATTACAAAATAATCCGGCAATACGAAAAAACAAAGGACAAAACTTGCAGACAGAAATGGCTGCAT
>CM042180.1:31106118-31108618 GCA_023376005.1 Doryteuthis pealeii
CCGTGAATTGTGTCACATTTTTCTTGAGGGAATAGCTTAGTGATAGATCTCATTTTTTTTCTTCGTTTCAGAGAAAGACGAATGTATATTCACCAATCCGAGCTCTCTCTCGAGTTTCTTGGTGCAGATTTACACTTGATCTATAAAAATAAACGAATTCTTCAGACGTTCTCTTTGGATAATATCAAGGGACTCTTTTTTTTTGTAAAAGGGGCCAGGGGACTTCTTTTCAGTACAGACATTGTTTATGGGTGGGGTTAGAAAAAGTACTGATACGTCGCATACACCAAATTCCTAGGGCTTCCCATCGTGGGATAATGATTAGCAACTATTTTGTGGATCCATTACTACTGATCTTGGGCTAGACGGGCGGTCGGAGAGGCCCCCTCCGATCAATCGGCTGGTCACGTCAAGCCCTAGCACCTATATGATGGCCCCAACCCTATTGCCTTTATGGCAAGCCCCAACCCCTTTTTATCGTATGGGTGCTAGAAGGCGGTGGCTGCGGGTCTACATGTCCTGGGAATGACGTTAAACTCTATCTGAGGTTCCAGTTTGGGAGGTTTGGGGAATGTGGAGTACCCCTTCATCACCATTGCTCCCTGGTCCACTCTGACCCGGAGTGATAGTACCTGTTAGGGTCCCATCTATAGGTTAAATAGAAACATGTATTTATAAAAAAAATTGTATTATCCATTAAGAATTGATTTATTTCAAAACTTTATCGGCATTAAATGACCCACTGAGGTTGATATGCCGTAAAACAAAACAAACCAAACCAAACCATTACTACTGAATAGCTGGATTCCCCAAACTTGCAATCCAAATAAGTCCAATTGGACACATGGCCTAGTGGAATAAGGTAGTTAGGTTAAGACAGTTCTAAGTGACAGTTATCTCTGGATTCCGAGTACAATCCTGAGTAGAGGCAGTTAGAAAAAAATTAACACAACTCCTACCCCAGCTATGGTTTGCGGAATGAGAACAGGATACCCCCGTGGACTAAATAAAGGGTTAGGTTCAAAGTTCTGTGATGGCTCCCGATTACGACAAGAAAGTTCCTGAGTTCGAAAAGAAGGTTCCCGAGTCCGAGAATGTTCCCGAGTCCGAGAAGGTTCCGAGTCCGAGAAGGTTCCCGAGTTCGAGAATGTTCCCGAGTCGACAAGAAATACCTGAAGAAGGCCAGAGGGCATATCGGCCGAAACGTTGTACAAATAACAATGAAGATGGGGTCAATAGTCCGCATAATGCAGATAATACTAATCATCAAGCCTTATCTCAAACATTCAGAGAAATAGCAAATAAGTAAAGTTGGCGAAGTGGCCTATTGTCGGTATCAGCCGGACAGTGAGGGAGTCCATCCCTTTTTCGCTAGCGCTAAACAAAAACAAAAAACAAATTGCTAAGGTGTCAGCTCCCAACTTTACTGCACAGATCAGATTACCCAATCTGTGCTACTCATACACTGAGTTGGCGGGGACTGGTATCGAACCAGGAAACTTGCGATTCCTAGTCCAGTCCTCTACCGACATACCCTAAATTCCATGAATTTAGAATTCAGACCAGCTGTAATCCGCTTAAGAACATAAATATTTTTGCAGAAAAAGCAAGAACCGGTGATACTAATTGAAAAAAAAAAAAGATAAGACCAAGATAGTCGTATCAACCAAAAATAATCGGTTGATAATATAATACTTGGCCAAAAGAAAAAATTTTATATATATATATATATATATATATATATATATATATATATATATATATATATATAAAATATATATAAATATAAAAACCGCAGGATATACTAAAGCTAATAAGTAAAGAGTGCTCAATACCTAAGTAGAATAAATAATAAAGTTAAGCCTAATGATTCAGATATACCTACTAATAGTTTCGCTTAATAGCTCTTCAGGGCAAAAATCTGACCAAAGAGACTTGGAGCAAACACACTATTATACAAACCCCCATCGTGATTCAAATAAATTATAAACTAGACCAAGAAAAAAAGACAGAACACCATTTTAATTATATATATATATATATATATATATATATATAATATTATATATAGAGAGAGAGAGAGAGAGAGAGAGAGAGAAAGAGAGATTGGTAGAGAGATAGATAGATAGAAAAACTTGGATAGATAGGTAAGAATAGAATGTGATAGATATATAGATAGATACACAGATAGATATGAATAGAATTTTATAGATAGATAGATAGATAGATAGATAGATAGATAGATAGACTTTTATAGATAGATAGATAGATATTAAATTTAAAAAAAATATAAATTTGAATTTCTCCACCCTAATTTCATTATATACCCCAAATCTTCCACCACTAATAGTTTCGCTTAGGAGCTCTTCAGGGCAAAAATCTGAACAAAAAGACTTGGAGCAAACACACTTTAATACAAAACCTCCCATCGTATTATCTGCGTTATTCGGACTATTGTCCCCATCTTCATTGTTATTTGTACAACGTTTCGGCCGATATA
>CM042180.1:31113618-31126118 GCA_023376005.1 Doryteuthis pealeii
TTCTAATATCACCGAAAACATTTATAAGAACAATATATTGATACACAAGATAGATAGATAGATAGATAGATAGATAAAACACGACAGAGACAAAAAATTAGATAAAATAGTATTCATAGATATGTACATAGATTCGAAATAAGATAGAAATATACTAAGCTAAACATAGACCTTATACTCCCACCAAGAGCGGCGGCTAGATAACTTCTACCTTCGCTGCCTTAGACGTGTACTGTGCATCACCTGGAGGGACAGGATCACTAACACAGCAGTCCTAGAGAGAGCTCAACTCCCCAGCCTGTACTCTCTACTGAAACAACGTCGTCTCCGATGGTTGGGTCATGTACGTCGGATGGATGATGGACGAATCCCGAAAGACATCTTGTATGGAGAGCTAACATCTGGTAAAAGACAGATTGGTCGGCCCTTACTGCGATTCAAGGATGTCTGCAAAAATGATCTCAGGTGCTTTGGCATTGTCCCTTCCAGCTGAGAAAATTTGGCTCAGGACCGCCCTCGGTGGCGGCAGAATCTCCATAGAGGACTGTACATGTCAGAAGTCACCCTGATACAACATCATGAAGCTAAGAGGTCCATAAGAAAGCAACGGCAACAAAGCATCAGAACATCATCATCTACAGGGACAACCTACAAATGCGAAATCTGTGGTCGAGAATGTTTCTCAAACATAGGACTTCATAGTCACAGGAGGCGCTGCGACTTCAGGGGCACACAAAAACTTTTATCATAGTCTTTCGAGACTGAATTGCCAATGAATGAGTACGAATTCTGAATATGCGACACTCAGTGAGAATCAATCTCTACTAATAAATTCGAAATATGTTAGTTAAAAGGAATGCAAGACGGTGAGCAATGGAATGAAAATATTTCAAGGGGTTTTCTCAACAACTGAACAAGCAAGTAACAGCAGAGCTACTGATAGGACGACAGCCTTGTGCTCTGCTGATGAGGCCTAAGAGGCCGAAATGTACACAAAGAGATTGATTTTTCTCGATTTCTTTAGCCTTACATTTGAATAGGTATGCCCGCGTAATTAATTAATTATTAATTAATTAATTTTCAAAATTAGGTACGACTTCAATTAAGCACATATTCTCCCAAAAATTGTCGGCTAAAAAAGCCATATCAAAACACATCGTTTGTTTATTTCTCATATATATATATATATATCTTATTATAATGGAGATTGTGTGTTTTTCTGTCTGTAACCGAAACTATATTCCTATTCAAGTCACAATTCTCTTAGTTATTGACATCACATTCTCCATGATTTTATCTTTATCTAAACCTCAATTATGAATAAAATTGTCTTACTTTATTAATACTGTTAACTATGTCTCCATACTGACAACATGCAATTATATTTATATATACAACAAAATAGCGGTCTACAGTGTGAACGGGAAGGCTAATTTGCATATTAATATAAAAAAATCAAATTTAATAAATATGTGCTTAGTATTATTGATTTCTAACTGTTTGGTTTTATTTTAATGAATATAAGCAAAAATCTCTTCAATGAATCTTAAATGAAATCCATTAACAAGATAAAATAACTGTCATTTTATTCTTTACTTCCTATTTTAACTAAATATTTAAATTAGAAAAAATAACAATGAAAGACGAGAGTGATGGAAGAGTAAGTTTCCGTTGTTCCATTTTTTATTATACTCCCTTTGTTTCAAATCTTTTATTATACCCCCTCTGTTTCAAATCTTTTTATCTGTATTCTTATTTAGTTTCATTGGCCTTTCTAATTTAATACAATATTTTATTACATTAAAACTTAAATACTTGCACCCGGAGGGTGCATATATTTGCTAGTATATATATATTATATATATATATATATATATATATATATATATAGAGAGAGAGAGAGAGAGAGAGAGAGAGAGAGGTGTCTATAGATAATTGATCTAAGTGAACCTTTGTAAGAAAGTAAGTTTTAAGTGTTTCCCCGTGCTGCTTTTTATATAAAAAAAAGCTGTTTTCTCGTTTCTAAAGGAGGTGCCAGGTCTCGTGATGACGCTGTGATTGTAATTTGTGGGTAACAAATTATTTTCCCATGTCCCCAGGAGTTTCTTTCTTTTTTATTCTTTATCTTTTATTATTTTGATTTTTATTTTGTTTGTTGCAGATGCCACATAATTTAGAATCCTGGCAATTACATTCGAGAAAAGGAAAAAGAAAACGTCTATGGGGGACAAGATAAAGGGAAAGAGGGGGGGATGGAAGAAGGAGGTAGAAAGAGAGAGGGAAAGAGAGATACAGTGAGAGAGAGAGAGAGAGAGAAAGAGAGAGAGTGTGTGTGAAAAGTAAGGTGCGAGACAGAAGAGGGGGTAGATAGGTGGAGAGAGAGAGAGAGAGAGAGAGAGAGAGAGAGAGAGAGAGACAAAGGAAGAGAGAATGAGAGATTAGTAGAGAGAGGGAGAGAGAACGAAAGAGAAAGAGAGAGAGGGGGAAATTGAGGTAGAGAGAGAAGGAAATATAGGTAGGGAGCGAGGGAGAAAGGGGTACAAAGGTAGGTAGGTAGGTAGGTGGGTAGGTAGAGAGAGAGAGAGAGAAAGAGAGAGAGAGAGAGAGGGGGGAGAAAGCGAAAGAGATGAGGGGATAGATAAGTGAAGAGAGAGAGAAAGGAAGAGAGGAGATATTAGTAGAGTGTGCGTGTGTGTGTGTGTGAGAGAGAGAGAGAGAGAGAGAGAAAGAGAGAGAGAGAGAGAGAAAAGAGAGAGAGAGAGAGAAAGAGAGAGAAGGAAAGACAGATAGGGAACAGGAAAGAAATGTAGAGACAGAGAGGGATAGAAAGCGGGAGAAAAAGCGGGAGAGATAGGTAGTTAGAGAATGAGAAAGAGCGTGAGAGAGGGAGAATGAAAGGGAGAGAGAGGTGGGATGTAGAATCAGATTATCTATGATGTAGATAACAGTGATTTCACTCCGGTTTAGTTTTTTGTTTTTTGTTTGTTTTTATTTTTATTTTTATTTCTTTATTTTTTTCATTTTTTTTTTGGGGGGGGGAAGGGCGTGAGAGTGAGGGGGGTTCATAATTGATGCGCATTCTTTAAACTGACAGTGGTTATTGGAGGGAGCATGTTTGCGTGTTTGGGCGGAGTCCCCCCCCTACAGAGAAGACGACTGCGTGAAAGGGGATTTTATGGGGAGGATACTCGATTTCAATGGCTACCAATCTAGGTTTGTATAAACACTCAATGTTCGCTAAAGTTTGTTTTTTTTCAAGAGTTTGGTTAAAAACAGGGAGTCTGGAACGGGAGTTAGTAAACTGCCTCAGAATATTTTGATAAAATATATCTTATTATAATGGAGATTCTGTGTTTGTCTGTAACCGAAACTATATTACTATACAAGTCACAATTCCCTTTGTTATTTACATCACATTCTCCATGATTTTCTTTTTATTCAAACCTCAATTATTAATAAAATTGTTTTACATCATTAAGACTGTTGACCATATCTACATACACAGAACATGCAATTGTATTTATATATACAACAAAATAGTGGATTATAGTGTGAATGGGAAGGCTGATTTGCATATTGATCTTAAAAATTTGATTTTAATAAATACATGCTTAGTATTATTGATTTCTAATTGTTTGGTTTTACCTTTTTGAATATGAGCAAAAATCTTGGGGATAAATCTTAAAAGAAATCCATTAACAAGAAGAAATAACTAATATTATTCTTTACTTCCTATTTTAACTAAATAGTTAAATTAGGAAAATTTACCAATGAAAGAGGGGAGTAATGGAAAATGATGGAAGAGTTACTTTCAAAGTTGTTCTATTTTTCAATCATACCCCCTCTGTTCCAAATCTATTTATCTGCATTCTTATTCAGTTTAATTAGCCTTTCTAATTTAATATGATATTTTATTATATTAAAACTTAAATACTTGCACCCGGAGGGTGCATATATTTGCTAGTTAATATAAAGCTGAATATATCGGGACGGCGTTAGTGTCGAGCCCCTGCCTATACCCCTTGATTTTTTTTGTGGACCCCCATAGTCATTGCACAGAGAAAAAAAAGTTCAAAATATTTTTTAACTAATAAAACAATGAAGATAAGGACAACAGTCCCAAAGATCTTAATAATATAAATCCAATTCGGAACCGTTTAGGCCAGTGTTTCTCAACCTTTTTAATCTATGGACCCATTTTCTTCTTTTATTTGTAGACCCCCATAGTCATTCCACAGAAGAAAAAAAACTTCATATATTTTTCATTAATTAAAAAAGTAAGTTTGGTTTGGTTTGTTTTACGGCATATCAACCTCAGTGGGTCATTTAATGCCGATAAAGTTTTGAAATAAATCAATTCTTAATGGATAATACAGTTTTTTTTATAAATACATTTTTCTATTTAACCCATAGATGGGACCCTAACAGGTACTACCACTCCGGGTCAGAGTGGACCAGGGAGCAATGGTGATGAAGGGGTGCTCCACATTCCCCAAACCTCCAAAACTGGAACCTCGCCATCAGATAGAGTTTAACGTCATTCCCAGGACATGTAGGCCCTCAGCCACCGCCTTCTAGCACCCATATGATAAAAAGGGGTTGGGGCTTGCCATAAGGGCAATAGGGTTGGGAAAATCATATAGGTGCTAGGGCTTGACGTGACCAGCCGACTGATCGGAGGGGGCCTCTCCGACCGCCCGTCTAGCCCAAGATAGGGCCAAATTGGAGTATTGCATGTCATGAACTGCTCATCCACCCGGGCTCTATCCTTAAGCATCACGGGTCGCCACCCACGGCCAACAGGTGGCCCCATTGGGGGAGTCTTACCCCTCTGCAGTGGTGCAGTCGGTGCATTCTAACGCCCCAGCCGACACGGCGGTTAAAAAAGTAAAGCACTTCTATAAAAAGAATAAAAGAAATAATAAATGGTTACGCTTTATTTTGGAAGAAAACTAATTTATTGAAAATAAATCTATTTAACAATTAATATCTATAGAGTATTTATGTACACTAGTAAATAATTTATTATTAAACCAGTAGTTTTTAACCCCTTTTAACTAAGGACTCATTTTCATCTTAATTTCTTTTGTGAACCCTCATAGCCGTTCCACCACAAAAAAAGTTTCTTATATTTTTCACTAATAAAAAATTAAAGGAATAATAAATGATTATTTTTATTTTGAAGGAAAACTAATTTATTGCAAATAAACATAATCTTCATACAATGACTGCTATTTACACAGTATCATTGCAACCAACTAAGCCTTCATCAGATGGTGACTCTGGGTTCAGGTATGGTTTCGGGGCCGAAGCATCATTACCACTAACACAGAAAGCCCCATATATTAATATAAAGCTGAAGATATCAATATTGAAGGCATCATTATGTTTTGATTAAAGTCAAAAGTTTTATTTTCTGAACAATATTAAAAGCATTACTACTCTAGACACAAAAGTAGAATTTGATGAAACAACTGAAAAATGAATAAGACATTATATATATATATATATATATATATATATATATATATATATAATAATGTTTTCTGGTTCCAACGGGAGAAAATGTAATATTTTATAAAAAAGAAGGTCTGCAAAATGTATCGTTCTCAGAAAAAATGTTTTATTCTTTTTATTTCACATACGCGACACGTGTTTCAGATATTCTGGTATCTTCTTCAGGCTTTGATCAATACATATATTGATATACATATAATATATACACACACACACACACACACACACACATATATATATATTATAATATATATATATATATATATATATATACACACACACACACACACACACACACACAGAGGCTGCGGCATAAGTAACGCCCTTTGTTTAAGTGGAACAAATTAAAACCTTTTTGATTATCCTATATTTTTTCGAACATGAATGTATTGGCACAGGTTAATGGATTAATATAATATATTAACAATATTGATATAATGCTTATTCGGTTTAATAATGTCCAATACAAATGAAATCAAACCAAATTTAAGAAAAAAAAAGTTCCAAAGATATAAAATTCTTTCCTTTATTTCTTTTTTCAACACACACACACACACACACACACACACACACACACTCACACACATATATATATATACATATGTATATATATATATATATATATATATATATATATATAATATAATAAGATAAATATATAGTTTTACATATCTATTTATTGGGTGACAAAGGAACATTCACAACCATATTCGTTTCATGCGATGCATTCATCAAGTGAAGATGTTTCAAATTCCCGAGTTTGACAAGAAATACCTGAAGAAGGCTGGAGGGCACATCGACCGAAACGTTTTGTTGATAACAATAAAGATGAGGACAATAGTCCGAATAATCCATAATATACAAGCTATAAGAACTATTTTACTGGAAATCAACGTTGAATTCGTTATTCAATTTCTTCATTAATACACTTTCAGTCTCAACACTTTTTGAACACACCTGGTCAACCTGATTTTTATTCCTTCATCTTTGTGGGAAAATATATTAATATAACCCTAATTCGAAGTTGTTCAATATTCCAGTCCACATTTCAAAACTCCTTAGAAGATGACACTTGAAAGATATAATTGCAAATGGATGTATTCTCATATCTTAAGTGGCAGTTATTATTAAAACGTTTTTTTCTGATTGAATTTGATATTTTGATATGTACAGTCTCTTTGCTGCAGGGGAAATACGTAGAGAAACAAAAGGAAAGTAGCCGCCACAGCAAAGAGAGCCAGAAAGAAGGAGCGACATCAGCAGCCCCGGAAATAATCCCTGTTTGTGTACAGTCACTGTACCAGAGACTGCCATTCAAAAAATGGCCTGCTCAGCCACTCGCACAGATGCAGATTTGTTTTTTTTTTTTACGGCATATCAACCTCGGTGGGTCATTTAATGCCGATAAAGTTGTGAAATAAATTCATTCTTAATGCATAATACAATTTTGTTTATAATCTCATGTTTTTCTATTCAACCCATAGATGGGACCCTAACAGGTACTACCACTCCGGGTCAGAGTGGACCAGGGAGCAATGGTGATGAAGGGCTGCTCAACATTCCCTAAACCTCCAGAACTGGAACCTCACCATCAGATAGAGTTTAACGTCATTCCCAGGACATATAGACCCTCAGCCACCGAATTCTAGCACCCATATGATAAGAAGGATTGGGGTTTGCCATAAAGGCAATAGGGTTGGGGCCATCATATAGGTGCTAGGGCTTGACGTGGCCAGCCGATTGATCGGAGGGGGCCTCTCCGACCGCCCGTCTAGCCCAAGAAAAGCTCAAGTGGAATATTGCAAGTCATGGACTGCTCAGCCACCTGGGTTCTATCCTTAAGCATCACGGGTGGCCACCTACGGCCACCAGGTGGCCCCATTGGGGGAGTGTTACCCCTCTGCAGAGGGCGGAGATGCAGATTTAAAAATAAACTAAATTGGGGAGAGGGACACTACGCCACAACAATATTTACAGTACAGCTCATAAATATTTGAACGCCTTGACAATAGGATTAATATCGTTCCATGTTGAGAATAAACTAGGCGGGGGGGGGGCTATTGTCGGTATGAGTCGGTCAGCGAGGGAGTCTATCCACTTTTCAAAAGCGCTAGACTAGTGAGATTGTTTTGGAGAATGAGGTGGAACGCCAAAACTACCATCAGCTCCTCAGTTTACCGCACATATCCAAGCAATGCTACTCATATACTGAGTTGACAAAATAAGATTCATTTTTATTTTCCTAACAAGATTAGCCAATTTGAATCTTGTGTCTTTAAAATGATTGTTTATTTGAAAAAGAAAGATGTAAGAGAAATCGATTATGAGAGAAAGAAGCGGAGTGATCTATTGTCGGTATCAGTCGGTCAGCGAGGGAGTCTATCCACTTTTCACAAGCGCTAGACTAGTGAGATTCTTTTTGGGAATGAGGTGGAACGCCAAAACTACCATCAGCTCCTCAGTTTACCGCACAGATCCAAGCGGTGCTACTCATTGTGAAGAGATATGTTGTATAATGTTATGTTTAACAGAGGCATATAAGATAGAAATATATATATTTATTTATGTTGCAAATGTACAGTGATATGTATTATGTGAGTCTAGGCCTGGATAGCGTTTGTAAGTAGTTCTATCCCTAAGCGTCTGCTATCAGTTCATGATCTTCCTACGCTGCCGTGTTGTGCTGTGTCATGTGAGGAAGTAGTTCGTAATACTATAACACTTATATGCTGAGTTGACAATATAAGATTTTTTTTCTTTTCCTAACAAGCTTAGCCAATTTGACTCTTGTGATTGTTTATTTGAAAAAAAATGTAAGAGAAATCGGTCGTGAGAGAAATTAAGATTGAAATCAAATGTGCTTGATTTATTTACAACTTTTTACAATTTTTTTTCTTTTTTTTTCTTAATAAGCGCTTGATTTGTTGATGAATAGATAGATAGATAGAGAGAGAGAGAGAGAGAGAGAGAGAGAGATAGAGAGAGAGAGAGCGAAAGAGATGAGGGGATAGATAAGTGGAGAGAGAGATAGGAAGAAAGGAGATATTAGTAGAGTGTGCGTGTGCGTGTGTGTGTGTGTGTGAGAGAGAGAGAGAGAGAGAGAGAGAGAGAGAAGAGAGAGAGAGAGAGAGAGAGAGGAGAGAGAGGGAGAGAGAGAAGAGAAGGAAAGCAGATAGGGAACAGGAGAGAAATGTAGAGACAGAGAGGGATAGAAAGCGGAGAAAAAGCGGGAGAGATAGGTAGTTAGAGAATGAGAAAGAGCGTGAGAGAGGGAGAATGAAAGGGAGAGAGAGAGGTGGGATGTAGAATCAGCTCATCTATGATGTAGATAACAGGGATTTGACTCCGGTTTAGTTTTTTTGTTTTTTGTTTGTTTTTATTTTTATTTTCTATTTCTATTTTCTATTTTTTCCTTTTGTCTTTTATTTATTCACAACTTTTTACAATTCTTTTCTTTCTTTTTTATTTCTTAATAAGTGCTTAATTTGTTGATAATTAACTTAGGTTGCTCCAATGTTGTGTTTATCAACTAGGAACATTAGCGTTATTGTATTCAACTACCTATAAACGGTTGACTAATTTTTTTTTCTCAAAAATTAAATAAAAAGTTGGCTACTAATTATTTTTCATTCAAGATTTGTTTTGTTTTCTTTTTCTATTGTAAAGTCCTATTTATTTATTCATTTATTTATTTATTTATTTATTTTGTATTAAATGTTTTGTCATTAATTCAGCCATTTCTAAAATCGAAATCAACAATTAATCTGAGATTGATTTCAATGGAGTGTTGAAAAAAAAGAAACAATGATTTTAATCAAGCATTTATAAGTGACTTGAATTTTAGCATTTAATAACCCGTAAGGGTTTTATGTGTCATTAAACAAATAAACCAAACCAAACCAAACAAAGCGTTATTGATTCCGTGTTTATGCTATCCTAACCTAGATATACTACACCAAATCAGTTAAATAGAATGTTCCGTTTTTGAATTTGTTGGGTAATTCCAAGTCAAATCATCCCGCTTCAATTTTTCTGAAATTTTATCCATTTGTGTTATCCTCGAATGTATTAAAAACAATCCTATTTTTTATTTATTGAAATCAATTAGAATAATAAACTTTATTCAATAAAGTAAAAATAAGTAATCTTTTTTGTGTTATTTTATTAAAAACTTAAACACTTGTGCTTGGGGGTGTGTGTATATTTTTGCTTAGTGGGTATAAAAAAAATCCTTATATGGTTTTGTTTTTCTTAATTTTCTTTACGACATTCTTGACTAGGACAAAGAAATAAGTGGGCCATGACAATATTTCTGTCTGTCTCTTTCTTTCTCTGTCTGTCTCTCTTTCTTTCTCTGTCTCTGTCTCTCTTTTTTTCTTTCTTTCTCTGTCTCTTTCTTTCTTTCTTTCTCTGTCTCGCTCTTTACATCACCCAGCTGACTGGAACATTATTTCAAAATATTTAGAGATACTTCAGAATTTACTCACGCAGGTAATATATTATATAACCTACTTTCAATGAAAAAAAAGTACCGGACCACTTTGAGTTCAATATAGCACCCATCTCGTTAAAGTTTGACAGTCCCCAAAATTTGAGCTTCGAATTCCAAAAATCGACGGAGTTATGTCGATTTTTAGCTCTTCAAATATGGTGGTGTTCGCGGAGAATGGTGACTTTTTTATTTACTGTTTATTATAATGTTTATTTTTCTATTTTTGTCTGCAAAATGAGTTGTAGAGCTTGCCTACTCCTAAATGATTGTTCATAGACGCATTGTGACCGAATAAAGGCAAAGACGCTATCAAAAAATTATTATACTTAACCAATTTTAAGTTATCAATGATTTCTATTTGCAAAAATTTCACTGATGTAGTTTCAGTACTGAGCAAAAACCAAAATAACTTTTTGGTGCATATCTACTAGCAATAAAGAGTAGACAAGCTGATGGTAGGTGTGGGGCTCCACCTCAGGCGTAAAAACTATCTCCGCGGCCTAGTTCTAGTGAAAAGGGAATAGACTCTCTCGCTGTCCGAAAGATAACAACAATAGGCTACTCCGTCTACTTTATTTATTTTACATTTTAGTATACTGATGATGATGATGTACTTGCTGAGGTTTCATACCGATCAGTAGAATCTGGTGCGCCTCCCCCAACCCCAGAGAATGTGCATATACCCCCTCACACATTAAAAAAATCCGATTTTTCACGGTCGTCACCAATAAAATTTGAACTGTAATTTATTATTATTATTATTATTATTATTATTATTATTATTATTAGTTTTTCACTCCTTTTGAGTTTTTCACACCAGCATTAGCTGATGGTTTTTCCCTGGAGATTGAGTGACAACAAGTCTCCTCAGGTCTCCAGGACTCTTCTGGGTATTACAGCTGATTTCAGCAAGCTGTTGTCTGTACTATTATTATTATTATTATTATTATTATTATTATTAGCAAAAGACAAAAAAGCTGTTTCTAACCAAGAAAAAGCATTTATTAATAAACAAACTTTGGAAGAACCCCCAGTTTTTCAATATATATATATATATATATATATATATATATATAATTTGTTAGTGAGTTCGATTCTCATTGGGCGCCCCATACATCTGGCCTTGTGCCACATCTAAGCTAAGCTTAGTTAATAACTATAATACAAAAATATGGGCACCTCACATGGTGTAATGTTTAGCATGCTAGATTTGCAGACCATTGTAATTGAATTCGATTCTTATTGGGTGCCCATTACCTCTGGTCTTGTGCCACATCTACGCTAAGTTTAGTATTTATAACTAAATATTGGGCACCTCAAGCGGTGGAATGGTTAGCAAGCAAGATTAGCAGACCATTGTTAGTGAGTTCACTTATCACTGGGTACCTCTTACTTCTGGCCCTGTCACCATCTAAGCTAAGCTTAAAGAATAACCATATTACAAAAATATGGACACCTCACATGGTTTAATGGTTAGCAAGCTAGATTTGTAGACTATTGTTAAGGAGTTCGAAGGCTATCACAATGCAGGCGTAAAGAAAAAAAAATAAGGTAACAATGGTGTTGATTGTTAACCTGTATTTTATTCTTACACACAACACTATTGTTACTCTATTATTTGTTTTCTGTACACCTGCATTGTGATAGCCTTCAAAATCAACCTCCAAACCAATATATACACAATGCTTCAAGCAAATTATAAAACTCTCTTATATATATATATATAAAGTCGTCGGTGCGGCCTAAAGTCGGTATTAGCCAATCAACGAGGGAATCTATCCCCTTTTCACTTGCACTAGACCAAGGAGAGTATTTTAGCGTCTGAGGTGGAGCGCCACACCTACCGTCAGCTCCTTACTTTACCGCACAGATCCCTGTGCTACTCATACGCTGAGTTGGCGAGGACCGGTATCGAACTAGGAACCTTGTGGTTTCTAGCCGAATGCTCTACCGACTGAGCTAACCCGTCTGTTTAATACACCGAGACGAAATATGAATTGAATGAAGTTGGTTGTGTTTTATCCGCTTTTATTCCTCAACTTTGAATTACATTTTGTTGGAATCTTACCCAATCTGTTATTTCCTCAGAACTGTATTAGTACACTTGTATTTTTCTTGTATCAGATTTTGCGTTGACTATTTCTTGTATTCTTTTCTGGAAACGAAACGATGGAATCATGACAAGTCTCTGGTGATATTAATGTCTACACTTGAATAATGACTCGTTTCAATTCTTTAAGATTTGATGGATAGTGCTTTCTTCTCTTGGGGATTCCCCATGAATTTTCTATTAGATTTGCATCTGGGATATTTACAGGCCAATCAAAAATAGTTATCTTCTTCTCCCTGAACAATTATTTTGTACATTGTAGTGTTGGGTAGAGCAATGCAATGCTGGGAGATTAATTCATTGTCTCTAAAATTGCCATTAATGTATAAATGTTTTGTTTTACGACAGACGATAATGCTATTAAAAGATACACCAAATTTT
>CM042180.1:31130045-31137545 GCA_023376005.1 Doryteuthis pealeii
AGAGAGAGATACAGTCCCAAAGGATTCCCTTAATAAATAAAAAAATTCCCCAAAATTCGGAAACCGTTTAGGCCAGTGTTTCTCAACCTTTTAATCTATGGACCCATTTTTCTTCTTTTATTTGTAGACCCCCATAGTCATTCCACAGAGAAAAAAAACTTCATAATATTTTTTCAAATTAATACTAAAAAAGTAAGTTTGGTTTGTTGTTTACGGCCTATCAACCTCAGTGGGTCATTTTAATGCCGATTAGTTTTGAAATAAATCAATTCTTAATGGATAATACAGTTTTTTTTTTTTATAAATACAACATTTTTCTATTTAAACCCATAGATGGGACCCTAACAGTACTACCACTCCGGGTCACGGTGGACAGGGAGCAATGGTGATGAAGGGGTGCTCCACATTCCCAAACCTCCAAAACTGGGAACCTCGCCATCAGATAGGTTTAACGTCATTCCCAGGCATGTAGGGCCTCAGACCACCGCCTTCTACTAAGCACCCAATATGATAAAAAGGGGTTGGGGCTTGCCATACAGGGCAATAGGGTTGGGAAGTCATATAGGTGCTAGGCTGACGTGACAGCCGACTGATCGAGGGGGCCTCTCCGCCGCCCGTCTAGCCCAAGATAGGGCCAATTGGAGTATTGCATGTCCATGAAACTGCTCATACACCCGGGCTCTATCCTTAAGCATCACGGTCGCCACCCCAACGGTGGCCAACGGAGGTGGCCCCATTGGGGGAGTCTTACCCCTCTGCAGTGGTGCAGTCGGTGCATTCTATACGCCCCAGCCGACACGGCGTTAAAAAGTAAAGCACTTCTATAAAGAATAAAAGAATATAATAATGGTTACGCTTATTTTGGAGAACAACTAATTTTTATTGAAAAATAAATCTATTTAACAATTAATATCTATAAGTATTTATGTAGCACTAGTAAATAATTTATTATTAAAACCAGTAGTTTTTTAACACCCTTTAACTAGGACTCATTTCATCTTAATTTCTTTTGTGAACCCCTCATATGCCGTTCCACCACAAAAAAAGTTTCTTATATTTTTCACTAATAAAATTAAAGGATAATAAATATTTATTTTTATTTTGAAGTGAAAAAGCTAAATTTAAATTGCAAAATGAACATAATCTCATACAATACTGCTATTTACACAGTAGCATTGCAAACCAACTAAGCCCTTCACAATGATGATGACTCTGGGTTCAGGCATTGGTTTCGGGGCCGAAGCCATCATTACCACTAACGGACTATGAGCGCCCCATAGATTAATATAAACCTGATATATCAATATTGAAGGCAATCATTATGTTTTGGTTAAAAGCAAAGTTTTATTTTTAAAACAATGATTAAGAGCATTACCTACTCTAGACACAAAAGTAGAATTTGATGAAACAACTGAAAAATGAAATAAGACATTATATATATATATATATATATATATATATATATATTATATATATATATATATATATAAAATGTTGTTCTGGTTCCAACGGGAGAAATGTAATATTTTATAAAAAAAAAGTCCGCAAAATGTATCGTTCTCACGAAAAAAATGTTTTATTCTTTTTAATTTTCACATACGCAACGTGTTTTTCAGATATTCTGGTATCTTCTCAGGCTTGAATCAATACATAATTGATATATCATACACACACACACACACACACACACACACACACACACACATATATAACTATATAATATATATATATTATATATATATATATATACTATATTCACACACACACACACACACACACACACACACACACACAAAAGAGGCTGCGGCATAAGGTAACGCCCTTGTTAAGTGAAACAAAATTAAAGCCTTTTGTTGATTATCCTTTATTTTTTTCGAACATAAATGTATTGCCACCAGGTTAATGGATTAATATAAATATTAAAGCAATTTATGATATAATGCTTATCGGTTTATATGTTCAATATAATTGAAATTTAAACCAAATTTAAGAAAAAAATTACAAAAAGATATAAAGTTCTTTCTCTTTATTTCTTTTTCAACACATATATAATAATATATATATATATATATATATTATATATATAATTATATATATATGATAGTAATTCTAGCGAGTCAGTTCTCCCTAACAGGTCACCCCTGAATAAAGGGTTAGTTTCGACGGTTTCATGAAAGGCTTCCGAATTACGTCATGAAAGCTCACAAGTTCGACCAGAAGCGTTTCGAGTTCGAAGAGGGGGTTCTCATTTGACAAGAAATCTGATAGAAGGCCGGAGGCACATCGACCCGAAACGTTTTGTTGATACAATAAGATGAGGACAATAGTCGAATAATCCCAAACAATACAAGCTATAAGAACTATTTTACTGGAAATCAACGTTGAAATTCGTTATTCAATTTTTTTTCATTAATACACTTTCAGTCTCGACACTTTTTGAACACACCTGGTCTCCCTGAATTTTTATTCGCTTCATCTTTGTTGGAAAAATATTAATATAACCCTAATCGAAATTGTTCAATATTCCAGTCCACATTTCAAAACTCCTTACAAGATGACACTTGAAAGATATAAATTGCAAATGGATGTATTCTCATATCTTAAGTGGCAGTTATTATTAAAACGTTTTTTTTCTGATTGAATTTGATTATTTTTGATATGTACAGTCTCTTTGCTGCAGGGGAAATAACGTAGGAGAAAACAGAAACGAAAGTAGCCACCACAAGCAAAGAGAGCCAGAAAGAAGGAGCGACATAGCAGCGCCCCGGAAAAAATCCCTGTTTGTGTACAGTCACCCACCGTATCAGAGACTGCCATTCAAAAAATGGCCTGCTCAGCCACTCGCACAGATGCAGATTTGTTTTGTTTTGTTTTACGGCATATCAACCTCGGTGGGTCATTTAATGCCGATAAAGTTGTGAAATAAATTCATTCTTAATGCATAATACAATTTTGTTTATAAACTCATGTTTTTCTATTTAACCCATAGATGGGACCCTAACAGGTACTACCACTCCAGGTCAGAGTGGACCATGGAGCAATGGTGATGAAGGGGTGCTCCACATTCCCCAAACCTCCAGAACTGGAACCTCACCATCAGATAGAGTTTAACGTCATTCCAGGACATATAGACCCTCAGCCACCGAATTCTAGCACCCATATGATAAGAAGGATTGGGGTTTGCCATAAAGGCAATAGGGTTGGGGCCATCATATAGGTGCTAGGGCTTGACGTGGCCAGCCGATTGATCGGAGGGGGCCTCTCCGACCGCCCGTCTAGCCCAAGAAAAGCTCAAGTGGAATTATGCAAGTCATGGACTGCTCGGCCACCTGGGTTCCATCCTAAGCATCACGGGTGGCCACCTACGGCCACCAGGTGGCCCCATTGGGGGAGTGTTTACCACCTCTGCAGAGGGCGGAGATGCAGATTAAAAATAAACTAAATTGGGGAGAGGGACACTACGCCACAACAATATTTACAGTACAGCTCATAAATATTTGAACGCCTTGACAGTAGGATTAATATCGTTCCATGTTGAGAATAAACTAGGCGGGGGGGGGGCATTGTCGTTATGAGTCGGTCAGCGAGGGAGTCTATCCACTTTTCAAAAGCGCTAAGACTAGTGAGATTGTTTGGGAGAATTGAGGTGGAACGCCAAAAACCCATCAGCTCCTCAGTTTACCGCACATATCCAAGCAATGCTACTCATATACTGAGTTGACAAAATAAGATTTATTTTTTATTTCCTAACAAGATTAGCCAATTTGAATCTTGTGTCTTTAAAATGATTGTTTATTTGAAAAAGAAAATGTAAGAGAAATCGATTATGAGAGAAAGAAGCGGAGTGATCTATTGTCGGTATCAGTCGGTCAGCGAGGGAGCCTATCCACTTTTCACAAAAGATTGTTTTGGGGAATGAGGTGGAACGCCAAGACTACCATCAGTTCCTCAGTTTACCGCACAGGTCCAAGCGGTGCTACTTATATGCTGAGTTGACAAAATAAGATTTTTTCTTCTTTTCCTAACAAGGTTAGCCAATTTTACAATTGTGTTTTTAAAATGATTGCTTATTTGAAAATAAAATGTAAGAGAAATCGATCATGAGAGAAAGAGGCCGTCAGTATCAGTCGGTAAGCGAGGGAGTCTATCCACTATTCACAAGCACTAGACTAGTGAGTTCTTTTTGGGAATGAGGTGGAACGCCAAACTACATCAGCTTCTCAGTTTACCGCACAGATTCCAAGCGGTGCTACTCATGTGAAGAGATATGTTGAATAATGTTATGTTTTTAACAGAGGCATATAGATAGAAATATATATATTTATTTATGTTGCAAATGTATAGTGATATGTATTATGTGAGTCCTAGGGCCTGGATAGCGTTTGTAAGTAGTTTCTATCCTAAGCGTCTGCTATCAGTCATGATCTTCCTACGCTGCCGTGTTGTGCTGTGTCATGTGAGGAAGTAGTTCGTAATACTATTACACTTATATGCTGAGTTGACAATATAAGATTTTTTTTCTTTTCCTAACAAGCTTAGCCAATTTGACTCTTGTGATTGTTTATTTGAAAAAAAATGTAAGAGAAATCGGTCGTGAGAGAAATTAAGATTGAAATCAAATAAATGCTTGATTTATTTACAACTTTTTACAATTTTTTCTTTTTTTCTTAATAAGTGCTTGATTTGTGATAGATTAGATAGATAATAGATAGATAGAGAGGAGAGAGAGAGAGAGGAGAAGAGAGAGAGAGAGAGATAGGGATAGATAAGTGGAGAGAGAGATAGGAAGAGAGGAGATGTGCGTGTGTGGAGAGAGAGGAGAGAGAGAAGGAGAGAAGGAAGACAGATAGGGACAGGAAGAGAAATGTAGGAACAGAGAGGGATAGACAGCGGGAGAAAAAGCGGGAGAGATAGGTAGTTAGAGATGAGAAAGAGCGTGAGAGAGGGAGAATGAAAGGGAGAGAGAGAGGTGGGATGTAGAATCAGCTATCTATAAATGTGATAACAGGGATTTGACTCCGGTTTAGTTTTTTTTGTTTTTGTTTGTTTTTATTTTATTTTCTATTTCTATTTTCTATTTTTTCCTTTTGTCTTTTATCTATTCACAACTTTTTACAATTCTTTTCTTTCTTTTTATTCTTTAATAAGTGCTTAATTTGTTGATAATTAACTTAGGTTGCTCCAATATTGTGTTTATCAACTAGGACATAGCGTTATTGTATTCAACTACCTATAAACGGTTGACTAATTTTTTTCTCAAAAATTAAATAAAAAGTTGGCTACTAATTATTTTTCATTCAAGATTTGTTTTGTTTTATTTTTTCTATTGTAAATTCCTATTTATTTATTCATTTATTTATTTATTTATTTATTTTGTATTAAATGTTTTGTCATTAATTCAGCCATTTCTAAAATCGAAATCAACAATTAATCTGAGATTGATTTCAATGGAGTGTTGGAAAAAAAGAAACAATGATTTTAATCAAGCATTTATAAGTGAATTGAATTTTAGCATTTAATAACCCGTAAGGGTTTTATGTGTCATTAAACAAATAAACCAAACCAAACCAAACAAAGCGTTATTGATTCCGTGTTTATGCTATCCTAACCTAGATATACTACACCAAATCAGTTAAATAGAATATTCCGTTTTTGAATTTGTTGAGTAATTCCAAGTCAAATCATCCAAGCCCTATAACCCACCCGCTTCAGTTTTTCTGAATTTTTTTCCATTTGTGTACTATGTTAAAGTTTGACAATCTCCAATACTTGTTAATCAATTGCAAATGTTAAAACAACAAAATTGCTGCTTTTTGCTTTACAAAAGGAATTTTACAAAAGAAAATAAGAGATGATTATTTATGATACTTAGTGTAAAGATTTTTCTCATGTGAAATTTTATTTGATTTTTTTCTCATTTTGACATAGTTTTTCTGTTGCTGCTTGTGAACCGACTTCTACATTTGTGCTTATTTTTAATTTGCACATGGATTGACGAGGCGAAGATTATACAAGATAATTGGCTAGTACTTTCCCCTCAGTGTGACCCTTGAACAGGCCTTTTGCCAAGGTCTATAAAATGGGGAGAATAAAAAGGCCTTTCCTTACCACAGTGGCCAATGATGTTTTGGTAGAGGTTCTCAATTCACAGTTGGTTTTCTAGACAAATTGCTTACAAGGGCTAGAGAACCCAATCTTTCCTATTTTATTGAGAGCAAAGAGAAACAATTTAATTCATGGCTTATTGGTTCCATTTTACATGCTGATAATTTAGGCCAACTGAAACTATCACACATGCAAAAAAAAAAAGTTACCAATACAGTTTACATTATTATTATTATGCATTTAGAAAACAATATTAGAAATCATCTATATGGGTAATTCCATTTCAAATCATCCAGGTCATGTCACCCCACCCCCCTTCAAACAGGTGTGGATTATGGTAAAGTTTGACAATCCCCAACATTTGAGCTTCCATTTCCAAAAATTGACGGATTTATGTCTATTTTTAGCTCTCTGGTGGTGTTCGCGAAAAATGGTGACTTTTTTATTTACTGTTTATTATAATGTTTATTTTTCTATTTTTGTCTCTAAAATGAGTTGTAGAGCTTGCCTACTCCTAAATAATTGTTCATTTTATTTGTTTTAGAATTTAATTTAAAATTTGTTTCATTTTATTTTATAATTGTTTATTATAATGTTTATGTTTCTATTTTTGTCTGTAAAATGAGTTACAGAGCTTGCCTACTCCTAAATAATTGTTCATAGACGCATTGTGACCCAGGAAAGGCAAATACGCTATCAACAAAGTATTATACTTAACCAATTTTAAGTTATCAATGATTTCTATTTGCAAAAATTTCACTGATGTAGTTTCAGTTCTGAGCAAAAACCAAAATAACTTTTTGGTGCATATCTACTAGCAATAAAGAGTAGACAAGCTGATGGTAGGTGTGGGGCTCCACCTCAGGCGTAAAAACTATCTTCACGGCCTAGTTCTAGCGAAAAGGGAATAGACTCTCTCGCTGTCCGAAAGATAACAACAATAGGCTACTCCGTCTACTTTATTTATTTATCTTACATTTTAAATCTACTGGCAAAAGACAAAAAGCTGTTTCTAACCAAGAAAAAGCATTTATTAATAAACAAACTTTCGAAGAACCCCCAGTTTTTCAATAATATATATATATATATATATATATAATATATATATATATATATATATATCTTCTCTGACTTTTGGATATATATATATGTTACGTAGTGCCTTTCTTTGACGGTACCAAATAGGTATATATTTGCATACCTCTTTACCGGCACTATATATCTATATATGTTATATACTTCTCTTTTACTTCTTATTCTTGTATATATATACAAGAATATATATATATATATATATATATATA
Source organism: Doryteuthis pealeii (assembly GCA_023376005.1). Classification (NCBI taxonomy): domain Eukaryota; kingdom Metazoa; phylum Mollusca; class Cephalopoda; order Myopsida; family Loliginidae; genus Doryteuthis; species Doryteuthis pealeii. Next base: position 31,137,455 of record CM042180.1, read on the forward strand.
TATAATATATATATATTATATATAATTTGGTTTGGGGGGTTGAAGGCTATCACAAGGCAGGTGTAAAGAAAAAAAAATAAGGTAACAATGG
>CM042180.1:31142545-31155045 GCA_023376005.1 Doryteuthis pealeii
ATATATATATATGTGTGTGTGTGTGTGTGGTGTGGAGTCTAGTTTTTCATTAGGAGTCTAGTATATATATATATATATATATATATATATATATATATATAATATCATATTTGTATATATGTTTTATATATATATAAAAGTCCATAAAATACATTTTGGGGAGATTTTGTGTAAAGCCTTGGTGTGAAATGAGAAACTCAGATGTTTCTGTGCTAAGTTTCATATCATTTCATTCAATATTTCGATCGGTTGAGCCACATTCCTCAAGAAGGTTTGGACTGGCTGATTTCACACCCAAATCTCCCAAATATATCAACACACAACACATACACACACACACACACACACACACACACACACACACACACACACACACATACACACACACACATAAAATATATATATATATATACGCAACGCTATATAATAAGGGATGGAGAACTATATGGTGGCCTTTACATACATAGGGATGTGTGTATTAAAAACAGTTAAAATATGCTTCGCATTCTGTAGGTGACTATAGCCTAGCAGTTAAGGTGTCTGACTGACGCTGAACCTATCGGATTTCAATCCCGTCTATAGGTATCTTACAAATGTCTAGCCACACTGAAGAGACTTGATAAGTCGACACGTGTCTGTGGATGACTATATATATTTATATATATATATATATATATATATATATTGAGAACTAGACTCACCAGATATAGCAACAAAGAAGCATACGTGGACTCCACAACGACAATATATATATATATATATATATATATATATATATATATATATAATATATGTGTGTGGTGTGTGTGTGTGTGTGTGTGTCTGTCTGTCTGTCTGTCTGTTATGGACTTTTTCTATGCAATAATAAGACATTAAGCTGTTTTTAAATTAATATTTTTTCGATATAGAACATCTGCCTGACAACGTCGAAATGGACCAAAGCCAGGGAAAAAATACGATTTAATTGTTAAATAAATTTAAGAAAAAAACAGCTGCAAGTCTTAAGAAAATCGAGTCCAGCTGGCTAGCCAGTACTCCAAGCTGATAAAAATATAATTAGATTGTAACTACATACATATCTATATTTGACTTTGATTTTTGCATGTGTCACGCTCTGCGAATGATACATACGAGTGTAATCCCAAAGGTATGGTCTCCAAAGTTTTTAGTGATCACAGAAAAGTTTTTTATAACTCGACTTTCAGAGTTAATAGAGAAATAATATGAGAGACACCTGAAGAAGGACAGAGGGGGGCATTTGTTGAAACATTGTAATAACAACTATCATGATTATTGTAACTTGGATGTCAGAGTTAACAGAAAAATAATAGGAGGAAACTCAACGAGTCTTAAGGAGAGGGGAAAAGGTTTACTCAGCAACGATTATTATTGATAGGGAAAAGGTTTAGTAATCCTAAAGGTAAGGTCTCTAAAAATTTTAGAAATCACAGAAAAGTTTTGTTTATTTTGTTGTTTGTCTATTGATTTTGAACGGCATATCAACACCGTCTGGGTTATGTCATTGCCTAATGGTTAGGAAGTAATACATATCGTGTATTTATATTTTTACTTTAGTAATTTGTTTTAAAAAAATGTGTTAGCACCAATTGGGGATTATGTTGTATGGTATTGATTTGTTCATGTCTATATTCTATGGTATAAATTTTATTCCTTTAAAGGGCATATCAAACATGTTTGGGGTTATGTCATGCCTACGGTTAGTAAGTAATACATATCGTGTATTTATATTTATACTTTATAGTAATTGGTTTTAACAATGTGTTAGCATTATTGGGGATTATGTTGTATGGTATTGATTAAGTTCATGTCTATATTCTATGGTATAATTTTATTTCTCTCAAAAAAGAGAGAATATCCTCCATGTTGAAATTTTCAAACAGATCTTTCATATTGTTTGCTTTAAAAGAAAAGTTTTGTTATAACTCGAGTATTAGAGTTAATATAGAAATAACAGAAAGAAACTCAATGAGTTTTATTGCTAGGGAAAAGGATTTATAATCCTAAATGTAAAAAAAGTAAAGTCGTCGGAGCGGCCTAATGTCGGTATCAGCCAGACAGCGATTGAGTCTATCCCCTTTTCACTAGTGCTAAACCAAGGAGATTATTTTGGCATATTAGGTGGAGCGCCACATCTACCATCAGCTCCTCACTTTACCGCACAGATCCCTGTGCTTCTCATAAGCTGAGTGGACGAGGGCCGGTATCGAACCAAGGTAAGGTCTCTAAAATATTTAGAAATCACAGAGATGTTTCGTTGTAACTCGAGTATCAGAGTTAAAAAGAAATAATAGGAAGACTCACAACAAGTATTAAGGATAGAGAAAACGTTTACTAAGCAAAGATACAAGGTCAACAGAGTAATTAGCAATTGTTAGGTTGAAATAACAAGTCCTGTGTGGTCTCGTTGTTTCTCTCCCCCGAAGTTTCATCACACATTATTCATAGGAAAAACATTCTTATTAGTTAGGGACAATAATAGACGTGGTTAAATCCTACTTAACGGACATAAATTCCACTATCGTGTGTCACCCAGCCGAAAGAAAATATACCAAAAATCAAGGAATTAACCGAATTTAATTAAATTTTCAGTGTTGATATATTAATGAATAAAATATATAATGCATCAGTTATTTTATTTAAAAACCCTTACATTTTTACAGGTCAGTTAACTTTGAACCACGTATCTTTGAGGCGTAACACAGATTCAAAAACATACTGGGAGAAAGAAGGAGAGGAATTGAGGCAGATATAGACAAACGGTGAGAGAGATTGAGAGAGATAGACAGGGAGAGAGAAGGGAAGACGGATATACAGACAGTGAGAAAGGGGGAGGAGGGGGAGAAACACAGACAAAGACATAGAAAGAGAGAGAGAGAGTGGAGACAGACAGACAGACAGGCAGATAGACAGACAGAGACAGTGTGAGAGAGAGGGGGCATATAGATAGACATTTGAGTGTGTGTGTATGAGAGAGAGAGAGAGAGAGGGGAGAAAGACATAGGGAGAGAGAGAGAGAGAGAGAGAGAGAGAGAGAGAGAGAGGGGGGGCAGACAGATAGATAGGCAGTGAAAGAGAGTGGAAGGAGAAGAGTGAGATGAGGTAACAAAGTTCATAATGTCAGTAATCCATTTTATTACAACAATTCCCTGTCAGGGAAATGACCTTTAAGTTAGTCTATCCTTAAAAGATAAACAACTATCTCCACTTCATCAGTCTGCGATCTGGTACCCACACAGCCATTAGTTGATAACCCCACCCCACAAAAAATACTTCAGTGAACACCCCCAACCTTTTAACCCTAGGCGAATGACTTGATGGTTTCAATTTACGTCATTACACCCCCCCCCACACACACACATACACGCGCGGAGGAGTCACGTGGTATAATGGCTAGAGTCGTAAGAAATGGACTCGTCGACCCGAGTTCAAATCCCAGACGAAGCTGTATACATTTCACATAGTGCTAATATCCTTGGGAAAGGTGTGCATCCACCTGCTCTTTTTCCAGCTATGGGCAAAATAGTAGGACTGACTGGGTTCTTTAACCTTGGTTAGGCAACGAGTCCAGGAGAAGGAAAACTCGGAATTCAAACTGTTAAACACCGCCTAAAAAATTGACCTGGTGTCACATCCTGCTCGTGTGGAGGGGTTGGTAAATATGTACATGCGTGTGGTTCGATAGACTTAAATCTATACACGCACGTAAATAAAAGCGCGCTTTAAAAACAGAGTTCGTGTTTTTTAAAGATAGAAGTACTAACACATCAAATTGTAATCATTGTATATTCTAGAAAATATATGCACCCTCCGGGTACTTAAGTTTCCATGTAAAAAGAATATATTAAATTAGAAAGGCTAATGAAACTAAATAAGAATGCAGATAAAAAGATTTGAAACAGAGGAGGGTAGAATCGAAAATAGAACAATTGAAACTTACTCTTCCATCACTCTCCTGTATGTCATTGCTAAATTCTCCTAATTATTAATAAAATATAATAAGATGACGAGGATTACTTAACTTTTCTATGGAATTCAGAAATTGAATGATGTTATGTTCGCCAGTGTGGAACACGGAATCGGCATGCCGAGTTTAAACATGGATAGAAATGTCATTTAGAATATATTAATAAAATTAGCAAATATACGAACCTTCCGGGTGCAAGTATTAAAGTTTTAATGTAATGAAATATCATATTAAATTAGAAAGGCTAATGAAACTAAATAAGAATGCAGATAAAAAGATTTGAAACAGAGGGAGGTATAATCGAATAATAAAACAACTGAAAATTACTCTTCCATCACTCTCGCTTTTTATTGTAAAATTTATAACTTGAGTTGTAATATACTTTCGGTTACAGACAGAGAAACACAGAATCTCTATTATAATAAGATGTGCATCACTAGCCTAGTAGTAATCTTTTTTTTTATTTTGGCGGGAGGGTGTGGTGAATGATCAAATGTTATCAAGTGGCCAAAAAGGCAGATGCACATGCACTTGCATCTGCTGCTGTTGCTGCTGCGTTTCGACTGTGATTGAATTTTACGATTCACGTAATTAGTCCAATGTTCACGTGCAGCTGACGCTTCCGAGGCGATAATCTCGCGAGATTTCGATCATTTGTTTGGAAGGCAGAGTCAGGGAACATAAAAAAGAATTGGACTAACGCAATGACGGTTAGAGTGAGGGCAAATGGGTCCTTGGGCTTTCAGGAATAAAGACTGGAATTGGAAATGAACAGGGCCTAGGGTTGGCTAGAGAGAGGGGGGAGAGGGGAGAGAGAATCGAGAGAGAGAGAGAGAGAGGGGGAGGAGAGAGAGAACCAAGAAAGAAAAAAGTTTTTGTGTGTCCGTGAGTGTGTGTGTGCGTGTGAGAGAGGGAGAAAGAGAGAGAGAGAGAGAGAGAGAGAGAGAAGAAAGAAGAATGAAGAAAGAGAGAAGAGAGAGAGAGAGAGAGAGAGAGAGAAGAGAAAGAAGAATGAAGAATGAAAAGAGAGAGAGTGTGTGTGTGTATGCATGTGCATAATTGCGTGAATATGCGTGTGTTTTTGTGCGCGCGCAGAGAGAGAGAGAGAGAGAGAGAGAGAGAGAGAGAAAGATGAACAGAGAGAGAGAGAGAGAGAGAGAGATAGAGAGAATAAAAAGAGTGTGTGTGTGTCTGTGAGTGTGTTTTGTTATGTGTGTGCGTTAAAGAGAAGAGAGAAAGAGAGAGAGAAGATAAAGAAAGAATGAAGAAAGGGAGAGAGAGAGAACGGAAAGAGAGAGTGTGTGTGTGTATAGGCGTATGTGTGTGTGTGTGTGCGTGCAGAGAGAGAGAGAAAGAAAGAGAGAGAGAGAGAGAGAGAGAGAGAGAGTGAAAAGAGAGAGAGAGAATGAAAAGAGTGTGCGTGCGTGAGTGTGTGTGTGTGTGTGTGTGTGTGTGGAGAGAGAGAGAGACAGAGAAAGAAATGAAGAGAGATAGTGTGTATGCGTGTATGTGTGTGTGATTGTTTGCATGTGTGTGTGTGTGTGTGTGTGTGTGTGTGTGTGTGTGTCGAGGCAGAAGAAAAGCTCCTTCAGGAGAAATGAGATCGTATCAGCAGATTACTGACATTATAAAATTCTTGACTTCTTGCCATCCTAGTGGACAAAAGAATAATAATTAAACACTAGCAGGACCTGTGGATATACCACACTATGATAACTTAATTATTACAACATTTAATATGTTTACTTAAGAGCTATTGCCAAATATCTCAATATGTAATAAAAATATGATGATCTTGAACAGGGCCTAGGGTACGGAGAGAGAGTGAGAGGAGGGGAGAGAGAAATAAAGAGATAGATAGATAGATAGATAGAGAGAGAGAGAGAGAGAGAGAGAGAGAGATAGAGAGAGAAAGAGAGAGAGAGAGAGAGAATGAAAGAGAGAGAGAGTGGTGTGTGTATGCGTGTGCATAGAGCGTGTATATGCGTGTGTTTGTGTGTGCGCATTTCATTCTTTCCTGAAGAGAGAGAGAGAGAGAGAGAGAGAGAGAGAGAGAGAGAGAGAGAGAGAGAGAGAGAGAGTTTAGGGGTAGAAGGAAAGCTCCTCCATGGGAAGTAAGATAGAAGTCTGCAGAACCAGCCAGGTTACTGACATTATAAAATTCTTGACTTCTTCACATCCTAGTCGACAATACGAAAATAATTAAACACTAGCAGGACCTGTGGATATACAACAGTATGATAATCTGATTATTACAACATTTAATATCTTTACTTAAGAGCTATTGCAATATCTCAATATGTAATAAAATATAAATGATCTTCAATTTAACTCTCTTCACTTTTTTTTTTTCATTCTTTTCCGAAGAGAGAGAGAGAGAGAGAGAGAGAAGAGAGAGAGAGAGAGAGAGAGAGAGAGAGAGAGAGAGAGAGAGGGGGGAGTGTGAGAGAGAGTTAAGGGGCAGAAGGAAAGCTCTTCAGGGGAAGTGAGATCGAAGTCTGCAGAACCAGCCAGGTTACTGACATTGAAAATTTCTTGACTTGTTCACACCCTAGTGGACAATACGAAAATAATTAGACACTAGCAGGACCTGGAGCAGGATATACAACATTATGATAATCTAATTATTACAACATTTAGTATGTTTACTTAAGAGCTCTGGCAAAATAGTTGAATATATAAAAAATATAATAATCTTTATTTAACTCGCTCTACTAGAAGGACCTGTGAATATGCAACAATGTGATAATTTAATTATTACAGCGTTTGATATATTTATTTTACTTTGGCCCTATCTTAGGCTAGACGGGCGGTTGGAGTGGCCCCCTTCGATCATATCAAGCCCTAGCATCTATATGATTTTCCCAACCCTACTGCCCTTATGGCAAGCCCCAACCACTTTTTATCATATGGGTGATAGAAGGCGGTGACATGTCCTGGGAATGACGTTAAACTCTATCTGATGGCGAGCAAACGCACATATAAAAATTAACGGTTAATAACATCATATTCACACATTCATTATAAACTTAACATCTTTCATTTTGTCTCTCACAAAAACATTCCTTAACAGTGTCCTGGTGATGGTTTAATACCGAAATACTTAAGTATTGACACATAAAATTGTTTACCCTGATCGTAACATCCTGTGTTTGTTATATTTTTAAAAATATTTTCTTCTTTATTTTCTTCTCATATATATATATATATATATATATATATATATATATATATATGAAATTTAACATTTTGAAAAAAACATATGATGTTTGTTATGTAATTGCTGACAGATCTGTCTCGACCAAATCGATAAGTTGGTCTTCATCAAAGAGTGACATAGATGGGAAGAATGTTTTTTTCAAAATGTTAAATTTCATACTGTCGGATTAATTTCCATCTATTTTTCATATTTGTCAAATGAAAAAACATTATATCTGGAATTTTACACCTTGAAGACTTTCATCTTTAAAACTCTACGCGGACTTAACACCACATGTAAATTTTGGAACTCTTAACACCTTTCTTCAAATTACACTGTGGACTTGTATACGTTTTTAATTGCTGAAATATATACTATACTATTTTTGATACCACTTTACATTTTTTTATAAATTTTTTAACAACAACTCTTTTGAGTTTTTTATTATAAATATTGCTTCTGATTTTAAAATTAAAAATAAATTTATTTTATTTTAAAAAAATTAAAAATAAAGTTTATTTTATTTTTAATACAGAACATGCATTTTTCAAAATTTCAGCGTTGAAATTCAGCGTTCGTTTTTTTGTAAACAGTCTTTTTAACGGATATCTTCCTTCCCCATCTATGTCGCTCTTTGATGAAGACCAACTTATCGATTTGGTCGAAACAGGATCTGTCAGCAATCACATAACAAACATCATATGTTTTTTCAAAATGTTAATTTTCATACTGTCGGATTAATTTCCATCTATTTTTCAATATATATATATAATATATATAATATATATATATATATATATATATATATATATATATTATATAAATATATATACATGAAACTGTAGATTTCTTTTATAGGCACACTGTATATGTTTAGAACAGCCAACCCTGTAGGTCAAGTAAGCGAGTGGGAATCGCGCAAGAGACACACATTAGAAAGAACGATTTTGTCAATAAAATCCAGTTACGCGTATTGTTTATATCAGCCGGATATTTCATCGGGTTTTCAACAAAAAAAATATAAATAAATAATAAATAAAAAAATAAAAAAAATAAAAATAAGTAAAAAATGAAAATAAATAAATAAATATGAATAAATAAAAAATAAAATAAATATGTAAAAAAATAAAATGAATAAATAAATAAATAAAAGAGAGGGAATAATAAGATTGAAAAGGCGCGTTCTTAGAAATAAAAAAACGCGCGCAAGGAAACACTCAAACTTCCCGCCAAAAATCCAAGGAGAGAAGGAAAAAAAAAAGAATAATGGCGCAGGTGGTAGGGTTTATTTTCATATTTTTCTAACCAACGAAATTCGGTGACGCGTGTTGAGTGTTTTTTTTCTATATTGTCATTTGTCGAACAATGTTGTTGCCTTTGCACATAAACAGGGATGAAAGAATACTAACAAATAAATAATAAAAAAAGAAATGAATAAAAAAAGAAAGAAGAAGAGAGAATGAAAATAAATACAATAGAAACAAAGAAGACACTTACACCTGCTACTGGTGATATATTCATTTTTCTCTTGATAAATGTAGTTATGGGGGCTCGGAAGATGCAAAAACGGGGTCATTAGAAGAAGAAGAAGAAGAAGAAGAAGAAGAAGAAGAAGAAGAAGAAGAAAGGAATAAAAGCAGAGGATGAGACAGAATTTGATGATGATGATGATGATGAATGCGACTTGAGTGGAGGCAAATCGGAAGAAGAAGAAGAAGAATAAGAAGAAGAAGAAGAAGAAGAAGAAGAAGAAGAAGAAGAGGATGAGACAGAATTTGATGATGATAATGATGATGCTGATGGTGATGATGAATGCGACTTGAGTGGAGCAAATCGGGAAGAAGAAGAAGAAGAAGAAGAAGAATGGTGGGGGAAGTATAAAGATAGAAGGGGAGGAAGAGAGAGAGAAGGAGAGAGAGAGAGAGAGAGAGAGAGAGAAGAGAGAGAGAGAGAGAGAGGAGCGAGCGAGCGAGCACAGAAGAAGAAGAAAAAAAGAAAAAGATGATAAAAAATAGAAGGGGATGATGATGACGATGATGATGAGATGATGACGATGATGATGAAGAAGAAGAAGACGATTGAAGTGGACGTAAATTGGGAGGCTGAAGAAGAAGAAGAAGAGAAGAAGAAGAAGAAGAAGAAGAAGAAGAAGAACAACAACAACAACAACAACAACAACAACAACAACAAGCAAGAAGTACGGGAAATAATATAATAATGATAAGAGGGAAGAAGAGAAGAAAGAAAGAAAGGAAAAAAGAAGAAAGAAGGAAAGAAAGATAGTAAAAAAAGAACTAAAGAACAGAGCAAGAACAAGAAACAGGAACCGAGTGAGTATAAAGGAAGGAAGGAAGGAAGGAAGGAAGGAAGGAGAAAGAAAGAAAGAAAGAAAGAAAGAAAGAAAGAGAAAATAGTGAAAAAGAGAACTAGCAACAAAGAGAAAGAGAGGAAAAGAAAGACGTAAAGGAAGGAGAAACTAAGAAAGAAAACGAAAGCAAGATGGGGAAAAAAAAGAAAAAAGCGAGAGTCCGAGCAAAAAGAAAGAAAGAAAGAAAGAAAGAAAGAAAGAAAGAAAAGACAGTGAGAAAGAGAAGAAGAAAAAGGAAAGAAAGACTTTAAGAAAGGAGAAGCTAAGAGAGAAAAAGAAAGCGAAATGAAGTAAGAGAAAATAATAAAAGCGAGTGTCCGAACAAAGAGAAATAAATAAAGAAAGAAAGAAAGAAAGAAGGAAAGAAAGAAAGGAAATTTTAAAAAAGATGAAAATAGCGTGAAAAAGAAATAATAGAGAAACGAAAGAAAACGAAAAATAAAACAAAAGAAGAAACCGTAAGAGAAGAAAGAATTGAAGAAGAATATTCCGAAAGAGAAACAAGAATGAATTGCCCCAAGAAAAATAAATGAATAAAGGATTTGTCTTTGATAATATTCTCTAAATGGAACTGAGGAGGTACTGCATGTGGGGAGGACCACTTGAATCAGGTCACTGGAAAATAGATGCCTTTGGCTACTAATGACTAAGGACACAGATCAGAGGGATTTCCAGATTGTATAGCTAGGACAAGTCTTTTATAACTGTTTGTTTTCCTAGTATAATCCTCCGTGTTGGTGACCTTGAATCAGACTTGTTTAAAACGGGAAATTTTCAAGGGCGGGAAATTCTGTGGTATTGAAAATTGAAGAAAAGTGAAAAAGAAAAAGAAAAGGCCAAAAAGAGAAAGATGGAATGGAAAATGAAACGTTACAGAAACACAAGAGGAGGGATGAAAAGCTTTAAAAAAAAGAGAGACAACGAAAAGGTGATATATATATATATATATATTATATTATATATATATATATATATATTATATATATATGAGGAAAAAAAATGAGCAAAGAAAAGAAATGTAGATGGATAAATGAATTAATCGATAATCACTTTAATCGATATCACTTACACATGTGTTTGGTCAGTTTATTATTAAAATGTATACGGATAACGCATTATTATTTTAAAGAATCAGATGAAATTGAAATAATGATAATATAAAAATAGGTTCCAAAATGATGATAATAATAATAGGTTCCAAAAATGATAAATAATAATAGGTTCCAAAAATAATGATAATAATAATAATAGGTTCCAAAAATGATAATAATAATAGGTTCCAAAAATGATAATAATAATAGGTTCCAAAAATAATGATAATAATAATAATAGGTTCCAAAAATGATAATAATAATAGGTTCCAAAATGATGATAATGATAATAGATTCCAAAAATAATGATAATAATAATAATACGTTCCAAAAATGATTAAAAAAATATTCTTTTTTCGAACATTTTTAAAATTCTGTTTTGTCTCCAACGGATTTTTCTCTACTCAAAAAATAAAAATTCACTCTGATGAAAGTCGTAAAAAATCTCTCTGTGTACGGAATATTTTTACATTTTTCCTATTATTATTATCATTATTTCAATTTCATCTGATTATTTTAATAATAATAATAGCGTTAAACTCTGTCTGATAGTGAAGTCCGAGTTCTGGAGCTCTGAGAAATGAGGAGTACCTCTTCATACCCATTGCTCCCTGGTCCACTCTGACCCAGAGAGGTATTACTTGTTAGGGTCCCATCTATGGCTAAATAGAAAAATGTGTTTCATATAAAAATTGAGTATCGATTAAGAATTAATTTATTTCAAAATTTTGTCGGCATTAAATGACCCGCTGATGTTAGTATGCCGTAAAACAATATATGGCTACCAATAAGCAAGGACACAGATCGTTTGGCTATGGTCAGGCTTTTATAACTGTTTGTGTTCCTAAGCGACAATCTTCCAAGTTGTAGTCGTGTCAGGGCTACTGTATGGCTGAACCACTTAGACCCTAACGATACACCTAAAAATAAGCTAGATGTGGGCTGCATAAGAATGCTGCAGGCGATCTTGAACAAATTAAGCAGAAATACTCCACAAGAAAGTATCTGTACGGCCACTTGCCCCCTCCACACACACAAATCATCCGAGTGTGACGGACAAGACATGCTGGACACTGCTGGAGAGGCAAAGACGAACTCATAAGTGACGTTCTCCTGTGGAAGCCAGAACACGGACGCGCCAGTGCGGATCGACCAGCTAAGACTTTGAAATCAGTGACGTAGTTTCAGTTACAAATTGAAACCAAATTATTAATAGATATTAATAGATATATTTAGATTGGCATATGTTGTCAATAGACAAAGATACAATCTAAAAATAAACATTTTCTATTGAAATATATATATATATATGATGATTGCCACTTCTTCACAGAAGAAGGCCATTTCTACAAGCAGTTCGGTTGTGAACACCTAGTTGGCTCAGTAGTCCTACTTTGCTTTTACGCGCCCTGTGGAACCTTGGCCAGGTCTGCGCGGATGCTGGATGCTGCGCGGAGAGTGATGAGTGATAGGGACAGTTGGCGAGAGATTGTCTCGCATATCCGTGCTACTAGCATGATCTGAAGAAGATGATGATGATGATGATGATGATGATTTATAAATACTGATGACCTTGAATCAGACTTGGCTTGAAACGGGAGAATTTATTGAAAATCAACCAAGAAATGTGCATGCATCTCTGACCAACCTTTACTCAGTCTCAACGCCAGTACATCAGCCATCTTTAGCATCATATTCAAATCTCCGAAATTCAAATCAAACTCACCTGTAAAATAAAAAAGAAGAAATAAACGTTTATAATAAACTAGCAAGCAAAAAAAAAACAAAACAAAAAAAAAAAAACGCCCCACGGGCGGTGTAAAAATCAAATTTTAAAAAATATATTTTTTTTGAGGA
>CM042180.1:31160045-31165045 GCA_023376005.1 Doryteuthis pealeii
ATTCGGGTGAAATTGGTGTATGAATCCACCGGAAGTTTTACCACGAGCGCTTTCTGCACTGCTTAGTGCCATCATCAGGTGTGGAAGTGTTGCGATGATTCCATTGTTTCTTTCTAAACAAACAGTAGCAGTAGGAATTAGTAAACTTTAAAAAGATGACCAGACAGCTAGAAAGGAAACTAGTCACGCAGAATTGTCCGTTGAGTTCAACAAAACAATATATATATATATATATATATATATATATATATATATATATATATATATATAAGGATAGCAAGCTAGATTAACACAGAAAAAAACATGACACTAGGTCAATCTTTATACGGAGCACAGTTGATTTAATTTCAATTTTTCTTTCTCCTATATGAGTTGCCGTGTAAATATGCTAAAAGCTGTGTGTGTGTTTTGCGGAAAGAGGAATTCCGATCAAGATGGAAATCTATACCGCTAAAAACATTCTGAGAGACACAGAAGAGATTCGGTATTTATTTAATAATTGTATCCATTTCATATCGATCTATGCTCTCTCTCTCTCTCTCTCTCTCTCTCTCTCTCTCTCTCTCTCTCTCTCCCAGTCTCTCGCTGCTGCCGCTGCTGCTGTTGCAGCATTTCAGCAATTTCAGCTAAGGACCTGAACGATAATAACGTTAAATATTTTATAAGGTTCCCTTGTTCAAGGCCGGGCATTCTACCGAACATCTATAACAGTAAACACCCCACTCCTCACTCCTCACTCCCAACTTCCCACATTTTCCCCAGCTCTACCCTCTTTTAAACTTATTGTGAACTTCACGAAGGATCGATTTTTCAGAATTAACATGGTGTGGTGGATGAACACACACACACACACACACACACACACATATATATATATATATATATATATATGTGTGTGTGTGTGTGTGTGTGTGTGTGTGTGTGTGTGTGAAAAAAGAAGATGTCATATATCATGGAATAGAATATCGAGTTAATTGCAATATCGACAGTCGATACAAATATTAATCGAATAGTCGGGGTTATAAAGAATATAAAAGTGCTCAATACGTGAGTAGAGCAGATTGAGTAGAAAGGTATTGATGGATAATCTACTAAAGATTCACTAAAGATGGACCATATATATATATAGGATGTCTTCATATATGTATATATATTATATATATTATATATATATGGGGGTGACTTGGTTTCATACGCAATAATGGCATGTAACATCTTCACCTGATGATTGCTATCGCATAAAACCAATATGGTCATGAAATCGAATAAATAGATAAGTAAAACCTCTCTCGCCTTGGTACACCGTTTTTTCAAAAGGAACGTAATGACCTTTCAAAAATGATACTTCTAATTACGGATTGCCCTATAGCATAGCCAAATCCTGGACGTATAATTGCATTTCACTAGCGCTAATACCCTTGGACAGGTATGAATTCTACTCTCCCTCCAGCTATGGGTAAATAGTAGGGGAGACTGGGCTCTTTAACCTTGGTTAGGCAACCGGTCTAGGAGAAGGAAAACTCTGAATTCAAACCTGTTAAACTCCGCTTAAGAAATTGATCTTGTGTCACATCCTGCTCATGCGGAGGTGTTGGTATATATATATATATATATATATATATATATATATATCGGATGACGACGGAGAAAAAAAATTGTGGCCGTTGATAAAAATATAACAGAATTATGAATGTCAGAATTATATATATATATATATATATATATATATATATATATAATATATCATGAATCAACAAGGAGGTTGACATGCGGTAAAGCCAAGCAAATAACCAACATGGCTTTAATAAGGCAGAGACGTAAGAGAAAAAGCGAGAAAAAATGTAAACCGTTGAATCAGACCGAAAAGAAAAATAACTGAAGGGGTGGGGGCTCGAAATAGCTTCAGATGAAAGAATGAGAAAAAACAGCTGAAGTTTAAAAAAAAGAAAAAAAAAAGAAGTAGAGAAAAAGAAGAAAAAATGTTGAAGAATGAAGCAAAAGGATTTTCGGATAATATTTGGAAAAATAAATAAATAAATAAAAAATAAATAAATAAAATAGAATAAAAGAAGGAATCGTAAAATATGTCGCCAAGCGTGGAATCCATCATTTTTGTGTGTTGCGCGCAATTTAAGGCGACACGTCCAACAACGGTTTCGACAGTGAACAAAAAATGAATGAAAAAAAAAAAAAAAAAAAAAAGAAATAAAGAAAATAAAAATAAACAAAACTAAACAAATAAATAATCCCACCTTTTCTTTTTTTTGTCTATACTTTTTCTTTTCTTTATTTTTTGTCTCTATTTCCACTACCCAACCCCTTCTCTGTTTTTTTCTCTTTCGTTCGTTCGTTCGATAAGACAGTGTACAAAAAAAAATCTTAAGAAACGACTAACCAATAAACGTGGTTCCCTAACCTCCTCGCATGAAATGACCCCAGACGGATTGACATGCCGTTAAAATTAATCAATTAATAATCTTTATTTTCTTTCTTTCTTCTTTCTTTCTTTCTTTCTTTCTTTCTTCAGGTCTTTTAAAATCATGGAGGGGGGGGGTCGAAATAGCTTAAGATGAAAGAATGCGAAAAACAGCTGAATAATAATAATAATAATAATAATAATAATAATAATAATTGAGACCATCCAGAATACTGCACTGCTGCAATCTGCCAGAATACTCAGAAGAATCCCGGAGATCTGAGGAGACTTGTTGTCACTCAGACTCCAGGGAGATACCTTCAGCTAATGCTGGTGGGAAAAACTAACGGAAATAATAATAATAATAATAATAATAATAATAATAATAATAATAAGAAGAAGAAGAAGAAGAAGAAGAAGAAGAAAAAAAAAGAAATATTTATTATTATTATTATTATTATAGATGAAGAAGAAAATGATGAAACAGAGAGAGAGAAGAGAGAGAGAGAGAGAGAGAGAGAGAGAGAGAGAGAGAGAGAGAGAGAGAGATGAAAAGAAGAAGAACAACAACAACAAAAAGAAAAAAATGTAGAGAAAAAGAAAAGAAAAAGAAAAAAAACAGATTGAAGAATAAAACGAAAAGATTGTCGGATTAATATTCAAAGAAGAAGAAGAAGAAGAAGAAGAAGAAGAAGAAGAAGAAGAAGAAGAAAGGAGAAGAATGAGGAGGCTGAGGGTGAGGATGATGATGAGGAGGAATCGTAAAATATGTCGCCAAGCGTGGAATCCATCATTTTTGAGCGTTGCGCGCAATTTAAGGCGGCACGTCCAACAACGGTTTCAACAGTGAACAAAAATAAATAAATAAATAAAAAAAATAAATAAAATAAAAATAAAACAAATAGATAAATGAATAAATAAATAAAACAAAAGAAACAAAAAAAATAAACAAATAAAAACAATTCATCCTTATTTTTCCTTTTCTTTTCAGATCTTTTTTCTTGTCTTTTTTTTTTTATTATTTTGTCTCTATTTCAACTACCCAACCCCTTCTTCACCCCCACCCCGTCCCCCCGTCCTCACCTAGCAACCAACCAACCAACCACCATCGTCCCCACCGGTGGAGGCAGAACCGAGAACCAATTGAGCAGAGTGGAACTGGTGAAGCTCTTTTTTTCAGGCGGTGTGTGTGGGGGGGGGAGGGAGGATTGTTGTTGGTGAGTGGAGCGGGGGGGGGGAATCGTCTATTCAGTTGACGTACGGGGGGAAAATTCTTTAGTTCAATTGTATGTGTGTACATATGTGCGGGGTATGGGGGTGGTGGTGGTGGTGGTGGGGATGTTTGTAGTGGTGTAGATCTCCAAGAAGGACGGCTGGATCTGCAGAGTTCGATAAAAAAACAGGAATTGTGGGTGGGTGCGTGCGTGGTGGGTAGAGAAGTGGGGAAATCTCCCCAAAACGGTGTATTGAGTCCGACTTTGACATTCTGAGGAAAATGCGATTGGAAAATATAATGATCCTATAAATGGGGACTGAATGAGTCACGTGATTATGGTAGCTAGATTTTATAATAAGTCACGTAATAATGATAATAATAATAATAATAATAATAATAATAATAGGAAGAATTATTATTATTATTATTATCATTATAGAAGAAGAAGAAGAAGAACAAGAAGAATAAAATAATGAAACGAGAGAGAGGGAGAGAAGAAGAAGAACAAGAAGAAGAAGAAGAAGAAGAACAAGAAGAACAAGAACAAGAACAAGAAAAAATAATGAAAAGAGAGAAGAAGAAGAAGAAGAAGAAGAAGAAGAAGAAGAAGAAGAAGAAGAAGAAGAACAAGAACAAGAACAAGAACAAGAACAAGAAGTTAATAACATTGGAAAGAAAAAAAGAAAGGAATTTAGAAGGAGAAAAAATGAAATTTATGAAACGAGAGAGAAAAAGAGAAAGGCAAGGAATTTAGAAGGAATAAATAAAATGAAAGAGAAAAGGATTGGGAAGCAATTGAAAAGAAGAAGAAAATAATGAAATGATAAAGAAGAAGAAGAAGAAGAAGAAGAAGAAGAAGAAGAAGAAGAAGAAGAAAAAAAGAAAAAAGAAAGAAGAAGAAAAAAAGAAAGAAAGAAAGAAGAATAAGAAAAAAAGAAAGAAGAAAAGAAGAAAGAAAAGAAAAGAAAGAAGAAAGAAGAAGAAGAAGAAGAAGAAGAAGAAGAAGAAGAAAAGAAGAAGAAGAAGAAGAAGAAGAAGAAGAAGAAGAAGAAAGACTGAAAAAAGAAAGACTGAAAAAAGAAAGAAAAAAAGAAATAATAATAATAATAATAATAATAATAATAATAATAATAATAATAATAATAAGAAGAAGAAAGAAGAAGTAAAACTGAATCTCTTTAAATAGCAACACAAAATAATACCATAAGAACCATTTATATCAAAGCGAAAATAGACAGGACGCAAAAGAATAATAATCGTAGATTATGTGCTTACAAAGATGAAAGGGTTAATCACATAATAAGCAAATACAGCAAACTGGCACAAAAGGAGTGCACGGCTAGGCACGACTGGGGATATGGGAAAGAA
>CM042180.1:31166217-31168717 GCA_023376005.1 Doryteuthis pealeii
AGGAGAGAAGATGAGAGAGAGAGAGAGAAGAGAGTTTACCAAATAGATCGATAAATAGAAAAGACAAAGGTGTGAAGAGAATATATATATAATATATAATATATATACAATACATATATATATATATAATATTATTATATAATTATATATTAATTATACGAATGTTATTTTATGTTCTTAAGTGTAGATATATAGGTTGTACCTGTATATTCACACGACACACACACACACACATATAATATAATATATATATATATATATATATATAAATCTCTCTCATATATATGTGTGTATGTATGTTTGTATCTATCTATTTCTCTGTTCTCTCTGTCGCTCTTCTCTCTGTATATATATATATATATATATATATATATATATATATTCTGACACTCGCACGCATAATATAAAAGTATATTTTGTTTCCTTATGAATAAGTTTTGAGTGTATTGTGTAAATATACGTACGTATATATAATGTATATATGTGTGTATAAAATATGCATGCATATATAATATTATATATACATATATACATATGTGTGGTGTATATATATATATATATATATATATATATATATGTGTGTGCGTGTGTGTGCGTGTGTGTGTGTGTCTGTGTGTAAATTACAAACTACTTATAATGGACTCCGTGTTGATTCCGAGGCATGAGAATTTATCAAATGAACAACCCACACCGTATTTTGTTAATAGTGGTGAAGGCTTAAGTTGGACCATCCACACTTTTTGGCACAGTCGATAGGAAAGAATTGGTGAACAAGGAATGCCACAAACCCAAACAACGACCAACCTCAGGATTTTTTAATTTAGAGTTTTCCTTCTCTTGGACTGGTTACCTATCCAAGGTTAAAGAACCCAGTTTGGGCAGTTGGATTCATACTTTTCCCAAGGGTATTAGTGCTATGTGAAATGCAAACAGCCTTGTCTAGGATTTGAACTCGCGTCGACGAGTCTATTTCCTACGACTCTAACCATTGTGTCGCACGCCTCCATATACTACTTATACAAGAAGGAAACTCACAACACCCTCGCTCACAGACTTTATATGGCGAGAAATACTATATTTACACTTTCCCTCATCGTAAATCTCAGATAAATGGGGAATTACTTAGAATATAGGCTTGATTTAACCCCTTACCAACCCTATGTGCGTACCCACAATTGCATCCTCGAAACGAGGCCGGCGAGTGAAGATAATATTTCGGTATCTTCTGCATACCAGAACATCAGGGCTTAGAAGTTCTTGCAGAGGGTTAATTTTGATTTATTTGTTTAATGGTGTATTAACTTCTTTTATGGATGCCTCAGGCACCGGGCAATGAGCCCAGCCCTTACACATTTGCTGCCTGGGGAGAGGTAACTCTGTAACTGAACAGGGAGTTCCCTCGGAGTCACGTTCTTTAAACAGGAGAGGAAACTGATGTGAAGTCTAGAGGGTCTTAGAGGATTTGAAATTGGCGCTTTCACTTTTATATTGCTGTTCACTACGCAACCTATTAACAACGAGAGAACGTCAACTATGTCACAAACGAATGTGTGAACAATTATAGATTATCAAATCAAATCGAAATCGACAATAATTTATCTCGTATATATATATATATATATATATATATATATTTGGGAATAAAAAGGCCTTAAATACCATGGGTATCGTGGTTATGGACCATTTCCACCCGCGAGTATGTTCACGAGCTTCTTCAGATCACTGATATATTTTATTTAGACAGGCACATGGCCAAACTCATTTTATATTCATACATTTCACCTCCCTCATTCAGGGGTGGTCATATTGCATTCTTTCTTTTCAAATGTATTTTTTATTGGTGGAAATTTTTTTTTTTTTTCCTTTGGTTGGCGGTGTTTTATTTCCTTTGTCTGCTAGTCTCTTTGGTAAATTCCTAAGTTTATTTTGACTGACTAACAGGATTTTAATTTATGGTCTCAAAGTATATATATAAGTTACCTTCTTTTTTCTTTACACTCGCATTGTGACAGCCTTCAAAACCAACCAACAAATCAATATATATATATATATATACATATATATATATATGTGTGTGTGAGAGTACGCAATCAGTTTGTTTGTGATGGCGATAGCCGACAATTTTTGTGAGAATATGTGCTTAATTGAAGTCATACCTAATTTGAAAATTAATTAGTTGATAATTAATGAATTAAGCGAATATATCTGTTCAAATGTAAGGCGTAAACAAATCGAGAAACAATCAATCTCTGTAGGTACATTTTGGACTATTATACCTCATCAGCAGAGTTATAGACAGGAAGCCGCTTTGTGTGTGATTCGAACCCTAACTGCCAGGCTGACAGGCGGGAATTCTAACCCTTACACTAGCTGGTTCTTTCGCAGATTTCTCGTTTGTTATTAAATTGATATATCCTACATTGTTTGGAGACTTGCTGCACGACAGTATGAGAGTACGCAACATATCAAAAAACTGTTTGCGTACTCTCATGAGTGAACT
>CM042180.1:31176217-31181217 GCA_023376005.1 Doryteuthis pealeii
ATATATATATAGAGAGAGGTGAACTGTGACGAATATAGACAGACTGAATATAATAACGGCAGATAAATATATTGAGAGAGAGAGAGAGAGAGAGAGAGAGAGAGAGAGAGAGAGAGAGAGAGAGAGAGAGAGAGAGAGAGGAGGGGGAGATAGACAGACAGACAGAGAAACAAAGAGAGACAGAGACGAAAAGAGACGGGCAAATAGTTTTTACGTCAAACAGACAGAGAATCAGGGAGACTATGAAAAGAAGCAGTCAGAGAATTTAGAATAAAAAAAAAATCTACAATATCGTAGCGAGTCAAACGACCATTTTTTAAAAATGGTATTTTCAAAATGTGACTTTGCTTCCAACGACATCTGATTCCTTAAGCTCGGGTTCTTTTAGCAAATGCGGGGAATGAAGCTGAAATGTACCAACGGTGGAATTGATGTGGGTGGCTTTTTTTTTTTACTGCAGGGACCAGGGTGAGGCCAGGAAGTTTTCGAGGCGAAAGGACGGTAGTCAGGGTCAATCTGGTCGGCTAAGAAAGAATACTGAACATTGAGGAATTTGCACAACTAAACGAATCGCTTCTAATTTCTTAATATCAATGATACATTCCAAGAAATAATTAGGACAGTCATAATTCTAAAACAGTTTGAATTACAATTTCATAATATATATATATATATATATACACACACACACACACACACACACACATATATATATATATATATATATATATATTTATATATATATTATTATTATTATTATTATTATTATTATTATCAAAAGTTGCCGAATAAAACATTTTGTTGGATTTTAATCAATCTGTTATTTCCTCATATATATATATATATATATATATATATAATATATATATATATATATATGTTAAATAATGCAGCCATTTTCTATCTGCAAGCCTTGTCCTTTGTTTTTTCGTATTGCCGGATTATTTTTTGTAATATCTGGCGAGAATTGGCTGATGTATTCGCCATATGTCATAGACCGAGTACTTTCTGCCCTATCTCCTATTGAAGATGGCCCACGATATGGCAGAAAGTACTCGGTCTATGACATATGGCGAATACATCAGCCAATTCTCGCCAGATATTACAAAAATAATCCGGCAATACGAAAAAACAAAGGACAAAACTTGCAGACAAAAATGGCTGCATTATTTAACAATATATGCCTACAAGAAAAAAATACTGCCTAAATACACACACACACACACACACACATACACACACACATATATATATATATATATATATATATATAATATATATATACATAAACTGACAGCTTAATGTAACGTTGGCGAAGTAGCCTATGGTCAGTATCAGCCGGAAAGCGAGGGTGTCTATCCTCTTTTTACTAGCGCTAGACCAGAGAGATTGTTTTTGTTGAAGTGGAGCACCACACCAACCAATCAGAAATCGGCGTACCGGTCAGCGAAAGATTAACTGCTGTCAATAATCATAACGGCTGACGGTACTTTTCCATTTACCCCCCTCCGATTTTTTCAATCTTCAACGAACTTTAATTTATAAATCTAACTACACTTACATACATAATTCGTAGGCTACCCACAGATTAAGTAACAAAAGTAAACGCAAACCGAATCAGTTAACATTTAAACTCATCTCACCGGATCCAATTTCCGAGCCAGCAACCATTACGCCATTCATATCATCCAATTCTTTCATTTGATCCTTGAATTATCTTTAAAAAATGAATTAGAATGTTTTCATTGTCAAATCATATTATTAAATCAACGAGGGAGTCTATCCCCTTTTCACTGGCGCTAGACCAAAGAGATTATTTTAGCGTCTGAGGTAGAGCGCCACATCTACCATCAGCTATTCACTTTACCTCACAGATCCATGTGCTACTCATACGCTGAGTTGGCGAGGCCCGGTGTCGAAACCAGAACCTTGTGATTCCTAGCGGAACACTCTACCGACTGAGCTAAACTGGCCATTTGTGACTTACAGTACCTGGAGTTCCCAAGCGGTCCCCCATCCAAGTACTAAACAGGCGCTACGCAGCTTAACTTCGGTGATCGAAGGAGAACCGGTGTGTTCAGCATATGCTTTGACCGTAAACCATATGTTTACGCAAACAGTCTCAGTTAGCATTTAGACTCAGCTCACCGGTTCCAATTACCCTACCTATAAACATTAATGGACATGTCCCAATCCTCATAAACACTGGAATATTATGCTGACTGAGTAGTCTTATACCACTAGCAATAGTTTACCTTCTTGACTCTTTTCAATTGTACAGTTAGCATTTAGACTCAGCTCACCGGTTCCAATTTCCGAACCGGCAATCATTACATATCTCCCAATTCTTTGATTTGATCCATGGATTGTTTTTGAAATTGAATTAGAATGTTTTCATAGTTAAATGATTATTTTTTACATAAAAGACATCCATAATTAGAGCTTTTGAAATGGTATCAATATGCAGTGAATGGCAGTAGCAGTGCATCAAGCGGTGCATTGTTCGACTAATCAGATGAACTCGAAGATTTCTTTTTGTTTGTTAATTTGTGCCACATTTTATGTTCCGTATCTAATTTGAAGAAAAAAAAAAAAAAACAAAAAGACAAGAAACAAAAAACAACAAAAACAAGAAACAAAACAAAAAACATAACAAAACAAAGAAACGGAAACATTTGAATGAAATAAGATAATTTATATTTGAATAGACTGACCGTAAGGAAGAAGGTGAATACAATTTGGTAGAACAGAACATTCTTAAGGTTCCACGATCTTCTAGAAAGTTCCACACCCATTTCTATATAATGAGGGAACCTTAGATTTTGAGACAGTTGGACTGCGAAGTTTTGCCGGGGACAGTCGGGTTTCTCAAGGGTATCACTTATAAGACTAACATTAGTATTTACTTGAAGTGTCCGCGAAACCCACAGTTTTGGTTAGTTTTTATTTATTTTTTTAGACTATTGCATTAGTATTGAATTGGATGATTTCAGAAATTATGGTAAGAAAATGGATTTATGAAGGCGTTTTTCAGAACTCTCGGATGAATTACTGTTATAATGGCATGTCCCAATCCTCATATACCCTACCTATAAACATTAATGGGCATGCCCAAATCCTCATAAACACTGGAATATTATGCTGACTGAGTAGTCTTATACCACTAGCAATAGTTTACCTTCTTAAACTTTTCAATTGTATTTTTCAATGCGAATTATTTTATGAGGTGCATGGTGTAATCGTTAGAGTCGTAGGAAATGGACTCGTCGACGCGAGTTCAAATCTTGGTCGAGGCTTTTTGCATTTTACATTGCACTAATACCCTTGGGAAAGGTATGCATCTAACTAGTCCCACTCCAGCTATAGATAAATAGTAGATACTGGACTCTTTAACCTTTGCTAGGTAACCAGTCTAGGAGAAGGAAAACTCTAAAATCAAACCTCTTAAACTCCGCTTAAGAAATTGACCTTGTGTCGCATCCTACCCGCGATGAGGGGTTGGTATATATATATATATATATATATATATATATATATATATTAAGGAAATGGATACAATAGAAACCTACTCGAGTTTCACCGTTAGAATCATCAAGGTTAAATCCACTAAATTAATCGAGTTACCGATTAATTGCAGCTGATCACACGTATGTTCATTGAATAAGGTTTACGTTACAGAGGAATGCTTATAACGTAAAATCTTATTCAATGTACATACGTGTGATCAGCTGCAATTAATCGGTAACTCGATTAATTCAGTGGATTTAACCCTGATGATTCTAACGATGAAACTGGAGTAGGTTTCTATTGTATCCATTTCCTTAATAAATTTGTTCTTCCTTGTATTGAGCACTTTGTATTTGTTTTATCACGGGCTTAACCCCTGGATCCTGTGCTCCTCCAACGATCGTGCCCATATTCACCGGTAAGCCACCCTTTATATATATATATATATATATATATATATATATGAATTTTTTCCATTTGATTTTATCTGAAAGATTATTGTGTCCTGTCAAAATTGTAGACCCGTGCCAACTGGCCTGACCCCCCTTCTCCCTTTCTCTTTTTCTCTCTTTCTTTCTCTCACTCTCTCTCAATCTTTCTCTCTCTCTCTTTCTCTCTCACTCTCTCTCTTTCTCTCTCTCTTTCGATTTCTCTCCCTCTCTCTTTCTCCCCCTCTCTCTTTCTCTCTCTCTTTCTCTCTCTCTCTCCTTTCCTTCTTTGCAGACAATAGATCAGTTAATCTCAGTTTGAACAATTTTAATTCTTACTCGAATCACTAATTCACCCAGTCTATATTCTAGCGTTTTTGGTACCGATCCAAGTGTGCCTATTATTATGGGAACGACCTCAATCTTCCTGTTTCCCAGTCTCTTGTAAGTTCCCAAGCGACGTTTTGGACTATTTCCAATTTTTCGCCCTCCCTTTTTTTTCTTCCCGCTTTTCTCTTTGTAGGTCTCTGGCACAATCACATCAACTAGACATGACAGAGCCACTTTGTGATGATACACTTGATTTTCGTGTCAAATATCTTGTTCTTTCTTTTTTCTTTTCTTTTATTGTGTTTCTTAGCACAGCCATTGGCGTTTACTATTGACACTTTCTTTTTCCTTTCTATTTGAAACTCATAAACATCTCCACACTCAACGACAAACCTCTTAAGCCAGTAGAACAATTCACGTACCTAGGTTGTAATATCTCATCCACAGAGAGCGATGTTAATACACGAATAGCAAAGGTATGGTCGGCCACAAACAAATTATCAGTCATATGGAAGTCCGATCTCCCTGACAAGCTGAAGCGACAGTTCTTCCAGGCTGTGGTTGTATCAGTGCTGCTATATGGCTGCACCACTTGGACCCTGACGAAGCGTCTTGAGAGTAAGCTAGATGGGAGCTGCACAAGAATGCTGCGTGAAGTCCTGAACAAGTCGTTTGAAACAGCACCCCGCAAGGAAGCAGCTGTACGGTCACTTCCCCCCCATCTCACAAACTATC
>CM042180.1:31186217-31201217 GCA_023376005.1 Doryteuthis pealeii
ACCTGTTATTTCCCTTAAATCAAAGACTTCTGAATATGTTTAATATTACATTTCAACAAAGGCTATCATTTGGGGTAGAATGGGAAAATGAATATGACTTCCGGTCGGGTGGAATGAGGTGGTATAGGATGTTAAGAGTTTTAAGCAAGAACATATACTGTAAGCAACCTGAGTCCTTTGTTTACCAAAATCATTCGTCATTAAATGACCCGAAAAGGGTTGATATGTGGTAAAACAAAAACAACCAACCAATCAACTATTATCTCCGTCGACAAGTCGGACAGATGTTGGAATCTATCTATCTATCTCAATCTGCTCACATCTACCTAACTGAGTATATTACAGTCAAGTCGCGCTGAAAGCATCGATTCCCACTAGATCATCGAAGTTAAGTAGCGATGATCCTGTTAAATACTTAATTGGGTGACCACTTAAGCAAAAACAGGTACCATAATCAACCTGAGTCTTTTATTTATCAAAATGATTCGACATTAAATGACCCGAAAAGGGTTATATGCTGGGAAACCAAACCACCAAACCAAGGAAAAAATGTTTATCTGGGAGAGATTGGTGTAGGACCCTTATTTATCGTGAATGTGGACATAATTATATTAACAGAATGCAAAGAAACAAGGATTGAATCCAAACGAAAATAAATGCATTGCTATCATTTCTCGATGAAAGCGCCGGTTCCTGCTTGATGAGTTAAGCAACGATGAATCTGTTTAATACTTAATCGGGTGACCACTTAAGCAACAGCAGGTACTGTAAGCAACCTGACTCCTTTATTTATCAAAATGATGTGATTCGGCCTTAAATGACCCAAAAGTGTGTGTGTGTGTGTGTGCATGTGTGTGTGTGCGTGTGCGTTGTGTGTTGCGTGTGTGTCTGTCTGGTATGCACTTCTTTCTTATTAACTTTTTCTTCATCTAGCTTTACGTGATTTATTTTATTTCCAAGTATATATATATATATATATATATATATATATATATATATATATAATATATAGTTCAATGAGAAATCAAAACAAATAAAAGTTTTTGCTTTTATTTATTCAATTACGGGAACAGTATTACGACCAGCGGTTTCTTGCTTAGAGCATTCATCGGGTAATACGAAAAGTTCCTTTAAAAATGACAGAAATTGTGTAAACGCTCTATCACAGATATTGAGCACTCTTCTAATAACACTGTACGTTGGATTACTATTACTTTTTCTAGTATACTAGTGCCAACCATACACATTAATATATATATATATATATATATATATATATATGTGTGTGTGTGTGTGTGTGTGTGTGTGTTTCGTCACTGACATTCCCTTCTTTCTTTTTTCTTTCTTTCTTTCTTTTCTTTGCCTTATTTACTTTATTTTCCTTCTTTATCTTCCTCTCTCTATCTTCCTTTCTGTCTGTCCGTCTGTCTTTTTCTCTCTCCCTCTTTTCTCTCTATTTCTGTCTGTCTGTCTGTCTCTTTCTCTCTCTCCTTTTCTCTCTATCTCTATCTTTATGTCTGTCTGCCTCTCTCTTTCTCTCTCTCTTTCTCTTCTGTCTGTCTGTCTCTTTCTCTCTGTCTCTCTTTCTGTCGCTCTCTTTCTCTTTCCCTCTCTCTGTCTCTCTCTATCTTTCTTTCTGTCTGTCTGTCTGTCTGTCTCTTTTCTCTCTCTTTTTTCTCTCTCTTTCTCTTTTCTCTTCTTTCTCTCTCTCTCTCTCTCTCTCTCTCTTTCTTTCTTTCTGTCTGTCTGCCTATCTCTTTCTCTCACTCTTCTTTCTCTCTTTCTCTCTGTCTTCCTTTTTCTCCCCCTCCCCCGTCTGTCTCTCTGTCTCCGTCTCTGTCTGTCTTTCTCTCTCTTACCCTGTCTCCCCCCTCTCTCTCTCCCTGTCACTCTCTTTTCTCTCTCTACCTCTTAATATCTCTTTATCAATCACTGTCTATGCATCTTAGTCTACCCCAGTCCATTATTTATTTGTATTTTTTTTCTTTCTTTCTTTCTTTCTTTCTTTCTTTCTTTCTTCTTTTGTCCTCTTTTTCCCCTTTTCTCTTGATTGTCTGGGTCACTTCAGCCAGTCAGTCCACAACATTAAAAAAAAAAAAAAAAAAATTGAAACAAAACAAAATAAAGAAAAATCAAGATGTGAACTTTGTTTACAAAAGCAGATCACATGGATTGAGAGAGAAAAAAAATATGTCGACTTTTATAAAAAAAAAAAAAAATAGTAAAAAAAAAACATTAAAAAAAAGAAAAAAAAGTGAAAAATAAAAAATAAATATGATAATACAAAGGAAAAAAAAAATAACGATAAAAAGAATAAATTAATTCTAGAAATAAAACTAATGCAGAAAATTTTAGATAAATAAATAAATGAACAAACTATAAAATAACTAGCCTCAAGCGAAGGAAAAGGACCTACTTACTAAAGTTCTTTCTTAAAAACGAAGTTAGTACATCGCACGGCCATATTGGGACAGGGGATGTAAAGTCTGTGTCATACATATCTAGAAGAGATGTGTGACAAAGTGAGCCCGGACATTAGGGTAGGTCGATTTTGGAACTGTAACATATCCCAAGCGAAGGCAAAGGACATAGTGTCAAAAGTTCATTCTTAAAAACGAAGTTAATACATCACAATACATCATTGGGACAGGTGATGTATGTAAAATAAGGGAACATATGTAAAAAAAGGGGGGCATATGTAAAATAGAAGGTGACTTCACCCGTGTAATAAAGTGAGCACGGACATTAGTGTAGGTCGATTTTGGAACTGTAACATGTCCCAAACGAAGGAAAAGGACCTACTTACTAAAGTTCTTTCTTAAAAACGAAGTTAGTACATCGCAAGGCCATATTGGGACAGGGGATGTAAAGTCTGTGCCATACATATCTAGAAGAGACGTTGACTTCACCCGTGTAACAAAGTGAGCATGGACATTAGTGTAGGTCGATTTTGGAACTGTAACATGTCCCAGCGAAGGAAAGGACCTAGTTCCAAAGTTATTTCTTAAAAACAAAGTCAGTACATCGCAAGGCCATATTGGGACTGGGGTAGTAAAGTCTGTCATACATATCTAGAAGCATGTGACAAAGTGAGCATGGACATTAGGGTAGGTCGATTTTGGAACTGTAATGTGTCCCAAGCGAAGGAAAAGGACCTAGTTACTAAAGTTCTTTCTTAAAAATGAAGTTAGTACATCACAACGCCAAACCTACCATCAGCTCCTTAGTTTACCGCACAGATCCCTGTGCTACTCATACCGATGAGTTAGCGAGTGCTGGTATCGAACTAGGAACCTTGTGGTTTCAAGTCGAACGCTCTACCGACTGAGTACCAACACACAAATTTCTCTGTTTGAGAGAATGACCGCCCAGCAAGGACCTACATTGACCAGCTCTGCACGGATGCTGGATGCTACGCAGAGGACGTCCCGGGGACAATGCATGATAGGAGATGTTGTCGAGAGATTGTCATGGATATCTGTGCTAATTGTGCGACATGATGATGATGAGGATGCAGAATGGCTAGCGTGCCAAATGTGAGAAGGGTTCGAAAGCAAACAGGAAAATATGGCCGTCCTAACACGTTGATTTAAGAAAACGTGACCTCTCATCCGTCCTTCGGGTCGGCGGTCCAGTGAGCTTCGGCCGCTGGACCGGTATGTTGTAATAATAGCGTCAATTCCAGGGGGCCATCCCCCCAGGCAACACCTCCCCCTCGATTTAAAGGGGTAGGGGTGGGTTTATTGCCCAGTGCCTGAGGCGCCCCCCTTGAGGGGGAATGCCGACGGGATACACGCAATTTTTCATCCGCCGTTTCATGGATCCCACGTTAATAGGGCCTTTGTGCCTGACCTGGTACGAGTGGGGTACCGGGAAAATGCAGACCTCGGAGTCAGGCTCTGCTTCAAACATCACGTGCAAGAGGAAAGGGCGAGACGCTTTTGAACGTGGTATTGCGTATACGTTGAAGACTGTTGCAATATTCTTGCAAACGGAGAAAGTTTATAATCAGACATTTGTCACGGGCGAGATTCAACATATATAGTTATTTTGCTACTCACAATCCCTTTTTTCTCTCAATTCAAGCTGGTCACGCAGATCTATTATAATTTCTAGGTAAATGTTCTATTATTACTGAAAACGGAGTTTGATTCTTGTTGGATGCCACATACTGACGGCCTTGTCTCTTCAGTAAGATAATTCCATGATCTGGCTCGAGTCCGGCTAAATTTGGAGACAGTTTTTCTAGGAGACGAATTTTAGGGAAACACTCTTACCTTAAAATTTGGTTAATGAATTTTCTATTCCACACTCAAATGTAAACACGAAACACTTACCTAGAAGAAAAGAAAGAAGTAAAAAACATTTAGTAATGATTCATATATCATATGTATACTAGTAACAATAAAACGCCCTATGGGCGGTGTAAAAATAATTTTTGAAGAAATTACCTGAAGGGAGGGTGGATAAAAATTCAATGTCAGAGAAGTTTTATCATAAGTAAGTAAAATCATCAAATTCATTAAAGGAATTTAAAAAAAAAAAAAAACAATTTGAAATGGAAACTTAGTTCTGTTGCGTGCATCTATTAATTATTAATTAAATAATTATTTTGAATATTTTGTGCATAAATTTTACACAAAATCGTAGTATTTGTTCATTTGTAAACTTTTTAGTTAACTTCTTAAAAAAAAAGAACGGGTGAGAGTAAAAAACAACTTAAAAAATTTCTAACAAAGTAAACAAACATACGATGTTTGTTGATATGGCTGTTTTCAGCCGACAATATTTGGGAGAATATGGTTTACTTCTCGTAAGTTCGTGTGAGGTCACTTAAGAGGAATATAATTACTACTACTTAACAAAGCGAAGAAAAACCTGCTAAATCTGTTTGGTGTGGAGATAAGACGCTTGCTTGTTAATTTGACAGACAGGTTTCGAATCACACACGGGGCGGTCTTCATATCTATAGCTCTGCTGATGAGGCCTAATAGGCCGAAATGTACATACAGAGATTGATTTTTCTCGATTTGTTTAGCCTTACATTTAAATAGTTAAATCCCGTCTAATTAATTATTAATGAATTAACTTTCAAAATTAATTTTAAATTAATTAGGTTCGACTTCAATTAAGCACATATCTCCCATATATATATATATATATTATATATATATATATATATAAGGCTGCATCCCCAAAGACCTTCTGTATGGCGAATTAGTAGAAGGCACCACACCTGCGCTTTAAAGATGTCTTCATTAAGGACATGAAGACATGCCACATCATCATCAACACATGGCAGGCTTGCACAGAAGACCGAGCAACATGGTGCCTCCTCGTCAAACAATGGACGAAAAAGAGAGGAAAGAAACCGCCACAGAAAAGAGAGCCAGAAGGAAGGAGAGACAACAGCAACTACAGCAAGCATCACTGATTGTTTGCAGTCACTGCACCAGAGATTGCCATTCAAAGATTGGTCTGTTCAGCCACTTACACAGTTGCAGATTAAAACGTGGACACTACGCCATCGTCTTTAGTAGACGCAATGATGCCAACAATGACATATATGAATTTGGTAAATGTAGAACACCTAGAATGCACCCTTTATGAGGAATCTGAACCGTTTCAACTTTCGGAATCTTAAAGAATTTGCCATTACATTTATTTCTTTGAATTTCAGGCAAGCATTCCGTTTTTTTCCCGCTCAAATTCTCGTCATGAATGGTCTATCACTTTCTCTATTATTACCAACTCAGCTCAGTAAAATATATTTCCTGCCCTGTCCTTTCATGGCTTCCTTCCCGCAGGAACGAAGAGAAGAAGAAAAAAAATCGTAATACGGGTATAAACGATCTTTTTTAACCTAATACTATTTACACCACGATAGAGTTCTTAATTCGCACGCTAGTTCCACTGCACAGGTTTCATTGGGTTTTTTTGTCGCTTTCAACGAAGATTGTGATTGGTTCTTCTGTTAAATCAGAAGATGAAGTAAGAAAGAAAGAAAGAAAGAAGAAAGGTAGATAAATTGGGAAAAGAAAGAAAGAAAGAAAGAGAGGTAGAAAATTGGGAGAAGAAAGAAAGAAAGGCAATTTGGAAAAGAAAAAAAGAGAGAAAGTAGGAGAATTTGAAAATCAAAGAAGGTCCAATTCTAAATCCCTACCAGTATTTTCCGATTTTACACCCAACAAATTTTTCCCTTCTTGAAAAGTTCGGTGAAAGCAACTTTTCTACATTATTACAGGAGCTTCTCGTAATCTAAAAAAAAACCTGTCGGATAGTTTTAGAATACGCCGACTGCACCTCTGCATAGTGGCAATCTCCCCCCCCCCTTTCAAAACTGCAACTGATGGTGAGGATCTAGTTTTGAAGTTCTGTGGAGTGTAGAATCAATCCCTTTTCTACCATTACTTCCAGTTTTATTCTGACCTGAAGTGGTAGTACCTGTTAGGGTCCTATAAAATGTGTCGAACAGATGAATTTGAAAATTATTTGTATAAGATAACAATACTTAATAGCATATAACTATGTGTAAATTATTTGTGTTAAGTATAGTTACTTGAAGATTTTATTGTTTACTAAGGATTATTATTAATAGTTACTTGAAACCATATAACTGTGTGTAAATTATTTGTGCTAAGAATAGTTACTTGAAGCTATAATTGTTTACTAAGGATTATTATCATTAGTTACTTGAAACCATATAACTGTGTGAAAATTATTTGTATTAAGAATAGTTACTTAAAACTAAAATTGTTTACTAAGGATTATTATTACTAGTTACTTGAAACCATATACATATGTGCAAACCAATGGCTATGAACGAATAAGAGTAGTTCCTTGATACCTTAATAATATATATATATATATATATATATATATATATATATATATATATATATATATATATATGGGAGTAAATATGGAAAATAAATTCGACAATATAAAGAAAATTTTGAAAAAACAAGTGTTCCGAAAATGGGATGAATTTAATTATCGATGTTTAAACATTTCGGTTACATTGAACCTTCATCAGGATGTATCTTGGGGTGAAGAAAATGATGGATGTTTTTATATGTGACAGGAGATGAAAAAATAAAACACTGATCAAATACAGTTACATAACTAAAAAGATTTTCATCTCCTGTCACATATAAAAACATCCATCATTTTCTTCACCCCAAGATACATCCTGATGAAGGTTCAATGTAACCGAAATGTTTAAACATCGATAATTAAATTCATCCCTTTTTCGCAACACTCGTTTTTTCAAAAATTTTTTTATATATATATCTTTCTTATTATAATGGAGATTGTGGGTTTGTCTGTCTGTAACCGAAACTATATTACTATACAAATCACAATTCCTTTAGTTATTTACATCATATTCTCCATGATTTTATTTTTATTTAAACCTCAATTATTAAAAATTGTTTTACATCACTTACACTGTTGACCATATCTACATACTAATAACATGCAATTGTATTTATATATACAACAAAATAGCGGTTTACAGTATGAATGGGAAGGCTACTTTGCATATTGATCTTAAAAAATTGATTTTAAATAAGTATATGCTTAGTATTATTGATTTCTAATTGTTTGATTTTATCTTATTAAAATGAGCAAATCTCGGGGATTAAATCTTAAAGAAATCCTTAACAAGAAGAAATAACTGTAATATTATTCTTTACTTCCTATTTTAACTAAACGTTTAATTAGGAAAATTTACCAATGAAAGACGGGAGTAATGAAAAATGACGGAAGAGTTAGTTTCAAAGTTGTTCTATTTTTCAATCATACCCTCTGTTCAAAATCTTTTTATCTACATTCTTATTCAGTTTCATTAGCCTTTCTAATTTAATATCATATTTTATTATAAAATTTAACTAAATACTTGCACCCGGAGGGTGCATATATTTGCTAGTATATATAAAATATGTGTTATGTTCTTGTGAACATTGTTTGTTTGGTCTTTTTAAAGCATTGGAAATAAGAACAAAAACAAGAAAAACAGAACAAAAATCAGAATTTTTATATATTCAACCGTTGCTCTATTTCTGGTTTAATCTATTCTGATATTTCGGGTGAACCTTCACCCTTTCTCAAGGTATGTCAGACGGTCTAGAGAGAAAAAAATGCAATGTTGTATATGAGGGCAAAAATATAATTAAATGAAGTGAACGGATTTGGCGTTTTTTTAGCCGTTAATTTTCTTTTGAAATTGTATGACGTAACTCACCCGAAATATATATATATATATATATATATATATATATATATATATATATATATATAAAGGAAGGAAGAACTCAACACCGTAATTCCATAATAAATTTATTTCGACCAAATTTGGGGCCTATATAAATCTAAGTTGATTTAAATTAGCTCCCCAAAATTCCGTCTCATCAGATGGGTCTCAATTCACTTATGGACTTGCAAATCACAAAAAAACAAAACAAAAGCCGAATTTAAAAAAATAAATTCAAACAAATTTTTAACAGTATAGGATATAACCATAGAAACAGGAAGCAATATATATATATATATATATATATATATATATCATCGTTGGGATAAATTAAATAGTTGACATGTTTGACAAGTCTTATCTGTCATCCTGGCTGACATAAACAAGAACGTATGTGTGATAAACAATATTTAGAAAGGTCTTTCTCGCTTGGTGTCTTCACACATATATCGAATGGCGTAAGGTTAGCGGACTCAGTGTTGGTGAGTTCGATTGTCACTGGGTGGTCCATACATCTGGTACTCCTTGTACTAAATATAGGTTATGAAATTTATTAGGACCCCCCTCTCTCTACGCTCCCAATTTTCGGTTGAGCACTCTGTTTAGAAGGGACTAATTGCAAAAATTCACCGCTTCGGTGCAAAGCTAGTCTCACTTGTTTACATAAGTTAGAGACCTCTGGTGAGTTTATTTCCGGTTTAGGAAATATAGCGATTATTCTGCCTTCTATTCTTAGCAGCTGCTTGTGGACCCACCGGTAAGAGAATTGACGAGCGAAAGTTCGTTCGGTCTCGAACCCGACCAGAGGTAGATGCCGAAAAATAAGTATAGCTGCACTGGTGACGGGTGAAACCCCGAAACGCGCGTATATATATATATATATATATATATATATATATATATATTATAGATTAGATATATATACATATAAAATTCAAACCCATTCCCAACAAATATTTCAAAGGTAAGAGACCGATTTTATCTTCTGTAATAACTTATAAAATAATTATATGAACTTCAAAGGAGTCTAATAATAGATGAGAAAAACTTTCTATCAGGGACCCCACTCTCAAAAAGTGTTTTAATA
Source organism: Doryteuthis pealeii (assembly GCA_023376005.1). NCBI lineage: Eukaryota > Metazoa > Mollusca > Cephalopoda > Myopsida > Loliginidae > Doryteuthis > Doryteuthis pealeii. The sequence goes on from CM042180.1 coordinate 31,195,559, forward strand.
TTTTTGAGAGGGGTCCCTTGGAAAGGATTTTTCATTTATCCCCATCATTTCATTTATTCTTGTTTCCTCCATTCATTCATTTTGCCATTGATTTTTAACTAAATAATTTGGAAGCATACGCGAAAACTTAAATTATATATATATATATATATATATATATATATATATATAGGCAGCTGCTAAAAATCGTATAACTATACTGATGAGAGGTGATACGCTCCCAATTTTCGGTTGAGCACTTTATTTAGGAGGTATATAATTGCAAATTCACCGTATTCGGCGCTCAGCTAAATCTCGCTTTGTTTACAAAGTTTGAGAACTCTAGGTGAAGTTTATTTCCGCTTAGGAATGTAGCGATTAGATAGCCTGCTATACTTGATGACTGACTGTGACTGTGTGGGTGAGAGATTTGGCGAGCGTAAGTTCGTTCGGGTCTCGAACCCGGCCAGAGGCAGCTGCTAAAAATCGTATAACTATACTGATGAGAGGTGATACCTCGAAACACGTGTCTATAGTTTACCCTATATATATATATATATATTTATATATATATATATATATAAGGACAAACTTTTTCGTCCCGCAACAATATTCTAGCAGTTTCTTCATACGACTCGTTCAATACTTCGAAGCATTTCGCTCCCTTCTCGGTTTTGATTGGTTTTATGTACTGCAATCTGAGAAAGATTTGCATACGTTCAGATTTACTCTCGCTAAATCTCCTGGCTTTGAGATCGCGCTTGTTTAAAATGTAGTGTCAAAGCAGTGATATTTTCCCTTTTCCATGCAATTTTGCAAGCCAGGTTCGCGCCCGCCTCGTTCCATGGGGCAAGTCTCCCTTCTGGTTATATTAAATTAAGCTAAACTTAGTAAGGTGCTATCCCTCTAATAAGAATGTTCTCTGAGGCGGGGGGCACAGTTAAGTCCGACGCTTTTACTCCCCCAGGAATGCTGCACTCTTCTTACCAACACTATCCAAATATCTTGTCTCTCGTCCACTCGTCGCCACAGCCAAAATGCTACTGCAAGCTTTCTCGCCGGTTTGTGTGGGCTAGTCAATAAAAACACAATTACAGTGTTCATCCGGGCTCCTTACTCTGACCTGCCCGTGCAGCACGTGCAACACTAATCAGCACGCGTCAATCCTTCACATCCGGGCCACTCTGGATAGTTTAGCCATTCCCATGCGTCAGGCCACGACTCAGGATCAGGAGAATGCGAGTTCAATCTCCCCACTCGCCTCTGATCTCATTCTGCATGCCAAACACAGTCGTGCACGCTTCGAACTACTACGTTCGTGGTTTCTCTCGCCACAATCCCCTCACAATTACCCCCCAACTTTTTTTTCCTTTTCTCAGCTGAATGTTGTGGCAGCCATTTTGCCTTTGTTCGTTCATGTTAGTTCATTCGCTTTATTTTCTATCATTGTTTTCTTAATTTAAGAAAAACAAATATGACTTTGAATTATGTTCTTTTTTGTCTTTTCTTTCATGTATTATTCATTTTTATTACCTATACTTTTCTTTTCTTTGTCTTTTTACTTACAGTCTACTTGGTCACTGCTGACTCCTGTGACACTTACAGCAACACTTACAGCAACACTTACAGCAACACTTTTTCTTGCTGATTCTTTACTTCTACCTTCTTCTTTCTTTGATTTCTACTAATCTTTCTGGTTTTATTCTTTCGGTGACCCCCTTCTTTCATTCTTTCCTTTTATCCCTTCTTTCTTTCTTTCTTCTTTCATAATTTCTTCTTTCTTTCTCACCCATTCTTCTTTCGTTCCGATTTACTACCCCTCTCCCTGTCTCTCTTCTTTCTTTCCCAATTCTATCTTCTTTCTTCTTTCTTTCTTTTTGTTCATTCTGATAGTAAACTATTTTTTCTTTTTTCTTTTTTCTTTTTTTTCTTTCTTTCTTAATTTCTTTCTTTTTTATTTTATTAGTAAACCACACTTTCTTTCTTTCTTTCTTTCTTTCTTTCTTTAGCACTCTAATTATAAACTTTTCTTTCTTTTTTACTCATTCTAATAGTAAACTATTTTCCTTTCGTTCTTTCTTTCTTTCTTTCTTTCTTTCTTTCTTTTTTCTTTATTCCTTCCACCTGTTTTCCCGTTCGTTCCAACTTATTACCCACTTCCTGGCTTTCTTCTTTGATTTTCAAATTCTCCTTCTCTTTCTTTCTTTTCCAAATTGCCTCTCTTTCTTTCTTTCTTTCTTTCTTTCTTTCTTTCTTTCTTTCCAATTTATCTACCTTTCTTTCTTTCTTTCTTCACCCATTCTTTCTTTCTTTATTTATTTATTTCACCCATTCTTTCCTTCGTTCCGACTTACTACCCCCTCCCTGTCTGTCTTTCTTTCTTTCTTTCTTTCTTTCTTTTCCCAATTTATCTACCTCTCTTTCTTTCTTTCTTTTCTCAATTTATCTACCTCTCTTTCTGTCTTTCTTTCTTTCTTTCTTTCATCCTTTTCTTTTCGTTCTAACATACTACGCACTTCTTATCTTTCTTTTTCCTTTCTTTCTTACATTTCCAAATTGTCTTTCTTTCTTTCTTTACCTAAACATACTGATTTTCTTTCTTTCTTTTTCCAAATTGTCTTTTTTGTTTCTTTCTTTGTTTCTTTCTTTCTTTCATCCGTTCTTCCTTTCGTTCTAACTTACTACGCACTTCCTATGTTTCTTTTTTCTTTTCTTTCTTTGATTTCAAAAGTCTCTTTTCTCTCTTTTTTTGCAAATTGTCTTTCTTTCTTTCTTTCTACTCTAATTTGTTGCTGTTTTTTTTTTTTTTTTTTAATTCTTTCTTTCATCAAAAAAAAAAAAATTCCTTTTAAAGTAAATAAAAAACAGATAACTCTTATCTTATCTCCTTTCTTTTTATCATTAAGACAACAAGTCTCGATAAGAAGATTTATCTAAACCTTGCTTGAAAAAAAGACCTTGCTCTTTTTTATTTACAACCTATTGTGTAATTTTCTTTCTCTTAACTTAAATTGATGTCAACCTCCCACACCTCTTTCCCTTTCCCCCCAACCTGCCACCTTTCATGTTATTCTAGGTGTGTTCTCTGCCTCGGGCTTATACAACGACAGTAAGATTAGCACGGTGTGGGATGCCTACCGGGTAGGGAAGCCGATTGGGGTGTGGACTTCACAGGATTTCTTCTATGTATATTACATAATGAAGATGAAGGTTAAAACGACCTGGTATTGAAATATAAGCATGTTTGCCCGAGTTGCAAATACGTTTATAAGGTTCTCACTTCATCTATATGAAATTTTCTATCTATTTTTACCTGTATGATGGGATATTTCAAAGTTCACTATCACCTCAGAAATCATTCTATTAAAATAAAGTCTTATTATTATTATTATTATTATTTTATTATTTTATTTTTTAATTTTTTATTTGCTCTTTTTGAGTTTTCACATCAGCATTAGCTGATGGTCTTTCACTGGAGACTGAGTGACAGCAAGTCTCCTCAGGTCTCTAGGACTCTTCTGAGTATTCTGGCAGATTGCAGCAATGCAGTGTTCTGAATGGTTTCAATCCTTCCTCTGATTTCCAAACTTTCCAAACCCTTTTCCAATCCTTTTGGGACTGTTCCAAGTGCACCAACTACAATTGGTATCACTTTAACTTTCATATTCCATAAATTTTTCAGTTCTCTGGCAAGGTCCAGATATTTGTCTATTTTTTCATTTTCCTTTAGCTTCACCCTGTGATCTGCTGGCACTGCAAAATCCACCAGTTGACACGTTCTTTCTTTTTTGTTTATCAACACTAGGTCTGGTCTTCTTGCTGGGATATATTATTATTATTATTATTATTATTATTATTATTATTATTATTATTATTATTATTATTATTATATTTAAAGATATATATTTAAACATATGTAAAAGGCAGCTGTGTGCATGTATGTATGTCCGACTGAAACTACAAAAATAAAACACTTAGGGACAAAGTAAATATATATACACATTCACTATCATCAGAGCTTGCTTTTTTAGCAGAAATAATGAAGATTTGATTTATATATGTTCGGATGAAATTACGTAAATAAAAATAATTAACGACAGTAAATATATATATATATATATATATATATATATATATATATATTATATATATTAAATATCACTGGTTCTTGCTTTTTGATCAAAAATTATGAAGATTTGATTTATATTCAAATGTAATATATTGCCTGATAAGTGCACCCAAGGACCAGGCCGACCAGGAAGTGCATGGGGTTCAGGTGCAGCCTAGAAACGAAAACAGGATGTGGCCCTAACCTGACCTTTTGCACCTGGAAATGCAGGTGAACAATTGACATAGTTTAGGTGCAGAAATCTATAGGCGTAGCCCATAGCCAATGAAAACCGCCTGCGTGGTCGAAGAGGCGTGTCTACAGAAAAACTCCGTAGGTGTCACGATCAAAGAGGCGTGACACCGGGGTCAGACTACAATAAAAGAAGCCCGTAGAGATCGATTAGACAGACAACGATCAGGTTCGAGATCACTTGAAAAGAACTCCCGAAGGCTCCACGTTTGCGTAACCCTGCCAACGACTCTCAGCTGTACACAACCGAGGGAATTAACATCTCATCTTAGATTTTCCTAAATACAAGTGTTTGTGTTCTTTGACGGGTCCAGTGTGTAGCACAAATATATTTAAAAATCTAATTATACATAGAAATAGCGTTAAGATTCTACTTAAAAATGTCCAGCATTTGTAAATCTTAACTTAAATTGATATCAACCTCACACACCCATTTCTATTTCCCCCCAATCTACCGCCTTTCATGTTATTCTAGGTGTGTTCTCTGCCTCGGGCTTATACAACGACAGTAAGATTTGCACGGTTTGGGATGCCTGACGGGTAGAGAAGCCGAATGGGGTGTGGACTTTAGAAGATTTCTTCTATGTATATTACATAATGAAGGTTAAAACGACCTCGTATTGAATTATGTGTATGCTTGTTCGATTTGCCAATGGTTTTATAGGGTTCTCACTCCATAGGGCCGACTTAGCTCAGTCGGTAGAGCGTTCGATAGGAACTACAAGGTCCTTTGTTCGATACCGGCCCTCGACAACTCAGCTTATGAGTACCACAGGACCTATGCGGTAAAGTGTGGAGAGCTGATGGTAGGTGTGGAACCTCGTCCCAGACGCCAAAAAACGATATCTTAGGTGTAGCGCTTGTAAAAAGGGTTGTATGGCTAATACCAACTTTAGGCCACATTGATTTATATTATATATGTATATATATATATATATATATATATATATATATATATATGTATGTATAGATAGATAGATAGATAGATAGATAGATATAGGTAAGTTGGTGTGTATGTATCTCACTCCATCTACCTATACATATATAAAGGGCAGTTGTGTGTGTGCATGTATGTCCGACTGAAACTAAAAAATAAAACAATTAAGGACAAAGTAAATATATATACACATTCACTATCACCAGATAATGCTTTTTGAGCTAAAATACGGAAGATTTATATCCGTAGTAGTGAAGTAGTAGTAAAGTAAGTATCTTTCCTGACCTCTCACCATGCCGAATTAATACAAGGGCTTTTTAACGAGGGGGGCCACGCAAAAAAAAAACTTTTACAAAATAATGAAACAAACCATCTACAAAGTA
>CM042180.1:31206217-31218717 GCA_023376005.1 Doryteuthis pealeii
ACAATCAACTAATGCTGGTGTGAAAAACTAATAATAATAATATAATAATAATTATAATCGATATAATTATAATTTCAAAGACACTAGCCTTGTTTACTCGGATTAAAATAAGAGCAGGATAATAATTAATTTTTTGATGAAAAAATTATTTTTGTTATGCGTCAAGGCTGTGTTGTCGTTTGATTGATAATCCGTTATGAAAGGATTGATGACGATAGACGTGACGTCACTTCCTATCGAGTCTGAAAAAGACGATGAAAATATTGTATATATATATATATATATATATATATATATATATATATATTGTTGGCAATCAATGTGCGATCAATCGGCTAGTCACGTCAAGCCCTAGCACCTATATGATTTTCCCAACACTATTGCCCTTATGTCAAGCCCCAACCCCTTTTTTATCATATGGGTGCTAGAAGGCGGGGACTGAGGGTCTACATGTCCTGGGAATGACGTTAAATTCTATCTGATGGTGAGGTTCCAGTTTTGGAGGTTTGGGGAATGTGGAGCACCCCTTCATCATCCATTGCTCCCTGGTCCACTCTGACCCGGAGTGGTAGTACCTGTTAGGGTCTCATCTATGGGTTAAATAGAAAAACATGAGTTGATAAACAAAATTGTATTATGCATTAAGAATGAATTTATTTCACAACTTTGTCGGCATTAAATGACCCACTGAGGTTGATATGCCGTAAAAAACCAAAAAAACAAACAAACAATTATGTTTTATCCAATACAGTGCTATTTTTCTTATAAAAACCTAAAAAACGGATGCTCTTTGTCGGTATTAAATGACCCACCGAAGTTGATATGCCGTAAAACAAACCAAACCAAACCATTAAACCACAGGGACCCCCCTCAAGAGAAGAGAGGGAAATGTGTTCAAGGTGGTGGTGGTGTTAGTGTTGGTGTGGTGTGAGGTTGTTGGTGCCCTAGGTCAACTACGGACGAACCTGTTTGATGTGAATGCGGAAATTTAAGTGACTTTACTTCACTTGCTATAATGGACGTTGCATCTTGCATGTCGTTGTGTGGTTGGCTAGTGAAGCTGAAGACAATTTCATTCGCTGACCTCAATTAGAAAGTACAATCGACAGCCTTTCTTGTTTCTCTACCCCCCCCATCCACTTTCTGTCTGTCTGTCTGTCTGTCTCTCTCTCTCTCTTTTCTAACACTCTCTCTATGTGCGTTTATTAGTTCTTTCCTTCTCACTCTCTACCTCCCCTCTCTCTCTCTCCTTCTCAATTCTCTGGTGTCTCTTTCACACTCAATTTATTGTAATGTTTATACTCCCTCTCTCTCTCTCTCTCTCTCTCTCTTTCTTTCTTACACACTCAGCTTCCATCTCTCTCTCTCTCTCCACCAATTCTCTCTCTCTCTCTCTCTCTCTCTCTCTCTTTCTCTCTCACTCAACTTCTATATTTTCTCGCGCGCTTTCTTTCCTCCCTCTTTCTTGTACACTCAGCTTCCATATATTTCTCTCTCTCTTCTTTCTTTCTTTCTTTTTTTTCTTTTCTTTCTTTCTCTCTCTCTCTCTCTTTTTTTCTTACACACTCAGCTTCCATCTCTCTCTCTTCTCTCTTCTCTCTCTCTCTCTCTCTCTCTCTCTTTCTCTCTCACTCAGCTTCTATATATTTTCTCGCGCGCTTTCTTTGCTCCCCTCTTTTTGTACACTCAGCTTCCATATATCTCTCTCTTCTTTCTTTCTTTCAATTCACTCTCTCTCTCTCTCTCTCTCTCTCTTTCTTTCTTACACACTCAGCTTCCATTATTCTCTCTCTCTCTCTCTCTCTCTCTCTCTCTTTCGTAAACTCAGCTTTCTATATATTTTCTCGCGCGCTTTTCTTTCCTCCCCTCTTTCTTGTACACTCAGCTTCCATATATTTTCTCTTTTTCCTTTCTTTTTCTTTCTTTCTTTTTTCTCCCCTCTCTCTCTTTCTTTCTTCTTACACACTAGCATCTTCTCTCTCTCTCTCTCTTCTCTCTCTCTCTTCTCTCCTCGCTCTCTCTTCTCTTCTCTTTCGTAAACTCAGCTCTAAATATTTTCTGCGGCTTTCTTACCTCCCCTCTTTCTTGTCACTCAGCCTTCATATTCTCTCTCTTCTTTTCTTTCCTTTCTTCTCTCTTCTCTCTCTCTCTCTCTTTCTTTCTTTCTTAACACACTCAGCTTCATCTTCTCTCTCTCTCTCTCTCTCCTCTCTCTCTCTCTCTCTCTTTCTTACACACTCAGCTTCCATATATTCTCTCCCTTCCTCTCTATCTAGCACTCAGCTTCCATATGTCTCTCTATCTCTCTCTCTAGCACTCAACTTCCATATGTCTCTATCTCTCCCTCCTCTCTCGCTCTCTCTCACACACAGACACACGAAACGTCTTTCTGTCTTTTTCTCTCTTTGCATTACGTAATTTCTTTTTCTTTTTTTTCTTCTTTTCGCACTCATTCACTTTTTAAAATGTTATATTGTCATATCTTTTTACCTCTCTTTCACTTAGCCATTTATCTATCTATCTATCTATCTTATTATATATATATATATATATATAGAGGAGAGAGAGAGAGAGAGGAGAGATAGATATAAACAAATATACGAGATGTAGATAGATAGAAACAAAGATATATATATATTATAGATAGATAAACAAATAGATATTAGATAGATAGAGATATAGATAGATAGATAGAATAGATAGATAGTTATAAATATATTATAGATAGAAAAGATAGATATATATAGATTAGATAAACAATTACTGAATATGATAGATAGTAGATGATAGATAATAGATAGAAAGATACAAATTAGATAGATAGATAATACAAATATGATAGATATAGATAGAATATAGATAACATAACAAAGATAGATAGATAGATAAACAAATATACAGATTATTTATATTATATATATATATATATAGATATAGTAGATAGATAGATAGATAGACATACAAAGATAGATATAGATAGATAAAACATATACATGATAGATAGATAGATAAACATATAGATAGGATATAGATATATATAACGAGATTAGATAGATAGATAGATAGGATAGATAGATAGGATAACATACAGATAGATAGATAAACAAAATACAATGTAGAGGTGATAGATAGATGAAAACATACAAGATAGATAGATGATTGAATACAAGATAGATAAGATATAGATAGATAGATAAACATAATGATAGATAGATAGATAACAAATATAATAAGAGATAGATATAGATAGATTAGATAGATAAACAATACAAGATAGATAGATAGATAGAAGTAGATAGATAGATAAATAATTCATTTCGTGTTTATATACAATTATCCATTGAAATTGATCATGTAAATGAAAGCTATCTGGCAACAGTTTGCGAATTGAGCAAAAATAAAGACATCAAACGTTTTGTGCTCCACCCAAATCAAATTACGCCAACCACATCCTCTTGCCTCCCCCATTAGCATATTTTCCCCAACCCCCCATGGCCTGACTAAATTGGCCGGTACACGTTACCCTAAATAGAAAAAAAACCCAGCAAAAACAAAGACTCGACTGGCCATTACGACTGGCAATTGGCGTTGGTCAAGAGGTCAGTTACGGTCATTTTTCGGCCACTGCTTCCTCATCAACGGAAAAGAATTTGGCCTACACATGAGGACCTTCTTAAGGGCTCTTCATGTATTTCCTGTCAATTGATATTATTGCTGAAGAGACTCGTGTAATAGTCGAGCTTTTGAAGAAATATTAAAAAAAAAACTGGAACCTGCCGTTAATTTAATTCATATGGTATCGACGTGTTAAGTTTAAATCTTGGATGCGGAAGTTTTGCACTTTGCTTTCGTGAAAGTTATGACCTATCTCTACATCAGCTCTGATGTAAATGTAAGGGCAGACTGGAATCTCTAGACTGGGTAGGCTAACCAGTCTAGGAGAAAGATAACTGCGAATTGAAACACCTATCATATAAATAATATATGAAAATAGAAAAATAATTAATTAACACAACTCCTACCCCAGCTATGGTTAGCGGAATGAGAACAGGTTTACCGTGGAATAAATAAAGGGTTAGGGTTTCAAAGTTCGGTGATGGGGCTCCCGAATAACAAAGAAAGTTCCCGAGTTCGAAAAAGAAAGGTTCCGAGTCGAGAAGGTTCCCGAGTCCGACAAGATACCTGAAGAAGGCCGGAGGGTAATATCGGCCAAAACATGTACAAATAACAATGAAGATGGGGACAATAGTCCGAATAACGCGATAATACGTACTCTTTCTGTTTTTTACGCTATGTCAAATTAAAGAATACTTCCACAAGATATAAATTATAAAACTAGCAAAATAAAAAAAAAAAAAAAAACCGTCCGGGGATGTAAAAATAAATTTTTGAAAGATATTGCTTGAGGAGGTGGAAGTTAAAAATAATGTCAGAGAGTTTTGAACCATAATCATGAAATCATCAAATTTATTAAGGAGTAAAAAAATTAAAAAAAAAAAATATAAAATCGAAACTAAGTTCTATTAAACTTTGAATATCTATTAAAAAAAAAACAAACTATATTATATATGATCGGGGTTGTATCTTTAAATTATTATAAAAAAACATGAGGACTGTCTAATGTTGCATGCTCAAATTTTGAGTGTATTTATTTATTATGTTATGACGATTTTCGGGCATAGTGACATAGCAGTGGACGTAGTTTTTGTTACAACAAAAAACCGAAGCGAATCTCCATTATTAATAGATTATGAACGTCATCTAAGAATGGAAATAAACACACGTGTGAAATTGAGATAATAGATAGATAGATAGAAGATAGATAATAGGATAGATGATAGATATGAATTAACAATAAAAATGATGGAATTGATTTAGCTTTATATAATTAGAAACAAATATGAAGATAGATAGATGTGAATTGCCTGTTATTACACAGAAACAAACATATATATATATATATATATATATATTATATTATATATATAGAGATATAAGATATAGATTAGATATAGATAATAGATAGATAGATAGATAGATAGTCATAGAGATAGAAGACAGACAAGCTGTGTCATAAAAGGTATCGAGATTGAAGTGTATTTACAAAGATAGAAGTGAACAATAAACGGAACGTTAATTTTTTTCAGAATACAAGGTGTGTCAAAAAAACAAAAAGTCTCGATACTTTTTTTGACACACATTATATATATATATTTTGAACAACCTATATATATATATATATTATTTATATATATACTATCCAATTGCCGCTTTAACGTTTCCGTTGCAGTGGCATCAGTAAATAATTCAAAATGCTCATATATTACAAACATAGAGCAGTAATAAATAAAATAATATATAATAATATAGTAGTAGTGGGAAATAAAGGGTCTCCATGGTTTCAATCAAATTGAAATGATTTCATCAGGACCCTACCTACGTTTAACTAAGTCGATGTAATTCCTATGTTAAATAAAATATATTTTTCGGATAATAACGGTTGAACGCTACCTTATATATATATATAAGATTTTTGGATGTTTGTTTATTTAGAAACGTTGCTGAATAAAGTATATATTAATTTTTTACTTGAAGGCACTTACAACGCATGTATCGCATAAAATTCGATACTTTTTCTTATAGAAAATGAACTTGACAAGTGTAATCCCAGCAAAGGATGGCTCGATGTGTAGAATACAGTAAGACTGTTTCGACTTTATTAAGTCTCATCAGCGGTATATACTAACGACTTCCTCTGACAGAAATCGAAACCGGACTTTCAGCAGACACAGTGAAACACTAGTTAGTAATACAGTGAAACTCGTTAGTATATACCGCTGATGAGACTTAATAAAGTCGAAACAGTCTGTACGGTATTCTACACATCGAGCCATCCTTTGCTGGGATTACACTTGTCAAGTTCATTTTCTATAAGAAAAAGTATCGAATTTTATGCGATACATGCGTTGTAAGTGCATTCAATAAAATGTATATATATTATATATATATATATAATGTATATATATATTATATATATTATGATATGAACACCAACAATGCTGTTAAAGTGAAAACATTTATAACTTCGCTGATTTGAAAACAATATTTCGATTTTATGAAAATCGTCATCAGAGCTTGTTTATACTCCGTGTTGTTAAGGGCGGAGACAATTTTGTTTTGAACTCATATGATTTGTCTCGCCTTTTAAGAACGGAGAATAAACAAGCTCTGATGGCGATTTTATAAATCGAAATATTGTTCAATATCAGCGAAGTTATAAAATGTTTTCACTTTAACAGCCTTTTGTGGTGTTTTCATATCTTTTTTATATATACTCATACCATCGGATTCAGTTCCTTTCTTTAACTTATATAATTATATATATATATATATATATATATATATATATATATATAGATAGATAGATAGATAGATAATCAAAGACGTAATTATGTTGTCTTGTGACTCGAGCAATGAACTTATCGGCTAGTTCGTTATACACAGATCACTGGAAATCTCTTTTGTCTTCGGGAGAAAAACAGCAACCTACAATCTTAAATGCTATTTCCCAATCGCCCAATTGTAAATTGACGGCCTTTTTAAATGCCCCAAAACACACGTGCATATTTGCAGATATGAATGTGTGCATTGGCGATGCGGACGTCCTTCGAGCACAGCACTTTTACGCTCATTTCGCTGTTTTCTTAACGAAGCAACTTGCTTTCGTTCGGGTACAAACGACCGGAATTAGCAGTTGTTCTAACTCATTAAGAAACAAAAATCTATCGTCTTTCCTCCTTTCATTCGAATAGTTTGTTTTTTTTTTATTCAGGAAATCAAGGAAAAAAAAGAGGAGAAAGAAAAGAAAGAAAGGATGAAAGAAAAGAACAGAAAAGTAGAAAAAAGGGAAAGGAAACGATAGAAGACGAATAAGGATAATAATAATAATAATAATAAAACAATAATAATAATAATAATAATAATAATATAAGAAAGAAGAAGAAGAAGAAGAAGAAGATGAAGATGAAGAACATAACAACAGCAACAAACAAAACCAGATGATGATGATGAAGCAGAAATATGCTGAAGAAGAAGAAGAAGAGAAGAAGAAGAAGAAGAAGAAGAAGAAGAAGAAGAAGAAGAAGAAGAAGAGTCTACGAAAATGAAGAAGAGGAAGAATAAAGACATGATTATCATGAATGATGATGATGATGACAAAGAAATTAAGAAATACTCCGAATAGAAGAAGAAGAAGAAGAAGAAGAAGAAGAAGAAGAAGAAGAAGAAGAAGAAGAAGGATAATAACAACAACAACAACATCAACAATAAAGGAATGATGATGTATGATGATAGTGATGATGATAAAGAGGAGGCGGAGGATGGGGAATTAATAATAATAATAATAATAATAATACGAAGAAGAAGAAGAAGAAGAAGAAGAAGAAGAAGAAGAAGAAATAAATTACTGAAGAAGAAAAAGAAGAAAAATAAAAAGAAGAAGATATAATATTGGGAGATGAAGAAGTGGATAATGAAAGTAAAAAGAGAAAGTGAAAAAGAACAAGGAAGAGATAATAAGCACATTGAAGAAGAAGAAGAAGAAGAAGAAGAAGAAGAAGAAGAAGAAGAAGAAGAAGTCTATAAAAAATTAAGAAAAGGAACACATGTTTACTATGCACAAGAAGAAGAAGAAGAAGAAGAAGAAGAAGAAGAAGAAGAAGAAGAAGAAGAAGAAGAAGAAGAGGATATAATATTAGGAGTTGAAGAAATGGATAATGAAAGAAATAGAGAAAGTGAAAAAGAACAAGGAAGAAGAAATAAGCAAATTGAAGAAGAAGAAGAAGAAGAAAAAGAAGAAGAAGAAGAAGAAGAAGAAGAGTATATAATATTGGGAGATGAAGAAGTGGATAATGAAAGTAAAAAGAGAAAGTGAAAAAGAACAAGGAAGAGATAATAAGCACATTGAAGAAGAAGAAGAAGAAGAAGAAGAAGAAGAAGAAAGAAGAAGAAGAAGAAGAAAGAAAGAACTAGGAATCCCAGCAAGTAAAACGGATGCGCTCCTCTTAAGTCTTTCATTCAGTCTCCAATCGAAATGATAGTTGATTGCAAAAGCCACAATTGAAATAGCTGAAGGCAAACTTAAAAGATTTCTCAATGGTCTGTCAATAACAAAAAATCATTTTAAAAAAATAAATGAATAAATAAGACCATTAAATAAACAAATAAATAAATAATTGCTAATGGACGGTAAAATAAATAAATAGAAAAATAAACGAATAAATAAATAAATAAAAAGAAAGAAAGAAAGAAAGAAAGAAATAACGAATGAAAGAAATAAATAAAGGAATAACCAGCAGAATGAATAGGCTGGCCGCTTCCATCAAAATGATTTCATTTTTAAAATTTTTATTCAAACCCTGTAACGAATGATCAAACAAAGAAAGATGAAAATCGCTTCTTGGCTTTCGGGTGGCGTAGTGGATAAGCAGACTGGCGAGTAGATCCTTCAAGTGAATACAGTAGTGATTTAACGTAACGATTAACGGAAATTTCTTTTCCTTCTTTTTTTTTAATTTTAAAATTTTTTAGGCTAGTTTCACATCTACCCTAAGGAGAAGGCGAGTAGATCCTTCGAGTGAGTTCGATTCTCACTTGGTGCCCCCACTCTACTGGCTTTTTACCAAACTAGGCTTAGCTTTTTTTAAAATGATTACTAGTAAATTCACTAGGGACTGAGTTTATTGGCTACCGGATATTTTTGCTGGGGTAGAGCACCACACCTAACGTTAGGTCAACAAAGAAAGATAAAAATCGCTTCTTGACTTATCAGCTATTAGGCTCTTAGATGGCATAGTAGATAAGGAGACTGGCGAGTAGAACCTTCAAGCGATTTCAGAAGTGATTTAGCGTAAATTATATTAACTTATATTAACAGCTATTTGGCTCTTAGGTGGCATAGTGGATATGGAGACTGGCGAGTAGATCCTTCAAGTGAGTTCGATTCTCACTGGGTGCCCCAACACTTCTATAATAGGGACTTAACACTTTTAATTTTTTTAAAGATATTACTAATAATTTCACTAGGGACTGAATATACTCGTTTCCAAATATTTTTGCTGAAGGGAGCACCACACCTATCGCCAGCTCCCAGATTCTTATTTAAGGATTTTTTAAATTCAGACTTCTGGCTTTTTTTTTCCAAAGGATTTTAATTACTAGGGACTGAGTGTATTGGTTAACACATATTCTTTTGCTGAGGTGGAGTACCACACATACCGTTAGCTCCCGGATGCTTATTTATTGATTTCATTTTTAAATTTTTATTCAGACCCTGTAACGAATGATCAAAGAAAGAAAGATGAAAATCGCTTCTTGACTTATATTATCAGCTATTTGGCTTTCGGGTGGCGTAGTGGATAAGCAGACTGGCGAGTAGATCCTTCAAGCAAGTTCAATAGTGATTTAGCGTAACGGTTACCTGCAGACTTTTTTTTGCTAGGGCTAGTTTCACACCTATCGTCAGCTCCCAGATATTTATTTACTGCACATATCAGATTACCTAGTTGTACTACTCATGCGCTGAGTTGGCGAGTACCGGTATCGAACCAGGAACCTTGTGGTTCTTGTGCGGACGCTTAACCGACTAAGCTAAACCGATCCTATAAAGGAATGGAAAATCCCAAGTTCGGGAATCTGTGGCAGAAGATGCGTGAAATTCTACACAAGGGAAAGAAAAAATGGATATTTGGAGGAGAGTAAGTTGTTCCTTAGAAACAGAGAGAGAGGAGAGGAGTTGAAAAGGGAAAAAAGAAAGATGAGGATGCTGAGAAACTGTTGGGTTACGGGTGAGCGAGAGTTGTCGTTGAGGGGAATGAATGGAATTTGAATAGAATGAGTCAAAATATTTCAAGAATGTTTACCAATCAATTTAAAATGACGGCAATATCGATTTAGAGAGAAAGAAAGAAAGAAAGAAAGAAAGAAGGAAAGAAGGAGATAAAATTAAATAGAAAGGAAGGAATAAAGACAGAAAGAAAGAAAGAAGAAAGATGGAAGTTAAGGGAAAGGGAATAAAATTGAATAGAAAGAAGGAAAAAAAGATTAAAAGGAGAATAAGTGTAAATGAATAAGAAAGAAGAAAGAAAGAAAGAAAGAAAGAAAGAAAAATGAAATAAAAAGAAAATAATGAAAAAGTAAGAAAAGGGGAAAGAAGGAAGGAAATAAGAAAATTAAATAAAATGAAATAGAATGAATAAAAAAAAGAAAGAAAGAAAGAAAAAAAAAGTAAGTGAAAATGAATAAGAACGAAAGAAATGAGGATGAATAAAAAAAGAAGAATAAAAGAAGAAAGAAAGAAAGAAAGAAAGAAAGAAATGAAGATGGGAAAGGAAAGGAAATAGAAAGAAAACAAAACGAGAATAAGCGAAAAAGTAAATGAATAAGAAAAAAAAAAAAGAAGGAAGAAAAGAAGAAAGAACAAATGAAAAAAAGAAACGAGGCATAGTTATATTTTCTTCTTTGGCGGCTGTACACTGAAACAGATTGGTTTTACTTCACTTTTTAATAAGAAAAAGAAAGAAAGAAAGAATCAGATAGAGAAGAGATGAAAAAAGAAGAAGAAAGAAGGAATAAAAAACGAGATCAAATAAAGAAAGATAATGAAAAGAAAAAAGAAAGAAAAATATGTTATCAAATAAAGAAGATAAGGAAGGAAAGAAGGAAGGGAGAAAAAAGAATGAATGAAAGAAAAAGAAAGAAAGAAAGAAAGAAAGAAAGAAAGAAAGAAAGAAACAAACAAAGAAAGAAACAAAGAAGGGATCAAATAAATATGACAAGAAGGAAAGAAAAAAAAGAAAGAAAGAAAGAAAGAAAGAAAGAAAAGAGAGATAAATGAAATAAACAAATAAACAAGAAAGAAAGAAAAAGAAAAGAAAGAAACAAAGAAGGGATCAAATAAATAAGACAAGGAGGAAAGAAAAAAAAAAAAGAAAGAAAGAAAGAAAGAAAGAAAAGAGAGATCAATTGAATAAACAAATAAACAAGAAAGAAAGAAAGAAAGAAAAGAAAGTAAAGAAGTATTTTTTTTGGGGGGGTGTATACACCTAAACATATATTTTTGTTTTTATTTTTTTTTTTTTCCTTTGCTTCATTTTTTAAAAATTCTTAACTGAATTGAAATTTTCGTTGGCGTGGGATTTTATTTTACGGATTTGTGTAGAAAATAAAGTAAAGAAGTCCGGAATAATATAGTGAATATTTGGGTGGGGTGTACACACCTAAACATATATTGTAGTTTTTTTTTTTTTATTTTTGTTTTCCTTTGCTTCATTTTTTTTAAATTCTTAACTGAATTGAAATTTTCGTCGGCGTGGGATTTTATTTTACGGATTTGTGTAGTGATCCATTTAAGTTATAAATAAAAAATATTTGTAAAAAAAAAAAAGAAGATGAACTAACCAGTAAGATATCTAGCCAACAAACAACTTAAAACACACAACTACCCACTTTTACCCACAACCTAATTATCCGACTATGATCTGTTTTGAATTTTGTTTTTTGTTTGTTTTTTTTTTTGGTGAGGTGGGGGTGGAATGGATGAGGCTGTGCCCTTAAAGGCCAATAAAATATGTTTTCTCGACAGCTTCCTTCTCAAATTTCAAAGAACATTCAACGCTACTATAATGTGATTCATGCTCCGGTCAAATTCACACAAAACAAAATAGAGTACTACTGGAAAAAAAAAACATTAAAAAAAATGATAGGACATAGTTTTGATATACGTTGCCTTGGTGTTTTTGTTCCCGAATTGAGAAGTAACCCCTTTCTAGGGGTATAGTGATGTGCAAAACAAGGACTTTCAGAATTTCCGCTTAATTGTTAAGAATATTTTAAAACGTCAATAAAAAATGGAAAATTAATTTTTAATGCTTATTGTATAAAAAAATATCTTGCTAAAAATAATGACATAATATATGTCGGTTTTTATTAGTTGAATAAAGTTGAAAATAATTTTTGAATTAAAAATTGTCGTCATTCTTATTACGGATGGATCTAAGAGAAATAAAAACTGGGTTTTGGGGAAAACTATTGTTGTTTTCACTGTGTTCTGGGTACATAAGTTAATAGGTTTGAATCCGTGACGCGTATATAATTATACTCTGTAAAAGAAAACTTTTACGTTTAATATAAAGAACATTTCCAAGTTTATGTGTTATAAAAAAGAAAAAAGAAATTTCTCTTACATAAAACCTAAATTTTTGCATTTTAAAGTAAATTTTGATTATTTGTATAGTTTCTCTGTAGAGGCGCTCTTTGCATTACAGTTATCGTCATGGTAAGTTAACACGGCTTTCCGAGTTCAAATCCCGAAAAAATTAACTGGCTCTATAAAAGGGTGATCACAGGAAATTCTTCTAAAAATCATATAAAATAAACTAACTATCCGATTTTAATAAAACTTTCGGTATATGAAGTTATAAAAGATGAACTTTTATTGTAAA
>CM042180.1:31231217-31236217 GCA_023376005.1 Doryteuthis pealeii
GAATCCTCAATAGAAGACCAGACGAGACCTTAGAAGATTTATCAGACCAAGATAGATGATAGACGATCAGAAGCAAAGCCGGCCAGAAGAATAGACGACAGAGTAAGAAGTAAGAAAGGTATATAACGTTATATGCTGCTTTGGCTTAGTGAAAAGACCAGTATATAACTATTTAATGTCGGTAAAGAAGGCGCTATGCAACACACTTTAGAAACCATTGATATAAACAAAGGTTATGGTTAAGTTAATGAAGTTTTTACGTAACTTTATTTAATGTTTGTACATGTGTTATAAATAGTAAGAAATGTTAATTAGAAACGTAGTATTAATTAATTGCTTTTGTTTAGTTAGAGGCTATATGGAGATACTTAGGAATGAAATTATGGCAAAGTTATGCCAGGAAAAACGGAAAGTTTGAATGTTTCAAAAACATGCCTCATGTAACGAGGTTGTTCGGGTGGTTGGTTTTACGGCATATTAAACCGCTTTCGTGTTATTTATTGCCGAATCAAACCATTTTGATAAACAAAGGTATCAGCTTACTTACAGTACCTGCGGTTAATTGGCTACCCAATTAAGTATTGGATAGGCTCACCGTTGCTTAACTTCGGTGATATAATTAATAATGTTAAAGAATGCTCAGTTACGGAGAGAAGAGCTTTGTAAGCCACTGGAATCGAGTTGCATGAAACCTAATGAGTACGAACAATCAAATCGTAATGCCTAGGTTTTTTTTTAATATTGCGGAGACTTGTTGTCACTTGATCTACTATAATGGCCACTTTTTATTACGGTGCAATCGCATAAATGCCTCCTGGCCTCCTGCCCTAATTCAAACCCTTTTGAGAAACCAAGATATCAGGTTACTTACAGTACCTGTGGTTAGGTGGTTACCCAATTAATTATTGAATAAGCTCATCGCAAAGAATGCTCACGGGGTCGATGGAGAGTTTTACGAAGAGCTTTGTAAGCCACTGGAATCGACTTGCATGAAACCTAATGAGTACGAACAATCAAATCGTAATGCCTAGGTTTTTTTTTAATATTGCGGAGACTTGTTGTCACTTGATCTACTATAATGGCCACTTTTTATTACGGTGCAGATCGTATAAATGCCTCATGGCCTCCTGCCCTAATTCAAACCCTTTTGATAAACAAAGATATCAGGTTACTTACAGTACCCGTGGTTAAGTGGTTACCCAATTAATCATTGAATACGCTCATCGCTGCTTAACCTCGGTGGCCTAATTATTAACGTTAAATACAAGCTTAGGGGTTTGACGGAGAGCCTTGTAAGCCACTGGAATCGACTTGAACGAAATCCAGTGAGTACAAGCCATCAATTCGTAATGCCTAGGGATTTACTGGAGTATTGCGGTGACTTGTTGTCTCTTGATCTACTACAATAGCCACTTGTTATTACTAGTGGGAAAACTCAAGCCTCTAAGCTATAACGAAGATAAAGATGAAAATAAAAGTGATAAGACCGACAACTGATAAGAGTCCAGTGTTATGTCGAGAGGGCAATGATAATTTTCATCGAGCGATTAATTTTCTTTTATCTCAATCCCATCGTACCAATTCAGGCGTGGCACAATTCTATTAACAAATAAATCACACATTCCATTCGAAAGCAGTTCAGCTAATTTCAAAATCGGACCGAGGAAGAAAGGGAGAAATTCGATCGGTTTTGAGGAGAGTTGAGACAAGTTGGTTCAAGTACTCCATCCCGAAGCGGGTGCTGCGGTACAGTGCATGTCGGACATTCTGGATACTGTTATAACCTAACAAAGGTTTCTAAATGAGAAATTACTTAACGGAAGTTGGAAATGAAATGGAATCTTTATAACATTAACAACATTATTTCTTTGTATTGTTTTACGGCATATCAACCTCGGTGAGTCATGTAATGCGAAAATATTTTTTTAAATAAATTAATTTTTTATGGATACTCAATTTTACAAATAAATCACACATTCCATTCGAAAACGGTTCGGGTAATATCGAAAAGGGACTTATGCCATAACTAGATGGTTGGTCGGAGAGGCCCCTCCGATCAACTTATATGATTTCCCAAACCCTATTGCCCTTATATTAAAACTAAGCCCTTTTTTATCATATCGGTGCTAGAAGGCTGTGGTTGAAGGTCTTCATGTCCTAGGTATGACGTTTAAACTCTAACTGAAGGTGAGATTCCAGTTTTGAAGGTTTGGGAAATGTGGAGCACCCCTTCATCACCACTGCTCTCAGGTCCACTCTGAACCGAGGTGGTAGTACCTGTTAGGGTCCCATCTATGGGTTAAATAAAAAATGTGTTTATAAAAAATGTTCATCGAGTGATTAGTTCCCTTTTATCTGAATCCCATCGTATTACCTCAGGCGTGGCACAATTCTTTTAACAAATAAATTACACATTCCATTCGAAAACAGTTCAGGTAATTTCGAAAACGGACAGAGGAACAAAGGTAAAACATTTTGAGGACTGGGAGAGGGCGGATGTGAATCGATCGGTTTGGAGGAGAGTTGAGGTTTAGAAGAGTGGTTCGAGCATTCCCTCCTGAAGCGGACTCTGCGGCGGCAGCACATGTCGGACGTCTTGTGTAACCTAACAAATATTATGAAATAAGAAATAACCAAACACATTTATTTCTATTTAACCCATAGATGGGACCCTAATAGGTACTACCATTCCGGGTCAAAGTGGACATGGGAGCAATAGTAATGAAGGGGTGCTCCACATTCCCAAGACTTCCAGAACTTGAATTTTATGCGTTTTACAGTGAACTCACAGATGGCACGCGGAGGACAGGAGCCCCCCCCCAAAAAAAAAAGGCAGTTCAAAGACCATATTAAGACGACATTGAAGAAATACATCATCATAGCTTCAAATGTGGAAGATCTGGTCTCTAACAAACAGGGTTGGCGAGACGCCTGTCGCACAGGAGCTAAGCAGCTCAATATTGAGATAATCAGGACTGCAGAGCGGCGACGTTTTCGTCGTCGTGAACAACCAAATGTAGATGGGAATTTCCCTTGCAATATGTGTGACCGTGTCTGCAAGTCCAGAATTGGACTAACTAGCCACCAGAGGGTCCACAACTGTTGAAGGCGTGGAGTGACGTCATCGAAAGAAAGAAAGAAAGAAAGAAAGAAAGAAAGAAAGAATGTATTCAGTAATATTACGTATTGATATTTAATGTAAATTTTTCACGAGTGTTGGTATTTGCGGCCATATTTTTCCAATGAAAAAAAGGACAAACAAACAAAAGGCTGCCTTCATCTTACTTGAGCACGTAAGCGTGAGTGTACAGTTTGGCTTAAAAGTGAAATTGTTATACACGTGTCTCAGTGAGCAAGTGTAGACGTTCTAAAAAAAACAGGTTATCTACTTGCATCGACTTGCAAGGATGGGAGTGGAGTGGGGGGAGAATACCTCTGCTGCTGTGGCGACGACGTCACGTGATCTGTACAAATAATACACCGCGAAGCTAACATATGGCTTCAGGGACAAACAGAGCCTATTTCAAAACACACACACACCTATATATATATATATATATATATATATATATATATATATATATTCTTCAAGACAACGCGTCTGTTGTCTTGACGAAAATACCTAACATGCTGCTTGGAAACCAATGGTAACAATTGAACCTTAAATGTATTGTACACTATAAATCGTCAGGGCGGCGTAATGTCGGTATCAGCCAGACAACGAGGGAGTCTATCCTATTTTCAATAGCGCTAGAACAAGGAGACTGTTTAGGCGTCTAAGGCGGAGCGCCACACCTACCATCAGCTCTTCACTTTACCACACAGATTCATGCGCTACTCACAAGCTGAGTTGGCGAGGGCTGGTATCGAACCAGGAACCTCGTGGTTCGTAGTATGAGGCTCTACTGACTGCGATTGTACACTATAATAAAAAATACAGCTATTCACACGTAATCGAGCAGTTTATTTTCAATTCTTTAATACAGAAAAAGACTATATATATATATATATATATGAGAAGAAAATATTTTAAAAATATAACAAACAAAATATTGTCTTCTCATATTGTCGAATTAATTTCCTCACCGTATTTCCATCTGCACTGATGAGAGGTGATACCTCGAAACACATGCCTGAAGTTTACTCTCTCTCTCTCTTTCTCTCTATCTCTCTCTCTCTCTCTCTTTCTCTCTCTCTCTCTCTCTATATATATATATATATATATATATATATATAATCGGTTGAGCACTCGGCTCGAATCACAAGGTTCCGGGTTTAATATGGCCCTCGCCAACTCAGCGTATGAGTAACACAGGAATCTGTGCGATAAAGTGGGGAGCAGGTGGTAGGTGTGGCGCTCCACCTCTGATACAAAAACAATCTCTCGAGTCTAGCCCTTGTGAAAAGGGATAGAGACACCCTCGCTGTTTGGCTGATACCGACAATTGGCCACTCCGTTTACTTTACTATATTTACAATATATATATATATATATATATATATATATATATATTGTTAATTAATAAATGGATGAATTATGGAAGGGAACAGAATGGAAGATGACTAAGACGTGAAATCCAATTTGTTCGAGTGTTTAAATATTAATGTACTAATCGCCTGGCGGGTCTTGTAGAGGCGAAAACTTTTTCATAAATATATAAGCACCCTATAAAATAGGTATTCACGACTCATTTCTATTCATTCCTAATTATAATGTGCATTGTACATATAAAAAATGAAAAAATTAATATGTCTTTATCAAAGCAACATTTAAACGGAAAGACGAAATAAATATATCATTAATCACGAGGCACAGAACGCTCTCGATCAGGACCGGAATTTTCAACAAATTTTTTAAAAATGCGTATTTTATGTTAGAAATAAAATAAATTTTATTTTAAAAAATCATAAGCATTTTTATCATTAAAAAAGCTCAAAAGAGTTTGCAGTAAAAGATATGCAGATATATAAATATCAAAATGTTCAGGAAAATGTTCCGG
>CM042180.1:31241217-31244760 GCA_023376005.1 Doryteuthis pealeii
AACTTCGTAATAGATAACAATAATAAGTCGCAGTCCAATAACAAAAGATATAGGAAGGAAGTGAATCGAAGCGTGAAAAGAAGGCTACCGATTTCACCCGCGAGGCACGCCATCTCATCATAATTTCACAGGAAACCCAGGGACAAAGGACAACACAGCAAGTCAATCACTTCTGCTTCAGTGTTCCTTGGCCAGGATCGATTCCCCGGGGATTCGGATCAACAGAAATCGGCAGATCCATTGAGTTACTTCTGACACGCAAGCCCTGAGATATTGTTAACAAGATAAAGCCAGGTCTCTTCACTTTCTCAACTCAACAATTCAGAGCATAAATAATAATAATAATAATAATAATAATAATAATAATAATAATAATGCATTAAACTGCACAAAGTGAGTGCAAGGCTTGACACGACTGGTTTGGAAAGAGCTGAAAAAACTGGAACATTTTATATAATATATATAATTATATATATATATATATATATATATATATATATCTCCCTCCAGCTATGGGTTAAATAGTAGGGCAGACTGGGCCCTTCAGCCATGGGTAGGTAACCAATCTAGGAGAGGGATAACTCTGAATTCAAAATTCCCTCCAGCTATGGGTTAAAATAGTAGGGCAGACTGGGCCCTTCAACCTTGGGTAGGTAACCAGTCTAGAGAGGGATAACTCTGAATTCCAAATTTCCCTCCAGCTATGGGTTAAATAGTAGGGCAGACTGGGCCCTTTCAGCCTTGGGTAGGTAACCAGTCTAGGAGAGGATAACTCTGAATTCAAAATTCCTGAGCTGGTCGTTGATTGGATTTGTGGCAACCCTTGATGCACCAATTCTTTCCTATCGACTGTGCCAAAAAGTGTGGATGGTCCAACACAAGCCTTCACCACTATAAACAAATCACTGTGTGGGTGTTCATTGTGTATGTGAACCCTCATGCGTCGAAAATCGACGATAATATATATATATAATATATTATATATATATATATATATATATATATATATCAAAACAAATACGGAAACGTAAATAATACAAAAACAGAACTCGATATTGTCCTATAGTACGAACCATTTAGTCTTAGCGAATAAGACATGAAATTCTCTGGGATTTTAATATATAAAGGGATCACAGAATTCCCGTATTCACTAGAAACTGGGCCTTTTTTTCGTCTCAGAGAATAGATTTGAATGGAGCATTATAGAAATATGATAACGCAGATTTATATTAGGGATGCTTCGACTAGCGAAAAACTCACTGGAGTAAGCGTACTGAATAACTAGTGTATACTTTTTATTTCTGTCTCGATACTTCTTGAACGTTCCTTCCGTTCACATATTATCACGATTCATTTTAATCAATAGACTCTTGCAACATTTACATGTAAAAAAAACTTAATCGATATTTTTAATATTCTTAATCGAAAAAAGAAAACACAATATATATATATATGTGTGTGTGTGTGTGTGTGTGTGGTGTGTTGTTGTGTGTTGTGTGTGAAGGGAACGCCCTTGCACGCACATGTATAGGATGTGATGCGATGCATGTGATCATCTGTACACAAAGAACAGAATCATTAATAGAGAAGTTGAGAAACCCCTCTGTTTCATATTGTGCTTTTATTCCCAGCACTTCCATTCATCACCTAATCCCTTTTCATTACCAACCCCAACCCTCTCTTCTTTTTTGCTTCTGGATGTATATATATATATATATATATATATATATTAATATATATATAATATTACTAGCTATATATGCAACCCTCCGGGCGAAACGTAATATCAAGTTTTCATGTTAATAAAATATATTGATCATTGAATTTAGAAGACGTGAATGAAAACTAAATAAAATCGCAGATAAGCTATTTGAAACATAACTATTTAGTTAAATAGAGTAAGAATGATTACAGTTAATTCTTCTCGTTAATTAAATTCTTTTAAGATTTATTGAAGAGATTCTTGCTCATATTCATTAGACATAAAAACCAAACACAAATAGAAATCATAATACCTTAAGGCGACATAATTTATTAAATCAAATGTTTAAAATCAAGTTGACAAATTAGGCCTCCCGTTCACCAGTACAACTGCTATTTTTTGTATGATATAATACAACTGCATGTTCATTACTATGTAGATATGTGACGCCCAGGATCCAGTGCTTTCGGCCCTGGATGCTTGTACGAGTTAATAGCGGTCGTCTACAGGGGCCATCCCCCCAGGCAACACCGCCCCCTCGAATTTTAAAAGGGGCCAGGGAGCTGGGTTTATTGCCCAGTGCCTGAAGGCTCGCCCCCCTTGAGGGGGAATGCCGACGCGGATCGAGCATTTTTTTTCAACCTGCCACTCCATGACTTCGGCTTGTTGGGTGGTCCCCACGGTTAATAGGGACTTTGTGCCTGACCGTACAAGTGGGGGTGCGGTAAATATCATTGTAGATAATGGTCAACGCCAAGGGTCAGTGGCTTCGGGCCTGGATTTACGCAGTTAATGAGCGGTCGATCAGGGGGCCATCCCAGGGCACACCTGCCCCCTCGATCTTAAAAGGGGCAGGGTGGGTTTTTGCCCAAGTGCTGAGGCCCCCCCTTGGGGGGAATGCGACGGATCGACGCATTTGTTCACCTGCCACTTGCCTCACTTCACTTGTGGGTGGTCCACGTTATTGGGACCGTTTTGTGCCCTGACCCGTGACAAAGTGGGTAACGCGGTTAAATATCTCAGCACATTAGGTCACAGCCAGGGTCCAGCTGGCTCGGCCCTGGATCTTTACGAGTTAATAGCGTCGATCCCAGGGGGCCATCCCCACGGCAGTAACACCTGCCCCTTGATTTGAAAGGGGGAGCGGTTCGCTGGGTTTATCTGCCCAGTGCCTGAGGGGGAAGCACGGGTCGACGCAAATTTGTTCACCCGCCACCCATGAGTCTTCGCTTTGTGGTTCCGACAAATCTAGGGCCTTTTTTGTGCTGGACCCATAAAATTGGTGTACGTGGAAAATATCAATGTAGATATTGGTCAACCGTGATTGATTAAGTAAACAATTTTAATTAATAACTGAGTTTTTAAAAGAAAATTAAATCCATGGAAAATGTAAGTAAATAACTAAGAGTTGTGTAGTTGTGTAGCTATATAGTTCGGTTCAACGGAATACCACACAATTCTCATTATAATAAGAAGATAAATATATAAAATTGTGGTGAGAAAGGAAGTGAATCGACGGTATGTAAGTAATTAAAAAAATTGAAAAAAACACAGTTTAAATGGGTTAAGTGTGATTTATTGTGGCCGGTACGCCGCAGTGTTTCGATCCAGTCAATTAGATCATTTGGTCAAAGGCCATTGTTGGTATAAATGAAGTGATCAAGAAATTATTTTCAACAGGAATAAGAGAAAAGCGGTGATAGTCCTTGTTAGTTATAGTTTCAAACGTCCCCTTTTTTTCAGAACCCAAAGAATTTTTAACAGCATGAATAACAAGGAGTACCGAGGTCGCTTTGTCTCGTTGATTCTGTGATATAATTTCTTATCACTCCAATATACCA
>CM042180.1:31244860-31254860 GCA_023376005.1 Doryteuthis pealeii
GAAGATATTAGCATTGATAATAAATAATAATAATAATAATAATAATTGGATAATCTTATAAAGTGCTCAGAGCAAGGCTGGTTTGAAAATTACAAATTCCATCTGGTTTCAAAGTTTCATGTGACACCGGTCATAACCGGTAAATTTAGTCTCATCATCGTATTGGCTGCGCAAAACAGGAGGCGTGGGCAGGATAATATATATATAATATATATATATTATATAATATATATATATAGAGGTGGTCAAAAGGTATTGCATTTTGTTAGGACAGGTATGATTACCAACATAGGAACATGTATTATACATGAACTGAGGCTAGTCCTCTATGGATCACATGCCTACTTCTCCACATAGGGGAGTCAAAAGGTAATGCCATTTTTAGGATAGGTATAATTACCAATACAGGAATATGTATCATACATACATATTTCTTTGTGTGCGGAACATTTCTACAATTTTTTCTATTTATTATTATTTCATTTCATTTTGTTATTTTAAAATTAATAGATTTGAATAATGTACACGTGGATAAACTTCTGGCGAAACACGTGTAAGTAAATTAATTAAAATATCCTATTTTATACATTCTATACTTTTTTCCTTTATTTTTCTCTTTTCAACATACGTCGGATTCACTTCCATTTTCATTTTACACACCCACACACACACACACACATATATATATATATATATATTATACATATATATTATTGTAAACGGTTTGTTTGGAATGGCTTTTTGCCGACAATATATATATATATATATTATATATATATATATATATATATATATATATAATATATATAGATATGAGAAATTTTGGGTATATGTCTCCGTTTGTAGGAGGTGCATATATCAGGTTTGGGCATTTTGGATGAAGCATTCAAGAAAAAAATATAAGAAACTCGATTGTCTTTGAGTAGAGATATTTATTTTTTGTATGCTCATACTAATGCCCAAACTTGATATATGTACCTCCAACAATCGGATACATATACAAAATAATTCAAATATATATACTTACTAGAAGATCACACCATATATAATATATATATATATTATATATATATATATAATATCTTATATATATATATATATATATATATATATATATATTATATATATATATATATAATAATATGATGAACAAAAGTGATATTAAATGTCCATATTCCATCGAAGTGTATTAGCATATATTCATGACATTTCAATGTTCGTTCACATTTATTCCAACGGTAAATTATTTTTTTCATCCTTCGTAAGTTAATTATAATTTCCAATTGTTCATATTTTTTTCTCACTCTGAAAAATTAAATTATTTAATAAAAATGTCATTACTTAAAAATACATTTATCTGCGTAATTTAATTTTAATTACCTGCCGTGCTATCACAAGTTCAACACAGTAAAATATAATTCTCTCTTTCTCTCTCTCTCTTCTCTCTTCTCTCTCTCCATCTATCTCTCTCTCTATCTATCTATCTATCTATCTATCTATCTACATCTCTCTCCCCCCTTTTCTCTCTCACTCACTCTCAATCTATGTCTCTCCATCTATTGACCCCCTCTCTCTCTCACTCTCTATCTCTCTCACTCTATCTCTCTATCTATCTATCTACATCTCTCTCTTTCTCTCTCACTCACTCTCAATCTATCTCTCCCTATCTATTGACCCCCTCTCTCTCACTCTCTATCTATCTATTTATATATCTATATATCTCTCAGTCTCAGTCTCTGTCATTATCTCTCTCTCTTCCCCCTCTCTCTCATTTTCTGTCTAGATCTCTGTCCTCTCTCTCTCTCTCTCTCTCTCTCTCTCTCTCATCTGTCTTTGTCATTGTTCTCTCTCTCCCTCTCTCCCTTTCTCTCTCAGTCTCTGAGTCTCTGTCACTGTCTCTCCCCCTCTCTCTCTCAGTCTCTCTCTTTTCTCTTTCTCTATCACTGTATCGTTCTCTCTCTCTCTCTCTCTCAGTCTCTCTCTTTGTCACTCCTCTCTCTCTCTCTCTCTCTCGCTCTGTCTCTCTCTTTCTAATTACCAACCTGATGAAGGATAAATAATGAAAAGGTCGAAACGTTGTGTCAATAACAAGTTTAGCACAGAAAAAAAAATTCTTTCTCTGTATCTATCTCTTGTTCCATTTCTCCGACACTTGCGCATGCCCAGAGAGACACAGTCTCATGTGATATTAACGAATGTAAATCACTACACGAATATATCTTCATAATGCACAAATCCCAGAAGAGACATTTACCTTCCAGATCCATTAATATACAACTGCATAAGATAAGAATTATATATATATATATATTGTATCTAGGTAGTAGACCTTCATTAATACAGGTTTGATAAAAGACCGTACACAAAGAAATGTATTGGTTTAGTTTAGTTTATTATTATGGGTTAGTTTACTATTTTTCTGATTTTTTAAAAATGAGTCTTGATAATTTGTATTATTCGAATTATTCGGACTATTGTCCTCATTTTTATTGTTATTTACGCAATGTTTCAGCCGATTTGCTCTCCGGCCTTCTTGAGGTATTTTTTGTCGGACTCGGGAACCTTCTCTTTGACCTCGGGATCCTTCTTGTTGAACTCGGGATCCTTCTTGTCGAATTCGTGTGCCTCCATGTCGTAATCGGGAGCCTTCACGGAACTTCGAACCGAACCCTTTATTCAATCCACGGGGGTAGACTATTCTCATTCCGTTAATCATGACCGGGTACAAGTGTTAAGCTGTGTTAAGTATTCTATTTTACTATCGCCCTTGGCCAGGATTGAACCTGCAGCTCAGAAATGACTGTCACTTAGAACTGTATTAACTCAACACCTATATCCGATGCACCATGTGTCTGAGTTCGAAGAGCAGTTTCCGAGTTCGAGAAGGTTCCCGAGTCCAACAAGAAATACTTGAAGAAGACCGGAGGGCACATAGGCCGAAACGTTGGGTTAGTTTATTTTTATCAGTTTATTTGTTTAATATCAACATACGCATAAACAGGAATTTTTCTCCAAGGCTTAGCTCAGTCGGTAGAGCGTTCGGCTTTCTAGTTCGATATCGGTCCTCGCCAACTCAGCGTATGAGTAGACAGGGATTGTGCGGCAAAAGTAAGGAGCTGATGGTAGGTGTGGCGCTCCACCTCAGATGCTAAAAACAATCTCCTTGGTCTAGCGCTATTGAAAAGGGGATAGACTGCTGACTGGCTTGATACCGATTTAGGCCGCCCCGTTGACTTTACTTTTTTTTATAGCGTATCAAGTAATACTGTATGGTTGCACTACTTTGACACCAACAAAACACTAAACAAATCCTGTAAGCAGCAACAAAGAAATGACCAAATGCTCAAATCCTAGAAGCAGTACCCACAAAGCAACGACTGTACGGCCACTTGCCTCCCATCTCATAATAATCCAAACAAGTTAAACAAAACATTCTAGGCATTGTTGGAGAAGTAAGGATTAACTTATAAGAACAATTCGTTGGCAAAACTTTACATTCGTTTATTCAAATGTTTATAAAAAAATTGTGTATCTATTAAGAATGAATTCATTTTAAAGATTTTGTCGGCATTAAATGACCCGCTGAGTTTGATGTGTCGTAAAACAAAACAAACCAAACCAAATCGGTCCCAAGCAATTAAGAATTTATTTAGATCACATTCAAAGCTGGGATTTTAGAAATGG
This sequence comes from Doryteuthis pealeii, assembly GCA_023376005.1. Lineage (NCBI taxonomy): Eukaryota > Metazoa > Mollusca > Cephalopoda > Myopsida > Loliginidae > Doryteuthis > Doryteuthis pealeii. The sequence continues at coordinate 31,248,545 of CM042180.1, forward strand.
TTTTTAAACAATGTTCCAGAAATTTAATCGCAGAGAAATGGTGCGGTTTCTTATCCGTACTAAGTGCTACCAATCTTGCAGATAGGGTTACATGTCAGTTAGTGAATATCTGCTGAAATAATTTATTGGTCATTATGAAATAAAAAATACGAGGTTAATATGAAAAATTAGATTACGAATGGAAGAGAGAAAGAAAGAAAGAAAGGAAAGACAAACCGAGAGACATAGGGAAAGAAAGAAAGAAAGAAAGAAAGAAAGAAAGATCAATAAAAAAGAAAAGGCAGAGTGTAGAAGATTGTTAAATATGAAGAAAGAAAGAAGATGAATGAATGAATGAATGAAAGAAAGAAAGAAAGAACGAAAGGAAGAAAAAAGAAAGAAAGAAAGAATGAAAGATCAACCAAAAGAAAAAAAGACAATTTGTAGGAAGATTGTTAAAATATGAAGAAAGAAGAAAGAAAGAAAGAAAGAATGAATGAAAGAAAGAAAGAAAAAGAAAGGAAAAAAAAGAAAGAAAGAAAAAAGAAAAGATCAACCATAAGAAAGAAAACATTGTAGGAAGACTGTTAAAATATGAAGAAAGAAAGAGAGATGAAATGAATGAATGAAAGAAAGAAAGAAAGAAGAAAGAACGAAAGGAAGAAAAGAAAGAAAAAAGATCAACCAAAAGAAAGAAAGACAATTTGTAGGAAAATTGTTAAATATGAAGAAAGAAAGAAGAAAGAATGAATGAGTGAATGCTGAATGAAAGAAGGAAAGAAAGGAAAAAAAGAAAGAAAGACAGATTGTAGGAAGACTGTTAAAATGAAGAAAGAAAGAAAGAGAAAGAAGAATGAAAGAAGAGAAAGAAAGAAAGAAAGCTCAACCAAAAGAAAGAAAGACAATTTGTAGGAAGATTGTTAAAATATGAAGAAAGAAAGAAAGAAAGAAAGAAAGATCATAGGATGTTTGTTAAGTATAGAAAGAAAGAAAGAAAGAAAGAAAGAATGAAAGACAGATCATAGGAAGATTATCAAAAATATGAAGAAAGAAACAAACAAACAAAGGAAGAATGAATGAAAGAAAAAAGAATGAAAGAGGTGGTTTGTTTTGTTATACGGTACATCAACACTTTTTGGGTAATCGAGATAATCGGTTTCTTCCAGTGTTGCTTAAATGGTCACCCATATGAAAATTGAAAAGATCATCACTGCTTAACTTCGGTAATCTAGCAGGAAATGGTACTTTCAATGGGACTTGACCGTAAGCAAGAAAGAGCAAGAAGGGAAGAAAGAAAAAGAAGCAGGAGATCGAGAAAGAAAGAAATATGAAGGAAGAAAGAAAAAACGCAATAAAAGAAGGAAATAAAAAAGAATAAGAAAGAATGAAATACATAGAAAGAAAGAAAGAAAGAAAGAAACAAAAGAAGAAAGAGAAACAAAGAAAGATAGAAAGAAAGAAAGAAAAAGAAAGAAAGAAGAAGAAAAAAAGAAAGAGAAAGAAAAGAAAAAGAAAAAGAAAGAAAGAAAGAAAGAAGAAAGAAGAAAGAAAGAAAAGAAAACAAAGAAAGAAAGAAAGAAAGAAAAGAAAAGAAGAAAGAAGAAACAAAGAAGGAAAGAAAGAAAGAAAGAAGAAAGAAAAGAAAGAAAGAAAGAAAGAGAAAAAAGAAAAAGAAGAAGAAAAAGAAGAAAGAAAGAAAGAAAGAAAGAAGAGAAAAAAGAAAGAAAGAAAAGAAAGAAGAAAAGAAAGAAAGAAGAAACAAAAGAAGAAAGAAAGAGAAAAAAGAAAGAAAGAAAAGAAGAAAGAAAACAAAAGAAAGAAAGAAAGAAAGAAAGAAAGAAAGAAAGAAAGAAAGAAAAAAGAAAGAAAGAAAGAAGAAACAAAAGAAAGAAAGAAAGAAGAAAGAAGAAGAAAGAAAAAAAAGAAAGAAGAAAGAAAGAAGAAACAAAAGAAAGAAGAAAAAGAAAGAAAGAAAGAAAAGAAAAGAAGAAAAAAAAGAAAGAAAGAAAATAATACGAAGAAAAAAATGAAAGAAAGAAAAAATATGAATAATATTTTCTTTGGCGTAATAAATTCAGAAACTAAAATATGTTTATTGAAATTATTCACATAAGCGTATCTGAAGCTCTGTCGTAGCTCAAATTTTAGCTCTCAAAACAAAGCAAAGAATCGACCGTGTGACAGCTCGTAACTCGGAAAACTCGTAAGCTGGAGCACTTCTAAGTTAAGATACCACTTTATATGCGTAATAAAATTATAATCTAGTTGTCAGCACTCGTATAATCTATGCAGATAGAGTTATTTATTTGTATTAATAATTCTATGTCAAGTATTTCTGGAGATGACAGCTAGTAGGTTCATTAGAAATTAGCATTGAAGTCAGCACATAATTATATTCAAGCTACTGGTAAAGTAATAAAATTATCGTCATGATCTCCGACTGTTTCAACAAAAGCGATCAGCTGATACCAAAGGGAGATAATTCAATAACGATAAATACACTTAGCTTAAACGAGATTGGTTTGAGACTATTTTGTGCGTTATTTTAACAGATTGTTTGCGAGATCGGTTTGAGATTATTTTGTGCGTTATTTTAGCAGATTGTTAGCTTGGTTGCTTGGTTGCTCGGTTGGTTGGATTTTACGGCATGTTACGGGGTCTCTCCAACCACTCTTGGCTATTTATTGCCAAAATTGACTGTTACATTTCATGGGTAGGTTAGCCACCAGATTCCACCCTAAAGCATTACGCGTCACTAATTACGGCCAACGGCTGGGCCCCATTTTAACAGATTGTTTGCGAGATCAGTTTGAGATTATTGTGTGCGTTTGTTAGCTTGGTTGCTCGGTTGGTTGGATTTTACGGCATGTCAACCCGTCTAGGGTTATTTTATACCAAATATGTTTTAGTTTTATACATTCTTATTGGGTATTCAATCTTTTTAAAACTCTTTTTTAAACACAATTTTAAAACTCATTTTTTATCTATTTTAAGCATAGATGGGACCCTAACAGACCCGTATCTATCAGATATATATATAGGGTGCGACATAAGTAACGCCCTTTGTTTAAGTGGAACAAAATTAAAGCCTTTTTGATTATCCTTTATTTTTTCGAACATGAATGTATTGCCACAGGTTAATGGATTAATATAATATATTAACAAAATTGATATAATGCTTATTTGGTTTAATAATGTTCAATACAAATGAAATCAAACCAAATTTAAGAAAAAAAAACTTACAAAAAATATAAAATCTTAGAATTTAGTCATTTATTTGAGATGCCGGATTAGCTTAGTCGGTAGAGCGTTCGGCTAGAAACCGCAAGGTTCCTAGTTCGATAGCGGTCCCCGCCAACTCAGCGTATGAGTAGCACAGGGAACTGTGCGGTAAAGTAAGGAGCTGATGGTAGGTATGGCGCTCCATCTCAGATGCTAAAACAATCTCCTTGGTCTAGCGCTATTGAAAAGGGGATAGACTCCCTCGCCGACTGGCTAATACCGACTTTAGGCCGCCCCGACGACTTTACTTTACTTACTTTATTTGAGATGCTCAAAATGTTCCGGTTCATGTTCCATACAATTCTGAACTCTACCAGCAACACTTTTACAAACTTTTTGACACATTTCAATGGTAATTTCATGAAATTTATCTGAAGTTGAATTCTTTAATTCTGGAATTGTTTTCGGCTTTATATTGTAAACCTGATCTTTCAATACACCCCACAAAAAATTCCAGTGGTGTTAGGTTTGGTGAACGTGATGGCCATTCAATTGGTCCTCTTCGTTCTATCCATCTACCTTCAAAATTTTCATTTAACATTTAAAAGGGTGTTACTTATGCCGCACCCTGTATATATATATATATATATATATATATATAATATATATATATATCAAAAGTTGCTATCACGTTTTCATTGTAGTAGCATTAGTAAAAGTACAGTCGTCGGGGTGGTCTAAAGTCGGTATCAGCCAGATCCAGATCAGAGAGGACCTGAGAGTAATGGTGATGAAGGGGTACTCCACATTCCACAGAGCTCCAGAATTGGAACCATATTACTAATTGCAATTTAACGTCATACCAAGGACAATAAGACACTGAGACACCCAATTCTAGCGCATATAAGATAAAAAGAGTTAGGGGTTGGCATAAGAAGAATAGGGTCAGGAAGACCGTAAAGCTGCTTGGGCTTAACTTGACAAGCCAATTGGTCGTAGGGGTCTCTCCAGCCACTCTAGGCTATTTATTGCCAAAATTGACTGTTAAATTTCATGGGCAGCTTAGCCACCAGATTCCATCGTTAAACACGCTCTCCCGTCTTAATCTGCGCAGATGTCTGGTTGGGGATTTAAAAATAAAGTAAGATCAAAGCAAATCAGAGTCTTGTGTTATTACCTCTAAAAAATAACAATGACACAGGGCTTCTGATAAAGAGAAATCCCTAATAGAAGACCAGACCCGAAGTCCCCAAGAAAGTCCTTAGAAGATTCCAGATCAAGAGACCTTAGAAGATTCCAGATCAAGACAAGATGTTATAAGATTCCAAAGACGGCCAGAGGAATAGAAGTAAGAAAGAAGTAAGGAGAAGTGTATACAACACTAAGTCTTCATGGGGTGGCTGGGATGGATAACTATATCTATGTTTCTATATATCTACATATGCTTCCTTGTTGGTAGAGCACTCTAGGGGAGACATTAGTTGAACTCTCACTGTTTAGCGTAATGTATTTACTCGCTTGTTGTTTACAGACTTGAGTTCTCTGGTGATTGTAAAAAAAATATCCTGTAAGCATGTATCAATTAATTGTTCATCATAACCGAAAGTGTAAGGAGCATGGCACTCGAAAATTCTGTCCGGTTTCGCTCTGATAAAGTCGAGTCACACTGTTGAGACGTAAACGTCGAAACACGTGTCTGTGGATAACGACTATATATATAATATATATATATATATAGAGAGAGAGAGAGAGAGAGAGAGAGATTTGAAACTCATGAACTCGTGCAGTCTTGAACAAGTCGTAGAAATATCACCCCTCAAGCAAACAGCAGTACGGTCACTTGCCCCCATCTCACAAATTATCTGAGTGAGATGGACAAGGCATGCAGGACACTGCTGGAGAAGCAAGGATGAACTCATAAGCGACGTTCTCCTGTGGAAGCCAACACATAAACATGCAAGTGTGGGGTGCCAAGCAAGGACCTACATTGACCAACTATGCGAGAATGCTGGCTGCTTCACAGAGGAGCTCCCAGGTGCAATGAATGATAGGGAAGGTTGGCGAGAGATTGTCATGGATACCCGTGCTGCCTGCGCTACATGATGATGATGATGATGATGATGATGATGATATATATATATATATATATATACATATATATATATTCAAGAAGAAATTAATACCCCACCTACGAGAAAATCCTGAATTTATTTATAATTAAAGGCATAACTACGGCTGGAATGTAAACATCCTTATTACACTTAACACTCGTTGAGGAGATGTTTATTTATCTCAGTAAGCTTCTGTGTTGAGAGCGTCTCAAGAATTATCAGTCCGCGACACCATTGAGGCCTATTCTGCATTTTTTTTTTTTTAGTAAGATTAAAAAAAATCTATGCGAAATTAAAACAACCTCGTCCAGGATTTGAACTCGTCTCGCTGTGTCCATTTTCTACGACGATATCCATTACACCACGCGTCACCATTTCACTCGTTTAAATTCATCCGATGCCAACGTTTTATGTACAGATTAGTTAACACGAATATCACGTCTTTTTTTGTTTTTTTGTTTTTTTAGATTGAAATAGATCACTAAGTAGTCTTGAGCCTATACTAGTAGTGACCAGGTTTGAATTCAGAGTTTTCCTTCTCCTAGACAGGATGCCTAACCAAGGTTAAAGAGCCCAATCTGTTCTACTATTTACCCATAGCTGGAGGGAGAATAGTTGGATTCATACTTTTCCCAAGGGTATTAGCGCTATGTGAAATGTGGCTTCATCCAGGAATTGAACTCGGGTCGACAAGTCCATTTCCTACGACTCTAACCAGTACACCACCGCGCTTCCATATAACGCTTCCGTGACGTAATTCTTGTTTCTCTTGTAAAACATCGTCGAGATGCATGAAAGGCGGACAATTGGTAATGTTTCGCCAGCATCCTTACAGATTTGGGGTTTCGCAACGATTCTCTGTTCCACTGGTAAACCTGTCATGATGTAAACCCGCCCAACAGGGTGGGGGTCCAGTGGCTTCGGCCCTGGATCTTTACAAGTTAATAGCGTCGATCCCAGGGGGCTATCCCCCCAGGCAATACCTGCCCCCCTCGATTTAAAGG
>CM042180.1:31259860-31307360 GCA_023376005.1 Doryteuthis pealeii
TCTGATTGCTCTATCTAAATAAAGAAGAAATACAAAGTTGCGTCGTCGACCCAACATAGACATGTATAAACCCAGTTTAACCTGGAATGCTAAAATAGCTGCTCTATCTATCAGAATTTTAAAATGCAAGCTAGTAAATTCACCCCCTGTGGATCGCTATGCTTTTATTCCCCCTGACGAAATGTTATTAACCTCCAGGGGTCTATATTGACTTCTTTAAGAAACCCTGGCCTACATACTTGATTTGTTTATAGTGGTGAAGTCTTGTGGCGAACTATCCGCCCTCCTCTTTGTGGAGGAGTTGATAAAAACAGAACTTAGTACCACAGATTCTCCCAAACATAATCCCTCAGGTTCTGGATTCAGAGTGTTTTTACCTTCTCCGGTTACCTTACTAAGACTAAAGTGGTTATTTTACCGTAACTGGTTCGGTTGGTTGTTTTGTTTAATGGCATATCAACACTTATGGGCCACCCACTCCCAAATCCTGTCTATATATATATATATATATATATATATATATATATATATATATATATATATATATAATATGTCAGTAAATAATTGATGGCATTTTTTGTTGTTGCTTTGATAGTCGTTTTATTTTACGTAGACAAAAATGCACTGAAAAATCCTCGGTGAGGACATATTTTATATATATAATATATACATTCTATATATATATATATATATATATATATATATATATATATATATATATATATAAAATAAGATTTTTTTTTGAAGGCAAAAGAGAAAAAAAGGGAAAAAAAGAAAATTCAATAAATATGTTTTTCAACATAAATTTGCATTATTTTGCCTTCAAAAAAATATCTTATTACATTTTATAATTAATGCTTCAAACACACTATAAAAACAAAAAATCTTTTATATATATATATATATATATATATATATATATATATATATATATATATATATATAGAGAGAGAGAGAGAGAGAGATAGATAGATATATAGATAGATAGATAGATTGGTAATTTTCCCCAGATAAAATAAAGGAAAATAAAGTGCTCAATTACAAATGTAAGAGCTTTATTTATTAAATATAACTGTTTATACAAAGGTTTTAGTGAGATATATAACCGTAAAGTGTGTACTTACAGACACATCAGAGGAATCAAATAGTATCCTGAAGAGGGCAAAGACTGAAACCTTAGGTAGATGCTCACTAAAACCTTTTTATAAACAGTTATATATATATATATATATATATATATATATATATATATATATATATATTAACAGCATTTTTTCTTTTATACAAGTTTTGTTGAACTATACAGACAATTCCTGTCGGACAAGTTTTTCGTTGATCCGTTCCAATTTTCGGGCCATCTTTCTGGTGTCGGGATGTAACTGGTATAACAGTCCCCCAAAGGTTTCAAAACGAGCGCTTTCGGCAATACAATTTGCCATCCGCAGGTAGGAAACGATGGTATGATTTCGTGTCTCATTTTTAACGAGAACGAGTAGTAGCAAGGAATTAGAAGTGGGAGGTAATAACCATTGGTAGTAGGAGGTTGTAGGAATATATATATTCTATATATATATATATAATACATATATTCTATAATGTGGGGGTATATTTTTATTTGAACTTTACTTATAATTTCGTCATTTAATTTCATTTTGATAAAATAAAATGACAACATTTCCTGGTTTAAATACTAAAATTTGTTAGATTTTCTGATCATTTTTTGGTTATATTGTGCAAAAACCCGAGGATTTATAAGGGAATTTTTGTCTACAATCTTCGATGCCATTTCCCCCAAAAATTGGTACATGTGAAAGATCTCATTTTTGGTATCAGTACTTAATCAACCAATACACAATTTTCGGTGTTTCATGTAATTTGATATCTTTTTAAAAAATGAGCAATCGCTCTACCCTAATGGTCAGCGATGTTATCCCAGGATCCTTAGGTGTTTTCGGGTCTTACAACATTAAAGACCTTTACCTAGCTGACCCAGCTGTTGTCGATCAAGCACCAGCTTGTGGTCAGCTATAGAAGTATCAACAGCAAACAAACGGTGATGGTGGATCTTGAGGTGTTTTTATACTAAAAAGAGCCAGCAAAACATCCAATCAAAATGCGTCTTTGGGCTCTCCCCATCCTCCCATAAGAAAGGAGGAATGCGGACTATACGACTTTACTTCGTTTCGCATGTAATTCAATTTCCTCGTATATCAAATCAATTTTACCTACTGCAATAGACTGAAATTCCATTAAACCATTTTTGTTACGTTTTCTTTTTACATAAGAGAAATAGCATTGTATTGTATAAAAAAAAGCATAATAAAATAGAAAGTAATGAATTATATGCTGTATAATATAAAGTCATCTATGAGCTAAATAGAAAAATGTGTTTATAAAAATAAATTATTTTAAAATTTTATCAGCATTAAATGACCCACTGAGGTTGATATGCCGTAAGTCGTCGGGGCGGCCTAAAGTCGGTAACAGCCAATCAGCGAAGGAGTATATCCCCTTTTCACTAGCGCTAGACCAAAGAGATTGTTTTTGCGTCTGAGGTGGAGCGCCACACGCATCATCAGCTACTTTACCGCACAAATCCCTGTGCTACTCATACGCTCAGTTGGCGAGGGCCGGTATCGAACTAGAGACCCTGTGGTTTCTAACCGAACGCTCTATCGACTGAGCTAACCCGGTTTATTTTTTTTTATGAATAATACTTTTTCGTAAGAAATTTGGAAATTAAATGATATTAATGAACCTATATAGATTTGATATCTGAAGATTGTTCGTACCGTAGATTTTAAATAAACTGAAATGCCATTAATCAGTTCCAACCCCACTCCAAAGAATACCCTAATTTTTTTAAATATATTTTTTAAAAAGAAGAAAAATAGCACTACATTGTATAATAATATAATAAAATGTAATGAATTATGTACTGGTATATGTTTGTGGCCGGGTTAGCTTAGTCTGTAGAGCGTTTGGCTAGAAACCACGAGGTTCCTAGTTCGATACCGGTCCTCGCCAACTCAGCGTATGAGTAGCACAGGGATCTGGTAAAGTAAGGAGCTCCTCGCCAACTCAGCGTATGAGTAGCACAGGGATCTGGTAAAGTAAGGAGCTCCTCGCCAACTCAGCGTATGAGTAGCACAGGGATCTGGTAAAGTAAGGAGCCGATGGTAGGTGTGGCGCTCCATCTCAGACGCAAATAACAATCTCCTTGGTCTAGCGCTAATGAAAAGGGGGATAGACTCCCTCGCTGATTGGCTGATACCGACTTTAGGCCACCCCGATGACTTTTTAAAAAATATGTTTTAATGTTTATTTGTTTTATGAATAATATTTTTCTTTGGCGTAATGAATTTGGAAACTTTAAATGTTTTTAATGAACTTATTAACGTAAGCGTATCTGAAACTGGCTCGTGTCTCAACACAAAGTAAAAAAAAAAACGACTGCGTGACAGCTCGTAACTCGAAAAACTCGTAAGTCGGGTCACTCGTAAGTCAAGATACCGCTGTATAGTCTAATTAGTTAATGTCCAGAGTCTGGCAGTATGATCACAAGGGCATAAAATTGCCGCTGCACAGCCGCGAATAACCACAATTCAAAGTGATAAATATCGTGTTCCGGGTTAGCTCAGTCGGTAGAGCGTTCGGCTAGTAGACCTCAAGGTTCCTAGTTCGATACCAGTCCCCGCCAACTCAGCGTATGAGTAGCACAGGGATCTGTGCGGTAAAGTAAGGAGCTGGTGGTAGGTGTGGCGCTCCACCTCAGATGCAAAAACAATCTCCTTGGTCTAGCGCTATTGAAAAGGGGATAGACTCCCTGGCTGATACCGACTTTAGGCCGCCCCGACGACTTTACTTTTACTTTATTAATCATAATATTACGTGTGGCCCTCCACCCTTTGCGAAATGGTTCTGTTGAACATAGAAGGTGTGTCAAAAGAGTATCGAGCTGTTTTGTACTTTTTGACACAACTTATATTCTGAAAAAAATATATATATATAAAGTTCCAATCATTATTTTTTTCAGAATACAAGGTGAGTCAAAAAAGTACCAAGTTTAAAGGTGTATTCACCAAGATAGACATAAAGAATGAATGGAACGTTATTTTTAGAGTACAAGGTGTGTCAAAATGTTTTAAAAATTCTCGATACTTTTTTGACACGCCTTGTATATGACATATATCTATAAAGAAGCATACTTGGGCCCCTTAACATCATACACACACACACACACACAGAGAGAGAGAGAGAGAGAGAGAGAGAGAGAGAGAGAGAGAGAGAGAGAGAGAGAGAGAGAGAGGGGTTATTTTTTTACAGAATACAAGGTGTGTCAAAAAGTTTTAAAAAATCTGGATACTTTTTTGACACGCCTTGTATATCACATATCTATAAAGAAGCATACTTGGGCCCTTAACATCATACACACACACACAGAGAGAGAGAGAGAGAGAGAGAGAGAGAGAGAGAGAGAGAGAGAGAGAGAGATTTGTCCATATATATATATATATATATATATATATATAGAGAGAGAGAGAGAGAGAGAGAATACACTGATATGTCGATGGATATCTCTAGTTTTTCCAGGGATTCTCATCTCACTACGTCGGGCCATTCCGTAATCCACTCGGATCGTCAGATCTAACCCCCCCCCCCCACAGTGATTATTTCCTCTGGGGTTGCCAGAAGGCCAAAATCCTAAGACGTCGACCTCAGACAACTGACGCACTGAAATACATTCTTCTTCACGAACCCGCAGCAATACCAGAGGCAACGCTTCAGGCGTCACTAGCGCTCGAAAGCACTTGAAGACTTTTAAAATAAACTGATGACAATCAGAAGGAGAAAAAAATGGTAATTATTATTCTTTATAGTTGAATTAAATCTTGAATGTGATCTATTTTATTCATTCACTAGCAGCGGCTATCGGGCGTCGCCTGGGTAGAGGGGGATTTTTAAAAGTTTGATCCATTATTACTGAATCGTGAGTTGAATCCTCATGGGATGCCCCATTTAAATCCATATGTAATAAAATAGACCTTGCATTGATCCAGTTTATTCTGAAAAGAAATGTTAATGTCTACTATCTAAAATATTAAATGAAAAAAAACAAATTCCATACTGTTATCATTTAAATTCACAAATATAAGTCAAATCTTTATTATTTTTACTCAAAAAGCAAGCCCTGGTGATAGTGAATGTGTACCTATATTTATTCTGTCGTTAATTGTTTTCTTTTCGAAGTTTCCTCGGAACTTACAGATGCACACAACTGCCCTTTATATATACTAGCAAATATATGCACCCTCCAGGTGCAAGTATTTAAGTTTTAATGTAATAAGATATTGTATTAAATTAGAAGGGCTAATGAAACTAAATAAAAATGCATATTAAAAGATTTGAAGCAGAGGGAGTATAATAAAAAAAATAGAACAACTGAAACTTACTCTTCTATCACTCTCGTCTTTTATTGTTATTTTTTCTAATTTAAGTATTTAGTTAAAAGAGGAAGTAAAGAATAAAATGACAGTTATCTTTTCTTGTTAATGGATTTCATTTAAGATTATTTAAAGAGATTTTTGCTTATATTCATTAAAATAAAACCAAACAAGTAGAAATCAATAACACTGACCACATATTTATTAAATTCGATTTTTTAATATCAATATGCAAATTAGCCTTCCCGTTCACATTGTAAACCGCTATTTTGTTGAATATATAAATATAATTGCATATCGGTAGTATGCACATATGGTTAACAGTATTAATAATGTAAAACAATTTTATTAATAATTGTGGTTTAAATAAAAATAAAATCATTGAGAATGTTATGTCAATAACTAAGGGATTTGTGACTTGAGTTGTAATATAGTTTCGGTTACATACAGAAAAACACACAATCTCCATTATAATAAGATATAGACTAGAAGCGGCTACCCGGCATTATCTGGGTAGAGGGGGTATAATATAAAGTTAGTCTCACAGATCAATTGGTTATTTTGATCTTACATAATTGAGTTTTGTTTTAATCCTGAACGCAACAAATGAATTTCCCTTCTCTTACGATTCAAATACTAATTTTTAAATATCTTCCCAGATATAAATAAAATCTTCTTAATTTTTTTCCTCAAAAATCAAGCTCTGGTGATAGTAAATGTGTATATATATATTTACTTTGTCGTTAATTGTTGTTTTTTCGTAGTTTCCTCCGGACATACACACATACATATGCACTACATAAAAAGGGCCCTCATAAAAATGTCCTTGTGTCACGCCCTCATAAGTGGGATGAGAGGCAAATACCTGCATACATATACACCAACTGTCCTTTATATATATATATATATATATTTACCAACCCCTCCGCACGAGCAGGATATGACACAAGGTCAATTTCTTAAGCGGAGTTTAACGGGTTTGAACTCAGAGTTTTCCTTCTCCTAGACGGGTTGCCTAACCAAGGTTAAAGAGCCCAGTCTGCCCTACTATTTACCCATGGCTGGAGGGAGAGTAGGATTCATACCTTTCCCAAGGGTAATAGCGCAAAGTGAAATGCAATTACCACGTCCAGGATTTGAACTCGGGGCGACGAGTCCATTTGCCATGACTTTAACCATTACACCACGCGCTTCCTACTGTCCTTTATATATGTATAGATGGACTCTGCATAATTATGGAGGGGAGCATGGTGTTGTGGCTAACGTGCTGGACTGCTACATCGTTGTAAGCGAGTTCGAACCCAAGTCGCGCTATTACTTTCACATTCGGACAAATACCTTTGGGAAAGTTATATATTCCCTCATGTAGTATAATTGTTGGCAAACTAGATTAGCAGACCATTGTTAGTGAGTTCGATTCTCACTGGGTGCCCCATACTTCTGGCCTTGTGCCGCTTCTAAGCTACACTTAGTAAATAACTATATGCCCTCATCCGTATGCCAGCCTTGGCTTAAATAGAACTACTACTGTTTTTCCACAAGGATTTATTTGGTGTTAAGTAACCCATGCTGTTTGATATGCCATTAAACAAAGAAACCTAATGAGTATGCATATATCTGAAAAACATATTGGGATAATTCTGAGCGTTGAGACTCAGTTAAGATTAGCACAGCATTATTAGTCTGGAGAGAGAGAGAGAGAGAGAGAGAGAGAGGAGAGAGAGAGAGGAGAGAGAGAGAGAGAGAGGGGGGGAGTGGAGAGAGATAGGTAGAAGGAAAAAGAGACAGAGAGAGAGAATGAGAGATAAAAGAGAATGAGGGGGAAAGCGAGAAAGAGAGAGAGTGAGAAAGAGGGGGGAAGAGAGACCGAGAGAGAGAGACAGAGAGAGAGAGAGAGATGGGGAGAGAGATAGAGAGAAGGAAAAAGAAAAAGAGAGTGAAAGAGGATATCAAAGAGAATGAGGGGGAAAGCGAGAAAGAGAGAGACAGACAGACAGATAGACAGAGATAGAGTCAGAGATACAAACAGAGAAGGAAAAAAAGTATAACAGAAAAAAATGAGAGGGAAGAGAGAAAGAGAGGGGAGGAAAGAGAGAAAGAAAGAGGAAAAAGAAAAAGAAAAAAGTCTGAGAGAGAGAGAGGGGGAGTGAGACAAAGAGAGAGAAATGTAAAATCAGAGAGAGAGAGAGAGAGAGGAGAGAGAAGAGAGAGAAAGAGAAGAGGAAAAAAGAGGAAAAGAAAGCGGAGCGGAGAAACGAAGAGCAAGAGAGAGAGGGGGGCAGAGAGACAGAAAGACAAGGAGGAAAAAGAGAAGAGAAAGCGAGAGAGAAAACGAGCGAGCAGAGAGAGGAGAGAGAGAGAGAGAGAGAGAGAGAGAGAGAGAGAGAGAAAACGAGTGAGCAAGAGAGAGAGAGAGAGAGAGAAAGGGAAAAACAGAGAGACAGAGATAGAGTCAGAAATCAGACAAAGGAGGAAAAAGAGCAAGAGAGAGAGAGAGAGAGAGAGAGAGAGAGAGAGAGAGAGAGAGGAAATGGAAAACAGAGAGACAGAAGACAAGAAGGAAAAAGTGAAAGAGAAAGCGAGAGAGAAAACGAGTGAGCAAGAGAGAGAGAGAGAGAGAGAGAGAGAGAGAGAGAGAGAGAAACTAGTGAGCAAGAAGAGAGAGAGAGAGGAGAGAGAGGAGAGAGAGAGAGAGAGAAATGCTTTTGTTACCCAGCATGATCACGCTCATCGTACAAACAAAGGCTGGTGAAAGTTGACTACTACTAAATCGTTCGACAACATACACCTTTGTATCATCAAAGCGTATCTAAGTCTGGTTCAAGGCCACTTTTGTAGCGGATCCATCGAGGGTCTAACATGCAACAGTCGTAATCCGCTGTGATAGGAGCGTATCTGCTCTCTATTCAGTCCAGCTGCATATGTGTTAAGTTTTACAATGGGTAAATAGTTGGACATACTGGGTCCTTTACACTAGTTAAGGCAAGCAACCAAGTTAAAGAATTTGTATCTGCAAGGCGTATCTGAGTCTGGTGCAAGGCCACCTTTACAGCGGATCCAACAGTCGTAATCGGCTGTGATATGAGCGTATCAGCTCTCTATAAAGTCAAGCTTCATATGTACATTTACAATAGGTATATAGTTGGACAGACTGGATTCTTTAGACTTGGTTAGGCAAGCAACCTAAGAGAAGAAAAAAAACTACTAACAACAACACTTTGTATTTACAAAGCGTATCTAAGTCTGGTTCAAGGCTACTTTTGCAGCGGATCCATTGAGGAGCTTTAGTTGCAGCAGTCGTGATCGTCTGAAAAAGTGTTTTCTAGTATTGGAGAATTGAAATAAAGTTTTCGATTACGGGGTGTAAGAGGTGTATTTTATTTATTACAGGGTACAATACATTTACTGGTGTGATTATTACCATTGGTTTCAAATCAGCGTGTTACCTACTTATCATCAAGATAACCAAGTTAACGCGCCGCTAAGAAAGAAATGTTTGTACCCTATGATAGATGATATATATATATATATATATATATATATATATTATATATACTAGATATTAGATAACTGGTTTATCATCAAGTCGTGCTGACAGCACGGATCCTCATGACTCTCACACGCCACACATCCATATTGGCGATTGCTCCTCCGCATGGCATTCATCGGGAATTAATAAACCAGTTCACATACCTAGGTAGCAATATCTCATCTACAGAAGGCGATGTCTCTATACATATATCGATCATATGGAAAATTCGTCATCTTTCTAATAAGATAAAGCGAGAATTATTCTAAGCTGTAGCCGGGTCAGTGTTACTGTACTACTTGCGATTCTATCAAATTCTTTGAGAAAAGAGAGATAGGGAACTATATATATTTACCAACCCCTCCGCACGAGCAGAGTGTGACACAAGGTCAATTTCTTAAGTGGAGTCAACAGGTTTGAATTCAGAGTTTTCCTTCTCCTAGAGCAGTTGCCTAACCAAGGTTAAAGAACCCAGTCTGCACTACTATTTACTCATAGCTGGAGGGAGAGTAGGATCCATACCTTTCCTAAGGGTATTAGCGCTAAGTGAAATGCAATTACCACATCCAGGATTTGAACTCGGGGCGACGAGTACATTTCCAATGACTTTAACCATTACACCACGAGCTTCTAATAAGATAGGAAATATATTAGGAGGCTGTTTTGAACAAATCCTGGAAGCAGCACCCCTAAAAAAAGCAGGCTATATGACCACTGTGTCCATAGGTAGGTGTCCGGCGTGGTCTAATGGTTAGAGTCGTAGGAAATGGACTCGTCAACGCGAGTTCAATTCCTGGACGAAGCTGTTGGCATTTCACATAGCGCTAATTACCCTTGGGAAAGGTATGAATCTGACTCTCCTCCAGCTATGGGTAAATAGTAGGGCAGACTGGACTCTTTAACCTTGATTAAGGCCACCAGTATAGAGAAGGAAAACTCTGAATTCCAAACCGCCTGTTAACTCCTTAAGAAATTGGACCTTGTGTCACCTCCTGCTCGTGCGGAGGGTGTGTACATATTAGTATTAGTTCACTATCTCTTTTTTTGCTCATAGAGAATTTTGATAGACATGCGAAGTAGTACAGTAACAACTGAAGCGGCGGCTACAGCTTAGAATAATTCTAGCTTTTATCGTATTAGAAAGATGAGATTTCCATATGATCGATAATGTGATTAGTAGACATCGCTTTCTGTAGATGAGATATTGCTACCTAAGGTATTGTGAACTGGATTTTCTTAATGTCCCGGACTGATGCCATGCGGAGGAGCAATCGCAATATGGATGTGTGGCGTGTGAGAGTCATGAGATGCGCGTGCTGTCAGGCACGACTTGATGATGAAAACAGTTATATTTATTATATATATATATATAATATATATTATATATATTATGCGATCGCTATCATAGGGTACAAACACTTTCTTTTCTTAGCGGGCGCGTTAACTTGGTTTATCTTGAATGAATAAGTAAGGTAACACGCTGATTTGAACGCATGGTTAATGATCACACCGTAAATGTATTGTAGCGCTGTAAATAATATAAATACACCTCCTACACCGCGTAATCCGAAAGCTTTATTTTCAAATTCTGCCAATACTAGAAAACACTTTTTTCAGACGAATCACGACTGCTGCAACTAAGCTGCTCATACTGGATCCGCTGCTACAGTAGCCTTGAACGCAGACTTAAAAAAGATCGCTTTTGGTAAATACAAAAGGCTGTTTGTTTTGTTTAGTATTTTTTTCTTCTCTTTTAGGTTGGCTATGGCCTAACCAAGTGCTAAAGAATCCAGTTCTGTCAACTATATACGCTATTGTAAATGTAGCATATGAAGCTTGACTTTTAATGAGAGCTGATACGCTCATTATGCACATTTGCCGATTACGACTGTGTGGATCCGTCTGTAAAGGTGGCCTGTGGCCAGACTTCCTTCAGTCGTGTCGTCTTGCAGATACAAATTCTTTCTTTTAACTTGGTTGCTTGCGTTAACTAGCTTGTATAGACAGGAGCGCGCAGTATGTCCAACTATTTATCCCCATTGTTAAAACTTAAACCACATNTCTCGTCTCTCTCTCTCTCATCTCTCTCTCTCTCTGTGTGTGTGTGTGTGTATGATGTTAAGGGGCCCAAGTATGCTTCTTTATAGATATGTTGATATACAAGGCGTGTCAAAAAGTATCGAATTTTTTAAAACTTTTTGACACACCTTGTATTCTGCTAAAAAATAACTCTTCTCTCTCTCTCTCTCCTCCTCTCTCGTCTTCTCTCTTCTCTCTTTCTCTCTCATCCCCTGTGTGTGTGTGTGTGTGTGTGTGTGTGTGTGTGTATGATGTTAAGGGACCCAAGTATGCTTCTTTATAGATATGTGATATACAAGGCGTGTCAAAAAGTATCGAGATTTTTTTAAAAACTGAGGAGAGAGAGAGAGAGAGGAGAGAGAATTTGTCCATATATATATATATATATATATATGTATATATATATATATATAGAGAGAGAGAGAGAGAGAATACACTGATATGTCGATAGATATCTCTAATTTTTCCAGGGATTCTCATCTCACTACGTCGGGCCATTCCGTAATCCACTCGGATCGTCAGATCTAACCGCCCCCCCTGCCACAGTGATTATTTCCTCTGGGGTTGCCAGAAGGCCAAAATCCTAAGACGTCGACCTCAGACAACTGACGCACTGAAATACATTCTTCTTCACGAACCCGCAGCAATACCAGAGGCAACGCTTCAGGCGTCACTAGCGCTCGAAAGCACTTGAAGACTTTTAAAATAAACTGATGACAATCAGAAGGAAGAAAAAAAATGGTAATTATTATTCTTTATAGTTGAATTAAATCTTGAATGTGATCTATTTTATTCATTCACTAGCAGCGGCTATCGGGCGTCGCCTGGGTAGAGGGGGATTTTTAAAAGTTAGATCCATTATTACTGAATCGTGAGTTGAATCCTCATGGGATGCCCCATTTAAATCCATATGTAATAAAATAGACCTTGCATTGATCCAATTTATTCTGAAAAGAAATGTTAATGTCTACTATCTAAAATATTAAATGAAAAATAAAAAATTCCATACTGTTATCATTTAAATTCACAAATATAAGTCAAATCTTTATTATTTTTACTCAAAAAGCAAGCCCTGGTGATAGTGAATGTATACCTATATTTATTTTGTCGTTAATTGTTTTCTTTTCGAAGTTTCCTCGGAACTTACAGATGCAAACAAATGCCCTTTATATATACTAGCAAATATATGCCCCCTCCGTAGGGTGCAAGTATTTAAGTTTTAATGTAATAAGATATTGTATTAAATTAGAAGGGCTAATGAAACTAAATAAGAATGCAGATAAAAAGATTTGAAACAGAGGGAGTATAATAAAAAAAATAGAACAACTGAAACTTACTCTTCTATCACTCTCGTCTTTCATTGTTATTTTTTCTAATTTAAGTATTTAGTTAAAAGATGAATTAAAGAATAAAATGACAGTTATTTTTTCTTGTTAATGGATTTCATTTAAGATTCATTGAAGAGATTTTTGCTTATATTCATTAAAATAAAACCAAACAATTAGAAATCATTAACACTGAGCACATATTTATTAAATTCGATTTGTTAATATCAATATGCAAATTAGCCTTCCCGTTCACATTGTAAACCGCTATTTTGTTGAATATATAAATACAATTGCATATCGGTAGTATGCACATGTGGTTAACAGTATTGATAATGTAAAACAATTTTATTAACAATTGTGGTTTAAATAAAAATAAAATCATTGAGAATGTTATGTCAATAACTAAGGGAATTGTGACTTGAGTTGTAATATAGTTTCGGTTACAGACAGATAAACACACAATCTCCATTATAATAAGATATAGACTAGAAGCGGCTACCCGGCATTATCTGGGTAGAGGGGGTATAATATAAAGTTAGTCTCACAGATCCATTGGTTATTTTGATATTACATGATTAATTTTTGTTTTAATCCCGAATGCAACAAATGAATTTCCCTTCTCTTACTATTCAAATTATAATTTTTAAATATCTTCCCAGATATAAATAAAATCTTCATTATTTTTTTCCTCAAAAATCAAGCTCTGGTGATAGTAAATGTGTTTATATATATTTACTTTGTCGTTAATTGTTGTATTTTCGTAGTTTCCTCCGGACATACACACATACATATGCACCACATAAAAAGGGCTCACATAAAAATGTCCTTGTGTCACGCCCTCATAAGTGGGATGAGAGGCAAATATCTGCATACATATACACCAACTGTCCTTTATATATATATATATATATATATACCAACCCCTCCGCACGAGCAGGATGCGACACAAGGTCAATTTCTTAAGCGGAGTTTAACAGGTTTGAACTCAGAGTTTTCCTTCTCCTAGACCGGTTGCCTAACCAAGGTTAAAGAGCCCAGTCTGCCCTACTATTTACCCATAGCTGGAGGGAGTAGGATTCATACCTTTCCCAAGGGTATTAGCGCTAAGTGAAATGCAATTACCACGTCCAGGATTTGAACTCGGGGCGACGAGTCCATTTGCCATGACTTTAACCATTACACCACGCGCTTCCTACTGTCCTTTATATATGTATAGATGGACTCTGCATAATTATGGAGGGGAGCATGGTGTTGTGGCTAACGTGCTGGACTGCTATATCGTTGTAAGCGAGTTCGAACCCAAGTCGCGCTATTACTTTCACATTCGGACATATACCTTTGGGAAAGTTATATATTCCCTCATGTAGTGTAATTGTTGGCAAACTAGATTAGCAGACCATTGTTAGTGAGTTCGATTCTCACTGGGTGCCCCATACTTCTGGCCTTGTGCCGCTTCTAAGCTACGCTTGGTAAATAACTATATGCCCTCATCCGTATGCCAGTCTTGGCTTAAATAGGACTACTACTGTTTTTCCACAAGGATATATTTGGTGTTAAGTAACCCATGCAGTTTGATATGCCATTAAACAAAGAAACCTAATAAGTATGCATATATCTGAAAAACATATTGGGATAATTCTGAGCGTTGAGACTCAGTTAAGACTAGCACAACATTATTAGTCTGGGAGAGAGAGAGAGAGAGAGAGAGAGAGAGAGAGAGAGAGAGAGAGTGGGGTGGAGAGAGATAGGTAGAAGGAAAAGAGAAGAGAGAGAGAATGAGAGATAAAAGAGAATGAGGGGGAAAGCGAGAAAGAGAGAGAGTGAGAGAGAGGGGGGGAGAGAAGATAGATAGCGAGAGAGAGAGAGAGGGGAGAGAGATAGAGAGAAGGTAAAAGAGAAAAAGAGAGTGAAAGAGAGATATCAAAGAGAATGAGGGGAAAGCGAGAAAGAGAGAGAGAGACAGACAGATAGACAGAGATAGAGTCAGAGACACAAACAGAGCAGGAAATATAGAAAAACAGAAAAAAATGAGAGGGAAGAGAGAAAGAGAGGGGAGGAAAGAGAGAAAAAGAAAGAGAAAAAGCAAAAGAAGAAAAAGAGAGAGAGAGAGAGAGGGAGAGAGAGAGACAAAGAGAGAGAAATGTAAAAAGAGAGAGAGAGAGAGAGAGAGAGAGAGAAGAGAGGAGAAAAGAGAAAGAGAAAGCGAGCGAGAAACGAACGAGCAAGAGAGAGAGAGAGAGAGACAGAAAGACAAAGGAGGAAAAAGAGAAAGAGAAAGCGAGAGAGAAAACGAGCGAGCAAGAGAGAGAGAGAGAGAGAGAGAGAGAGAGAGAGAGAGAGAGAGAGAGAGAGAAAGAGAGAGAGAGAGAAGAGAAAACAGAGAGAGAGAGAGAGAGAGAACAGACAAAGAGAAAAAGAGCAAGAAGAGAGAGAGAGAGAGAGAGAGAGAGAGAGAGAGAGAGAGACAGAGAGACAGAAAGACAAAGGAGGAAAAAGAGAAAGAGAAAGCGAGAGAGAAAACGAGTGAGCAAGAGAGAGAGAGAGAGAGAGAGAGAAATGCTTTTGTTACCCAGCATGATCACGCTCATCGTACAAACAAAGGCTGGTGAAAGTTGACTACTACTAAATCGTTCGACAACATACACCTTTGTATCATCAAAGCGTATCTAAGTCTGGTTCAAGGCCACTTTTGTAGCGGATCCATCGAGGGTCTAACATGCAACAGTCGTAATCCGCTGTGATAGGAGCGTATCTGCTCTCTATTCAGTCCAGCTGCATATGTGTTAAGTTTTTACAATGGGTAAATAGTTGGACATACTGGGTCCTTTACATTAGGTAAGGCAAGCAACCAAGTTAAAAATTTGTATCTGCAAGGCGTATCTGAGTCTGGTGCAAGGCCACCTTTACAGCGGATCCAACAGTCGTAATCGGCTGTGATATGAGCGTATCTGCTCTCTATACGGTCAAGTTTCATATGTACTTTTACAATAGGTATATAGTTGGACAGACTGGATTCTTTAGACTTCGTTAGCCAATCAACCTAAGAGAAGAAAAAATTACTAAATCGTTCAACAACAAACACCTTTATATTTACAAAGCGTATCTAAGTCTGGTTCAAGGCTACTTTTGCAGCGGATCTATTGAGGAGCTTAGTTGCAGCAGTCGTGATCGTCTGAAAAAGTGTTTTCTAGTATTGGAGAATTGAAAATAAAGTTTTCGATTACGGGTGTAAGAGGTGTATTTATTTATTACAGGGTACAATACATTTACGGTGTGATTATTACCATTGGTTTCAAATCAGCGTGTTACCTACTTATCATCAAGATAACCAAGTTAACGCGCCCGTTAAGAAAGAAATGTTTGTACGCTATAATAGATTATATATATATATATATATATATATATATATATATATGTTCATCATCTAGTCGTGCTGACAGCACGGATCTCATGACTCTCACACGTCACCCATCCATATTGGCGATCGCTCCTCCGCATGGCATTCATCGGGAATTAATAAACCAGTTCACAGACCTAGGTAGCAATATCTCATCTACAGAAAGCGATGTCTCTATACATTATCGATCATATGGAAATCTCATCTTTCTAATAAGATAAAGCGAGAATTATTCTAAGCTGTAGCCGGGTCAGTGCTACTGTACTAGCACTTTAGATTCTATCAAAATTCTTTGAGAAAAAGAGAGATAGGAACTATATATATTTACCGACCCCTCCGCACGAGCAGAGTGTGACATGAGGTCAATTTCTTAAGTGGAGTTCAACAGGTTTGAATTCAGAGTTTTCCTTCTCCTAGACCAGTTGCCTAACCAAGGTTAAAGAACCCAGTCTGCACTACTATTTACTCATAGCTGGACGGGGAGTAGGATTTATACCTTTCCTAAGGGTATTAGCGCTAAGTGAAATGCAATTACCACATCCAGGATTTGAACTCGGGGCGACGAGTACATTTCCAATGACTTCAACCATTACACCATGAGCTTCTAATAAGATAGGAACTATACAGAAGGCTGTTTTGAACAAATCCTGGAAGAAGCACCACTAAAAAAAGCAGCTATATGACCACTGTGTCCATAGGTAGGTGTCCGCGTGGTCTAATGGTTAGAGTCGTAGGAAATGGACTCGTCAACGCGAGTTCAATTCCTGGACGAAGCTGTTGGCATTTCACATAGCGCTAATACCCTTGGGAAAGGTATGAATCCGACTCTCCTCCAGCTATGGGTAAATAGTAGGGCAGACTGGACTCTTTAACCTTGAATAGGCAACCAGTCTAGGAGAAGGAAAACTCTGAATTCAAACCTGTTAAACTCCGCTTAAGAAATTGACCTTGTGTCGCATCCTGCTCGTGCGGAGGGGTTGGTAAATATATATATATGACCACTTATCCAGTATCACACAAACCATCCAAGTAAGACGAACAAGACCTGCTGTGCACTGATGAAGAAGTAAGAACGAACTCATAAGTGACTTTCTTTAGACTCCTACATATGGACAAACCAGTGTAGGCCGACTAGGAAAAAAACATACTTCGACTAGCACTGTACGAATACTGGATGCCGTGCACTAGACTTGCCAGTTGCGATGAAAAACAAAAATCATACTGGACACTGATGGAAAAGTAATGACGAACTTATGTGACGTTCTCCTGTGGACACCTACTTATGGACACACCAGTGTAGGCCGACTTGCAAAAACTTATATTGGTCAGTTAAGTGCAGATACTAAATTTACCCATATTAGGAGCAAATAGATTTATATATTTCCGAACAGTATTTGCAACAAGTGAAAAGCAATGATCCTTATCCAGGAATTGAACCTCGTTCACTAGTTCCATATGTTATATGAATATAAGTGCAGGTTAATGTATCACAAGAATAGCATAGCGGGGTTCCCAATGAGGATCGAAGTTAATACTCAATCAATGATCCACCAACTTACTATTTCTCATCGGCATACGGCTTGTGGTTTTTTTGCCAGATTTAGTTCTGTTGGTCACGTGGATAACATTTTAGGGCCTTCCCATGGAATCGAACTCACATCTCAGTCTCCGAGATCATTTATTTTTATCATCGCACCACAGCAATAAGTTCGTGCAAGTGCACTATGTTGTTGTATATTGTTTAAATAGTTCCACTACTGTTCTTCTATAAGGATGGCTTTGGCATTAAATAACCTGCAAAGGTTGATATGTCATTAAACAAAAGAAACAAAAACTAGAATGTTGTGGGACTGCCGAAGAATGCGTTTATGTTGTTTTTTCGGATCTTAAAGGACCTATTCCATAATATATATATATATATATATATATATATATATATATATATATATATGTGTGTGTGTGTGTGTGTGTGTGTGTGTGTGTGTGTGAAATGCAAAAATATAGACCCTGAATATCTGTTGTTGCTCATCCGCAATTTTTTTTTTTATGAGTGTGGTCACCTCAGCTAAATAATGGACCATTCCGTTTTTATCATAAAGAAAGAAAGGGAAGAAAAGTGCATGCTACACAGAAAAAATATGATAAGAAAAGAAAGAAAGAAAACAATACAGACAGTAGGAGAAAGATAGAGAGAGAGGGTGATAACACAAATCCGTTTCAATTAAACATAATGAAAAGAAGGAAAGAAAGAAAAGAGAGTGAGAGGGAGTAAAATCAAGATTATTATACTTTTTACATATTGAACTATTTCGCAATAGCTCTTTAGTAAACATATCAAGTGTTGTAATAATTAAATTATCATTTTGTGGAATATTCACAGGTCATGCTAGTCAAAGATTATTATACTTTTTACATATTGAACTATTTAGCAATAACTCTTAAGTAAACATATCAACTGTTGTAATAATTAGATTATCATTCTGTGATATATCAACAGGTCCTGCTAGTAAAAAGAGTTAAATCAAGATTATTAACTTTCTACATATTGAACTATTTAGCAATAGCTCTTAAGTAAACATATCAAACGTTGTAATAATTAAATTTTCATTCTGTGGTATACCCACAGGTCTGCTAGTCGAGATTATTATACTTTTTACATATTGAAGTATTTAGCATTAGCTCCTAAGTAAACCTATCTAACGTTGTAATAATTAGATTATCATACTGTGGTATATCCATTCTGTGGTATACCCACAGGTTCTGCTAGTCGAGATTTTTATACTTTTTACATATTGAAGTATTTACCAATAGCTCCTAAGTAAACCTATTTAACGTTGTAATAATTAGATTATCATACTGTGGTATATCCACAGGTCCTGCTAGTTAAAAAAATATTGTTCTTGTTTTTATAGTTACTATTGTTTTCACTCTATGCGCGTTTTCCATATCAGTTTCAACTGGTGGTTTTCCACTGACTGTCCCTCCCCCCTCCTCGGGTCTCCCCAGGACTCATCCAATTATTCTAGCTGATCTTAACCGTACTGTATCCTGGATATTCCCGATTCTTTCTCTGATCTCAAGTCCCCCCCCCCACTCACTCACTTTTCCAGGCCATTGGAGGAGGAGTGGGTCCACCAACCGCAATTGATATAATCGTTGCCTTCATGTTCCACATCTTTTACGGATCTCCATCAAGATCCGAGTATTTTATCCATCTTTTCGCCCTGCTTCATCTTCACTCTGTGCTCCGCTCGAATGACGATATCCATTCGATGTCGAGTCTTTTGTTTTCGTCTTCTCCTTCTTTTTTTCCCTCTTATTATTATTATTTACTAGAAGCGGCTACTCGACGTCGCCTGGGTAGAGATGGAATAATAAAAATTTAGTCTCGCTGATCCGTTGATTATTTTGGTCTTACATAATTAATCTATGTTTTAATCACTAACGCAATCCACGACGTTCCCTTATTTTACTATCGAAAACAGGAACCTCACCATCAGATAGAGTTTAACGTCATTCCCAGGACATGTAGACCCTCAGTCACCGCCTTCTAGCACCCATATGATAGGAAGGATTGGGGCTTGCCATAAGGGCAATAGGATTGGTGCAATCATATAGGTGCTAGGGCTTGACGTGACCAGCCAAGTCATGAACTGCTCATCCACCTGGGTTCTATCCTTAAGCATCACGGGTCGCCACCCACGGCCAACATTTTCCCAGATATGAATAAAATCTTCATGAAACTATGAAAAACAATGCCTGATATAGGAATATATCACGTAAGCTAAGAGAAACTGCTCAGAGTGAAGAACCTGTTTTTATTTTATTTTCTTATTTATTTATTATTATCCCTCTTTAGCCTTGGTTGGCAACCCATCAACTCAAGGAGAAGTCCAACACCGAACCTCTGTTGCCTTCAAGGAAAGGCTAGGGGAGTAAACCCCGAAAATAAATCAGGAGCTGGAGTCCCAAAGGTGGTGTGATGCTGAAATCCAGTATTACCCATCAACTTCTGCGACACTACCGTTGCCAAACTGCATTGGTCCCTTACCTTTCCTTTGGATCACAGCAGCAGTGTGGAGAGGGGGGGATGTGCTGCACGGGCAACAGCTCATCCTCCATACGAACCCGCCCAGGCTATGTAGTTCAAGTTAACAAAAAACCTTGACACTACTCCATCGTCTCTCGTAGACGGAAGGATGCCAACAAACAAAAATCCCTAAGCATATATAGAACAATTCGTTTCAAGTTCATAACAGCAGTTTTCGATCGTTAAAGTTCAGCTTTCGACACCCCTCCACGTTTATCGAACTCCGTGTGATCAACAGTGATTTATCGACTCCCTGGGTGGTTCCAGCTAACACTAGTAGTTGATTTTAACCTTTTTAGCGATCCCTACTGGAGGGTGTAATGGTCAAAACGTTTAGGTAAGAACCATAAGGATGGGATTGCATTGCAAAGAAAGTGTCAAAAGTCTTCAGATTTTTGCGCCAAAAGCAAGATATAGCGATAGTGAAAGCGTATAAATATTTTCTTTGTTTTATTTTCATAGTTTCCTCCGGACATACATACACACAACTGCCCTTTATGTATGTATAGATAGATTACGTTATCTTTAAAGGTACTAGCAAATATATGCACCCTCCGGGTGCAAGTATTTAAGTTTAAATGTAATAAAATATTAGATTAAATCAGAAAGGCTAATGAAACAAATTAAGAATTCAAATAAAAAGATTTGAAACGGAGGGGTATAATCGGAAAATAGAACAACTGAAACTTACTTTTCATCACTTCCGTTTTTCAATGCTAATTTTTTCCTAATTTAACTATTTAGTTAAAATAGGAAGTAAAGAATAAAATTACAGTTATTTCTTCTTGTTAATAAATTTCTTTTAGGATTTATTGAAGAGATTTTTACTCATATTCATTAAGATAAAACCAAACAATTAGAAATCAATAATACCAAGCACATTTTTATTAAAATAAGTTTTTTAATATCAATATGCAAATTAGCTTTATGCTTACACTTAAAACTGGTATTTTGTTGTATATATAAATACAATTGCATGTTATTAGTATTTGGGTAAGGCCAACAGTATTAATAATGCCAAACAGTTTTATTATTAATTGAGGTTTAAATAGAAATAGAATCATGGAGAATGTGACGTAAATAACTAAGGGAATTGTGACTTGAGTAGTAATATAGTTTCGGTTACAGACTGAAAAACACACAATCTCCATTATAATAAGATGTGACATTTTCTAGATATCGAAACTGATTTACAAATTCTCGAGAAACAAAATATATAAACAAATAAGACTACTGTTGTTGTTTTCTTTTTTTAATTTACGACTTCAAATCCTGGACGAGGCTGTTTGCATTTCACATAACGCTAATACTCTTGGGAAAGGTATGCGTCCAATTACTCTCTCTTCAGCTATGGGTAAATAGCAGAGCAGACTCTTAACTTTAGTTAGGTAACTAGTTTAGAAGAAGAAAAACTCTGAAATCAAACCTGTTAAATTCTGCGTAAGAAACTGACCTTGTGTCACATCCTGCTCGTGCAGAGGGTTTGGAAATATATATATATAAACAAGCAAAAAAATTTTCGTCTGTAATTTTCAAATATATCTTATTAACTTTCTAAGCCTGTGTGCATAATTGATCTCATTCTTTCTTTCTTTCTTTCTTTTTTTTTTTTTTTTTTTTAACAAAAACAGCCGATTCTACGGTTAAAAAAAATTACAACAGTAATTTCTTTTTTTAGGTAGCCTCCGCGTACACTTTAGACGATAATCAACACAAATACCATGTATCTATTTTACCAAGAATCCTTAGATTGTCAATCACTCCGTACGGAAGTACCACCTTCCCATTTTAGCAGGTTTTGTATAGTACAGAGCTTTTAACCCAGCTGTCACGCCTGGTCCGTATGTTGCTGTTCACAAAATTTTGCTTTGTCTAGCATACTCTTTGTTTACAGTACCTAGATGGTACTAGCTTGTTACCCATCCCAATACTGATAAGCTCAGCATTGCTTAACTTCGAGAAACTGCTGTCTTGACTGTAATCAACTTGGCAAAGACTTGAACATATTTTGTTGTATTATGTGCATTATTCGGACTATTGTTCTCATCTTTATTGTTATCTGTACAACGTTTCGGCCGAAGTGCCTCCCACCTTCTTTGGGTGTTTCTTGTCGAAATCGGGAGGCTTTTCGAACTCGGGAAGCTTCTTTGTTCAGGTAACAATAAAGATGAGGACAATAGTCCGAATAAACCAAATAATATAAATTATCAAGCCTCATCTAAAAAAAATTCAGAGAAATATCGCATTCGTTTTTTCCTCTCCTAGACTAGTTGCTTCATCACAGCTAGAGAGAGAGAGAGAGAGAGAGAGAGAGAGAGAGATGGAGAGAGAGAGAGAGAGATGGGAGAGAGAGAGAGAGAGAGAGAGAGAGATGGGAGAGAGAGAGAGAGAGAGAGAGAGAGAGAGATGGGAGAGAGAGAGAGAGATGGAGAGAGAGAGAGAGAGAGAGAGAGAGAGAGATGGAGAGAGAGAGAGAGATGGGAGAGAGAGAGAGAGAGAGAGAGAGAGATGGGAGAGAGAGAGAGAGAGAGAGAGATGGGAGAGAGAGAGAGAGAGAGAGAGAGAGAGAGAGAGAGAGAGAGATGGGAGAGAGAGAGGAGAGAGAGAGAGAGAGAGAGAGAGAGAGAGAGAGAGAGAGAGAGAGAGAGAGAGAGATGGGAGAGAGAGAGAGAGAGAGAGAGAGAGAGAGAGAGAGAGAGAGAGAGAGAGAGAGAGAGAGAGAGAGAGAGAGAGAGAGAGAGATGGGAGAAATCTCCTTAGTCATTAATCCATAACTGGTAGATAGTGGAAGAAATTGATTCATATGTTGCCAATGAAATTAGTTTCATGAGAAGAAAAAAAAAAAAAAAATAAATAAAATAAAATAAAGTAAAACAGACTCGGTCGTGATTTGAACTCGGTTTGCTGGCTCTATTTGTTGCGCCATTAACAGTTACACTACCTGCACACCCTGTTTCCCAGCATTGTCAAATATTCCTTGCAATAAATCATTGCTCCATATGCATTGTAAATATATGATGAAGGCTGTACACCTATCGGCTGAAACTCTAAGATAGGGACTAAATTCGCCAAACATATTTAGCCTATCGACCCTTTCATGAGATTCTTGGTCCCTTATTAACCCTACCCCCAGGCATTTGCAATAAGTAGATAGATAGATAGACATACAGTTTTTATCCGTATTAGTAAGGAAATCGCAAAGCCAACCTGAAAGAACTGTTTTTTTTCTCTGTGAATATCACATTATAAAATAGGGTCACAGAAAGAAAGAAAAATATGTTCAGTGCTATCGTTAAATTCACAATAGACAATATTGAACATATTCAGGGAAATCAACATTCAAAAAACGATTGATTGAATTTAACGGCACCGATCCTTCA
This sequence comes from Doryteuthis pealeii, assembly GCA_023376005.1. NCBI lineage: Eukaryota > Metazoa > Mollusca > Cephalopoda > Myopsida > Loliginidae > Doryteuthis > Doryteuthis pealeii. The sequence goes on from CM042180.1 coordinate 31,283,108, forward strand.
AGGATTATTTTATGCCTAAAATGAAATCACATTCCTTGCGGCTTCATTTTTATATTTTGTGTCGTTTCTCGAGAGCTACTTTTTGTTTGTTTGTTTTTTGTACACAATATTCTTTTTTAATAGATCTATGCGACCTATAGATGGGACCTTAACAGGTACTATCACCTAGCATCAGAATGGTCCTGGGAGTAATGGCAATGAAGGGCTACTCCACAGAGAAGCTTCACCATCATGTACAGTTTAGTATCATACCATTTTAGGGGGAGTGGGAAAACCCATCTTCAGGGAAGATAGTCAGGGTTTTCTAACACCAACCGGCAGGACAGATGGATAAAAGAGCTATATTGAATCGAAATCCATGAAAACAAAGCCTGATGGAGGAATATATCACGTAAGCTATGAGAAACTGCTCAGAGTGAAGAACCTGTTTTTTTGTCCCTAAGCATATATATATATATATATATATATATATATATATATATATATATATATATATACATATATATGCCACAACAGCAGTTTTCGATCGTTAAAGTTCAGCCTTCGACCCCCCACGTTTATTGAACTCCGTAAGATCACCCGAGATTTATCGACTCCCTGGGTGGTTCCAGCTAACCCTAGTAGTCGATATCAATCTCTTTGGTGAACCCTGCTGGAGTGTGTAACGTCCAAAACGTTTAGGTAAAAACCATAAGGAGAGGATTGCTATTGAGGACAACCATTGCAAAGAAACAGTAAAAAAGTTAAAAACTGGAAAACGTTGAGAGACAAAAAGAAACAACGTTTTGGCCGTAGTGCCCTCCGGCCTTCTTCAAGTGTCACTTGTCTATCCGAGCATAGCAATGATTCAACTAGGAAGTAATTTCTTAAGTTGAATCATTGCTATGATGGAATAGACAAGGGACACCTGAGAAGGCTGGAGAGCACAACGGTCGAAACGTTAAGTTTTATATATCACGATAAAGATGAGAACGGCAGTCCGAAAAATAAAAATAAGACATATCAAGCCTCATCTCAAAAAGATTAGACAGAAAAATAAACAACATCGATATATATATATGTATATATGTCTGTATGTCTGTGTGTCTGTGTGTGAGGGTGTTTCTTTTGCAGCCCCTGCTGGAGAGTATAACGGCCGAAACGTTGTGATAAGGAGCAGGAAGATGAGATTGTCACTTATTGCAAAGAAATTGTAAAGACTTAGAATTTGGACAAGGTGGGAAGATTATATACGGAAACAAAAAGAAATAACATATATATATATATATATATAATATATATATATATATATATATATATATATATGAATAAAATGGAACTTAATCCGACAGTGTGAATTTGATAATTGAAAAAACAAAAGATGTTTACAAATGCATGGAATCATCAGGAGAGAATGTGCCCGAAACGGTTTTGCACATTCTCTCCTGATGATCCCATGCATTTGTAAACATCTTTTGTTTTTTCAATATATATATATATATATATATATATGTGTGTGTATGTGTGTGTGTGTGTGTGTGTGTGTGTGCGTGCTGTGAGGGTGTTTCTTTTGCAGCCCCTGCTGGAGAGTATAACGGCCGAAACGTAGCGGTAAGGAGCAGAGAGATAAGATTGTTATTCTGAGCAATTAAAAATCGGACAAGGTGGTAAGAAAATATACGGAGACAAAAAGAAACAACATCAAGAAAGATATATTATATATATAAAGGCTTTTGCTTACCTGATCAAGTCCAAAAATGTATCGACCGAATTGACGCGTTTTGTTGAGCCATATCGCTTCAGTTTTTCGCCGTTTTGGCCACTACCTGGTTGGATAGTTACACACATGATGATCCCAAGAATGACAGCTATGATTGTGGTTGTGGCGAAATATGCAATGGTACGTAGACCCATTTTCCCACAGGTTTTTGCATCCAGACCGGCGATACCCGAGATCAAACTGGACATGATGAGGGGCAGGATCAACATGCGCAACATTCGCATGAGCATTTCACCGGGGAACAACAGGTACATAATCTCTCGCTTGTTGGTCATCATCGAGGGGCGAACGGCCCTCACGAGGAAGCCGACCGCGCATCCGAAAATTACTGATCCCAAGAGTAATATCAGCAACAGGTTCTCTTTGCCGGCGCTCAGACATTTCTTTCCACATCGTTTACCGAGACGCTTCAGGTTCTCAGCACGTCCGAGATCCTCTTCAGGAACGCTGACGAACACATGAGTGTTGACTTTATTTGAATCGGATGCTTCGCTTTCCATCTTGGATTCTTTTGTAGACTTAAAAATAAATCCTTGTTTTCTTGTTTGCTATTTTCGGTAAACCTGTACAGGTTTAGTCCACGTGTGTATATTTGTAGATATATAAAACAAACCGAAATTAAAATAACTTTTTTTGGTTCCAAATAAATTCAAATTTTTTTAACTGTATGTTCAATATATATATATATGTGTGCGTGTGTATGTATATATCTTTTTAATCCTTCGTAATGGTAGGTATAAATAAAAACGTGGTTAAATAATCCTTTATATATATATTTCTTGGAAAATAGTGTTAGGGTGATAGATGGATAGACAGACTGATGGAGAGATCCTGCAGAATCTTTGTATCCTGCAAAAGATGCTGGGTTTCAAACGGAGATGGTAGTATGTCGATGTCTTTTAAATACGATGACAGATTATTGTTGCCAATGTTACTTTGAGAATATTGTCCGCTTTCCGCTTGTTGTTCGCTTCTTGGATATAGGTATATATATATCTGTATATATATGAGCACAATGATGGCAGTCCTTCTTGCAAAAATGCGCTGCGAAAGAATAAAAAATAAAATATAATATAGGTAATGCAATCCCTGGGTAGTTGATTTTTTTGGATGGGGCTTTTCTGCCTTGCTCAAAGCAACTACAGATTTTAAATCTGTAGAGTGATGGGCAAATTTTTTTTTCTTTTCTTTTTTTTTTTTTTTTAATTAGACAAAATATTTGTGCATATAGATGTACATGCAATCAGGAATAAATAAATAATTATATATGTATATCGTTAATATATGTAACAGGAAAGAGGACGTTGTCGCACAGATGGAAGTGTAAATTAAATATACACTAGAGATTTTTAAAAATCTTCCCAACTTTCTTCTCTTTTTTTTTACTTTTAAAAAATTTCTTTCTTTCTTTGCTTTTTTTTTTTTTACATCTTTTCTTTTAAGAAAACAACAAAATTGAGATATGTGTACGCTAGTGTATATATAGGCTTATATATACACACAATATATATATATTTACATATATTTATGTATATATATATATATATATGATTCTTTTTAGAAAACTTTGTTTCTTTGCTCTTTTTGTTGTTCGTGTAGGTATTATTAGTATTTTTTGTTCCTAATCGAAGAAGAGGAAGAAGGAGAGAGGGAAAAAAATCCCGTTAGATCCTTATGGTAGATTAAAATACTTTTTTTTTTTTTGTTTGGCAAATTATTTTAAAAAAAGATTTCTTTTTTTTTTTTTTGAACACACAAACTGACACTACAAGGTGTTTGTGTATTTTATCTTTTCTTTTCTTTTTTTTCTTTCCCTCTTTCTCTTTCTTTCTTTCTTTTCTTCTTCTTTTTCTTTCTTTCTTTTTTTGTTACGTATGTGTGTGTGTGTGTGTGTGGTGTTGAGCGCGTCTAGTAAGAGTGTCGTCGAATCTCGCGTACTATCCGTAGTGCTTCTGACGTGCCTCTAACGACTGTCGTGCTAACATGAGAAAGAAGCCAGCGTAGTGGCAGTAGTACCGTGTCAGCAGGGGTAGCAGCAGCAGCAATACTAGTCGAAGCAGGAGCAGCGTCTTTTCCGCGAACTACTACCACCACCAACAACACTATCACCAACACTACTGATACTACTACTGCTACTATAATTACTAATACCACAACTAATAATAATAATAATAATCATGGTAAAGTCAGAGTTTTAATGTAATAGAGAGTGCGTGAAAAAGATGAATGTTTTCCGTTACTTATTGTTTGAAGTAATTACATTTAAAACTGTTGTTCTTCTACTAGTAGTAGTATTAGTGGTAATATTAGTTGTGGTAGTAGTAACAGTATTAGCAGTAGTAGTCGTAGTAGCAGTCTTTGCTTAATGGAAGAGTAGTAGTAGACAATAAACGTATCAAGAAAAACTATAGTAGTTTGAATATGAGTAGGGGTAACTATTTCAAAAAAAGATTTTTTAAAAAAGAATTGAAAGCGTCTAGTTTTAATAAATACAAAAAATTAAAAATTAAAATAAAATAAATAAATAAATTAAAAAAATAAGCAAAAAACAAAACAAAACAAAACAAAAACAGGTACCCTTTTTATCAGATCATGCGACGTTCTGAGTACGTAATCTAGGCATATTATAAATACTAGCAAAAACAAAAAACAAAAAAACAAAAAAAAAACACGCCCTCCTGGCTGTATAAAATTAATCAATTTTTGAAATATATTACTTGAGGGGTGGTGATTTAAAATTTCAGTGTTTGTATCATAAGTAAGTAAAATCATCAGATTTTTTTTTAAAATCATCAAATTTACTAAAGAAAAAAAAGAAAAAAAAAAAAAACACGCCCTCCTGGCTGTATAAAAATATTTAATTTTTGAAATATATTACTTGAGGTGTGGTGATTTAAAATTTCAGTGTTTGTATCATGAGTAAGTAAAATCATCAAATTTATTAAAGGAGTAAAAAAATTTTTTTAAATATCTGAAATGGAAACTTAGTTTTGTCCCCTTCAAATAAAATGTTGCATGCATCTATTACTTATTAATTAAATAATTATTTCAGTATTCCGCACATACATATACGCACATACATATATAGGTATTTATTTATCTATAAACTTTTTAATCAATTTCTTGTTACTGGAAAAATGGGCGAAAGTAAAAAAACAAAACAAAAAAAACAATTTTTAAAGGTGCTTACTCAAATTGTGAGTGTCTAGAATCTGAAAATATAACATTTTAAACTTAACATCAGAATTTTCATATTTTAACTGAATTTTATATATTAATTTTTCATAGCAGAAATACTTAATTAAAGTTTTGAAATAAAATAAATTAATTGAGAAATATAGATACTGAAAATTTCATTAAAATCGGATAATTCCCTGATTTTTGGTAATTTTTTTTAAAATCGCTAATTTTACATTAATTTTGTAAACTCACCATTTAAAAACAGCGTTTCAGACCATACGCGATCGAAATTGACCAAAAAAATCGTTTTAAATGTATTAAAAATGAATTAAATGTGTAATATTATTTTACTTTTTTTACAACTTATCGATTTAGACAAAAGTTTGACCTTAAATAATCGATTTAATTTATTTTAATTCGTTTAAAAAAAAACATTAGCAGACGATTTTTGGACATCCCTAGTGTATATACCATAGGGTTGCTCTTTATTCGATGTATTAACGATTTTGACTATAAATTATATACTCGTTAAGATACTTACGCAATCTTATTTTTCATCAATTTATGGGAGCTTTTTGGGGTTTGCAAATTTAATGCTTGTGGATCTGTTTTGACTACAACCACAGCAACAATATGGAGTCAGTCCCGTTGGGTAGTGGCTAATGTACTGACCTGTGACATCTTAGTATACGAGTTCGAACTCCAGTCGCGCTATTACGCTCAATTTCGGACTAATAACATTAGGAAATATATGAACACCTCATCCCCCAGCTATGGTTTAAGTAGTACCAGAGCTGTTCTCCGACAAGAGATGGTTTTCGCATTAATTAACCCTCGAAGTTTGAAATACCACTAAAACAAAGAAACGAAAACAGCTACAAAGCTGTTCTCCGATAAATAGATGGTTTGGGCATTAATTAACCCATGAAGTTTGGTATGCCATTTACGTAAAGAACCATAAACAGCTACAAAGCTGTTCTCCGACACGAGATGGCTTTTGGCATTTATTAACCCACCAAGTTTGATATGCCATTAAACAAAAAAACAAAAAAAAACAAAAGGCTTCAAAGCTGTTCTCCAACAATAGATGATTTGTGTATTAATTAACCCATGAAGTTTGATACGCCGTTAAAACAAAGAAACGAAAACAACTACAAAGCTGTTCTCCGATAAGAGACGGTTTTGGATAAATTAACCCATGAAGTTTGAAATACCATTAAGCAAAGAAACCTAAACAGCTACAAAAGCTGTTCTCGGATTAAGAGATAATTCTGGCATTAATTAACCCATGAAGTTTGAAATAGCATTAAACAAAGAAACCTAAACAGCTACAAAGCTGTTCTCCGATAAGAGATGGTTTTGGTATAAATTAACCCACGAAGTTTAATATGCCATTAAACAAAGAAACCTAAACAGCTACAAAAGCTGTTCTCCGATTAAGAGATAATTCTGGCATTAATTAACCCATGAAGTTTGATATACCTTTAAAGAAAGAAAACAAAAAAAAAGCTACAATAATGTCAATCGTTCTACAAGTGTGCGTGTGTGCCCGATGTTTGTTGACTTACAACGGCGGGAAACTGTAGTTAGATAGTTTGTCGGTTTGTTTTTGTTTTATTGGGGTTTTTTTGTTTGTTTTTTTTTTTTTTTTTTTTTTAAGTAGAATTCGTGTATTAAACAGTACTTATTCCCAAAGCACTAGTTTTAGAACTGGCACAAGGCCAGTAAAAATGGAACTCGCTAATAACAATAGTTTTGCTAATCCAGCTGGCTGACTATCACACCACGTGATGTGTCCGGGAATTTTTTTTTTTTTTTTTTTTTCCTTTTTTTTATAAGCGACTAGAAACGACTACCCAGCGTTGACAGGGTAGAGGGTGGGAAACCCTGGTGTATTGATTTGTTTACTTTTGAGATTTACAAACGCTGGACATTTTTTAAGTAGAACTTCAATGCTATTTCTATGTATATTTTGATTTTTAAATATCTTCGAATATTAATCAAATCTTCATAATTTTTGCACAAAAATCAAGAACTGGTGATATTTAATGTGTACATATATTCACTTTGTCGTTAATTGTTTTATTTACGTAATTTCAACTGAACATACATACATACATACCAACTGCCCTTATGTATATGTATAGTTATTTACTAAGTTTAGCTTAGCTATGGCACAAGGCCAGAAGTATGGGGCGCCCAATGAGAATCGTAACTTGCTAACCATTACACCACGTGAGGTACCCATACATTTTGTTATATAGTTATTTATTAAGTTTAACTTAGATGTGGCACAAGGCCAGAAGTATGGAGCGCCCAAAGAGAATCGAACTCCCTAACAATGGTCTGCGAATCTAGTTTGCTAACCATTACACCACGTGCAGTGCCCATATATTTTGATAAATATTTATTTACTAAGCTTAGCTTAGATGTGGCACAAGGCCAGAAGTATGGAGCGCCCAAAGAGAATCGAACTCACTAACAATGGTCTGCGAATCTAGTTTGTTAACCATTACACCACGTGAGGTGCCCATATATTTTGATATATAGTTATTTACTACATTAAACTTAACTTCGATGTGGCACAAGGCCAGAAGTATAGGGCGATGGTAGAGAATCGAACTCACTAACATCAATGGTCTGCGAATCTAGCTTGTTATCCATTACACCACGTGAGGTGCCCTTAGTTATTTACTAAACTTAGCTTAGATGTGGCACAAGGCCAGAAATATGGGGCGTGAGAATCAACTCATTAACAATGGTCTGCGAATCTAGCTTGTTAACCATTACACCACGTGAACTGGATACGCATAATATCAGTAAAGACATAAAGGAGTTGTTGGGTTGTTTAGGTATAAAAAAGGGGGGGGGGTAGAATTCAAATGCGCGTGCCTGTGAAGTGCGAACAGACACAGAGAGAAAGCGTGCGTGCGTGCGTTCTGTCAGTGTGCGTCCGCGTGTAAGACTCAGAGATGAAGCGTGCGTCCGTGCGTCCGTGCGTGTGTGTGTGTGAGACGAAAAAAAAAAAAAAAAAAAAAAAAAGAAAAAGAGAAAGAAAAAGAGAAATGTATGCGTCTATGTGCGCGTGTTTAAGAGACAGAAAGAGACTAACTCGTGTGCGTGTGCTCGTGTGTGTGTATGTGTGTATGTGTATGTGTATGTGTGCGCGCGCAACTGTGTGACTGAGACAGAAAGAGAATGACAAAATGTACAAGTGACAAACAACAAACAGACAGATAGATAAACAGACCGATATAGAGGGAGGTGTGTTTTTAGTTGTTGTGGCTTTTTTTTTTTAGTTTACCTTTGTTTTGTTTTTGTTTTTAATTTGGTTGTTAAAAAAGATAAAATAAATTGTGAAAATCGCAAGAGAATACTCTAAGTGAGGTCTATTTACAAGAAGAAGAAAAAAGCAAGAAAAAATACTATAATTAATTCTTAGTTCACATACATCAATTATTTATTATTATTATTATTATTATTATTATTATTATTATTATTATTATTATTATTATTATTTTATTATTTACTCCTTTTGAGTTTTCACATCAGCATTAACTGATGGTCTTGCACTGGAGTCTGAGTGACAGCAAGTCTCCCCAGGTCTCCAGGACTCCTCTGAGTATTCTGGCAGATTGCAGCTGTGCAGTGTTCTGAATGGTATCACTCATTCCTCTGATTTCCTGACTTTCCAAACCCGTTTCCAATCTTTTTGGGACCGTTATTATTATTATTATTATTATTATTATTATTATTATTATTATTATTATTATTATTTACTCCTTTTGAGTTTTCACATCAGCATTAGCTGATGGTCTTTCACCGGAGATTATTATTATTCACTCCTGGTGAGTTTTTTTTTCATATCAGCGTAAGCTGATGTCTTTAACTGGAGTCGGAGTGACAAACAAGTCTCATCAGGTCGCCAGGGCTCTTCTGAGTATTCTAGCCGATTTCAACAATGCTGTTGTCTGGATGATGTGAAGTCTTCCTCTGATTTCCAGTTCATTATCATTATTATTATTATTATTATTATTGGAATCGAAAGGTGTGATCCTCTTCATATGTTTTCTCTCTCTTCTCTCTCTCTTCTCTCTCTCTCTCTCTCTCTCTCTCTCTCTCTTTCATTCTTATCTCTTCCTTTTGTAAGATAGATAGATGGATTAATATGAATGAGCTGTGATTGATAAATAGGTAGATACGAATAAGCTAATAGTTAGATATATATATATATATATATATATATATATATATATATATATACGAATAAGCTTATAGATAGAAACGAATACTGATAGGTATGTATATAGATAGATAGATCGATAGATATATAGATATCAATATGTACTTTATACCATCTCCCTATCGACCATACCTACACACATACACACACACACACACACAAATACACACACAGACATACACACACACACACACACACACACACACATACATACATACATATATATATATATATAATGTGCCACTTTTTGATATTTAACCGTCTGAGGATTGCCTAATAAGCATGAAACTTTAGTAACATTAAATTAGTACCATAATATTTTATTTGATATTTTAAAACAGCTCTGTTAATTTAGCATTAAGTACTTTTATATGCAAACACTTTTCATATTTATATATAATATTGTCCGCCTGTCAGCCTGACAGGTAGGGTTCGAATCACGCACAAAGCACAAAGCACTGCCCTGTCTATAGCTCTGCTGATGAGGCCTAATGGGCTGAAATGTACATACAGAGATGACTTTTTCTCGATTTGTTTACGCTTTACATTTAAACCGATATGCACGCCTAATTCATTAGATTATAATTAATTAATTAACAAAATTAGGTATGACTTTAATTAAGCACATAATCTCCCACAAATTGTCGGCATTCGCCATTTTCAAACACACTGTTTGACTACTTCATATATATATATATATATATATATATATATATATATATATATATATATATATATATATATATATATATATGAGTATAGATAAAAGGATATGAAAACAACACAATATGCTGTTATGAAAACAACACAATATGCTGTTAAAGTGAAAATATGTTGTTTTCATATCCTTTTATCTATAGTCATACCGTCGGATTCATTTCCTTTCTCTTAACTTATATATATATATATATATATATATATATATATATATATATATATATATATATATGCCTGCCTAATTAATTAATTATTAATTAATTAACTTTCAAAATTAGGTACGACTTCAATTAAGCAAAAGTTGTCGGCTAAAAAAAGCCATATCATAAACACACCGCGTGTGTATTTACTTCTCATATATATATATATATATATATATATATATATATATAGAGAGAGAGAGAGAGAGAGAGAGAGAGAGAGAGAGAGAGAGAGAGAGAGAGAGAGAGAGATGGTGTGTGTGTGTGTGTGTGTGTGTCCCAAAATGATGTATACAGTCTTATTTTTTTGTAATCTTTCTCTTATATCAATCTTATTTACAAGTCAAAATGCATAAATTAATAAGTTATAACGATTAAAAGAGTGTATAAATATATTTTGGGACACCTTATATATATATATATATATATATATTATATATATATATATATATATTGAAACAAACAACTTATCTGTGCAACAGGCGTATATACACAATGTGTATGGTTTCAGATAAATAATTCGAATGTACATGTATGTACCTGTGATCGCGTGTGCACGTGTTTTCAAATATTGATATTTATTCAGCCGAGGTATGTCCAGAAACGGATCCAGTCCATACAAACCAAGAGAGAGGGGGGTGAACAACAGAGACAGAGAGAGTGAGAAAGAAAGAAGAGAGAGAGAGAGAGAGAGAGAGAGAGAGAGAGAGAGAGAGAGTGAGAGAGTTAGGAGTGCGTGAGTTTGAAAACAGTGTGTGAGAAAGAGAAATAATCTCTACCTGTGCACACATACATACATACAAGTGTTTATTGCGTGTTGTGTGTGTGTGTATGTGTGTGTGTATGTGTGTGTGTATGTGTATGTGTGTGTGTGTGTGTGTGTGTGTGTGTGTGTGTGTGAGTTTCGGTGGTGGAGAGCTAAATGGGAAGGAGTGTCGCCAACTTCCATGTGTGTTTTTTTTTTCTCCTCTTGAGCCTGTCAACTACACGAGCAAAACATATTCAAATAGAAACGGTGGACCTGCACAATGACTACGTAACGGTTTCTCACTCAGGTTGACCAATATATATATATATAATATATATATATATATATATATATATATATAATAGATATATATAATAGATATATAATAGATATATAGATAGATACAAATAAATAGCTTAGCTATGATAGATAGAAAGATAGATAGGTATAAACAAGGAAACTATAATTGATAGATAGATAGGTAGGTAGATAGACAGACAGACAGACAGACAGACAGATAGATAGATAGATAGATAGATAGATAGAGGAACAGGCTGCGACTAGTGAATAGATAGATAGGGGGTTCGATAGATTGATACAAATAAAGATCTATAAGATTGGTAGATTGATAGAAACAGGGAGCTATGAAAGATAGATAGATAGATAGATAGATAGATTAGAAACAGAGAGCTATGAAAGATAGATAAATAGATAGATAGATAGAGAGATAGGAACAGGGATCTGTAACAAATAGATAGATAGATAGATAGATAGAAGATAGGATCAGGTGTTGGGTTATTTTTGGTATATAAGCAGTGCTGCAATCTACTACGTAAATTTATAGACTAAGCAAGGTCACGTGGTTAAAACCTCAGCCAATCAACAGCCTGAATATATTATATATATCACTTTAAAAAAAATATTAAATTCTCCATCTATGCGAAAGTTGTGTGTTAGTATACAGAATACTGATACCAAAAATTTAAATCTTTTACTTGCACTATTGTTTGAGGAAATAGCATCAAAGATCGTCTACTAAAATGTACTAAAAATCCTCGTTTTCTAAAGGCTAATTAGTCATCATCAGCTCATCCATCAGGATTCTGTCCTTAAGCATCACGGGTCGTCACCCATGGCCAACAGGTCTTACCCCTCTACATAGATGCAGTCGGCGTATACTACCGAGGTGTAGGTCGATCTTTCACCCAAGATCATCTTTTTCACCTTTTAAAAATATCAAATTGTCCATCTATTCGAAAGTTGTGTGTTAGTATACTGAATAATGATACCAAAAATTAGGTATTTTACTTGCACCATTGTTTGAGGAAATAGCATCAAAGATCATCTACTAAAATGCACTAAAAATCCTCGTATCTAAACGCTAAATTTTGTGTAAATGAGGATTTTGAGTGCATTTTAGTAGACGATCTTTGATGCTACTTCCACAAACAATGGTGCAAGTAAAATACCTAATTTTTGGTATCAGCATTCAGTATACTAACACACAACTTTCGAATAGATGGACAATTTGATATTTTTAAAAAGTGAAAAATCAACCTACCCTAATGACCAAACCCCATCCGACCCCACAACCACCCCGCTGCTTAATTTCGGTGATCTAGCTTGAACTGGTGTTTTCAGTGTGACTTAAACATAATTTGTATTTATAGTTTGCTGGGTTTTTTCTCATTTAAATTGTGCAAGAAGCGGCTACCCGGCTCCGCTTGGGTAGAAGGGACAAAAAGGATAGGCTTGCAGATCCATTACTACTGAATCATGAGTTGGATCCTCGCAGGATGCCCAATTAATATCTTATCTTATCTTATTATAATGGAGATTGTGTATTTTTCTGTCTGTAACCGAAACTATATCACTACTCAAGTCACAATTCCCTTAATTATTTACGTCAAATTATCCATGGTTTCATTCTTTTAAACCTTCAATTATTAATAAAATTGTTTTACATTATTAATACTTTTGACCATATCTACATACTAATAACATGTGATTGTATTTATATATACAACAAAATAGCGGTTTACAGTGTGAACAGGAAGGCTTATTTGCATATTGATATTTAAAATTTGATTTTAATAAATATGTGCTTGGTATTATTGATTTCTAATTGTTTGGTTTTCTCTTAATGAATATGTGCAAAAATCTCGGAGATAAATCTTAAAAGAAAATTATTTACAAGAAGAAATAACTGTAATTTTATTCTTTACTTCCTATTTTAACTAAATAGTTAAATTAGAAAAATATAGTAATGAAAGACGAGAGGGGTGGAAGAGTAAATTTCAGTTGTTCTATTTTTTTTTTTATAGCCCTCTCTGTTTCAAATCTTTTTTTTTTCATTCTTATTTCGTTAGTCTTTCTAATTTAATATGATATTTTATTACATTAAAACTTAAGTATATTTGCTAGTCCCTATAAGGGAGGAATCGAGCAAAAAGTTTTCGAAGCCACAGTGTAGACAGCTTTAGCGGTTTGGCACTCAAATATTTGATTAAGTGGTCAACCAATTAAGTATTAAACAGCCTCATCGCTGCTTAATTTCGGTGATCTAGTGGGAACCGGTGCTATCAGCATGGCTTCAACATTATGACTGTGTTCGTAATTACTAAAATATTTCTACAATGCATAAAAAGTATGCATTAATATAATAAAGACAGAGCTAAAAACTAATTAAAACATTAACTTTAAAAAGGCTTCCCTGTTGCTTACAGCCTAGCGTGTCTAATGATGGCAATCCCTGTTAAAACCTAAAATAACAGTTTGAAAGGCCACAATATAGCCTCACCTAGAAGTTGGGCACTCAAACATTTTAATAAGGAGTCACCCTATCAAGGCTCATCACAGCTAAATTTCGAAGAAGAAAAAAACAGAATGATAGGAATTAACCACAATTGGGTGCAGTGTAAACAGATTTTTAATAACTTAAATACTGAAAGTGGACAGAAACCTTGTCGACTGTGGCGCGAATTGGCTTAAATTGTGCAAAAGAAAAATAACGATTCTACCTCAGGAAAAAAATTTGGTTGTCCAGAAACTACCACGAAAAAAGATAACCAGCGAATAAAATTTGGAACACTCAGAGACAAAAAGAAAATCCTGAAAATCTTATCAACAGAGTTCCAACTAACGATGGTTTATTTGGTCGTTTTGTTTTACGGCACATCAACCCCTTTCAGGTCATTTAATGCCAAATCAATTCATTTTGATAAACAAAGGGCTCAGGTTCCTTACAGTAAATGCTGTTGCTTATGTGCTCAAAAAATTAAATGCCGAATCAAGAAAATTTTAATAAAAAAAGAATTCAGCTTGCTTACAGTACCTGTTGTTGCTTAAGTGGCTTCACCATAATATCTGTGTTTGTAATTACTAAAATATTTTTACAATGTTAAAAAGTACTTAATATACCAATGCATTTTCATTAACAATCAAAATATCTATCTTAGCTACTGGCAAGATGAGCTTAAAATGCGTTTTTGACAAAATGACTTTAGCTCCCACCCCCCTTACAGAAAATAATTTACCAAAATCAGGGAATTATCGGATTTTAATGACATTTTCAGTGTTTATTTATCAATGAATGATCTTTATAATGCATTGTTTATTTTATTGAAAAACTTTCTCATTTTTTTCAGGTCACTTAATTTTGACCCCCCTTATGTTGGGGGCGTAAAATGTTTTTCAAGTTGGTCATTTTCGATACTAATTACAGTATAAATAAAAGACCAAAGTTATGAATAGAAACAAAAAAAAAAATTTACGGTTGTTGTTTTATGAGAAAATAAGTACCGAAAATCGAAAAATAAAACGTAAGAAAATAATAAATAATTAATTTTTTGGAGATTTCTTTTTTACTCATTTCGATAATTATTTAATTGGCTATTATTTTATAAAATAAAAAAATATACATCAAGGTTTTTTCTGCTTAAAAGGGGGAGGGGGTACATTTTCAATCGAGTTTTTGTTCAAAACTTATTACTTTTGGTGCCTAAAATAAGTTTTGCATTAAGTAGATATTTATTTTTAGAATCTAAAAATATAAGATTTTAAACTGAACGTCAGGCTTTTTATTTTAAATGAATTTTATATTTAATTTTCATAGCAAAAATACTAAATTAAAGTTTTGATAAATAACTAATGCATTATAAAATTCATTAATTATTAAATCAATACAGAAATTTCATTAAAATCGATAATTACCTGATTTTGGTAAATTCTTTTGCAAACGCGAAATGTTACAGTAAAATTGTAAACAAGCACTTAAAACATCGAAACGAGGCTGACTGGCTGATATCGTCGTTATTGACCAAAACAAATACTTTTAAATCTATTAAAAATAAACTGCATATGTAATGATATTTTTCTTTTTTTATTATGGTTATTATGTTACTACTTATCGATTTAGACAAAGTTTGACCTTAAATAATAGATTTAATTATTTCTAATTCGCTTTTAAATTTCCTAGCGGACGAAATTAATGCCACTCCCTATAATATACCAAAGACAGAGCTAAAACAAATTAAAAACATTTACTTTAAAATGACTTTCCTATTGCTTACAGTCTACCGTGTCTAATGATATCAACCCCAGTTAAAAACTAAAGTAACAGTTTGAAAGACCCCAATGGAGCTGGTCTTAGCAGTTGGACACTCAAACATTTGAGTAAGTGGTCAGCCTATTAAGGCTCATCGCAGTTTAATTTGATCCTAGCGGAAACCAGTGCTTTCAACGTGGCTTGACCATAATACTAGTGACAGGAAGAAGAACTATCACAAGTAGGCTCAAAGAAAATGTAATAAATACTATGGGTAAATAGTAGGGAAGACTGGATTCTTTAACCCTTGTATAGCAGCAGGTCTTGGGGAAGGAGAATTCTGAATTCAGACCTGGTAAACTCCACGTAAAAGGGGACCTTGTGTCGCATCCAGCTTATACGGAGGGCTTGGACAAATACATATAGTGATGCTCCAGAAAGCTGTCCCACATGATCAGGTGGAAACTTATAATCATAATGTCTGAAAATAAGGGTGTGTGTAGCTTTCTGCACACACACACACACACACACACACACACACACACACACACACACACATATATATATATATATATATATATATATATAATAAAGATAATCTAATAAATCAGACGAACCTACTATTAGTTTTGCATAAAGCTCTTCAGGGCTAATATCTGACTTTTTAACATAATCTGTCAGATTTTAGCCCTGAAGAGCTTTATGCGAAACTAATAGTAGGTTCGTCTGACTCATTAGATTATCTTTATTATTGGCTCTACTTAGGTATCGAGCACTTTTTACATATTAGCTTTCTCCTAGCGGTTATATGAATATATATATATATCTTATATACATATATATACATATAAATTGTTTTTTCTTTTGCCTAAATACTGTACCAATAGATTATTTTTTGTTGGTACGAATATATTGGTCCTTTCTTTTTTTAAAAAAAATTTTTCTTCCTGGTTGATGTTTGGTAGTATATTTTTACAATCAAACTTTCTGCTGGTTTTTTTTCTCTCCGCAAGGATCTACCAACACGCTTGGTATATTAAATTATATATTATATATATTATATATATATATATATATATATATATATATATAAATCCCTGCGCGCGAACGGGATGTGACACGAGGGCAATTTCTTAAGCGAAGTTTAACAGGTTTGAATTCAGAGTTTTCCTTTTGCTAGACTAATTACCTAGCAAGGTTAAAGAGCTCAGTTCGCCCTACTATTTACCCATAGCTGCAGGGAGAATAGTTGGATACATACATTTTCCAAGGATATAGCGCTATGCGAAATGCAAACATTATCGTCTAGAGTTCGAACTCAAGTCGACGATTCAATTTCCTACGGTTCTAACAATTACACCACACACCCCAACGTTTATTTACTAAGCTTAGCTTAGATGTGGCACAAGGCCTGAAGTATGGGGCGTCTAATGAGACTCGAACTCACTAACAATGGTCTGCAATTCTAGCTTTCTAACCATCACACCACGTGAGGTGCCAATTTTGCCTTTATAATGTTACTCGCATTGTATTGGTTATCGTCGTAGGAAGCGGTTACGACCTTACGTCCTTCTCCCAGACTGGTTACCTAGCAATGGTTAAAGAGCCCAGTCTGCCCTACTATTTACACATAGCTGGAGGGAGAATAGTTGGATGCGTACATTTCCCACTGATATAGCGATATGCGGAAAGCAAACAGCCTCGTCTAGGATTTGAACTCGGGTCGACAAATTCACTTCCCACGACTCTAACCATTACTCCACGTGCTTAGAATATAGTTATTTACTTAACTTAGATGTGGCACAAGGTCAGAAGTACGGGACACCCAGTGAGAATCTAACTCACGAATAATGATATGCGAATCTAGCTTGCTAACCATCACACCACGTGAGGTGCCAATTTTGCCTTTATAATGGTGCTCGTTTTGTAATGGTTATCGTCGTAGGAAGTGGTTACGACATTACATCCTTCTCCTAGACTGGTTACCTAGCAATAGTTAAAGAGCACAGTCTGCCTTACTATTTACCCATAGCTGGAGGGAGAGTAGTTGGATTCATACCTTTCTGAAGGGTATTAGCGATATGTGAAATGCAAATAGCCTGCTCTAGGATTTGAACTCGGGTCGACAAATTCACGTCCCACGACTCTAACCATTATTCCACGTGCTTAGAATATAGTTATTTACTAAGCTTAGCTTAGATGTGGCACAAGGCCAGAAGTACGAGGCACCCAGTGAGAATCGAACTCACGAATAATGATATGCGAATCTAGCTTGCTAACCATCACACCACGTGAGGTGCCAATTTTGCCTTTATAATGGTGCTCGTTTTGTAATGGTTATCGTCGTAGGAAGTGGTTACGACATTACGTCCTTCTCCTAGACTGGTTACCTAGCAATAGTTAAAGAGCACAGTCTGCCTTACTATTTACGCATAGCTGGAGGGAGAGTAGTTGGATTCATACCTTTCCGAAGGGTATTAGCGCTATGTGAAATGCAAACAGCTTCGTCTAGAATTTGAACTCGGGTCGACAAATTCACGTCCCACGACTCTAACCATTACACCATGTGCATAGAATATAGTTATTTACTAAGCTTAGCTTAGATGTGTCACAAGGCCAGAAGTATGAGGCACCCAGTGAGAATCGAACTCACGAATAATGATATGCGAATCTAGCTTGCTAACCATTACACTACGTGAGGTGCCCACGCGCTTAGAATATAGTTATTTACTAAGTGAAACTTAGATGTGGCATAAGGTCAAAAGTACAGGGCACCCAGTGAGAATCGAACTCACGAATAAAGATATGCGAATCTAGCTTGCTAACCATTACACATCGTGATGTGCTCACGTGCTTAGAATATAGTTATTTACTAAGCTTAGCTTAGATGTGGCACAAGGTCGGAAGCAGGGGACACCCAGTGAGAATCGAACTCGCGCATAATGATATGCGAATCTAGCTTGCTAACCATTACACTACGTAAGGTGCCCACGCGCTTAGAATATAGTTATTTACTAAGTGAAACTTAGATGTGGCACAAGGTCAGAAGTACGGGGCACCCAGTGAGAATCGAACTCACGAATAATGATATGAGAATCTAGCTTGCTAACCATTACACTACGTAAGGTGCCCACTCGCTTAGAATATAGTTATTTACTAAGTGAAACTTAGATGTGGCACAAGGTCAGAAGTACGGGGCACCCAGTGAGAATCGAACTAACGAATAATGATATGCGAATCTAGCTTGCTAACCATTACACCACGTGAGGTGCCCACGCGCTTAGAATATAGTTATTTACTAAGCTTAGCTTAGATGTGGCACAAGGTCGGAAGTACGGGGCACCCAGTGAGAATCGAACTCACGAATAATGATATGCGAATCTAGCTTGCTAACCATTACACCACGTGAGGTGCCCACGTGCTTAGAATTTAATAATGGTCAGTTGGCACGAGCCAAATTCATTTCTGAATGAAAAAGAAAAAAAAGAGAAAAAGGAGAAAGTAAGGGGGATAACTGGTATTTTATTGAAAGCCCACAAAGACATGGAAGATATAAGATTACGTTATGCTTGGAGACCCGAAATCATAAGCCACTTCAGAGGCCTGTTCACACCAGACTAAACCTTGATCCTCTCTTATCCCATAGGGGATTAACGCGATTTTTCTTAATGGAAGGATCAAAAGTGCCGGGGTTAAGCTGTTAGTTGATGGCCAGAAGAACCGTGCTCCCTGTGTTGGCAAAACGGTCCGCTGGACAGTGGGCTTAGATATATCGGGGATGGATGGAGTGAGGACGGGAGTGAGGGCGGTGATTGTGCGTGGTGGTGCACTGGTCACCGGTGCGGAAAATGGAATCGTCAGGCCGAGAAGAAATTCTAGTCGACACTGTTTGCATTCACGTCACGGTACTTCTTCTGGGAATGATGTGATTCCATTTCATTGGCCTCCAGGCATCGATATAATTTGAGGTCAAAACGGACTCGGTGACCTTTATTTTCAATTCGTCTATTTAAAAAAATAAAATTTGAATTCAAACTCCCGACTAGTATATCATGGGTTAGTGCGGCAGTGTAAGGCCCATTATTCACTATGTCTTACAGACCGTGGTGAAAAAGCCTGAGTCTTGTAGCTGACTAAAAAAACCTTCTTCGGAGTATATATATATATATATATATAATATATATATATATATATATTATATATATAAAGGAAAAGTTTACTTACCGGTGAATTTGGTCACGATGGTTAGTAAATGTAATAGTCAGCGATATAACAAATACAAAGTGCTCAATACTAAGTAGAGCAAATTTATTATAAAATGGGTACAAGAGATAACCTACTCGAGTTTCATGAAAGTAACAAGGAGAATGTGAAGTAAGAGACGGGTCAGTTTCTGATTTAATTGCAACTTACGACTAATTAGAAGCAATTAAAATGGATTTTTTTTCAAACATAACTCAATCCTATAAGTAAGGAATATTTTAGAATAATTTTCATGCCATTAAACTAAACAGTATAAAAGCCTTTAGAAGACAAACATTGATTCACTCAGCTTTAATATAATAATAGATATAAAAATTTCCTTGTCCAAAAAAAGTGTGATATAAATGACAATACTACGTGATAAAACCAGTCAACCATAAAAAAATGAGTAACTACCAGGAAAAGAGATGACATATGAATAAAATTTGTCACACGCAGCCACAGAAATAAAACCTCAGAAAACTTATCCATATAGTTCAAATTATTGATCGGTTAGTTTTTTACGACATATTAACCCTTTTCAAGTCATTTAATGCCAAATAAGTCATTTTGATATTCTGTTTCTTACAGTAACTGCTGTTGCTTAAATGATAACCTATCTAAATATTAAACAGGCTTGATTGGTTGGTTGTTTGGTTGCTTTGTTTTACGGCATATCAATCCCTTTCGGGTCATTTAATGCTAGATCAAGTCATTTTTATATCTGGTTTCTTACAGTACCTGCTGTTGCTTAAATGGTTACCTATCTAAGTATTGAATAGGCTTGGTTCGTTGGCTGGTTGTTTTGTTTTATGGCATATCAACCTTTTTCGGGTCATTTAATGCCAAATCAATGTATTTTCATTATCAGCTTTACTTACAGTACCTGCTGTTGCTTAAATGATTACCTATCAAATATTGACCAGACTTGGTTGGTTGTTTTGCTTTACAGCATATCAACCCTTTTCAAGTCATTTAATGTCAAATCAAGTCATTTTTATATTTAGTTTCTTACAGTACCAGCTGTTGCTTAAATGGTCACCAATCTAAGTAGTAAATATGCTTGGTTGGCTGGTTGGTTGGTTGTGTTGTTTTGCATTACGGCATATCAACCCTTTTGAGGTTATTTAATGCCAAATCAAGTCATTTTGAAATCCGGTTAAGTAAAATCATCAAATTTATTAAAAAAATAAACAATTTGAAATGGAAACTTAGTTTTGATAACTTTAAATATATATTGAAATTAAATAAAAACTAAATATAAATATATAATACCGGGTATACATTTATTAAAACTTGTTTTAAAAAAAGCAATGAGGACCGTCTAAGGTTGCATGCTCAAATTTTGAGTGTATTTATTCTATGTTATGATGATTTTAGGTAATGTGACGTAAGCAGTGATTTAGAGACTTTGTATTTACATAGGGCTAATACCCTTTGGAAAGGTATGCATCCACTATTTTTCCTCCAGCTATGAGTAAATAGCAGGACAGACCGGGCGAATAAACCTTGGTTAGGCAAAAAGAAGGGAAACTTTGAATTCAAACCTGTTAAACTCCACTTAAAAATTGAACATGAGTCACATTTTATCCGTGTGGAGGGGTTGGGAAATATGTTTATTCTATTATTTTCTTTATTGTCACAAATTTTCATCTTTTTATTTAGAAAAGGTATGGCTAAAATTTTCGTACGAAAAGCATGTTTAAAAATCTGTACAGAATTAGACAATCGTTACATTTCAAGTTTTAAAATGGCTGTAGCAATTCTTGCGGAAGGTGTCATTGTATCTGCTTTGAAGTAGCGGCCATTTTAAAACGGTTAAGATAAATAGATCTATTATATTGAAATGACTGAATTAAGAGATATTCATGAAAGATTGATTGGCCCTAAGGGCAGTTTGTTATTGATAGCAAAAAAAAAAAAAAATCCTTGTCTAAGAGAGTTGGGGTATTTACAAACATCGTAATTTTACTTATGGAAAAGATGAGTCGCGTTTAAAAATATGTACCTATGTTGAATTAGACAATTGTTAGATTTCCCGTTTTAAAATGGCCGTAGCTCAAAGTAAAAACAGGCCCACGAAGAAAATGAATTTACATAATCCTGTAGACGTCCTTATATCCACTTTAAAGCGGTGGCCATTTTAAGACGGCTAATGTAAATTCCCCTACCCTTGAAACTTAAATTTGAAATTTTAAAATTGTTACTTATTCTAGTTTTTCTCCCTGACAAAAGAGTCTGAATTTACATATAATATTTTTAAAATGAATTTCTTTATTATAACAATGAAACGAATCGCATTACAAAGATGATATCTTCAGCAGAAAAAAAAAAACCCGGTAAAAATGCGTCATTTTGATGGATACAGATTTTGATTTATAAAGTCCATTTCCTCCGACTATAACCATTACACCACCCGCCGCAATTAGCTAGAGTATGTATGTGAATTGTCCTTATTTTTTCTTCTTTCTGTTACATGAAAGCGGAAAAATCAAAAACCAGGATAAAGGGGAGGTAACCGCATTTAGACCTAACTCCATTTTTTTTTTTAAAAACTTAATTCTGTCTAACTGATCTTCTCACAGGATTTGAACCCTGCTTATTTGATTCCTTCGCTTGCAATTCAAACTTCAGAAGTTCATTCTCACGCAACGATCAAAGAGATACTAATTTCTCAATAGGTTACCCCTTTCCTTTGCTCATTTCCCCCACTTCACAATCTCTCTGCCCTCTCTCCCTCTCTCTCTTTCCCCTCTCTGCCTGTCTGTCTGTCTGTCTGTGACTCTCTCTCTCTGTATCTGTTGGTCTCACTCACAGTCTCTCATGTCTTTGTCTCGTGGCCTTTCCCAGCTGAGCCGATTTGCACACCCTCCGCCTCCACATCCGATTTGAAATTGCCCTCAACTCCCCCGCACAACAACCGACATGACTTTTCCTGTCTATGCACTTTTTAATAGATAGATAGATAGATAGATAGATATGCATAATCCGAGATAGATAGATAGGTAGATAGATAGATAGATAGATAGATAAAGAGATAAAGACATATATGGATAGATATAAACAGGCTGATATAGATAGATAGAGAGATAGATAGATAGATATGAATAATCAGAGATAGATAGATAGATAAAGAGATATATAGATAGATATAAACAGGCTGATATATATATATATATATATATATATATATATATATATATATATATATATATATATATATATAGAGAGAGAGAGAGAGAGAGAGAGAGAGGGAGAGAGATAGATAGATAGATAGATAGATAGATAGATATGAATTATCAGAGATAGATTGATAGGTAGATAGATAAAGATATATATAGATAGATATAAACATGCTAATATAGATATATAGATAGATAGATCAATATGAATAATCAGAGATAGATAGATAGATAGATATATAGATAGATATATAGATATATAGATAGATATAAACAGGCTGATATAGATAGATAGATAGATAGATAGATAGATAGATAGATAGTTATAAGCAGGCTGATATAGATATATATATATATTGATAGATAGATAAATAGATAGATATAAATAAGCAGGGATTTATTGATAGATAGATAGATAGATAGATAGATATGAACAGGCTGAGATAGATAGATAGATAGATAGATAGATAGATAGATATAAACAGGCTGATATAGATAGATAGATAGATAGATAGATGGATATGAATAATCAGAGATAGATAGATAGATAAAGAGATATATAGATAGATATAAACAGGCTGATATATATATATATATATATATATATATATATATATATATATATATATATATATATATATAGCGAGAGAGAGAGAGAGAGATAGATAGATAGATAGATAGATAGATAGATAGATTGATAGATATGAATTATCAGAGATAGATTGATAGGTAGATAGATAAAGATATATATAGATAGATATAAACATGCTAATATAGATATATAGATAGATAGATCGATATGAATAATCAGAGATAGATAGATAGATATATAGATAGATATATAGATATATAGATAGATATAAACAGGCTGATATAGATAGATAGATAGATAGATAGTTAAAAACAGGCTGATATAGATATATATATATTGATAGATAGATAAATAGATAGATATAAATAAGCAGGGATTTATTGATAGATAGATAGATAGATAGATATGAACAGGCTGATATAGATAGATAGATAGATAGATAGATAGATAGATGGATATGAATAATAAAAGATAGATAGATAGATAGATAGATAGATAGATATAAACAGGCTGATATAGATTGATAGATAGATAGATAGATAGATAGATAGATAGATATGAATAACCAGAGATAGATAGATATATACATGGATAGATATAAACAGGTTGATATAGATAGATAGATTGATAGATAGATAAATAGATAGATATAAATAAGCATGAATTTATTAACAGATAGATAGATAGATAGATGGATAGATAGATAAAGAGATATATAGATAGATATAAAGAGGCTGAGATAGATAGATAGATAGATAGATAGATAGATAGATATGAATAATCAGAGATGGATATATATATATAGATAGATATAAACAGGCTGATATAGATAGATAGATTGATA
>CM042180.1:31309860-31334860 GCA_023376005.1 Doryteuthis pealeii
TGACTGGGGATCGAACTCTTAGTTCAGCAAGTGGGCCACTACCCCGTGGGGACTACTCCACAAACTCTGATAGATAGATAGATAGATAGATACGTACATACATATTGCGATAGATAAATAGATACATGCATATAAGCAGGTTGATATATATATATATATATAATTATATATATTATATATATAGAGAGAGAGAGAGAGAGAGATAGATAGATAGATAGATGATATGACACTACAATAATCAATTGATAGATTGAAAGATATATTATGAATAGACAAATAGATAGATAGAATGATAGACTGGTATTGATAGATAGATAGATAGATAGATATCATGGACATGCTATCAGAATATATATATATATATATATATATATATATTATATAATATATATATATATAGAGAAGAGGAGAGAGATAGATAGATAGATAGATAGATAGAAAGATAGATTGATAGATATTAACATATAAATATCTATCTATCTATTTTCTATCTATCTATCTATCTATCTATCTATCTACTATATATATATATATATATATATAATGTGGTGTGTGTGTGTGTGTGTGTGTGTGTGTGTAAAGGGGAGATAGATAGATAGATAGGTAGATAGGAATAGATCGGTATAGATATATATTTTTAACATACTACTAGATGATAGATATATGGATATATAGATTGATAGATATTAACACACACACACACACACACACATACACACACACACATATTATTATATATATACATATAAACATACATAAGATAGAGATAGATAGATAGATAGATAGATAGATAGATATTAACACACATAATAGATATATGGATAGATAGGTAGATAAGAACAGTCTGAAATACACAAATAGACAGGAAAAGTCTGCGATAGACAGATATATATTAGTTCAATATAAACATAGTAATAGATAGATAGATAGATAGATAGGAATGAAGAGAGGAGTGAACCAAGACAGAAAGTTTAAACTAACACAGACAGATGCGTGTAGAAAAAGATAAAGACTGATAAAAGCTGCTTGACATGTATATTTCCAAAATGAGATATTTCGAGATAACTGTCCCCCATAAATAGAAACAATAACTGTTTCTATATATCACATACAGATTTGATATTTAATGTATTAATAAAGGATAAACCATGAGAATTGCTCAGTTTATATATATATACATAGTTTCTGACTATCCTGCTGAAGTCCCGGTTTCGATTTCTGTCGAAGGGAAATCGTTAGTATATATCGCTGATGAGACTTAATAAAGTTGAAACAGTCTGTACGACATTCTATACACCGGGTAATCTTTGCGAAATTCACTTGTCATTATTATTTTCTATAATTATCGAATTTTATGCGATATGCCCATTGTAATTGCCTTCAAGCAAAAATATAAATATTAATATAATATACATTATATATATACACACACACACACCACACACAACACACACACACATATATATATATATATATATATATAATATATATATACGGGCATAATACAACAACTCCAAGAACCCTCCCTCATTATATAAGAGCATTCAAAAAATAACCCATTTCAAAGAGGCTTTTCACGGAACAGATGGATTTGCTACTACTAACAACTCTTCTACCCGGATTTCAAATGCATGTCAAACCCTCAAAAACACTCCAATTTTTATAGTTTTCTATAATGCCCCTTTCAAAAAATCTAAAAACAATTTCTTCAAAATAAGAAATTTTCTGACGATGACCTAAGGTCGAAACTAGTTGAGAATAAATAACATATATAAAAATATTCCGTTGGTCTTATTACTTTTTGTTATACTATATACACGCACACACACACACACACACATTATATATAATATATATATATATATATATATATATATATATATATATATATCTTATTATAATGGAGATTGTGTGTTTTTCTGTCTGTAGTCGAAACTCTATTACTACTCAAGTCACAATTCCCTTAGTTATTTACGCTACATTCTTCATGATTTTATTTTTATTCAAACCTCAATTATTAATAAAATTGTTAAACATTATTAATACTGTTGACCATATCTACACATTAATAACATGCAATTGTATTTATATATACAACAAAATAGTGGTTTACAGTGTGAACGGGAAGGCTAATTTGCACATTGATATTTAAAATTTGATTTTATAAATATCTGCTTAGTATTATTGGTTTCTAAACTGTTTAGTTTTATTTTAATGAATATAAGCAAAAATCTCTTCAATGAATCTTAAATGAAATCCATTAACAAGAACAAATAACTGTATTTTATTCTTTACTTCCTCTTTTAACTAAATACTTAAATTAGAAAAAAATACCAATGAAAGAACGAGAGTGATGGAAGAGTAAGTTCAGTTGTTCTATTTTTCGATTATGATCCCTCTGTTTCAAAACTTTTCATCTGCATTCTTATTTAGTTTCATTAGCCTTCTAATTTAATATACAATATTTTATTGCATTAAAACTTAAATACTTGCACCCGGAGGGTGCATATATTTCTAGTATATAAAGGAATGAAATTGAAATCTCAATATCTTTAATATATATATATATATATATATATATATATATATATATATATATATATAGTGTTCGGGGTAAATTTGACAGTTTCATAAGGAAAAAGAAAAAGGGCTTGGTAACTAACTTTAATGGATTGTAAAGAAATTCAACAAGCACGGAAATTACACCACTGTCAACAAGCACCAAAATAAGCACCATTAGCATCGATCACAGCCTCAATCCTGCTCTGGAACCTAGAGCAAGCTGATGTTACAGTTTCACTGGGAAGGGTCTCAAAAATTCCTTAATTCTGTCTATTAACTGGGTTTTGTAATACTGGCCACGACGATTTGTGTCTTTCTCAAAAGGTGCCTCATACATAATAATCCATGGGGTTAAGTCTGGCGAGTTCGAAGATCAAACATTGGGATTGGTGCAATCGTAAAAATTGGCCGACAACCATTTTTGACTTTTCCCAGAGTGTGGCAGGGGCCAAATCCTGCTGCCAAACATATGGCCTACCATTGGCTACTCTTGTTATCCAGGGCTTGACTACAGCTCGAAATCCAATGCCAGGGTCCCCAACACTTTTTTCTGCAATTTTCGAGGAATTCTGTTGTACGAACGCAATCAGATCGTCTGTTATATGCTTTCTTATATATATATATATATTATATATATATATATATATATATATATATATATATATATAAAAGGAATGAAATTGAAATTGATTAAACTACGGATATCACGGCTCTTCCGCGTGGCGTTATAATAACCACGAGACCCGTGTTTATAACGTCCAAACAAAAAAACACACAAGACCGTCTCTGAAGATGAAGTTTCTTCGAAATTGATTAGACACTGGACATCATTTTATTTTTTATACGCATTGTAATTGCCTCATAATATAAATAAATAATAATATTGTTTTTTAATTATTTTCCATTTAACCAATGGATGGGACCCTAACAGATACTACCAGTCCGGGTCAGAGTGGATCTGGGGTGAAAGGTGATGAAGGGGCTCTACACATTCCCCAGAGCTCCAGAACTGGAACCTTCTGATAGAGTTTAACGTCATACCCTGCACATGAAGAGCCTGTCACCATCTTCGAGCACATATATGATAAAAAGGGAGCACCTCACGTGGTGTAATGTTTAGCAAGCTAGATTTGCAGACCATTGATAGTGAGTTCAATTTTCATTGGGCGCCCTCTACTCCTGGCCTTGTACCACATCTAAACTAAGCTTAGTAAATAACTAAGGCCATGTAATGGTTAGCAAACTAGAGAGAGAGAGAGAGAGAGAGAGAGAGAGAGAGAGAGAGAGAGAGAGAGTAATGGGTTAAATCAAACTTAACAGACCTAAATTCACCATTGTATGTCACCCGCCGAAAGAAAAAAATACCAAAAATCAGAGAATTAACCGAATTTAATGAAATTTTCAGTGTTGATATATTAATGAATAAAATATATAATGCACCAGTTATTTTATCTAAAAACATTTACATTTTTTCAGGTCATTTAACTTTGAACTACGTATCATTGAGGCGTAACACAGATACTCAAAGATACGCGTTCAAAGTTAACTGACCTTAAAAATTGTAAAAGTTCGTAAATAAAATAACTTGTGCATTATATCTTTTATTCATTAAATATATCAACACTGAAAATTCAATGTATTCGATTAATTCCCTGATTTTTAATATTTTTTATTTATAAGATAATAGCCAATTAAATAATTATCGAAATGAGTAAAAAATAAATCTCCAAAAATTTATTTTTAAATTTTTTGTTTTTTACATTTTATTTTTCGATTTCGGTACTTATTTCTCATAGAAAAGCCCCGGCAAAATTTATTTTTCTATTCATAACTTTGGTCTTTTATCTCTTTATTTATACTGTAATTAGTATAGAAAACTGACCAACTCGCCAAAATGTTATGCCCCAAAATAAGGGTGGAGGTCAAAATTAAGTGATCTGAAAAAAAAATCAGAAAGTTTTGAAATAAATAAATAATGCATTATAAGTTCATTCATTGATAAATCAACGCTGAAAATTTCATTAAAATCCTATAATTCCTGATTTTGGTAAATTAATTTCTGTAGGGGGGCTAAATTCGTTTTGTCAAAAACGGATTTTACGTCAATTTTGGGTATACCTATCAAAAAATTTAGGTCCGTTATGTTTTGATTTAACAAAAGAATGAATGTGTAAATTAAAAAACATATCAGCTTTTCACTTTACAGCACAGAGTTGGCGAGAGCCGGTATCGAACCCGGAACCTTATGGTTACCTAGTCGGGCGCTCTAGCAACTGAGCAAAACAGGCCAGAAAATTACATATTGATTTTACAGAGAGAAACTTCACCGGTAAAAGCTGACATACGCTGGAACAAAATTAGCATTATTTCAGTCAACGCAGAACTATATATCATACACAGCAAGATAATCAAATTTCGCACGTCTAATATAGTTGTTCAGAGACTCTTGGGGATAAAGAAAAAGTGCAGATATTAATCCTACTGTAATGGAGTCACGGCTATTTGGGGTTGTGAAACCCTTTTACGCAAATTTATAATCTAAGTGCGACCTGGTTAGATATCCAAAAAGGGAGGATTTTAGAAAGTGAGGAACACGTATCATACATCAAAATAAAGCTGGTCCTTTGTGGATCACATCCCTATTTCTTCACATAGGTGATTTAAAAAGTAATGCCATTTTGTTTAGGACAGTTATAATTATTAACGCAGGAACATGTATCATACATCAAAATGAAGCTGGTCCACTATGGATACATCCCTACTTCTCCACAGAGGTGAGTCAAAATGCAATGCCATTTTGTTTAGGACAGTTATAATTATTAAC
Organism: Doryteuthis pealeii; assembly: GCA_023376005.1. NCBI lineage: Eukaryota > Metazoa > Mollusca > Cephalopoda > Myopsida > Loliginidae > Doryteuthis > Doryteuthis pealeii. Next base: position 31,315,247 of record CM042180.1, read on the forward strand.
ACAGGAACATGTATCATACATCAAAATGAAGCTGGTCCACTGTGGATTACATCCCTACTTCTCCACAGAGGTGAGTCAAAATGCAATGCCATTTTGTTTAGGACAGGTATAATTACCAACACAGGAACATGTATCATACATCAAAATGAAGCTGGTCCTTTGTGGATCACATCCCTAATTCTCCACATAGGTGTTTCAAAATGTAATGCCATTTTGTTAAGGATAGTTATAATTATTAACACAGGAACATGTATCATACATCAAAATGAAGCTGGTCCACTGTAGATCACATCCCTACTTCTCCACATAGCAATGTTCCACTTTTGAATGAGAGCATGGGTCCCTGCCCCGTAAAATTCTGTTGACTATGCTTTGAGCCACTTCTTCACTACATATTTCACTTCTTCGACACTGGAATAATGTTTGCCTCTCAATCCCTATTTCATGAGGCCGAAGAGATGATAATTTGAGGCAAACATTATTCCAGTGAAAAGGAAGTGAAATCTGTAGTGAAAAAGCGGCCCAAGGAACAGTCAACATAATTTTTTTAATGCTCTCATTCGAAAGAATATGATGAAGGTTTCTTTGTTTCGTAATTATATACGCTGTCCTAAACAAAATGGTATTACTTTTTGACTCATTTATCTGGAGAACTAGGGATGTGATCTACAGATGACCAGCTTCATTTTGATGTATGATACATATTTCTATGTTGGTAATTATATCTGTCCTAAACAAAATGGCATTAATTTTTGACTCACCCTCATATATTGTGTCTGAAAGATAAACAAATTCACCTCGTGTTACATCCTTCTCGTTTGGATATATATATATATATATATCTATATATATATATATATATATATATATATATATATACGAAGGAGAGTCAAAATTAACCCACACTTTCACCATAACATTTATTATTGTCACACTGCGTTCTGCGCATGTATGCTTATAGTTGACACTTTTGTGGTCACGTGATCGAAGACTGAGCCTGATCGCACAATTTTGCTTGCTGTCTTTACAATGTAAACATGTCCGCTCCACTAGCAGTATGCACCAACGAAGTACAAGGAGCAGTGACCCGATTTCTATTGTCAGAAGTAGTGTCAGGGGCTGAAATTCATCGGAGGCCTTTAGCACAATACAGGGACAGTGTGTTACATAATACATAGGCAGCTTATGAATTGTGTACATACCTGTAGTAAAAATATTTTTGAAAACGAGTTCATTAGATCTAAAATCGGAGGGAGTTAAGAGGGTAATTTCCATAACCGTTCCATTGATTAATGATAACCCCGACTTGATCCCTTACCGATAGTCGCAATTACAGTTATATATATATATATATATATATATATATATATATATATATATATATATATATTAGACACTCATTGAGCTCTCGGTAGATAACTGGGATTAGGGAAAAGAGAGTTTTCAAGGTGAATTAAATATTTTGAAAATACGGCCAGTGAGTTAAAAAAAAGCACTAAAATCATTTTGTAAGATTTCTAAAAAAGGAAACGTTTGACCTAATTTAAATTGAAATGGATCATGGAATTTTATTAAGCTACGGGGTCGTCGCTGAATTTTAACATACAAATAAAGTGAGTAGTTAATATCTATCACAACGACTCTTCCATCTCTCTCCCCCCCTCTCTCTCTTTCCCCTCTCTCTTACTGAGAGAGAGAATCTAACATATATAATGAGGTAATCAAGATATACACAGAGAGAGGGAAAGTAATAGGCAGAATATGAGTGATGGACGGGTCAGTTTTTCATATTACGTCAAATTAAAACGAATTAAAATGGATTTGTAACTCAATCCTAAAAGCAACGACTATTTTAGTATGCATTTTGTGTCATTAAACTAAATAGAAAAAAGCCTTTAGGAGACAAAAATTGATTCGCTCAGCTTTAATATAATAATAGATAGATAGATATATATAGAGAGAGAGGGAGAGAGAGAGGGGAGGGAAGAGTGAGAGAGAAAGAGATAGAGAGGGATAGCAATTCGTAACTTCATTCATATAACTTTGTTAATGTCGGCCTCTATGTGAACTCTGATAAAAACGAATTCATGAGCTTCAAAAAGCAAGGAGACATCTCCACACAAGACGGTAGGCCTCTTAAACCAGTGGAGAAATACACATATCTAGGTAGTAACATCTCATCCACAGAGAGTGATGTTAACACACGAATAGGAAAGGCATGGTTGGCCACCAATAAACTATCAGTCGTATGGAAATCCGACCTCCCTGACAAGCTAAAGAGACGATTCTTCCAGGCTGTGGTCATATCGGTACTGCTGTATGGCTGTACCACCTGGACCCTAACGAAGCGCCTTGAGAATAAGCTAGATGGGAGCTGCACAAGAATGCTGCAAGCAGTCCTGAATAAGTTGTGGAAACAGCACCCAACCAAGAAGCAGCTGTATGGCCACCTGCCTCACATATCACAAACCATACGAGTAAGGAGGGTTAGGCATGCAGGACACTGTTGGAGAAGCAAGAATGAGCTCGTAAGCGACGTACTACTGTGGAGGCCAACACATGGACATGCTAACGTAGGCTGCCCAACCAGGAACTATATTGACCAACTATGTAAGGATGCTGGCTGCTGCGCTGAGGAGCACCCAGAGTCAATGAATGATAGGGAGGGTTGGCGAGAGATCGTCATGGATATCCATGCAAATTGCGCGACATGATGATGATGTCTTTTTTTGTTGTCTTTCCATTCTTTCTTTCCATTCTTTCTTTCCTTCTCTCTTTAATCATCTTTACTTTCCTTTTTTCTTTTTTCATTTTTCTTCTTTCCTTCCTTCATTCGTCCGTTTTAACAATCCTTTCTTTCTTTTCTTCTTTTTTCTTTCTTTCTCTATCCGTCGTTACTTTCTCTTCTTTCATTATCTCTTCTTTCGTTCGTTTTAACTGTCCATTCTTTCGTTCTTTCTTTCTTTCTTTATCCATCTTTACTTTCCCCTCTTGCTTTTTTCTTTCTTTCCTTCTTTCTTTCTTTCTTTCTTCTTCTTTCTCTATTTTAACTTGTCCTTTCTTTCCTTCTTTTTTATTCCTTCTTTCACTCACACTTCCTTCCTTCATTTTAACTACTCCTTCTTTCTTTCTTTTCTTCTTTGTTTTTTTTCTTTCTCCATTTTTACTTTCCCCGCTTCTTTCTTACTTTCCTTCTTTCCTTCTTTCTTTCCTTACTTTCCACTCTTTCTTTCTTTCTTTCTCTTTCTTTCTTTCTTTCTTTCTTTCTTTCTCTCTTCCTTCCTTTATTTTATTTATCTATTCTTTCTTTCCTTCTTTCTTTCTCCATCTTTACTTTCCCCTTTTTCTTTCTTTCTTTCTTTCTTACTTTCTTTCATTCTTTTATTCTTTATTTCTTTACTTTCCCCTCTTTCTTTCTTTCTTTCTTTCTTTCTTTCTTTCTTTCTTTCTCTTCCTTTCTTTCTCTTTCCTTCCTTCCTTCATTTTAACTATCCATTCTTTCTTTCTTTCCTTCTTTCTTTCTTTCTTTCTCTATTTTAACTTGTCCTTTCTTTCCTTCTTTTTTATTCCTTCTTTCACTCACACTTCCTTCCTTCATTTTAACTACTCCTTCTTTCTTTCTTTTCTTCTTTGTTTTTTTTTCTTTATCCATTTTTACTTTCCCCGCTTCTTTCTTACTTTCCTTCTTTCCTTCTTTCTTTCCTTACTTTCCCTTCTTTCTTTCTTTCTTTCTTTCTCTTCCTTTCTTTCTCTCTTCCTTTCTTTATTTTATTTATCTATTCTTTCTTTCCTTCTTTCTTTCTCCATCTTTACTTTCCCCTTTTCTTTTTTTCTTTCTTTCTTACTTTCTTTCATTCTTTTATTCTTTATTTCTTTACTTTCCCCTCTTTCTTTCTTTCTTTCTTTCTTTCTTTCTTTCTTTCTTCTCTCTCATCCTTCCTTCCTTCATTTTAACTATCCATTCTTTTCTTTCCTTCTTTCTTTCTTCTTCCTTTGCCTTAACTTCCCCTTTTTCTTTCTTTCCTTCTTTCCTTTTTTCTTCTTTCTTTTTTCTTCTTTCTTTACTTTCACCTCTTCTTTCTTTCTTTCTTTCTTTCCTTCTTTCTTTTCTTCTTTCATCTTTTACTTTCCCCTCTTTCTTTTTTTCTTTCTCTTGCTTTCTTTCTCTTCCTTCCTTCATTTTAACTATCCATTCTTTCTTTCCTTCTTTCTTTTTCCATCTTTACTTTCCCCTCTTTCTTTCCTTCTTCCTTTCTTCCTTCCTTTGCTTTAACTTCCTCTTTCTCACTTTCTTTCATTCTTTCATTCTTTTATTCTTTCATTCTTCTTTCCTTCTTTCTTTCTTTCTCTTTCTTTCTCTCTTCCTTCCTTCATTTTATTTATATATTCTTTCTTTCCTTCTTTCTCTCTCCATCTTTACTTTCCCCTCTTTCTTTCTTTCTTTCTTTCCTTCTTCTTTCTCCATATTTACTTTCCTCTCTTTCTTTTTTTCTTTCTTTTTTTCTTTCTTTCTTTTCTTCTTTCTTTCTTTCTTTCTTTTCCTTCCTTCTTTCTCTCTCCATCTTTACTTTCCCTTTTTCTTTTCTTTCTTTCTTTCTTTCTTCTTTCTTTCTTTCTCTTCTTTCTTTCTTCATCTTTACTTTACCCTCTTTCTTTTTTCTTTCTTTCTTTCTTTCTTTCTTTCTTTCTTTCTTCTTTACTTTACCCTCTTCTTTCTTTCTTTCTTCTTCTTTCTTTCTCCATCTTACTTACCCTTCTTTCTTTCCTTCTTCCTTTCTTCCTTCCTTTGCTTTAACTTCCTTTTTTCTTTTCTTTTTTCTTTCATTCTTTCTTTCTTCTTTCTTCTAATCTCCAAACAAATATACCCCTTTATAGATTCAGCCTGATTTTCTTTTATGAGATTATCCTTTTAACATGGCGACACTTATCCCCTTTAACGTTTTTCAGATTTGTAACCATGGAGATATACAAGCGATTACATTCGAGCCTTTCAACTCAATCCTCATCGTTACAGCAAGATTATCGAGGGTGGAAGAGGAGACAATTTACATGATCTCCATCAAAGACAGAAAACATTTTCCTCCCCAATGAGACTTACGGCATTCTGGGAATATTCTAAGCAGGAAACAGAATCCTGTAGAATTAAACCATTTTTACAAAATAAACTGAGATTTCAGGAATTCCGAGCTGATCGCTATTACAAGCTTATCGAGGGAAGAGACAATTTAGTTGATTTGCATCAAAGACAGAAAGCATCTAAATCCCCAATGAGATTTACGGTATTCTGAGAATTTATTTGTCTCATACCCCACCTGTATAGATTGGGCACAAGACCTCGTTTTAATGTGGGCCCACCCCCAAGGTGAAGCTAATGGGTGGAGAGAACAAAAATTGCGTCGATCCGGTCGGCATTCCCCCTTAAGGGGTCGCCTCAGGCGCTTGTCAATAAACCCAGCCCTGCCCCCAAATGGGCAGGTAATGCCTGGATGGATGGCCCTCTGCGATCGACGCTATTAATTTAACACAACTCACCTGTCCAGTGGCCGAAGCACACCGGACCCCCGTTCCAAAGGACGGTCTGAGAATACTCTAAACAGAAACAGATTCCTGTAGAATCAAACCATGTTTTACAATATCAATTGAACCTTCAAAAATTCCTATCTCTAATTAGTCTTAATAGTATAGTCAGTGGGTTGTCTATTGCAGGTATCAACAGGACAGCGATGGAGTCTAACTCCTTTTCACAAGAGCTAGACTAGGAAGATTGTTTTGCATCGGAAGTGGAGCGCTACATATATCATCAGCTCCCCTTTTTTTTCTCTCAGATCCAAGCTGTGTACTTATGCACATGGGCATGCCAGTGTGGGCCGACCAGCAAAGACGTACATTGATCAGCTCTGTGCGGATACAGGATGCTGCATAGAGGACCTCCCGAGAATGATGAGCGATAGGGACGGATGGAGAGAGATTGTCATGGATATCCGTGCTGTCTTTTCAATCTGGAAGAGCTGTCTTTTCAATCTGTCTGTGAGATTGGATTTCCATATAACCGATAATTTATTTATAGCGGCCCATGCCTTTCCTATATGTGCATTAACGTCGTTTTCTGTGGAGGAGATGTTACTACCTAAGTATCTAAATTGTTCTACCGAGTTTAGGAGTTTGCCATATATGGTGGAGATGTCGCTTTTTCTTTGAAAGACATGAACTCAGTTTTATCAGTTTATCTATAGGCTGACATTTCGTGCTGCCTTTTCTAGGCTGTGTAGCAAGGATTCGGCTTGTGCAGAGTATTTATCTATTGTACCGGATACTTGCGCAGAGACTCCCTGCATGCAGACCATTTTATGGCACAATTATTGAAAACGTCATCCAAGAAATTCATCTTTAGTAACATTCTTTAACAATTTTTGATTAAAGAATTTTAGAAATAAAGAAATTAATTGATTCCTTGTAATCACTATGTTAAAATAACAAATAACCATTGTTTTATCATGATAAAGACCAAGGCTTCTCAAAGTGCTCCATATATATATATATTTACCAACAGCTCCGCACGAGCAGGATGTGACACAAGGTTTGAATTTAGAGTTTTCCTTCTAGACTGGTTACCTATCAAAGGCTGAAGAGTCCAGTATACCCCACTATTTACCCATAGCTGGAGTAAGAGTAGTTAGATTACTACCTTTTCCAAAGGTATCAGCGCTGTGAAATGCAAACAGTCTCGTCCAGGATTTGAATTCGGGTGGATGAGCCCATTTCCTATGACTCTAATCACGTGCCTCCAAAGTGGTCCATAATGACACCAGGAGGTCAATAAAATTTTGGCAGGTTGAATAAAATCATAGGGACCCATAGGAAAAATAAATTTGTTTCAAACCACTCACAAGTTGAGGATTAGATTTTTTTTAAATGTTTGAAATGTATGTATTATAATTAACGGTTATATATGTATATAAACCACATTAAGATTTTACAAGATGTTACAACAAGATTGAATATTACTGAAATCTGTTTGCCATTCCCCTCTACGTTTTTTTCTTTTTCTTTTTTTTTAATGTTTGAACCTTTTGTTTTCCCTCCCAGGATTCCTTTGCCGGTCTTGTGTCCAAGGAAACTGATGAAGATGATGACAATGACAGTTCCTCAGAGAACGAAGAAATACAAAAAGCCAAAGTGAACAAAGAAAATGGCAACACATTTTAATGGACAGTAAAAGAAATCCAAGACGAAATCAGTGGAGGAGTCGGAATCAGATGCCAGTGATGAAGATGATGATGATTCTGAGGGGGGAAGTGAAGAGGAGGACGATGATGATGATGATGATGGCTACTTTGATGAGGATGATCATAGAAACGAAAATTTCCGATTTGAAAATTGGATCTGGGAAATGGTTTATAGTATCGGTTCCCAACCTTGGTCTCTTGGATGGATGAAATTGAAAGAAGCTCCTTAACTTTAGACAAAATTCGATCCTTATTAAGATGCACAATATTGTAATTGTAAGAGCTATATTTGTTATTATTATTATTATTATTATTATTATTATTATTATTATTTACTCCTTTAGAGTTTTCACATCAGCATTAGCTGATGGCGTTTCATTGGAATCTGAGTGACAGCAAGTCTCCTCAGGTCTCCATGACTCTTCTGATTATTCTGGCAGATTGCAGCAGTGCAGTGTTCTGAATGGTTTCAATTCTTCTTCTGATTTCCAAACTTTCCAAACCCTTTTCCAATCCTTTTGGGACCGTTCCAAGTGCACCAACTACAATTGGTATCACTTTCATATTCCATAACTTTTTCAGTTCTCTGGCAAGGTCCAGATATTTGTCCATTTTTTCATTTTCCTTTAGCTTTACCCTGTGATCTGCTGGAACTTCAAAATCCACCAGTTGACAAGTTCTTTCTTTTTTGTTTATCAACACTAGGTCTGGTCTTCTTGCTGGGATAAGGTGGTCCGTTTTTATTTCAAATTCCCAGAGAATTTTATGTGTTTCGTTATTATTATTATTATTATTATTATTATTATTATCTATACATCTAATGGATATTTGTTACTGCTCGTTTCAAAGCATGAGGTGCTTATCACCAGCATACTAATATCTTTGAAACCAGCAGTAACAAATATCCATTAAATGCACTAGCAACAGAAAACACCCTCCGGTCGTCGTAAAAGTTAATTTTTGAAAGACATTGTAAGAGTAAAAAAAACAAAAAACAATTTGAAATGAAAACTGAGCCCCGTCCCTCTCAAATAAAATGTTGCGTGCATATAATAATCAAACAATTATTTTGAATATTTTCCACATCAATTTTCCACAAAATCGTAGGTATTATTTATTTGTAAACTTTTTAGTTAACTTCTTGTTACTGCAAAAAAAAAAAAAATAAGGACGAGAGTAAAAAACAATTTTAAAATTGCTTACTCAAATTCAAAAGGTTTTTACGGGCATAAGATGTTTATGATTGGATGAAGTGATATGCGTATGTATTTAGTGTATTAGGGGATGCGTATGTGTGTTTATGGACAGTGCAAAGGATGTGTACACAAATCGGTGGGTTCCACACACCCCTCTGTTGTCACATCTATTGTTTCCTTGACAATATATCCTTCTTTTCTTTTGTTTTGGAATGTGTGATATAGAAAGAGTGAATGTACAAAAAAAAAGGGAACAAGTAAAAACAATAGCAACAAACAGAGGTTTATTGGATTATTTTCCATCCACTAACACCGCAACGACACCCCTCTCTCTCTCTCTCTCTCTCTCTCTCTCTCTCTCTCTCTCTCTCTCTCTCTCGTCTGCTGGCATTATATCTTTCTTCATGTATGATTTAGAATCTTATGATAGTTTGCTAAATGTCATTTGTATATCTGTCTGTTACGATATAACTCAAGAACTGGTAGAGTTATAGCCACCAAATTTTCTGCAGTTACTTATGGGACCCCAGGGAATGTCTTAGCAAATTCATTTTTGAGAATTACCAAAATAAGTTTTTTTGTTTGTTTTCTTTCTTACTAGTGTTAAGAGCATCTTTTATTTATATTTTAAATGAATCATTGTGTGGTGTTACTTTCGTATTTGCCTGGAGAGTTGTCTGCCCGTTTGATTTGCTGGTTCCCGCTAGGGGCCTGTTATATTTAAGCGGCTGGTTTGAACGTCTCTTTCTCTTTTTCCGGTTGCTAGACCCACGAGACACCACTATGGGTTAGACTCTGGTCTACCCCCTCTTTTTGACTACATTACTGTAAGTGATTTACACAGTATGGACTATTCCTAGTCTCATGTCTGTGGCTTTTATGTTTATCTTTGTACCATTCATGAATGTGTTATTATCTCTACTTTTGTATATGTATTCATATTAGTTATGTATGTATGTTTATGTACACCTCTAGGTATTATGTACCCCGTTTATCCATGTGCTGTACCATATTAAATGTTTTGTCTATCAACCTTTGTCGGAGTTTTATCTGCAAGTATTATCTCCCTGAACCTTACAATTATGAGAAATGATTTTTCAAACAAGGTATTTTTTGTCACCGACCTATTTATTGATAAAATTCTCAGATTTGTATATATGTATATAACAACAGCCCAGCTAATGCAATATAAAAAGTGGTATTAGCTAATGAACATAAAACCACCATTGATTCTTATAGTATTATACAACCCAATAAAGGTTGCCACACTGTAAAGCTAAGAAATCAAACCAACCACATGACTAATTACACACAAACACAGAAAAAATTATCATTAAATATTAACTTATTATAATAGTAAGAGGAAAGAGAGGGTGAGTGCGCGGAAACGATAACGCTAATCTGTTTTAATTGAACATAATGAGAAGATGAAAATAAGGAAAGAAAGAAGTTTGAGTTAAGTCAAGCTTATACTTTTTACATATGGAACTATTTGCAATAGCTCTTAAGTAACCATATCAAACGTAATAATTAAACATCATACTGTGCTATATCCACAGGTACTGCTATTACTAATTTGGAAATATTCCCGAAAAGTCTGAATTCAGGATATGGCTACAAGTTTCAAGTCATTGGTATTCCTCATGAAGTAAACTAGCCTAAAAGGCCATTGTTAGTGATTTCAGTTCTCACTGAGTGCCCTATACTTCTGGCCTTGTGCCAAACCAAGCTAAGTTTAATAAATGACTACAAGTCTCAATTCCTATTTCTCCTGACATGTATATTCAACCATTGTGGAAAAGAACAACATTTTTTGTTATACGTTATGTAATAGTGGAAATTAACTACAATTTGGAACGACGTATGAAATGTTTACATAATCTATGCGGTTGCATAAGATTATTGTCAATCCCCTGTTTTCTAAAGGGATGGCCCTTTTCATATCACGGGCGGGACTTTCCATGGAATAGTACAGAAAGCCCGCGAAATATGTGAAGTCACGTGGGACCTGGTTGGGTCCTCAGTTTTCAGTTGGACGTCAGGCAGAGAGGATGTCCTGCCTTAACTGGAACTCACACTGCATACGCGCGCTATGTTAGTCAGATATTTAGTTACATGAAATGTTTGGTTAAGTAAATAAAAGCTTAAGAAAATAACACGGTTTTGTGGTTGGTGAATGTCTTGGTAACAAGACTGATCTAGAAGAAGAAATGAGTTAAGTGCGACCGACCACCAAGACGCTAGAAGAAGACGCTAGAAGAACTTAAGATGAACAGCAGAAGAATAGAAGAAGTAAAAAGTAATGAAAAGGGTATACAACAGAAAGGCTATACTGTTCGCTTCTGATTGGTTAAGGAATATCAACAGTGACAAGAGTGAAAGAGAGAGTAAAATCTAAGAGAATCTTGCCTAAGTTTTTGCAACACCCCCTGGTTAAAAATGAGATCGTCCAAAATGAAATGTAAAAATGAACATCCTGATTATTTGGTGTTGCTTATCTGCCGATTTCTTATTTCTTATCAAGTGTTGTTACCTTAGCTAAATAACGGGCCATTCCATTTTATTATAAAGGGAGAAAGGAAAGAAAAAGGCAGACCACACAGAAAAAATTTAATTTTAAGAGGAAAGAGAGGGTGAGTGCGCGGAAACGATAACGCTAATCTGTTTCAATTGAACATAATAAAAATATGAAAATAAGGAAAGAATGAAGTTAAGATTATACTTTTTACATATGGACCTCTTTTTGCAAGAGCTCTTAAGTAACCATATCAAACGTAATAATTAAAATCATCATACTGTGCTATATCCACAGGTCCTGCTATTACTAATATTGAAATTACACATTATGGTATTGTTATAACGCGCTTAGCGAATAATAAGACGTGTAGCCCAGTTGACGTTAACTGCGAGAAGAACCCACTTCCGCCTTTTATTTAAAATAATACAAGATGGCTGAAACAGTACTTCCGTTTCATACAACAATGTTATAACCGGTGCTTCCGGGTCTTAGTATACCACATCCCTCCCCACTTAGCTTGAAACATCCATAGGTCCCTCCCCGGAACTCCCATTACTTATAGGAGGCATTGTCCGACTCTCAGACATAGTCACATCATCATCATCTGTAGCCTCTGGAGACTCCTGAACAGCAATTTCCCCAGTTAAGGGGCTAGTACTGGGTCGTTTCCCTTTTGTATCTGGTTTAATGTTGGTGCGCTGTCTTTCGGGTTTATTCTCAGCATTGTTCCTTCTTTCCTCCTCTTTGCGTTTCTGAAACCGTGTTCTCATGCGAGTTCTGGGGTGTTCATCTTCCAAGCTGTCACCGGTTGTTGAAAAACTGCTATCTCCGTAGGGTGCAGGAAGCTGTGCACAAGCTGTTGAGTGCCCTGTAACTGTTTGTTCCTGACTCCCCTGAGGCTGCCTTGATTCTTCGGGACCTCTCACAACAGGTTCTGTTGGAATATTCGCGCGAATATGATCCACATGCCTTTTCCATAATCGACCATCCTCCAATCGCACTCTAAAAGTCAGTGGACCAAGCTGCTCCTCTAAAACTCCGAACAGCCATTTTGGCCTCCCTTGAAAATTCACCACACTAACACTATCTCCAATATGGAACATCCTTTCACTACGATATCTATCCGTTGTTCTTTTAGTATCGTCTATTTTCGTGGTGACTTGGGTAGATAAATCTGGATACACAAGGTCCAGACGCGATCGAGGCTGACGGCCCATTAGTAGCATTGCTGGTGATTGACCTGTTGTTGATTGCGGGAATAACCGGTATCGGGCTAATACACGCAACAATCGTGTTTCCAAATCTCCAGTAACTTTTTTAAGACCACTCTTAATGGTTTGAACTGCACGCTCAGCCAGTCCATTTGAGGAGGGTGGTATGGCGCACATCTAACATGCTTAATGCCATTTAGGGTACAGAACCTGGAAAATTCCTTACTAGTAAAACTGCTAGCGTTGTCAGATACAATCACATGTGGACTCCCATGTGTGGCAAACGTGCGTCTCAACATCCTTTCTGTTTCTGAAGAAGATGGTGATGACACAACATGTGCATCTATATATTTACTGTGGGCGTCGACAATCACTAGAATCCACTTACCCTGGATAGGGCCCGCATAATCCATGTGCACTCTGAACCAAGGCCTTCCTGGCCATTCCCAGGGATGCAATGCACTAGCCTGAGGCATATTTGCACTATCTTGGCACATGGCACAACTCCTCACACATAATTCAATATCTGCATCCATTTTAGGCCACCAAATGTGACTACGAGCAAGAGACTTCATCCGTGAAATTCCTGGATGACTCTCATGCAATTCTTTCAGTAACGCCTCTCGACACTTTGCTGGGATAATCACCCGTGATCCCCATAAAATACAACCCAGTTGTTCCGACAACTCATCCTTCCTGGTTGTATATGGTTGAAAGTCAAGAGATCCTTTTCCCGGCCATCCATGCAAGATCCATCTACGCACTTGTGATAACACGGGTCTCTTGATGTGTAAAAAGCAACAGTTTTTGACGTGACTGGGGTTAAGTCTAAAGCTGACATGGAGAGTACTACTTCCTCCGGACAAGGTAATGGCGTAAAATGGTCCTCTATAGGTAGCCGACTCAGTCCATCTGCATTAGAAATTTTTGAACCTGGCTTGTATTCTAGTTGATAATGATAACTTGCTAGAATCAAGGCCCAACGTTGAACTCTAGCACTTCCTGTTGGTGATATTGCACGGTCCTCTTTAAAAAGCCCAAGCAGTGGTTTATGATCAGTGATGATGGTAAATTCTCGACCATAGATATATTTATGGAATTTAGAAACTCCAAAAATGACTGCCAGTCCTTCACGTTCTATCTGGGCATAATTTCGTTCTGCCTTTGATAATGTTCTGGAGGCAAAATAAATCGGTTTTTCACTCCCGTCTTTCATTATATGCGATAACACTGCCCCCACACCCACTGGAGATGCATCCACCGTCATGATAAGTTTAAGTTCAGCATTGTAATGAACCAAAACACTAGTTGACATTAGCAACTCCTTTGATTGCTTGAAAGCAAAGGCTTCGTCTGGTCCCCATTTCCAGGGAACTCCCTTTTGTAGTAATTTGTACAAAGGAGCTAAAACTGTGCTGATATTGTTTAAGTACCGCCGATAGTAATTAACAAAAGCTAAAAAACTACGCAGTTCAGACACATTCTTTGGGGTGGGTGCTTTATGAATTGCATTGACTTTATCTTGCGTTGGGTGGATTCCTTCAGAATCAATCCTATGGCCCAGGTATGAAATTGACGACTTTTTAAATTCACATTTATCCCCTTTAAGTCGGAGACCGGCATCTCGTAATCTCTTTAATACTGCCCGCAGGTTCCTATTATGCTCTTCCATAGTTTGTCCCGAGATTAGGATGTCATCTAGATAAGCAACTGTCTTTGGTACTCCTTGAATAAGTTGATCTATGATCCTTTGGAAAACTCCTGGTGATGAAGCAATACCAAAACACAAACGAGTATACATAAAAAGACCTTTATGTGTGTTTATAGTAGTTAGTTTTTGTGACTCTTCATCCAAAGGAACCTGTAAATACGCGTCACTCAAATCCAGTCTCGTAAAATACTGTCCACCCGAGACTTTGGAATACAGGTCGTCTATATTTGGAATGGGATATTTGTCGATTTGCAAAACAGGATTAACGGTCTGTTTAAAATCCCCACAAATCCGAACTTGACCATTTCTCTTTAAAACGGGGACAATAGGGGAAGCCCATTCTGCAAAACGGACTGGCTTGATAACAGAGGTAGCAACCATTCGTTGAAGTTCAGTTTCAACTTTTTCTCTAATTGTTAAGGGTACGGGTCTAGCTTTCATAAAACGAGGTTTGCTATTTTCTTTAACATACAATTTAGCTTTTTCAATATTTAATGTACCCAAGCCTGGTTTAAAAAGTTCTGCAAATTCTTGATTAAAATCAGTCCATTCCATTTTGTTGCAGGTAGGATAGATATTAATTGGCAATTTTTGCAGCCAGTCTCTTCCAAGAAGACTTGGTCCAGAACCTGGTACAACTAACAGTCTTAAATAATGTGTTTTTCCCTGGTATTTTACACTCAGGTTAGCAACCCCTTTAGGTACAATGACCTCACCCGAATAGGTCCGCAACCTCTGTAATGTTGCCGTTTTTATAAGTCTCGCGTTCGGCAGTAAGTCAAACTGCTGTTTACTTATCAGAGTAGACGAACAACCGGTGTCAATTTCCATTTGACATTGAATACCATTTAAATAAATATTACACATATATGGTTCACGGCTATTCGATCTCGTAAAAAATAAGGGTATGTCGTCTGTCTCTTGTATGTAATTCGACACCTTTTCCTTTGTTCATTTTTACAAAATTTTGAAAAGTGATGTTTATTGTTACATTTAAAACAAATTTTCCCCCATGCGGGACAAAAAAATCTTTTCTCATGCCATTTCCCACCACAACCAAGACAACTTTTTTCTTTCTTTTGTAATTCAGTTGTGTTAGACTCGGAACACATTTTATTTACTTTATCCGTCTCTTTTTTCTTTATATGTGCAACGTCACTCATTGCTAATTCTATAGCTGTGGCCATTTTAACAGCTTCTTCTAACGACATATCTTGGGACAATAATTTTTCTTGAATTTTATCGTCCCTTAATCCACACACAAATTTGTCACGCAATGCTCTTTTTAAAAATGACCCAAATTCGCATGTAGAAGCCAAATGTTTAAGGCGAACAAGAAATTTTGAAATTGACTCACCCTCCTCTTGTTTTGCATTATGGAAACGAAAACTTTCAGCCACTATTAGTCTTTTAGGCTTAAAATGTTCCAACAACAACTGGGTAATTTCCCCCAGAGACTTCTCGCTTGGTTTTTGAGGGGTACATAAATCCTCCAAGACTCTGTAGGTCCTTTCTCCAATTGTACTCAGTAATATGGCTTTGCATTTTACTTGGTTCTCATGTCCAATATCGTTTGCGATAAAAAACTGTTCTACTCGGTCCAAATAGGTTGAAATATTTCCTGATTCCGTACAGAATTCTTCTAAATGTCCGAGTAATGGCATTTTCTTCAGTGAAACAAATCCTCGTCTGCCAATTGTTATAACGCGCTTAGCGAATAATAAGACGTGTAGCCCAGTTGACGTTAACTGCGAGAAGAACCCACTTCCGCCTTTTATTTAAAATAATACAAGATGGCTGAAACAGTACTTCCGTTTCATACAACAATGTTATAACCGGTGCTTCCGGGTCTTAGTATACCACAGGTATATAATGGATAGATAACCTATTCGTTTTGTAATGAAAGGTGCTGTCCCGCCATGACCTGCTTGCTCAACTGAGTGTATGGAGCTTAGAAAATTGCCTCGATAGGCGGGCTAGAAAGTCAACACCTAGAAATACGAAACACAAAAAAAAAATCCAGCAATTCGGCTTGGAAACTGATGCAGTTAAAAAATGGACACAACGCCATCGTCTTTAATATATATATTTACCATCTCCTCCGCACTAGCAGGATGCGACACAAGATTAATTTCTTTAGCGGAGTTCAACAGGTTTGAATTCAGAGTTTTCCTTCTCCTAGACTGGTTACCTAGCCAAGGTTATAGAGCCCAGTCTGCCCTGCTATTTACCCATAGCTGGAGGGAGAATTAGATTCATACCTTTCCCAATGGTATTAGCGCTATGTGAAATTCAAACAGATTCGTCCAGGAATTGAACTCGGATCGACGAGTCCATTTCCTATGACTCTAACCATTAGACCACGCGCCTCCATAATCGTCTTTAATATACGGGAGGATGCCAGCAAATATTTGAATTTAAGCGATGTTAATTCATTAGAAAATTCATGAAAAATACCATAAATTTCATTGATATCTTTTGATCCAACCTTCACCTATAGCTTCGCATTCTCATTGGTTGAAGGTCACGTGATTGCTGTAATCTGTGGGGAAAGCTTAGACGGTTATTAAGTTGAACTTGTCAGTGGTGGACGCGAATAATGGCGTCTCTCTGAATTCACTTCATTGAAATACAGGAAATGTTGGGTCTTTGGGGAAAAGAAAAATGTCGAAAACAAACTATGACCTTCGAATTTATAACTAGAAACTAACAGCGAAGATGAAAAAATTAATTAAATGAAAAATAAATTTAAAAAAAATTTTAAAACAAAAGAGAAAAAAAAAAAAAATTAACAATATAATAACAAAATAATAACAATAACATATTCTTATGATAATAAGAATAAGTATAAAAATAAATATAATAAATTAACAAATATTTTTTTACTGGATCTGCCCATCTTATATAAAAAAGGGGGGTTGAATAATTTTGTAATATAGTTATTTACTAAACTTAGCTTAGATGTGTCACAAGGCCATAAATATGGGGCACCCAATGACAATCTAACTTAACAATGGTCTGCGAATAATTTTATAATATATATATTTACCAACCCCTCCGCACGGGCAGGATGCGACACAAGGTCAATTTCTTAAGCGGTGTTTAACAGGTTTGAATTCATTTTTTTCCTTCTTAGACCGGTTGCCTAACCAAGGTTAAAGAGCCCAGTCTGTCCTACTATTTATCCATAGCTGGAGGGAGAGTAGGATTCATACCTTTCCCAAAGGTATTAGCGCTAAGTGAAACGCAATTACCTCATCCAGGATTTGAACTCGGGGCGACGAGTCCATTTCCAATGACTTTAACCATTACACAACGCGCTTTTGTAATATAAGGTGTGCTGGCGCCCAATATTTAAATCAATAGGCACTTCGTGGCCGCATGTATTAAATCAGCCAATCAACATGCTCAAATACGTGGTTGGTTAACTATTTAATGGCCGTTCAGTTGCTCGTGCTTAATACGGACGCACCAATTAGCAACCAATGATTCTGTTTAACACTAAGGAACACAAGGATTCTGCTTAACACTAAAGAACAGACGAGATCTCTACTGTAAAGTACTCTCACCAACAGCCTAAAAATGGCCACAAGAATCTTAACACCAAGTAACCACCTAAAACACCCCCAAGACAACCCAGAAGATGAGTGAACTCAAACCCGGCAAGAAGGCTTAGAAGAAAGAATATAGGAGACCTACTCAAGTTATGCTAAGAACGAGTTCATGTCCCTATTTTCAAAATTTGAATTAATATTTAAAAATATGAATTTACCTCTGATAATCTTCATTTTCAGATAGATAATATTGTCTCCGCTCTTAACAACACGGAGTATAAACAAGCTCTGATGATGATTTTCATAAAATCGAAATATTGTTCAATATCAGCTAAGTTATAAAATATTTTCACTTTAACAGCATTTTGTGGTGTTTTCATATCTTTTATATATACTCATACCGTCGGATTCATTTCCTTTCTTTTAACTCATGTATATATTATATATATATATATATATATATATATATATATATATATTACACTTGGTCTACGCTAGTGAAAAGGGGATATACTCCCTCGCTGATTGGCTGATACCGATTTAGCCGCCCCGACGACTTTACTTTTACTTACATTTATATAATCTTGAAGAGAGAATGTGTATGTTTTTTAATGCAATTTTCACTTGAGAGAAGAATGTGATATGTCAAAACAGTGATATATTAGTAGGATGGACTCTTCTCTCTCTCTCTCTCTCTCTCTCTCTCTCTCTCATACACACACACACACCACACACACACAATATATATATATATTCCTTAATTTTATCATGCATGTATTTACCAACTCCTGCTCACGAGCAGGAAGCGACACAAGGTCAATTTCTATTCGGAGTTTACCAGGTTTGAGTTCAGAGTTTTCTTTCTCCTAGACCAGTTGTCGTACCAAGGTTGAAGAGCCTATTTTGCCCTACTATTTACTCATAGTTGGTGGAGGGGAGAATAGTTTGATTCATACCATTCCAAGGGTATTAGTGTCATATTAAATGCAACCAGCTTCGTCTACGATTTGACGTCTAGATGCGGTAATCTTCACAATAGATTTCACTTCCACGTCACTGGAATAATGTGTGCCGCTCAAACCCTTTTTTCATGGGGTCGAAGAGATGATAGTCTGAAGGTGCTAAATCTGGTGAGTATGGTGGATGCGGTGAAATTGTCTACCCGATTGAGGCAATTATCTCTCTTGTCTAATGCTTGTGTGTAGTCGAGCATTGTCATGCAGAAGGGACATTGTCGATCGGCTATGTCTTACTCGTGCGATTCTTGTTCTGGGCCTTGTTAGGGTTTCAATGTAGACCTTAGTTTCATAAAAAAAAAGACAAATTCACATGAAATAAAGAGACTATTCTGCCCTACTATTTACTCATAGTTGGGGGGGGGGAGATAGTTTGATTCATACCATTCCCAAGGGTATTAGTGCCATATTAAATGCGACCAAATGGGCCGGGTTAGCTCAGTCGGTAGAGCGTTCGGCTAGAAACCGCAAGGTTCCTAGTTCGATACGGTCCTCGCCAACTCAGCGTATGAGTAGCATATGGATCTGTGCGGTAAAGTAAGAAGCTGATGGTAGGTGTGGCGCTCCACCTCAGACGCCAAAAAAACAATCTCCTTGGTCTAGCGCTATTGAAAAGGGATAGACTCCCTCGCTGACTGGCTGATACCGACTTTAGGCCACCCCGACGACTTAAAAAAATGCGCGACAGCTTCGTCTATGATTTGACGTCTAGTACCGGTAATCTTGAACTTTAAGTGACTAAATTCCAACTATAAAATTGTACTCGTGCATTATTTGAAATTAACTTAATTGTTATCAAAAAGACATTTTATGATATTTTGGAATTAAAACATGCATTAAAAGGGATTTGAAAAGCGTCGTGTTTCTCCGTGAAAATTACGTTGAATCAAAGATGGCTGCCATTGTTTACAAGCTTCTTCTCTGAAAAAGAACAAAGGACTTAAATCTCATTGCTTTGTGAGTTGTTCTTTTAAGGCTTAAATGAGAATTAAATCCTTTTGTCTTTTTCAGACATATATGTATGATATGTATATGCAGTAATATCAACTTCTTTCTTACTCTTCTCTCTCTCTCTCTCTCTCTCTCTCTCTCTCTCTCTCTCTTTTACTCTCTCTTTTTCTCTCTTTTTCTCGGAAAAAGAACAAAGCGACATAACTCTCATTTAAGTCTCTAAAAGGAATT